>OZ008369.1:31879872-33079872 GCA_963931995.1 Phaonia tiefii
TCAAGTCGAGTCAAGTCAAGTCAAGTCAAGTCAAGTCAAGTCAAGTCAAGTCAAGTCAGGTCAAGTCGAGTCAAGTCGAGTCGAGTCGAGTCGAGTCGAGTCAAGTCAAGTCAAGTCAAGTCAAGTCGAGTCAAGTCAAGTCAAGTCAAGTCTAGTCTAGTCTAGTCTAGTCTAGTCAAGTCAAGTCAAGTCAAGTGAAGTCAAGTCAAGTCAAGTCAAGTCAAGTCAAGTCAATTTAATACAATTCACTTCACTTCACTTCACTTCACTTCACTTCACTTCACTTCACTTCACTTCACTTCACTTCACTTCACTTCACTTCACTTCACTTCACTTCACTTCACTTCACTTCACTTCACTTCACTTCACTTCACTTCACTTCACTTCACTTCACTTCACTTCACTTCACTTCACTTCACTTCACTTCACTTCACTTCACTTCACTTCACTTCACTTCACTTCACTTCACTTCACTTCACTTCACTTCACTTCACTTCACTTCACTTCACTTCACTTCACTTCACTTCACTTCACTTCACTTCACTTCACTTCACTTCACTTCACTTCACTTCACTTCACTTCACTTCACTTCACTTCACTTCACTTCACTTCACTTCACTTCACTTCACTTCACTTCACTTCACTTCACTTCACTTCACTTCACTTCACTTCACTTCACTTCACTTCACTTCACTTCACTTCACTTCACTTCACTTCACTTCACTTCACTTCACTTCACTTCACTTCACTTCACTTCACTTCACTTCACTTCACTTCACTTCACTTCACTTCGCTTCACTTCACTTCACTTCACTTCACTTCACTTCACTTCACTTCACTTCACTTCACTTCACTTCACTTCACTTCACCTCACTTCACTTCACTTCACTTCACTTCACTTCACTTCACTTCACTTCACTTCACTTCACTTCACTTCACTTCACTTCACTTCACTTCACTTCACTTCACTTCACTTCACTTCACTTCACTTCACTTCACTTCACTTCACTTCACTTCACTTCACTTCACTTCACTTCACTTCACTTCACTTCACTTCACTTCACTTCACTTCACTTCACTTCACTTCACTTCACTTCACTTCACTTCACTTCACTTCACTTCACTTCACTTCACTTCACTTCACTTCACTCACTTCACTTCACTTCACTTCACTTCACTTCACTTCACTTCACTTCACTTCACTTCACTTCACTTCACTTCACTTCACTTCACTTCACTTCACTTCACTTCACTTCACTTCACTCACTCACTTCACTTCACTTCACTTCACTTCACTTCACTTCACTTCACTTCACTTCACTTCACTTCACTTCACTTCACTTCACTTCACTTCACTTCACTTCACTTCACTTCACTTCACTTCACTTCACTTCACTCACTTCACTTCACTTCACTTCACTTCACTTCACTTCACTTCACTTCACTTCACTTCACTTCACTTCACTTCACTTCACTTCACTTCACTTCACTTCACTTCACTTCACTTCACTTCACTTCACTTCACTTCACTTCACTTCACTTCACTTCACTTCACTCACTTCACTTCACTTCACTTCACTTCACTTCACTTCACTTCACTTCACTTCACTTCACTTCACTTCACTTCACTTCACTTCACTTCACTTCACTTCACTTCACTTCACTTCACTTCACTCACTCACTTCACTTCACTTCACTTCACTTCACTTCACTTCACTTCACTTCACTTCACTTCACTTCACTTCACTTCACTTCACTTCACTTCACTTCACTTCACTTCACTTCACTTCACTTCACTTCACTTCACTTCACTTCACTTCACTTCACTTCACTTCACTTCACTTCACTTCACTTCACTTCACTTCACTTCACTTCACTTCACTTCACTTCACTTCACTTCACTTCACTTCACTTCACTTCACTTCACTTCACTTCACTTCACTTCACTTCACTTCACTTCACTTCACTTCACTTCACTTCACTTCACTTCACTTCACTTCACTTCACTTCACTTCACTTCACTTCACTTCACTTCACTTCACTTCACTTCACTTCACTTCACTTCACTTCACTTCACTTCACTTCACTTCACTTCACTTCACTTCACTTCACTTCACTTCACTTCACTTCACTTCACTTCACTTCACTTCACTTCACTTCACTTCACTTCACTTCACTTCACTTCACTTCACTTCACTTCACTTCACTTCACTTCACTTCACTTCACTTCACTTCACTTCACTTCACTTCACTTCACTTCACTTCACTTCACTTCACTTCACTCACTTCACTTCACTTCACTTCACTTCACTTCACTTCACTTCACTTCACTTCACTCACTTCACTTCACTTCACTTCACTTCACTTCACTTCACTTCACTTCACTTCACTTCACTTCACTTCACTTCACTTCACTTCACTTCACTTCACTTCACTTCACTTCACTTCACTTCACTTCACTTCACTTCACTTCACTTCACTTCACTTCACTTCACTTCACTTCACTTCACTTCACTTCACTTCACTTCACTTCACTTCACTTCACTTCACTTCACTTCACTTCACTTCACTTCACTTCACTTCACTTCACTTCACTTCACTTCACTTCACTTCACTTCACTTCACTTCACTTCACTTCACTTCACTTCACTTCACTTCACTTCACTTCACTTCACTTCACTTCACTTCACTTCACTTCACTTCACTTCACTTCACTTCACTTCACTTCACTTCACTTCACTTCACTTCACTTCACTTCACTTCACTTCACTTCACTTCACTTCACTTCACTTCACTTCACTTCACTTCACTTCACTTCACTTCACTTCACTTCACTTCACTTCACTTCACTTCACTTCACTTCACTTCACTTCACTTCACTTCACTTCACTTCACTTCACTTCACTTCACTTCACTTCACTTCACTTCACTTCACTTCACTTCACTTCACTTCACTTCACTTCACTTCACTTCACTTCACTTCACTTCACTTCACTTCACTTCACTTCACTTCACTTCACTTCACTTCACTTCACTTCACTTCACTTCACTTCACTTCACTTCACTTCACTTCACTTCACTTCACTTCACTTCACTTCACTTCACTTCACTTCACTTCACTTCACTTCACTTCACTTCACTTCACTTCACTTCACTTCACTTCACTTCACTTCACTTCACTTCACTTCACTTCACTTCACTTCACTTCACTTCACTTCACTTCACTTCACTTCACTTCACTTCACTTCACTTCACTTCACTTCACTTCACTTCACTTCACTTCACTTCACTTCACTTCACTTCACTTCACTTCACTTCACTTCACTTCACTTCACTTCACTTCACTTCACTTCACTTCACTTCACTTCACTTCACTTCACTTCACTTCACTTCACTTCACTTCACTTCACTTCACTTCACTTCACTTCACTTCACTTCACTTCACTTCACTTCACTTCACTTCATTTCACTTCACTTCACTTCACTTCACGTCACTTCACTTCACTTCACTTCACTTCACTTCACTTCACTTCACTTCACTTCACTTCACTTCACTTCAATTCAATTCATGCAAATCAATTCAGTTTAATTTAATTTAGTTTAATTCAATTCAATTCAATTTAATTCAATTCAATTCAATTAAATTCAATTCAATTCAATTCAATTCAGTTCAATTCAATTCAATTCAATTCAATTCACTTCACTTCACTTCACTTCACTTCAATTCAATTCAATTCCATTCAAATCAATTCAATTCATATTTTGTTGTCTTAGATCTGCGTTATTTTTAAAGTTGTAATTTCCTTTAGGCTAAGAGATCGTGTTTTCTCCAATTAGTGAAAAAAATTAAATGGGATTTGAACTCACATTCGCTGGACGATCGTTTCGATGCGTGTGAAGCATCATCTTCAGCAGCTTCTAGCCCGTTAAGCCACCGTCAGTTCTATTCAATTCAATTCAATGTATTCAATTAAATTTAATTCAATTGCATTCAATTCCATTCAATTTAATTCAGTTCAATTCAATGCAGTTCAATTTAATTCAGTTCTGTTCAATACAATCCAATTTAATTTAATGCAAATCAATTCAATTCAAATCAATACAATTCAACTCAACTCATGTCAACTCAATTCAATTTTTAATTCAATTTCAATTCAATAGAATTTAAATTTAAATTGAATTCAATTCAATTAAGTAATTAATTTAATTTAATTCATTTAATTTTATTTTAATGCTATTCAATGCAATTTTAACCACTCCATCTACCGTCTACCATCTACCGTGAGAAGCTCTCTCTAATCCCCTCGTTGGATGTAACGGGAAACCATTTATTTTTTTTGTCTACCGTTTTTGTAGAACTATTAATATTCAAATTTACACTCACGTTGCCTGCTCCATCTTCCAGAAGTCTTGCTTCTAGCATTTGGTCCGAACTCTCGTTAATCCGGTGTAAATCCAAATTACCAATGCTACGGTCCCCAATTATAAATTTTATTATATTAAATTATCGAAAGGATTTCAAAGGATTTGTAATCCTTTTTCTGATAACTTCTTCCTCCTAGACGATTCAGGTATATACATTCGTCCATCGCACATATAACTTTGATTCAGTGCGGGGCCTATTATTAACGCCCATAGACGGATTTCCAAAAATTCTTTCTTTACTAATACGATGATCTAAACCGTAATGTCGTATTTAGACCGCAGTTTATAGCGGCCAGGTTAGCGATAACCTTGTTCTCTAATCTTTGCTGTTTACTCCACCCAATTTGAGATGAAAGTGGCATTTCAGGTGGCAACTTTGTGCTCAGGCCAATTTAGAGCAACTCCGTGCCGAGAGCAAATTATCGAAGACGGCGGCACAAATGGAATAAATAAATAAATGGTTTCCCATTACATCCCATGAAGGGACAGGGGAGACCTTCTCACAATCACTGAGCTGTGCGCTTTCTAGTTTTATACTCACTGACAACACAACAGAACAGAAAACTTAAATTAGCGGCTCTTGGTTTTGCCAGTTTTGCACAAATTTGGATGTTTTGAAATAAATTAACCTTTAAAATTGGTTCAGTCGGTCAAATTATTTATTTAATTCAGTGTATGGACATTCAATAATCCTTACAGACTATAACTTAAAACTAATAACAAAGTTTTACTTACAAAAATATATAAAATCAAATGTGGACACAAAACTATTTTGATTTGAAATGTTATTAAATTCATTTAAGGCTCGATTAATAGGTTCATTAGCCGAATAGTTAGATCTAGATTAGTGAATGGTAACATATTTAGTTAGGAAACGAACTCTCTTAGAAAGACTATAACCAATTAAAATTCTTGGGTGTAATTCCAAGATCGGAAACTACTTTGGAGCTACAAATCAGAGTGGAAAAGTCTCGCAAATATTGGTATCCTTGCACATGAGCTACAGATTGAAAATGAGGTTTCACCGATTACATGAACCCTCTGACTCTACATGAGCATGATAAGACCTATTTTTTTTAGGCATCTGTAGACGGCCTCATTAGCCAGGGGAATGGAGACAATAACGGGGTTTTCCATAAGATCGCTACAAAAGTTTTTTTAAATAAAACAAAACCGGTTTTAGATACCAATGAAATTCTTTATTCCTGTGAAAGTACGTTCGATGCCATTATGTATGGAACTCGATTTCTTTTGCATGGCCACCACGGGCACGCTTGCAGAAGTCCAGAGCCTGAACTCAATTTTCGACGGTTTTCAAGCATAAATCGGCCGATACTGCTGCAATTTCACGTTCGACATTCGTACGAAGTTCATCAATCGTCGCTGACTTGTTGGCATAGACCATAGTCTTGACGTAGCCCCACAGGAAATAATCTAACGGCGTCAAATCGCACGACCGAGGCGGCCAATCGACTGGGCCATTTCGTGAGATAACACGTTCACCAAACTTGGTTTCCAATAAATTGATTGTGGCATTCGCTGTGTGGCTTGTGGCGCCGTCCTGTTGGAACCACATGTCCTCCAAGTCCATATTATCCAATTGGGGCCAAAAATATTCGGTTATCATTGAACGGTAGCGATTCGCATTCACAGTAATGTGCCGGTCTTGATCATCACGGAAGAAGAACGGCCCAATGACGCCGCCGGCCCATAAACCGCACCAAACCGTATTTTTTTCGGGATGCAATGATGACTCATGGATTACGTGTGGATTGCTGTCTGACCAATAACGCATATTTTGCTTATTGACGAAATGAGCCTCATCGCTGATTGTTGAGGCCTCCTAAAGTTGGCCTCTTAAAGTTGAAGACACTGACTCCAAATTTCGGTAGTAAATTTTAATAATTTCGACTCGTTGTTGGCTCGTATATCTTTCCATGATAAAATGGCAAACCTTTCTGAAGAGAAATGTCAAAAGAGCGGGAAAAAATATGGCGTCGTTTGCTGTCCCTATCGATTTACTTTTGTAGCGTCTCTGTTGAAAAACACTTTACTTTCATTTAACCCCATTGACGGACAAACTGTAAGTAAATAGGAGTCGGCTTTGTAATCGACAATAGAAGAATAGACCAGCGAGGATCACAATTCAACTCACTGATACTGAATGCAAAATCTGATGTAATTATCTCAACATAACCGACCGCATTACAGAGAGTCAGGGACCTTACCAAACGTAGATAAAATATTTTGCCAACCAGTCCGATCTTTTGCCTTATCTCTCCAGGACATGGAACTGTTCGTGGAGGTGGAAAGTTTATAATAGCCATTCACTTGGGAGTGACCAGAAATGATTCCTTCATTGGGCAGTCCAAGCAGCTCACTACATCCACGCAGTATGTCCTGGGCAATGGCTTTATCGGAAACCTCCGTTAGCTAGCTTCACTCTAAAAAACAAACATATGACAAAACATATGAGCATCCTGATTGATTATATCGATCACTAATACGGCTCAGGCTTCTTAGGTGACCCTGTCACTGAAGCTCATCAAGATATCGTGCATCAACATATCCTTAGATATGGCCCAACGGCGGATAGAAAACAAAGGAAGAAAATCCAGGTTCGACATATTGCTCCCTGATCTATAATGGGCGGCTGTAATCAAATATCCTGGCATTGGGTAAAATGCGAAACTCCGGTCGACTAGGATGGCGTCCCGCCAACAATCAAATGGCAGTGAATATACGAAAACGAAAGACAGCGTCAAACTGGTATACAGTTGTCCCAAAAACAGAGTCATAGGCGAGGGCATCCCAGGTACTGACGATCGAGGAATCTACCCTATACTGACGACTAGGGGAAACGCGAAGCCTTCCAGGCCATAAAGGCGGAACTTCAACAATGGCCAACAATAGCCCACATACGATTATGTAATGCATTAGGTGGGATACGAATGGCATAGATCCTGCGGGGTGAACCGCTGGAAATAAGGTCAAAGGGCTGATAAAGCTTGTAATGCCAGAGTTGGGAACCGATCAATTCTATCAACGCCATCGAATTTATCTGAGTATTTTGTTGTGTTTAACGGAAAAGCTCGCAAATAATCACCCTGCACAACCATCTATTTCACTAGCAGCTGTCGTCACCCTTGTTGTGGACACCGCTGATTATTGGAAATAAGCAAGGGATATCGTGTGAGAAACGGTATGTTTCTTAACAACCGTAGAGGCAAAGGGTAAGAAAAGTGAACGTATTGTAGAAGTGTACCGTGATGTCCTGGTTATTGTCCTTGTGAAGAGTGTGACGTGAGAGGTTATTCTAATATCCTGTCAGCCGTGTTGATATTCTGTGAATTCTTGTGGTTTTCTGTAAGTCCTTGTGTTGTACTGTGAGTCTTTCTTATGCTGCGATTCTTCAGGAATATCCTCTGTTATGCCGTGAGTCCTTGTGATGTCCTGCAAGTCGTTAGGAATGTCCTGTGGACTGAAAGAGTCTGCGGTGAGACGTCATTCTTATGTTCTACAAGTCCTTTCATTTTCCTGCGACTCCTTTTGTTACCCTGAATGTCCTTGCTATACTGCGAGTCCTTGTTATTCTGCGAGTCCTTAAGAACATCCTGTTGGCGAAAAGAGCGCGCCTTGTGAGGGTATTCTTATATCCTACAAGCCCTGTTGATATCCTGTGAGTCATTCTGTTGTCCTATGAGTCTTTGTTGGCCTGTGAGTCGTTAAAAATATCTTGTGGGATATAAGAGTGTGCCGTGACACTCCATAAATATATCGTGCGAGCCCTGTTGATATCCTGTTCTGTGAGTCCTTGTTATCCCATGAGTCCTTTGGAATATCCTGGGGACTATAAGAGTGAGCTGTGAGAGGTCAGTCGTGTTGATATCCTGTGAGTTCTTGTCTGGTCCTTTAAGGCGTTGCAGTCCTGCAAGTCCTTGTCATCCTGCGAGTAATTGTTACCCGGCCAGTCCTTTTAAATATACTATGGGCTAAAGAGCGTGTGCCGTGAGAGGTCGTCCTAAATCCTGCTAGTCCTGTCAAAGATCCCATTAACTCTATAGTCAAGGCCTCGCTTTAAATTTGTCGAGTATTATTATAGGGTTCGTATTTTTTAAAATCCCGACTCATAACAAGGGAATAGTTTGAAGGAAATAACTACGAACTAAAGCATAATGCCATATTTTAACTCTCAGTCGCTGAAAAATCCCTGTGACGATCCCTGGCCGCCGCGTGCTTATCCCTGCAACTAGAGGAAACTTGTCGCAACAAGCTTGAGAAACTCGAATGTCACAATAAGAGAAATTTTTCTTTATGTGCATGGAACACTTTCTCTATACGCTGAAAAAAAACGGTGCCACCAACATATTGTAGAAACCATGTATATGTTTGCAAACATTGTTTTCATGAATTGAAGATCTGCTATTTTTTTATTTATTGCGAAAAGCTACGAACAGATTATATTTGCATCCAAACAACAATAAGAGGAGACATTTTTCTTTATGTGCACGGAACACTTTCTCTGCACGCTGGAAAAACGGTCCCAGCAGCATATTGCAGGAACCATGTATTTGTTTGCAAGCATTGTTTTCATGAGTTCTGCTGCAGTTTCGTTTATTTGTTGCCTGTCACGATTCAACATTTTTCAGCAAACAAAGCCATATTTGGGTCTCAAAAACTAGCATTATAACATATTAACCATTGTGTTTCCAGAGAAGTAATATTGAAATGTTTGAACATAAGTATACTATATTTGCGAAAAGCTACACCCGTATTCTATTTGCACCCAAACAACAAACCAACATAGATTTTTCAGTGTGTGCTTTTTACAAGCTTTTGCAGGACTACGAGTCTAACAACTCGCAGGCAATATACTACTTAGTCAGGAGATTCCAAGGAGAAAGGACTGAGGAATATCGAATAGAGCATTTTAGGTATTTCCCGGGAACACGGAGAGTGTATAACAGGCTTACCTACTGTTTTAACTGTATGTGCAGAAAAGGGTCAAAAATCGAAGCAGAAATGCCTCGAATTGTCTTTCCCAAGCTAATATAACATAACTTGGGGATGCAGGTTAACATACTGTTGTTGGAATGTAGTTCTCAGACTTAGAGTGTTATACCCTGCGTTCTTGTGGTGGAAATTATTATTGAAGTGGGCACAATTATCCTGTGTTTAAAGGATCAGAGAGCTGAGCAATGGACAGTGTTACATGGAAAGTCAGTTATTCACCACAATCAGCGTTTTCTCATACGTCATTGATGATCAAATTGTTCTTCAACCATAACTATACGGAATTGGCAAATAGTGGATGGAAACCCCTTGCCGGATTCTTTGTCAAGGCGTCAACCTATCCCGTGATCTCTTCAGTATCTGAATGGAGAATATACGAATGGAGGGAAACTGAAATGTAATGGTAAATATTGTTATGTCTGTTCCAAATTGTCAGATCGCCTACCGCGCTATGTCCTGCTATATATCCTTAGAAATGATAATAAGTAATTATGCGCACACTTTAGAAATTTGTCCGCGATTTGTCCATTAATGCCTTGACAGCAATAAGATAATAAGAAATGTCTCCTTAATGCATCTTAAAGCTAATATCTTCATGCAGAGGTAAGAATATTCCTGTATATAAGCAAAATTACTATTGTTATATACAATGAGTGCGAAATACTTGTATGGGCTTCCGCCTAAAATTTTAGGCTGTATATGATGTTGATAGTGCGAATAAAAACGCAAATGTTCTTATGTACCCAACAGCCATTACAACATTTGTTGTTTTTTCGTTAAAATTTGCCTCTTTTTCGCATTCGTCCTGGTCTAGGAATCACATGGATACAGCCGACTCACCGACTTGTAGGAAAGCGGGAGCTCACAAAAAAAGGACACACACAAAGTTTACGAAATGCAGCTACGACATATACTGGCGGCCATCAAAAGCACTGGTCATAGATGCCATTGATTCGGAGGATGTGAACGCGCTCACACATACAGCGACAAATATCCGAGAGTCCGAACTAACGCATAACACACACACACACTACGAACTTGGACGAGCTACGCAAAGTATTTGGTTGGTACTCCTAGGACCATGGAAAAAACATCCTTTGACGGAGTGTGCGTTTTTCATGTTTTCACACACAAACGAGAGGAGTCCTTAGAGTATGTGAGAGGGTTTAAGCGTGTGTGAGTGCTTGTGTGGCGGTGTGTGTCTTATAGTGGCCATGGTTTCTTCTACATGGACGGTCAGTCTCTGACTCGTCCATTTTCCGCTTTTGCACACACACATACACAAAAGACCCTGGCCGGGTAATACTCGTAGACAAAGGAGAAGGAAGGACATTGGTTTTTAGAGACCGTTACGGCAACGAGTGTGTAAGTTTTTTTTTGCAGTTTTGCTGGTTTTTGTTAGAAAAAGGATTCATCGTCGCCGTCGTCGTCGTCGCCACCACCACCACCACCGTGATCATCATCATCATCATAAACCTCATCTAAGTATGTAGTTCTGCTACTCGTTGTACTCGTAGTTGGTGCTCTCCACTTGTATTTATGCATGCAAGTTTCCAAATGAACAAAAAGCACATCTTTGGATTAAGGAGAATAGTTACGATTTACAATAACGCCGGAACTTTGGTGCGTTTCGTTTTGTTTGGCCTGTTTCGTTTTGTGTTTTTTTTTTGTCTTCCTGCATCCATGGATGGCCATTGGTGGTGCTTCTCATAGCGTTTGTCATGTTTTTGATTTGTTCTTCTCTTTTCAGTTGTCGATTTCCGTTGATGTCCAAGGCTCGCCGGTTAGGAAATACATAGCTGAAACTTCTATGTACCTATACTAATGTACATATACACAAAAGGAGTAAAGACTTCTAGAAGTAGTTAAAAAAGGACAAGGAGTAGGAGGTATCCTAATGCACGCAGTTACTTCTTCGCCACCTACGACGCTTACGCTGCACATGAGTAGGGACTTTGACAGTTTCTGTGCATTTGCTGGAAGCGAATTAATTAATTATAGAAAGAATTTGACGGCTGTCAATAGATAAGATTAGGGATATATCATATAGATCATGGCTAACAAATCGTTTATTGTACATGTACTCATTTAATGCTAAAGAATCATTTAAGGTATTGTAGGTATAAATTTAACACTGCGATTACTTTTGTGAGACATTCGAAAGGTTTAATAAATAACTATAATTTGATAAGTTTTGAAGCTTTCCATAGGAATTTTTCAAAAAAGGACATTCGAGAGGTCGACGTATCCTTGCATGAAACTAGACCCAACGTCGCGTCCGTGTTAATGTTACTATATGCCATTCGAGGAACAATTTTTCTAGAATTCTGAAAAATTTGCCAGCTTTTATTAGCGTTAGAATTTAAATTTTTATTGTCCATATGTTTTACAATTTTTCATGTCTTATTCTAGAATTTTATCTTCTACCCCAAGGTCTTATGACTGTACTGGGAATATATGTCTTATATATAATTTAAGTGCCTGTAAGACCAGCCCACTTACACTCTTGCGTTAATATTACTCTTCTTCAGTTTAGTTTTCGCGGGAAAGGACCATAAAACCCGGATATTTCATATTTATTAGCGTTATCTGATTTCACAATATAAGCAAAATATAGAAATTCTTGGTGACGATTTTTACCAAATTGACATCATCGACTGTCTTGCAAGTGTTAGATGTCGGCGTCTTCGTGCAATTTCATCTGTGTTTAAGCGCAAGTTCTAAGCCGGGATGTTTACTTGATTTAAGTGTTATTTACTCGGTGTCTTGTATAGGCTCGAGGTTTTAAAAGGGAACAACATTTTAGAAAACTTTTGAATCTTCCGTAAAAATTTTTCAAAAAAGGACATTCCAGGGAAGGACGTATACTTGCCCCAAACTAAAAAAAATTTCATATGCATGTTAATTGTACTATATCACATTCGAGGAGGAATTTTTGAAAAGTTTGAGAAGTTTTTCCAACTTTGATTGGCATTATCTGATTTTAGAATAAATGGAAATTATGGAAATCTTGGACGGCATAATATTGATTAATTTTTTAATCTTCTCTGAAATTTTTTCAAAAAAGGACATTCGAGAGCTAGACGTATCCTTGCACCAAACCAAATAAAATTTTTCATGAATGTTTATTTTACTATATGTCATTCGTGGAACAATTTTTGAAAAGTTTTTCAAGCTTTTATTGGCATTGTATGATTTCAAAATATGTATTTGGAATGTAAACAAAATCTTGCACGGGTTTTCACCAAATTTGCCTGATATCTGCTGTTTATCTACTGCACTGGTATGGCCAAATATCTTATGACTGTTTCTTCTATGTTTAGTCAGTTTTTAGTCAGGATCTTTACTAAGTTTGCAACTTCGAATGTTATTTAATCGCGACCATATATGGTCGCTAAATTTCAATATCGAATTAAATTATAATTAACGTTTGAATGTTCCGCCAACACTTTTCAAAAAAGGATATTCGAAAGCTAGCAGTCTCCATGCACCAAACGAAAGGAAATTTCGCAGGAATGTTAATTGTACAATATGCCATTCATGGAACAATTTTTGTTTAATTTAAAATGATTTGCGAATTTTTTTTTCATCTTCTGGTTTCAGAACATATATGGAGAGTAGAGCGAAAATCATTGACGGATTTTGAAGAAATTTTCCTCATATGTGTTCTTTATCGACTATAGTGCTTGATTATAATATCAGTGTCCTAAGACTGCTCCTTCTACGTTTAGTGCCCAGTTCTTAGTCAGGATCTTTACTAGGTTACCAGTTTCAAAAGATATTTAGTCGCTGCCACATATGGTCTCAATATTTTACGATGGAACTATTTATTGATAAATTCTGTATTCTTTCGTAATTTTTTTTTCAAAAAAGGACATGCGAGAGCTTGTCGTATCCTTGCACCAAACCTAAGGAAAATTTCCACGAATGTTAAATGTACTGTAAGGCGTTCGTGAAACAATTTTTGAAAAGTGTGAGAATTATTTCCAGTTCTTGCCATTGTCTGACTTCAAAATATGTATATGGAGTGTACAGAAATTCTCGAACGAATTTTGACCAAATTTGCCTAATAAGTATGTGCGTTTTATCGAACGAACTGCGAGGTTAAAATTTCAATAATGTCTTACGACTGCTCCTTCTACGTTTAGTCCCACTTGTTAGTCAGGATCTTTATTAGGCGTGAAATTTCAAATATTATTTTGGTACAGCCATATATGGTGCCAACATTTTGATATGGAACTAAACATTGAGTAATTGTTTAATCTTTCATGAAATTTTTTCAAAAAAGGACCTTTGAACGCTAGACATATCCTTGGATCAAAATAGCCGAAAATTTCACAAGATGTTAGTTGTACTAAAGGGTTTTTCAACAGAGCCGCTACAAAAGTAAATCGATAGGGACAGCAAACGACGCCATATTTTTTCCCGCTCTTTTGACATTTCTCTTCAGTAAGGTTTGCCATTTCATCATGAAAAGATATACGAGCCAACAACATGTCGAAATTATTAAAATTTACTACCGAAATTTGGAGTCAGTGGCCTCAACTTTAAGAGCGCTACGTCCAATTTATGGTCGTCATAATCGCTCTACCAGATCAACAATTGAGTGTCTAGTGGAAAAATTTGAATCCACAGGCACAGTACAAAATGTTCCCGTGCCAGTGAGACAAAGAAGTGCCCGTAGTGTCGAGAATATTGCTGCCGCTGAAAGCCCAAATGTATTTCTCACACGTCGTTCTCAAGCGTTGGGCATCTCTGTGACGTCGTTGTGGCGAATTTTGCGAAAAGATTTTGGCCTACATCCTTACAAGATCAAATTGACGCAAGAACTGAAGCCGCTTGACCACCATAAGCGTCGTATGTTCGTGAATTGGGCTGAGCAACAACTTGAAAATGATTCGGATTTTCATCGGAAAATCATCTTCAGCGATGAGGCTCATTTCTGGCTGAATGGCTTCGTCAATAAGCAAAATAGGCGTTATTGGTCAGACAGCAATCCACACGTAATCCATGAGTCATCATTGCATCCCGGAAAAAAATACGGTTTGGTGCGGTTTATGGGCCGGCGGCGTCATTGAGCCGTACTTCTTCCGTGATTATCAAGACCGGCACATTACTGTGAATGCGAATCGCTACCGTTCAATGATAACCGAATATTTTTGGCCCCAATTGGATAATATGGACTTGGAGGACATGTGGTACCAACAGGCCGGCGCCACATAGCGAATGCCACAATCAATTTATTGGAAACCAAGTTTGGTGAACGTGTTATCTCACGAAATGGCCCATTCGATTGGCCGCCTCGGTCGTGCGATTTGATGCCGTTAGATTATTTCCTGTGGGGCTACGTCAAGTCTATGGTCTATGCCAGCAGTATCGGCCGATTTATGCTTGAAAACCGTCGAAAATTGGGTTCAGTGTCTGGACTTCTGCAAGCGTGCCCGTGGTGGCCATGCAAAAGAAATCGAGTTCCATACATAATGGCATCGAAAGTACTTTCACAGGAATAAAGAATTTCATTGGTATCTAAAACCGGTTTTGTTTTATTTAAAAAAACTTTAGTAGCGCTCTTATTGAAAACCCCGTTATATGCCATTCGTAGAACAATTTTTGTAGAATTTGAAAAGTTTTTGCAGTTTTTTTATCGTTACCTGCTTTTATAGAGGATGGATGTAAATATTGATTAATTTTGTACTCTCCGCCAACATTTAGAAAAAAGGACACTCGAAATCTGCAGGAGTGTTAATTATACTATGTGCCATTCATGTAATAATTTTTGTAAAGATGGAGAATTGTTTCCTGTTTTTATTGTCATTGTTTTTATTGTCATGTATGTGATTTTTATCGCCTGTACTGCTACAGTCTTTCGACTGCTCCGTCTACGTTTAGTCCCCAGTTTTTAATCAGGATCTTTATCAGGTTTGCCAAATTGCAATATGTCACTAACTATTGATTAATTTTTTTAACATCTGTGAAATTTGTTCAGAAACGACATTCGATAGCTAAACGTGTCCTTGGATCAAACTAGCGGAAAATTTGAAAAGATGATAGTTGTACTAAAAGTCATTCGTGGAACAATTTATGTAGAATTTGAAAGTATAGAAATCCTTCAGGAATTTGCAGAAATTTGCGTCATATGTGCTCTTTCTCGACTGTAGTGCTAAGTTAAAACTGCTTCTTCTACGTTTTGTCCCCAGTTCTTAAGCAGGATTTTTACAACTTTTCCAATTTCAAATGTTAGTTACTTACTGCAATATAGTGCCCAAAAATTAAATTGTAATGAACTTTTGAAATATCCGTACGAATTTTTCAAAAAAGGAAATTTTTTGAGGAGTTTCAGAAGTTTTTCCAGTTTTAATTGTCATTGTTTGTTTTCGGATTTTAACCAAATTTGTCTGATATGTGAAATTTATCAACTGTACTGCTGTGTCCAAATTTGAATGTCTCACTACTGTTTCTTCTATGCTTAGTCCCCAATTGTTAGTCAGGATCTGTGGAAGGTGTGCAATTTCAAATGTTATTTGGTCCCTGCCATATATGGTTGTAAAACTGGAATGTGGAAAGAAATATTGATTAATTTTTTAATTTTCCATGAAATTTTTCAAAAAAGGACATGCGCCAAACTAATGGAAAAATTGAAGGGATGTTAATTGTACTATATGCCATTCGTAGAACAATTTTTGTAGAATTTGAAAAGTTTTTCCACCTTTTTTTTCTATTTTTCTGATTTCAAAATAAATGAAAAGTATGGAAATCTTGGACGACTTTTGACAAAATTTTTGTCATTTGTGCCTTCTATGGACTGCACTGAAAGTTTCAGCTTTGTGTCTCTTAAGACGACTTGTTGTCTAATTAGTTCCTAGTTTGAAGTCATGGCTTTTAATGGGTTTCCAATTTCAAATGTTATTTATTTATACTGACTGTCATAAATGCCTCAAAATATTAATAGAGAATAATTTGGTAAATCTTTCATAAAATATTTCAAAAAGGACATTCTAGAGCAGGGCATGTCCTTGCATTAAACTAAAGGAAATTTTTCGTGAGTGTTAATTGTACTATATGTAATTCTTGGAATAATTTTTGTAAAATTTTAAAAGTTTTTCCAGTTTTTATTATCAATAAACTTTCAGAATATAAGGAAAGTATAGAAATCCTTTGATGGATTTTGAACAAATGTTACTCATAAGATTTTTCTATCGACTGTGCTACAACTTTCAAATTATTTCAGTGTCTTCGGGCAACTTTTTCAGTGCTTGATCGCGAGATGTTAATAGGTAGCAGTTTTGGCGTTTTATCATTTTTTCCCGTAGTAAGATTTGGGGAATAAAAATTCCCATTTATGTACCCGTTTGAGTGTGGCAAGTCCATTGTGTCCATTGAGATCACTAGATACTTGTGTGTTTGGATTTTTACACCAAGTCCAAAAAGCTTTTGAGGATCATAGATAATAAATGGATAATGTCGCCATCGCTAGGTAAGATAACCAAGTTCTCCGAAGGAAATTAAATGTGGTTAGTGTGGAAATTGTACTCGTGCTCTTATGTGCAAGAGTCGTGCAGTCACCGACGGTTCAATAGGATCATGATTCAAGAAATCTCCTATACAGGCTGGAGCGCGGTAATTTGCTTTTTTGCACTGCCGGCTGTGGCGGCACTGTTGGTCGAAGAGAGTGGAGAGTGTCGGTGGCTTATAGTGGCTGACGGGAGATTTGTATTCGTCTGCCTTTCAGTTGCCATCATGCATTGGACACGTGAGGAGAGGTCATTTTGTGTTGAAGCGTATTTTTCAAATGCGCACTCGATCATTGCAGTGCAGCGTGCTTTTCGTTTACGATTCTCTGTTCCCCCATGCGGAAGTGTTCCTGGACGGCAATCAATTGTGAATTGGGTAACTTCATTGAGAACAGCAGGGAATGTGTCATGTGTACGAAGGGGACCTGAGAGAAGTATTACAACACCTCAAAACATCAAGAGAGTTAGAGCAGCGGTACTGCAATCTCAGAAACCCTCTGCTCGGAAGCAATCACTTGCTCTTGGTATTTCCAGATGTTCTCTCCACCGGATTCTTCATAAAGAACTGAATTTTCACCCGTATAAAATGTGTGTGGTCCAACAATTGTCAGCAAAGGACTATTTGACACGGCGGACCTCTTGTGAAGACATTCTTGCAACTATACCCCGTGACGCAATTGTGTCCTTTTCTGATGAGGCACATTTTCACCTCAGTGGGTGTGTAAACAAACAAAATATGCGGTACTGGAGTGAAACAAACCCCAGAGAACTGCACCAGAGACCTCTGCATTCGGACCGCGCCACTGTGTGATGCGCCATATCACGAGTAGGCATCATTGGCCGATACTTTTCTCAGGATAACCGTCTTGCCGTAACTGTGAACTCCGAACGGTACTTGACTATAATACAGGATTTTTTCCAGCTGGCTTTTGAGGCAATGCAATTAGAGGATGCATGGTTTCAACAGGACGGAGCCACTGCACACACAGCGAGGGTTACCATGAATTGTTCGAGGCAAATATTTCATAGACGGCTTATATCTTTGAGTGGTGATGTAAACTGGCCGGCACGCTTACCAGACTTAGCCCCATGCGATTTTTTCCTTTGGGGTTACCCGAAGTCGTAGGTGTATATCAACCGTCCCAACACCTTGGAAGACGTAATTAAAAATATTGAGGCTGAAATTGGCAGAATACCAGTCGACATGCTTGTTAGAGTTCATGAAAACTTATGCAGTGTTTGGATAGCGAAGGTCGATATTTGCCAGATACACTATTTAAAACCATGTTATTTAAAAATTCCCTTACTCTTCAAGAGAATTAAAATATAAAATACATTTTTCTAAGGTTCATAATTTTTTTATTTCATTCCCAAATAAGCAAATTTTCGCGCTCCACCCTGTATTTCATGCACCATCAAATATCACTGGAGGGAACGTAACTAATTAATGTTTTAGGCTGGAAACCTTAAAGTAGATATTCTGTGTTTTCGTCCAAGTATCAATGTAGACGATTATGGCGTCGTATGAATTGTCCTTGGTGCGTTTTAATGACATTCTAAAGTACTTGCCGAAAGTGATCTAAGTTAAACGGTGAAACATTGAACGGATAATAATGAAAGTGTTCGTCGCGCCAAAAGTAGTTGTTATCGAAGATCATTAAATTAACATGTTTCGTCACTGTGTTTAAAGTTGACAGTTGCTGCGATGAAATCGAGAGAGCCGAATTAGACGTAACCGAATTTGGAGGTTGTCACAACCTCATTGGAGGCAGTCACAACCTCATTGGAGGTTGTCACAAACGCATTAGAGGTTGACACAACCTCATTGGGGGTTCTCACAACCGAATGTAGAATGTGCCACAAATGCATTTTGAGAGCTTATTTAGTATTAAGTACTGATTTATTTTCCTGTATTCTTATTACAAAAAACAGGGTAATCTTTACGGTAACACATTTGTTTTACACGTCACTACCGATCTTTTTGGAAGTTCCGGCCATCATGGGTGACCGCTCCAATTTTGGCGTATTGTATCAGTTGATGTAGGTCCTAAACCGTTTCACACACAGATAATTGCAGCATATCTCCAACGACCAACATTGAAAAGTTTCAAAACTGTTGATATCTGCTTTGATAGTTTCTGCAAAATAAGACGATTTAATACAAGAACCAGAATTGAAATATGTTTACTTACCTTTGTTAATAACCACAACGAAATCGACAGGAACAATTACACATTCTTTAACTTCTTGTAATATAATATCTGTTTTTATAATTTTCAACGTCAAGTTGAAAATGAAATTCGGTTGTACCCACAGAATTCATGAGAAATTCGGTTACAGCAACCGAATTGACGCCGAATTCGGTCGTTGCAACCGACTTAACCCTTATTGCGACCATATTGATACCAAATTCAGTTGTGACATCCAAATTGAACCAAAAGAAATTTTGGAAAATTTGGTTGACAGAACGAATATAATTCATGATTCGGTTGTAACAACCGAATTAATTAAGAAACGATGTTTCTTCAACCGAATTTCAGTTGCCAGGACTAAATTCGGTTGTGGCAACCTCAATTCGGTTGGGGCAACCCAAATTCGCTGGTAACAGTCGAATTTACGGTTGGTACAACCTCTTATACATATTACATATATAATTCATTTAATGCGATGAAGGTAAATATAATTGAATCACCCAATTCGAAAAGGGTTCATGTCAGCGAATTCAAATTTTTAGAAAACACAAAAAACTGAATATCTCTCACTCGGTATGGAATTTGAGAGAGCAGACATTTTTGAAACCGCATCATAAAATACTAAAATGGTTTTATTATTCTATTATTCAAGCTCAAGACGACCATCTATATCTTAATAAACAGATATATAGTTTTTTAAAAAAGATGATGTTTTGTAATTGCGTCCTCATGAGTCCTAGCAAACCGTACAGCTATTTCAGATCTTGCCACGGATCTTCATCAGTGGTTTCTTGGATTGAATTTGTTTCTTTAATGCACTTCATGACTCGAATAGCCCATTGTAGCATATTGAAGCATTGACACTGTTGCATTCATGCAATGACGATGTGTTACTGATGCAATGAATGTAATGATTGTAGTGTGTGGAACCATGAGGTTGCTATTTATATTTTTGATCCTGGACACATTAGTGTTGCCAGATGCAAACTGGAACTTTCATTGGGAAGTTTGAAATTTTTTTTAGCTTAAACACATATATAGGGTGTCCCAAAATTCACGCAATATTTGAATTGAATAGAAAACAAAATTTGTATTCTTCTTATGGTAATATTTTTATTGAATCGTAAAGTACATAGGATAGGGTTATTTATGGAATAAAACATCTGGCAAATGGCCTCCACGTATTCGTTTGTCGAAATTTTCCATGACTTTTCTGCATAAATCTGGTCGAATTTCGTTGATGCAACGATGAATCTCCTCCTTTAAAGCACGAGTGGTTGTGGGCTTGTTAACATGGACCTGTGATTTTAAAAAACACCATAAAAAAATCTAATGGTGTTAGGTCACACGATCTTGGGGGCCAGTTCTGGTCACCAAATCGAGAAATCACGCGACCTGGAAATGTCTCTTGCAGTAATTGAAGAGTTTCACGAGCTGTATGACATGTGGCACCGTCTTGTTGAAACCAAATATTGGCCACATCAATTTCATTCAATTTCGGCAAAAAAAACTGTGTTATCATGTCGCGATATCGAACACCAGTAACACCAGAACACCAGTAATTGCGACCGCAAAACTTTCATTACTTTTGAAATATTGTTCAATAATGAAGACACGCTGTTCTATCGTGTAATTTGCCATTTTTATTAACCCTGAACTTTTAGCTGTCAGCTGTTTTTTTAGGGTTGCCAACTCTTTTCTACGTCGATAGCAGCAAATTTAAATGTTGCGTAAATTTAGGGACACCCTATAGAACGTTTTCACATGCTGAAAAATATCGGCCACAGCAACATATTGCAGGAAACATGTGCATGTCTGCAAGCACTGTTTTCATGAATTGAAGATCTGCCGCTTTTTTGTTTCTTTGCTGTCTGTCTCGTATTCTTTTTTAGCGGTTCTCAACAATAAAAGCCACATTTGGGTCTCAAAAACATATATTACAGCCTATTAGTCATTGTGTCTCAAACATGTTATATTGAATAGCAAATACAAAGTGTTTGGGCACAAGTATACTATATTTGCGACAAGCTACAAACACGTTATATTTGCATGCAAACACCAAAAAGATACCTTTTCAGGTTATGTGCACCTTCTTATGTCTTTTTTCCCAATTTTTTCGTATCTCGGCGATTTCACTTTTTTTAAATTTTGTTTTTAATGATTTCGAAGGGTCTCTTAAAGGCCTTTCCAACAAGCTCCAAAAATCCGACCACTGGTTTAGAATTTATCAATTTTACCCTAGTACCCTCCGACCACCCATCCGAAAATTTTCAAACCGCTGCCATATCGCCCCCTTGCATTTTCGGGGATGGTCGTAGATGGACATATTTTCATGAACTGAGCCAAGGAATAAGCTGGTGAAATTCGTCCAGTCGTGACTGAACCACCCTGTATAGCAACCCTCGAATTTATTGTCACTAGAATTCATACAGACCCTATTGTTAATATTTTCTTATCGGTTCTAATTTGTTTTGCTGGTACATGAAATTTATATTGTTGTCTTTTTTAACGAAATTTTCTGAAATTTTTGGTTTCCAAAATATCTAACGATTCAGCCACCTGAGAACTTTGAATAATTCGGGATATACTCGTCAGCAATGAAGCCCATGTTGAAAAAAACTAGTTTGGAGAAATATTGTCGTATCTGAGCGATTGTGCACAAAGCAGACCATCCTTATCAGGTCATACAAATAAAATCAAATACAACATATTTATTTACATAAAATTTTACTTAAATAATAATGGATACACTTAAAAATATATGTTAGTAAACATAGCAAAAAATACTGCTTAAAAGGGTAAACCATGTTTGTTATTTCGGCAAACATGCACCCACTGGAAAGGTAACACAGCGCAACACGAACAGATATAACCATATACGACACAACTACGTGATAAAAGTCCAAAAAAAAATACCCGTGTCTCCCAGTTTTGCTCAAAGTCATGCACTTTTTTTTGGGCCCTCAAAGGTTTGGGGCCTCGGTGTCATTTTTGCAAAAAAGTCATCATTATTTCAGGCTCATATCTTGCAAACCGTTCGGAATTTCGATTTACTTTCTGAAGAAAAGTTGTAGCTCTTGTCAATTGTGAACATAAAAAATCAAAAAAACTTCATCTTCAAGGCAAGAAACTTTATAAAATTCGATTTTTTTTTACCTTTTTTCCCCTGTTCAGATCCATAGGTAGCAAACCGTTCCAAATTCAAGGAAACAATCAACTACCAAAATGTACCTAAGATCTCAATAAACAACTTTCTTGGACATATGAACTTCCTAGAATGATTCTTAACACCGTTGAGGTAGCGCTTAGGTAGCGTTTATGTAGCCGCAAAAGTGAAAAATTTTCCGAAAATTTTTTAATTTCACTGTGTGTAATTTTTTAAGTCGTGGAAATATAACAATATACGGCACTACTACGTGAGAAAAGACCAACAAAAAAAAAGTCCCGTGTCTCCCAGTTTTGCCCAAAGTCATGCACTTTTTTTGGGCCCCCAAAGATTTAGGGCCTCGGTGTAATTTTTGCACAAAAGTGATCATTTTTTCAGGCTCATATCTTGCAAACCGTTCGGAATTTCAATTTACTTTCTGAAGAAAAGTTGTAGCTCTTGTCATACAGAACAAAAATTGTGAACATTAAAAAATCAAAAAAAATTCATCTTCAAGGCAAAAAACTTTAAAAAATTTGATTTTTCACCTTTTTCCTCCTGTTCAGGCCCATAGGTAACAAACTGTTCAAAATTCAAGGAAACAATCAACCACAAAAATGTACCTAAGATCTCAATAAACAACTCAAAACATATGAACTTCCTAGGAATGATTCTTAACGCCGTTTAGGTAGCGCTTAGGTAGCGTTTAAGTAGCCGCAAAATTTAAAAATTCCCGAAAATTTTTTAATTTCACTGTGTGTAATTTTTTAAGTCATGGAAATATAACAATATACGGACACCACTACGTGATAAAATACCAAAAACAAAGACCCGTGTCTCCCAGTTTTGCCAAAATTCATGGACTTTTTTTTTTGGACCCCAACGATTTGGGGCCTCGGTATCATTTTTGCAAAAAAGTGATCATTTTGTCAGGGTCATATCTTGCAATTCGTTCGGCATTTTGATTTAATCTCTGTCATAGAGTATAAAAATTGCCAACATATAAAATCAAAAAAAACTTCATCTTCAAGGTCAAAATCGCAAAAAAACTTTAAAAAATTCGATTTTTTTAAACTTTTTTCCCCTGTTCAGGTCCGTAGGTTGCAAACCGTTCAAAGAAACAATTGACTACAAAAATGTACCTAAGATCTCAATAAACAACTTTCTAGAACGTACGAACTTCCTAGGAATGATTCGTAACTCCGTTTACTTCCACATTGAGATACTATGATGCTATCTCACCGACCGCAGCAGCACATGCAAAGCACACAATATAAGAATCATACAAAACAAGCGATTATATAAGCAAGCGGTGTAACCAAAACACGCTTAATGGAACAGATGACGATGGGGTTCATCAAATTTCCCACATAGACAGAAACCTTGATGCGCACTTTAAAACAGTTTATCCGATTTGGGGGTTCTGACATATCAGAGAGTTTATACAGTTCCATTGAAGTTATTGAAAGATAAATATCATATGAAAAAATTTAAAATTAATTCGCCAGAAAGTTATTGAGATCTTAGGTACATTTTTGTAGTTGATTGTTTCCTTGAATTTTGAACAGTTTGCTACCCATGGACCTGAACAGGGGAAAAAAGGTGAAAAAAATACAATTTTTTAAAGTTTTTATAATATAAGATCTGAAAGATTTTGACCTTGAAGATGAAGGTTTTAGATCTTATATGACAATCTTTATGACAAGTGCTACAACTTTCCCTCAGGGAGTAAATCAAAATTCCGAACGATTTGCAAGATATGAGCCTTTTTTGCAAGAATGACACCGAGGCCCCAAATCTTTAAAAAATATAAATAAAAAATGCATGACTTTGGGCAAAACTGGGTGACATGGGTCTTTTTTCTTATGGTATTTTATCACGTATATGGTTATATTTCCATGATTTAAAAAATTACACACAGTGTCATCGAATTAATCGAATCCGATTTTTGGATGTTTCACAACTACGATAGATATCGTCAGATCTGAATTAGAGATTAAAATGTGGTCTGTCCATGAAAAATCATAACTTACTCGTAAATTTTCATAAGGCCGTCTGTTTTTTTTGACAATTAAAAATATATTTAAGTTTGTAGTTTAAGGAAGTGTTAACCCATTTGGGTATATCGCCAACCCGTTTTCAACACCAAGAATTCTTAATCATATTTCCAAGTAGTTTTAAAACTTAAGTAAAATTGGAACCCGTCGATGATGATGTTAGTCGAGGTGCTTTTTCTAATGATGATCCCGATGGAGTGAGTGTTCCTTGCGTGTACGCCAAATCAATTGTGTCTATATCAAAAGTTTGTGAAATACAAAAATTAATTCCAATTTTTGTTTCTGTAGCAAATTGTGGACGATTCATCATCATTGCAGGAAAGTTGAATTCATCATCACCAACGTCGTCGTCATCATCGTCGTCGTCATCATCATCATCATGAGGAGCACCATCAGCGTCATTAGAATACCCTCCAAACGCACTCACTCACTCACTCACTTACGCACTGTTATACACCAAACTATATAATCAAGAATACACAAACGCAGTTTTATTTTAGACGGTTGCGTGTATGTGTGTGTGTGTTTAAGCACAACTACGAACGATTATATCCTTTCGCTTAGAATTTTGCCCGATTGGCTAGCTTTCTGGTATCCTATGGTCCTGTTTCTGAGAGTGTGTGCATGTGCGCCCACTTTCGTTCGTTTTGCCTCATCATCAGAGTCGTCGGTTCTTTTGGTTTAGACAACGAGCTAAAGCGAACATTGAGATGAGACTTCGTGTGCGTGTAACTAAATGTGTGTCCTGTGAAATTCTCTAACTGCATGTGGATCTGTGTGTGTGTCTGTGTAGAGAAGTAAACGAGTTTCCTCAATTTGGTCCTGTCGGCTTGTAGCATCGCACACATTTGCCTAAAACTAAAATGATGGTTGAGCAAGTGCTGCGAGAACCGGGTTTCTGTGATGCCAGCTGGTTAGTGGTGTGACTAGAAGACAACTATTAATACGAAGGACATTTTATTTCTTGGTTGGTTCACGTGGTTGCTAAATATACTATTTAGCATCAATTAATGTCTTGGAACACCGTTTTGTATACCACATCACTCCGGACAGTCTAATGTACGGTGTCTATATCCATTCTGTTAATCGGAGATACCTTATTCGATCCGCTAGATCTATTTCATGTATCTCAGTCAGGTTGTGTAGGAAGGGACGACCTATAGCCTTTAGGCATCTATTCATTAGAGCCGGACAACTGCAGAGGAGATGCTCCACCATCTCCTCCTCTTCTGCGTCTTCGCAGGCACGGCAGTGGTCATTATGTGGAAGCTTCAAAAGTCTTGGGTGGTTACCGATTGGTCAGCGCCCGGTCAGTACGCCAATTAGGCTTGATATGTTCCCCCGATTATGGCTAATCAGGGAGTTAGTCCGGTGAATATTATATCCTGGTCATGTGTTTCTGGATATGCGGCACGTTTCCGTTCTATACTATCTGGCCTTCGTTCGTTCAAGGTAATGCAGGAGAATACTTGTTTTGAACGACCCTATAGGCGTTGCCAATAAGACGGTGCAGTAATCGGTGATTATATTGAGTTATCTCATGCGTAGTATTCTCGCATGTCCATATGCGTTGCTCTTCCAGATTCCAAGAGCATTTAGTCGGGTTGTGGCGCCACTAGCTGTTCTGTGAAGGTCAATTGGTATAATATGAAACATTGCATTAAGAGCTTCAGCTGGACACGTCCTCATTGCCCCTGTTATGCCGATGCAAGCTGATCTCTGTACTCTACACAACAGTTTCATGGTGGACGTCTTCCCCGCGACAGGCCATCCTACCATTGATCCGTAGGAGAGTATAGGTTTGATTACACTGTATGTAATTTTTTAAGTCATGGAAATATAACCATATACGGATTTGGGGCTTCGGTGTCATTCTTGCAAAGACCAAAAAAAAAAGACCCGTGGCTCCCAGTTTTGCCCAAAGTCATGTATTTTTTTTATGGGCCCCCAAAGATTTGGGGCCTCGGTGTCATTCTTGCACAAAAGATATCATTTTTTCAGGCTGATATCTTGCAAACCGTTCGGAATTTGAATTTACTTTCTACTCTTGTTATATATTACTAGCTCTTGTTATATAAAATGAAAAAAACTTCATCCTCAAAGTCAAAATCGCAAAAAACCTTTAAAAAATTCGATTTTTTTAAACTTTTTTCCCTTGTTCAGGTCCATAATTTTTAATCCATAATGCTCCATAGGAGAGTAAGGTTTGATTACACTGTGTGTAATTTTTTAAGTCATGGAAATATAACCATATACGAACACCACTACGTGATACAAGACAAAAAGACCCGTGTCTCCCAGTTTTGCCCAAAGTTATTGACTTTTTTATGGGCTCCCAAAGATTTGGGGCCTCGGTATCATTCTTGCAAAAAAGTGATCATTTTGTCAGGCTCACATCTTGCAAATAGATCGAATTTTGATTTACTCTCTGAGGGAAAGTTGTAGTTCTTGTCATAAAAAATTAAAAAAACTTCATCTTCAAGGTCAAAATCGCAAAAAAACTTAAAATATTCGATTTTTTACCCTTCTGCCCCTGTCCAGGTCCATAATTGTTATTCTTTATGACAAGAGCTACAACTTTCCCGCAGAAAGTAAATCAAAGTTCTCTACGGTTTGCAAGATATGAGCCTGACAAAATGATCACTGTTTTGCAAAAATGACACCGAGGCCCCAAATCTTTGGGGGTCCATAAAAAAAGTGCATGACTTTGGGCAAAACTGGGAGACACGGTTTTTTTTTGGTCTTTTATCACGTAGTGGTGTCCGTATTTGGTATATTTTTCATGTTGCACTGTGTTATACTAGTGTTCATCCATAGCATCATTTTCAGTCGAAGAACCCATGGGCATCCGAACATTTTCCGATAAGCGTAGTACGCAAAGGTTGCTTTCAGTGCGCGTTGCTACGCTTCCAGGGTCTGTTTTAAACTTTGGTATCTTGGTCCTCGTGGTAGTTATTTGATTTTTTGCTATGGTGAGAATTTTGCCTTGTCACCTCAAATTTTCACAATTCCTTTCAGGCAGTTGTATGTCGGGATGAAATTATCGCCTCAATATGTCACAGAATATTGAATTTTTTTCTAAATGCGAATGTGTCCTACATATGATGAAATAAAACCATATGATCCCTTGAAGGGATTGACCTGAGTTTGTCACAAGCAGTGTTTTCTTCGCTTTCCATTTTTAGATTCACTGACTGGTTCGATAGTTTTACACCGACTCCGAATGGCTTTTTGAGAAGACTTCTAATTGCTAATTGCCCCGTTAGTTTCGTTATCATTAAGCAAGGTGACCATCGCCGAAAGAAATAAAATCTGTTTCAAGCGATATTTAAACCATCGGTCTCCTGTACAAGAGTCGCGCACCCCAACCATTGCACCACCCACGTACTCAATAACAAATCATCCTAAATTAAAGAAATGTTATCCTCCATTCAAAGAAAACTAAGTTTGTTTATACTTCCTAGAGTTGTATGCAACGCCTTAGCTTGTGGCGTTGTTACAGCCTCTTCACACGTATCCGGTTAACCGGTTACAACACCTTGTCCCGAACCATGCACTGCACACACACTCACCAAAGCAATGCGTTATTTTGTCGATGGTCGTTAGATGCTCCTACCGTGCCGTCAAGGGTAAAGGGTTAAGGAGGGAATTGGTGGCCCAATGTGGGCTGTTGGGCGGCGGGGTGGCAGGGTGGTAGGGCGGTTGCTTGGTGGCATGTTTGTTCTATTGTTTTAATGCTGCCTTATATGCTTAACATACAAACACGATTTTTTTTCCAGTGCATCCAGTTTTGCACGCATTCTAGAATTTCAATTAAAAATAAATCACACACACGTTGCCCGAGGCCCAGCATACGAGAACAAGTATTACCCAAAACTAAAACATCCTGACAACTGAAAAGGCTTCGTTCGCAACGGAACGCAACGGAAAAATAATGGCACCATCATTTATTAGTCGTAGACTCGGAGTCTGCTGAGCCTCCTAAATACACATACATACATACACGTCGAATGAATGCATCGATACAGAGTGCGTAAACGCACGAATACTCGCACACACACACAGAATTGGATTCGAATACAAATGCGCACACACACACACACTCGCATACTTTCTCAAATATCCTGCCAGAATTGTGTTTGCTGGTCCAGAGTCGCCTCAACATAAGAGTTATCGAGAGTAGAGACGTTAGTTGCAGAAATTCAAATTTGCTCTTTGCGAGCGTGAGTTTGGGAGAAGATGGCTCATAAAGTGGGCCATTATGGTGGCCCTTAACAGCTTCTATTAGCTGTGAGCTAGGAGGCTTCACTAAATTTTTACATATTTTGCACACGCACCCATTACCAGTTGTACAATATGCGATACGATACTCGTAGTTCGCCCAATAAATTCAAATGCATAGAACTCTCACGCACTCCAATGTTGCTGTATATGTATAAGTGTATGGCTGCCTTTATTAGTGACTCAACACAAGTACGGCGAAAGGACAATAACAACGACGTGGACGACGTAGTGGTAGAGAACATTAAGGACTACGACGATGACGATGACGACGACATCGGCGAGGTGGCGACGTTCTTATGCGTAACATATTAAATTGCATTATGCATGCAAGTGAAAATTGTTCGCCACCTTAAACTCTCTCACTCTCTCCCTCACTCTCTCCTCCGCTCTTCCTTGCTCTCTGTTTGTGACTAACTTATGCTAAAGGATGCTACGCACACTGGCCACATAGACCGTCGAATCTTCCATCCTAAAACTCCAACCGCCTCTTTTTTCTATTAGAAATTGCTTATAGTCCTTCACATACTATAAGGACATTTGGCGAAATGGTTTTTTGCCTGTCGTTCCTAAAACCTAACGTCGTTATTGATGAAGCCTCATCTAATGCTGATGATGATGGCAAATGTGTCCAAACGCATTTCTTTGCTGGTTCCAGGACAGGGCTGAGTAAAATGATATTCTGCAAGACACCAATGCATTTTCACACTCTCACACAACTTTTTGATTGGGAAACTTGACGAGTTTGGTAAATCTATTTGAAGTTTTTTTTTTTTTGGGAAATGACATTGAAATGTTAAGATTAGTTGTATTAGGATATCAACAAATTAAGCATCTGAAATAATAAAAGAGCAGCCCAGATTAAGGACACTGTCATGTGATGATCTACATTGCAGAGAGTCATAGAAGTTTCAATTAGAGGTAAGATATTTATTAGTAGGACAAATGGTAGAGCTGTGTTACTTACTAATTACACGGCCAGAAAAAAAAACAGCCCACAAACATATTGCAATAACCATGTATATGTTTGCAAGCGTTGTTTTCAGCCATTTAAAAAAACACACTTGGGTCACAAAACCATATACAAATTATAACCTATTAATCCTTGGGTCTCCAACATATAACATTGAAACACAATGCATTTAAACGCAAATACAATGTGTTTAGACACAAGTATACTATATTTGCGACAAGCTACCACGGCGTTACATTTGCATCCAAACAACAAGAAAACCGATTTTCAACTTTCATGCTTGGAATTGACTACATGCTTGACCAGTTGACTTCCGGAATTGGAGCACCAGAAATGGTTAATATTAAAAATTCTGCGATTTTAAGCAAAAATTGTGAGTCATACCCATAAGGACCTTCTTGTATATCAGAAGATAGGGAAGAAATAGAATACAAACACAACAGAAACTACTGCTGAAAAGGAGATACAAATATTTGCTATTTCATGAAACATGTTTGGTTTTCAGCAGACTTTTGTTTGCTGCTTTGTTTTAGCAAACATTTGAGAGCACACGCGTCTCCCATTTTGCAGTCAGCTTTCTTAAACCCAACTGATCATTTAAAATCGAAACCACACTGCCACATGAAATGCCTATGTCATCAACAATCTCACGCACTTTTACTCTTCGATCGGCCAACACCATATTGTGGCTTATTTCGAATTGTTCGGATGTATTGACCTCAATTGGCCGTCCAGAACGTTCAGCGTCATTTGTACTTGTGCGACCACAACGAAAGTCAGTAAACCACTTGTTTACCATTGAAATCGATGGTGCAGATTCCGTATAGTATTTATCTAGCTTTTCCTGGGGTTGATTGACGGGTTTTTTTTCGCAAAAAAATAATGTTTAATGAGAACTCGAAATTCACTTTTTTCGATTTTTAAAAAAAGGCACGAGGTTGTATGTTTTGAACAGCTGTTAAACGCAAAGTAAATGACGGCACTTGCTCAAAATTTGACAGTAGTCTACTAATAGGTGGTACTTGATGGGAGCAGTGTTGCATTTCATATAACTACGAGGGAAGTTGAAAAAATCACGGACTTATGGATCCGCCCTCCAGCAATGACCAACAATGGTGTAGTAACACCGGTGATTCGATATCTGTTGCGATTGGCCCCCTAGGAGCCCACACAGTGAGGCAAAAAGTGGTGCCAACATAAGTGGATGCAACGGGTCGAAAACGGATCAAAACAAGGCTGAATCGCTTGGGTAGTTTCGCGTGTATTCCTTACCTTCCTGAAAAATGTAAGGTGGAGTCCAACGTGCCCACGTGGACCGAACATTTGGTTGGCAAGTATGTTTGTCTTTAACAGCCCTATTCTGGCAGGATTACAAAAGACACCACGGTTACAATTTGACAACAATGTGACAATTGTCACAAATCTTTTTTCTGACACATGTTTTGGGTGACAAAAGTATCAAAAACTGCTACCTGCCAAAGAGGAGGTAACATCGCGTGTCAGCTGTTTTGTTTGCCGGAAAGTTAATACAAAATCCTTTCATAAATTCTACAAGTAATTAATAAAAGTGTGTACGGGAAAAAATAAATAATGCATTTTGTACCAAAACGACAAGAGGGTATAAGTAAATGGAGGAAGGACTTTTGTTACGTTGTGCTATGGAAATCGAGCACAGAGAAGAAAGGACTTGTTTTTGTGTTGGAAAGATTGAAAATTTTTTTAATTTTCTCCGGTCTTTGAATGGATATTGGTGAGTATTATACCTTGAAAAATGCTAAGGTCTTGTCAATTATCGAAGCCTACCTAAAAATAAGCATAATGGGGCATTTTTTTGAAAAACAAATAATTTTTATCAGAAAAGTGAGGTTAAAAACTCGATTTTTAATTAGCTTCCCAATCGGTTGATAAAAATAGACATATTTATAGAATTTAGAAAGACCCTTGTAATGATATCCATTTGAACCAGATCGGACTATAAATACCTGAGATATGGGCGATTATATAATCAAGCTTTAAAGGCCTATTTCTCCAGAAATTGGACCGATCGCGGGGGAAAAGAATCTTTTGAACTCAGCGCATAGTTTTTGACGGTGGTGTAACTTTAAGAAGGTTGTTGCTAAAGTAAATTTACTCTTCTATTTGCCACGGATGCGCAGTTGTATTCTATCCGCCTAGCATCTCTGGATATTTCTTGAGAAATATAGCATTCCAGCTGTCCCTTTGCGGTGCGCAAAAGTAATATTGTATTGATTTTAATTCAATAAAACATAAATATATTAAATACTTACTTGTCCATTTTAGCCGCTTTCGTTTTAGGCAGGAGACCATATGTTTTTGTTTTGTTTTCTCTGCTTTTGACAACCTGTTACTGTGAAGGGAATTATTTCGCTGTCACCGTGTTGCCAGAATACCAGATACAAACAATGGTGACAACTTTTGTAACAATTTTCTGGTTACAATTTGATTGTTACCACATATACAGTCGAAATGAACTAAAATCAGTGTTGGGAGTTTTTAATTTTCATTGAATTTTAGTTTGCATTTTTTTGTCTAACGAAAATGCAAAACAATTACCATTATTCGCAATGACAATTACAAAATTTTGAATTTCCATTTTCTCAGGCAAAACAAATGCCGTTTGTGGAATCGGATACCAATTGTAATTAAATATGGGAATGCTTTTGATATTTTGAATTTTTCTGATTGCGAGCAATTGTGTTTTTAAATTATTTTATATGTAACAATTCATAAACCTGTACATATAAAATATTTGAAACCCAAACTGCCACATATGTATGTATGAAGGAAATGCTTCGAAAATTCCAATGCCAATTTATATTTCCTCTACACACTCCATTTTATTTTTAACGCATGTGGTGTTACTTTTGGCTGTTAAAATTGTTGAAATGTGAAAATTCCGCTCCCAAACAATTATCAAAACATAAAGTAATATACGTTGACTCTGCAACAGCTGTTTTTCTTGGACCAGAATGCGAGAAAAGTAACTGCAAAAGTTGGGCACAGAGTAATACAAACTTGGCAACCCATGTAGAATGCGAAAAATCTTTATTTTTATAAATTTTCATTTTAATTGCAATCTCTATAAATAATTTTACTCTAACACTTCATTAAATTTCGGTTTATTTCACTTGTAATCCCATTATTCCTCGAGTTAATTATCACAAAAATGAAGACGACAACGAAGTTATGCGCAATTTGGCAACCCTCGTAAAAGAGAAGCAAAAACTCGACACGATTCACTCAAACGCATTTCTCTCTAACGCTATATCTTGCTGATTTCAAACTGTTTACATACTTTATGTAATTCTACTTAAACATAGGTGGAATTTTTATAGTTATATTTACTAGCTGACCCGGCAGACGTTGTCCGTCATAATATTTCAAGCGATTTGTATGGGAGGTACCACGCCCCTTTGTCCAATTGGACCGAATAGTAAATCTAAACCACCCAGGGCGCCACCCAAACGCATACAAACAAATTTATTCAAATCGGTCCAGAAATTTAGGAGGAGTTCAGTCACAAACACACGTGCAGTAGAATTATATATATAAAGATACAATAATATCATCATAAAACTGCTCGTGTATTGAAATATTCAATGAAGAGAGTAAGAGAGAGTGCAGGCAGTCGTAACACTTCACTCGATTTGTTTCTAGATATTCGAGTGAAGAGAAATTTTCACAAAAACAAGTAGAGAAGAAAAAACCGGCGCAAATTGACAAGCCTAGTAGAAGAGAACCAAAAAAGTCGACGCGATTCACTCAAACGCATTTCTTTCCCGCGTCATAACTTGATTATTTCATACTTTTTACATACTTTATGTAATTTTATTTAAATATGGTTTTAATTTCTATAGTTAGATACAATAACATCATCAGAAAACTGCTCGTGTATTGAAATATTCAACGAATTCAACATCCTTTTTGTTTTCTCTGTACCATAGATACTTTATCACAAAACCAAAGCCGATCTAGAATTAGACGACCAGAAACTATGCGCAATGTGGCAACCCTGATGCAGAGAACCAAAAAGTGCTATAGATTCACTCAAACACATTTCTCTCTTGCTTTATATCTTGATTATGTCATACTTTTTGCATAGTTTATATAGTTTTACTTCAACACGGTTGGAATTTGTATAGTTATATACAATAACACTATCAAAAAGCTGCTCGTGTATTGAAATATTCAATAAAGAGGGTAAGAGAGAGAACAGAGAATGACTAGGGTTTCACTCGTTGTGTTTGTTGGCATTTGAGTGAAGAGAAATGTTGACTGTCTACTTGTACATCGTTTTTGACAAAAACACTCTCAGTTGATGAGTTACGTACTTTCGGTTTAAGGCACAACGGCGCATGTGTGTAAAACACATTGAGCAACCCTACATACTTCCAGACATCTACCGCTATTTATCTTTCCTACTTTATCCTGTATGTTTTTCCACCTCTAATATTGATCAGCTGTGGCATAGAATCACGTGCCTCAAACAACTGTATTTGTGCGAAATAACTTTGGTGTAACAACCCTGTAATTGACTTTAGTTACGAAATTTTCGCAAACAACCCTGTAATTGACTTTAGTTACGAAATTTTCGCAAAGAGCCGAGTACCAAGCAAATGAATAGTGAGCGAAATTGTCGGCTCATGAAATTTTCGTTATTTTTTATACACGTACTTCTTATGGCAACGAAAATTTCATAAAACCTGAATACCAGGCTTTAAAGTGAAATACAAATGCTAGGCAACCAGAGTTTTCTGGACATTGGACTTGCTTAAGCCTGGTATTCAGTTCTTGCGAAACTTTGTCATTTATCTATCTCTAAACGGAACATTTTGTTGCGGAGAGTTACCACCTATCTTTAATTTACCTTGTAAATAATTCAATAATAATTCCTCTTCGCACTCCATTTTATTTTTAACTCATGTGGTATTACTTTAGTGTGCTAAAATTATCGAAATGTCAAAATTCCGGTCCCAAACAATTATTAAACAATTGTTTTCGTATGAAATAACTTTGGCGTAACAACCCTGTAACAGTTACGAAATTTTCGCAAGGAGCTGAGTACCAGGCAAATGAAAAGTGAGCGAAATTTTCGGTCCATGAAATTTTCGTTATTTTTTATACACGTACTTCTTATGGCAACGAAAATTTCATAATCACTGAATACCGGGCTTTTGGAATTACGACTTAACCCTTTGACGACCGCAGTCAAATATGTTTGCCCAAGTTGTTTCATATATGTATAATTGTCCACGTAGGAGATGGAGAAAACTTCTCGAAAGGTGTTTTGAAAAAGAAGGTTGTGTTTTTTTTTTGTATTCCACCACATTTCTACAAATCATGGGTTAAGTTTCCATGACAATTAATTCAAGAAATTAACATCATAAGAAGATGCAGGCATGCTGTATTGTTTTTTGAAAAGATTATATGGAATGACAACGAAGATTACAGTACAGATTTAAAATTGTGTATCGACCAAATACTCACTCATTATAATTCCATATCGCGGTAAATTATGAATTCATCTTTTTCGAAAGGCTATATAACTACGAATGATTATCATCATGAGCAGCATCAGCAAAAAGGAAAATTAAGACTTTCAAAGGTCATCAGTCTTGCATCTAATGCTGAACACTTTGTTCCCTTCGACGATTGGTGCATTCGCTCTTATAGCGTTTTAAACTTTTTTGCGCTCATTTATAAATTGAAAGCTGCAAAACGCAGCGATCGTTAAGATCATGGGGAAAAACTTCAAGAAAAAAAAATAATGATAATAAACAGTTTGTGAAAAGTCTGCAACACACGATTCTTGCGATGGATGGATGGATCAGATCACCTTCACATCCTTCTCTAATGAGTAAAATGCACCACTCCATCGTCCGACAGACATTCATACAATGTACTCCTTTTGAGAATCCAGAGCCAACAGCAACAACAGGTAGACTATTCGACCGACCTCCTCTCATCATGCTAAGCGCTTCAGACGAAATTACTGCGTACAACAGAAGCTGCATGACGAGCTTGTTTGCAACATCAACTGGATGATAGCTGACTGTTGACTGCTGGCTGACAGACTACCGCAGCCGCCATGAAGCAAAGTGGCTACAGTCACATCGCCAGCCAGTCAGTCCGCCGAGCATTCAAAGCGAATGGCCAAAAAGACCATTCGTCAAGAAAATAAACCCCGCCAGGGGAGACAAGGGCTCAATGTCGACATGGGCATGCAAACATAAGATGTGAGTTAAGCGTTTACTTTACAAATTGCAAAATGATCGATCGATCGACCGGCCGTTTGGCTGATCGAAGAGTCAGTGGATGTGGCAGCAGATCAAGCAGAAGTAAAGTTCTCGTTCTTGCAGCACTCTGCCAGAAGAGAAGAGAGTTTTGGCAGGAACAGTGTTATAAGTTGCTCAAACTATAAAGAACATTTGTCAAATAAAATACTACATCTATTCCCAAAAATGTTTTACACAAAGAATTAACATAAATTTGTTTTCACCCCCGTAAAAAAGATTAGATGGGGATGAACCTTAACAGTCCTAATTATGTTCTAAAATTGGTTATATCTAATAGTACAAAATTAAATCAGAACGGATCTATATCTATCTTATTGGGTCTAAGTACATACAGTTTGATCTACTAATTTTCCCGATCACACGCGGAAAAATCTGTTTTTTGTTGTTGTTTGGATGCAAATATTGCGTATTTGTAGCTTATCACAAATATAGTATACATACTTGTGTCCAAACACATTGTGTGCTGTTTGTTTGCACGTCGGTGGTCACAATGATTTCTAGGTTCTAACATATATCTTTGTGACCCAAATATAATTTTGTTTGTGAAAAACTGCTGAAAACCAAATGCAGCAAAACAACATCGGGTGAATGTTTTGGTATACCCAGTATAAGAGTCTGGTACATGCTGAAAAATATCGACCCCAGCAACATATTGCAGGAAACATGTACATGTTTGCAAGCACTGTTTTCGTGAATTGAAAATCTGCTACTTTTTGTTTCTTTGTTGTCTGTCTCGTATTTGTTTTTAGAGGTTTTCAACAACAAAAAAACACATGTTGGTCTCAAAAACATATATTTTAGTCTATTAATCATTGTGTCTCAAACATGTTATAGTATATAGCAAACACAACATGTTTGGGCACAAGTATAGTATATTTGCGACAAGCTACAAACAGGTTACATTTGCATCCAAACAACAAAAACAGACAGGTTTTTCTTGTATTTTTCGAGATCCGAGGTAGATAAACGCATCTACTAGCTCGAAATTAAAACGGGTGTGTTTGGAACACACTCCAAACATTCATAAGTTTGCAAAGTCCCAAACTTACTTGTATTTAAATTAAATTATTAGCATGTTTACTGACAAACATATATGCTTGTTTACGTCGAAACATGCGTGTTCTTCAACCGAACCATTCATATACTTACGTGGAAGCCTTGACGTGTTTTCTCCCAAACCTCCATACACTTACGTGGAAACAGGTGTGTATTTCTTCCCAAACATAATAATATTTAGAATCGAATTATTTTTTTATATAAAATGAGAATCTGCTGCTCGTTTGTTTATTTTTTCTCCCTCAACGGCCTAGTGAAGGCACATTTCTAACCACCAAAATGGGTGTAGTAGGTGTCGATTTGCCTCTCGTGGGGTTGTCAAAGATTTGGCGTAATGTAAATTTCCCCGTTCTAAAGCCACACTGTTAAAGTCCGATTAGGTTGGAAAGATGTGGATTTAGTCTTTCGTGCATTTGACTTGAGATAGCCTAGTACGCAATAGATTAAAGGTTAATTCCACGATAAGTGTCACGTACACATGGATCGTCTTTCCTAAAAACGGGACACAATACGTTAAGTCTTCAATCGTCGGGTATGCTTTCATCTAACCATATCGTGCCCAAAATCTGATGTATACATGTTATTAGTTGTTCGTCGCCGGCCTTAAACAACTGTGCTGGTAGTTCCTCCGTAGTTGTTGGTTTCTCTTTTATAAGTGGGGAAATTGTTGTTCTGATGTATTCGCAGTTAGGAGGAGGATTGGTACCGTCAACTTCAGCTCGCTCGATTTCAAAGTCCTTCTGCTCTAGCTCTAGTAAGCATGTCAGACCTGGATTTTGTATTTCTTTAGCTATTTCTGCGATTGACAGCTAATAATGAATCGAGCCGACAGCTAATCATGAATCTGGTGGCACTAGAAACTAGGAAAGTCTAACTTCTCATAAGGAGAGAGTCGCCAGGGTCAACTATTGCTCACGGCTTGTGAGCCAATTGTAACAGTAGACAGCGGAGCGATATCGATTTTTAAAAAACAATGTGTTCCGTTGAATGCATGTGATGGTAAACGTCTCTGACGGATACCAAATTACGCTATATCACTGATTGGATCCTTCGCTTGGCCGTATTTGTGCTGTAACGAAATCAAGTCTTAGTGGGCTGTTTGGCTATGAACTTGCGCTTTTGATGAAACTATTCGTCAACAGAATACATTTTTTTCTTCAGTGTAAAGCATCTGTGCAACTTATTTCTGTAAATAAAGATTCGCTGCTATAAAGAAAGTGCCTTATGAATCACTATGTATGTAAAGAAGTTTCGGGCTGTACGAATTCATTGTTATAATGTAAATATACATTGCAGTTAACAGTTATATAGGCTAGGCCACTATTGACACACTTAGTTCAATGAGGACCTCAGTGATAGCACGGAACTTCGTAGTCCGTCCCCATCGTTGAATCTCTAAATTGACCTAGTATGATTATAAGGCGCTCAACCCACATGATACCGCGTACCGATATTCCAAAACATGGCTGAAAAAGAGACGAACACTACTCTCTGGCGAATCAATTAGTACTCTGCAAAAAAGTATTAAGATCATTCAGGTTAACTTCCTGAATGCACGACAATTGTGGTCAGTTATTGCAGTCAGGACATACAAAAGGAAGAACGAAGCCCAAAACTGCTACCAAAACGTCAATTACGGAACTAATGGGCATGGTTCAAGACACCCTTATGTAAAGACAACGACGGAAATCTCATCGCAAATGTGCAGAGCATGTTGGGAATATGGAGAGATAATTTCTCCAGCGCTACTGGTACTTGAGCTATGCAATGACGAGGAGGCAATCGATCACAAATTGAACGACGACGTCGGATGCCCCCCTAATAACCAAGACGAGGTCAGAACAGTTATTGCCCGGCTTAAGAACAACAAAGCCGCAGGAGCCGATATATTACCGGCGGAGCTGTTTAATGCTGGCGGCGATGAGCTGATAAGGTGCATGCATCAGCTCTTTAGCAAAATTTGGTTAGATGAATGCCATATTTAAAAACGGTGACGCGAGTCTCTGTGCCAACTATCGTGGAATAAACTGTTTATATACGATTCTGGAATATAAGGTTCTCTCAAGTATAATATATAAGTAGTTCCATAGGTGGCCGTTGGTGTTGCAATTATGCATGAGAACGTGGGTTCGATCCCTGCTCGGACCACCTTACATTCCCTTCGACGACGGACACCTCGATTACTGATGGCACACTATCGAGTACTTAGCCATGAAAAATCATGCCAAAATACCGTTCGGAACCGGTGTAAAACTGTAGGTCCAAATCAGTGGGTGAAAAATTATAAAACAGACAGCTCACTGGCTGTGAGAAGCTCTCCCCAATTCCTTCATGGGACGTACTGCGAAAAGGGTTTTTTCTCAGTAACTATAATGTGCGAAAGACTAAAACCAGTTAACGCTGACCTGATTAGGCCATACCTGTCTAGCGTTACGCCTTGAAAATTGACAACTGACCAGATTTTCACGCTACGCCAAATCCTGGAGAAGACACACGAAAAACAAATCGACACCTATCATCTACTTATCGATTATAAGGCGGCCTTTGATAGTCCGATACGGGAGAAACTCTATGCGGCAATGTCTGAGCTTGGTATTCCTGCAAAACTCATACGCCTTTGCAGGATGACCTTGACGAACATCAAATCCGCAGTGAAAGTTGGTAAGGATCTTACCGAACCTTTCGAAACTAAGCGAGACCTCAAGCAAGGCGACACCCTATCGTGCGATCTCTTTAACATCTTAATGGAGATCATTCTGAGAAAAGCTGCAGTCAGCATGAATAAAACCATCAGCAGCAAAAGTCACATGCTGTTGGCGTATGCTGATGATATAGATATCATTGGGCGCACAATTAGAGAAGTTACTGCGGTTTTTTTTCGAGAATTGAGAAGGAGTCAGCAAAAGTGGGTCTGACGGTAAATGAGGACAATATAACATTAATGGTTTCAACGAGCAGGGCCTCCACGCGATTAGACCACAGCGTGAACGTTGATAACCGCTATAATTTCGAGGTGGGGGACTAATTTATATATACATATATATAACAACGTCAGCCTTGAGATTAAGCGGAGAATTGTGCTTGTGGACAGATGTTATTTCGGGCTAAGCAAGCACTGTAGAGATAAAGCCCTCTCTCTCGAGTAACAAAAGGCGAGCTGTACCAGACTCTCATATAATCTGTGTTGCTTTACGGTGAAGAATCCTGGGTCTTATCGCAAACAGACGAAACATCACTGGGAGTTTTCGAGAGAAAAATAGCCTGAAAAATGTATGGCCCTATAGTGCAAAACGGCGAGTATCGGCGACGCATGAACCATGAGCTATATGAGCTAGATGCCGACATTGACATAGTTAAATAACGGGATTGCGCTGGCTAGGCCACGTCAGTAGAATGTATAAAGACGAACCAGCACGAAGGGCTTTCGTAACCGAACTCGAAGGAAAACGGAAAATAGGAAGACCAAGACTCCGCTGGATGGATCAGGTTGACGAATATCTGCGTACACTTGCTATGTCCAACTGGGGAGATTAGTCAAAAGATCGAACTGATTGGCGAAATATGTTTTCTTCGGTTTGTATCATCTTTGACCCTCCGGCGGTGTTCGAGACCGAATAAGTATGAAAGTAAGTATTAAAGTCTGGAATACAGATTACATAAAATTTATAGTAGCCTGACTGTCAGAGTAGATGTTACTACCACAGGCGGAGATGACATTTCGTCACATCCAGAGGCAACTTCTCTGATTTCCGTAGCTTCTGCCTGAGAGAAGCTACAATAGTCTGGTAGCCTTTGTGCAAGGCTCTTTAGAATAGACTCTAAACCTTACTTTGCCATCTAGTTTGGAGCCATCAGTGTGGAAGCCTAAATACCTTCTATAACCTGGTATACATTACTTCCACGTCCGCCTGTCCGGGATATGAGTAGAACCTCATAATCGACTTCTATTGTGGATTGTCACAGACCCTTAAAATCGTCGCATGACCGTATGGGCTGATGATCCATCACAAGGAATACCTTGAATGAATTGCTGGCATTACAGCCTTTTCTCCAATGACCCTTTGAGAAGAATTTCCACGCTGAAATGTCTGTCCTTTTCTGATGATTGGATACAAATATAACGTGTTTGTAGCTTGTCGCAAATATAGTAAACTTGTGTCCAAACACACTGTGTTTGCTATTTAATATTACATGATAATTAATAGGTTATAACATATGTTTTGTGACTCAAATCTGGCTTTGTTTGTTGAAATCAGCTGAAAACACAACAAAGAACAAAAATGCGGCAGGTCTTCAATTCATGAAAGCAACATTTGTTAACATATACATGGTTCCTCCAATATGTTGGTTGGACCGTTTTTTTCATTGTGGGGCCACTGTGGCCGTACTCACCCAATACATAATATTTGGTTTGAAATTAATATTTCTGACAAGAATCACTATTAGATATCCTTCACTATCCTTTTGCGGAACCTTCTCCTGCCGGGTTAGGGGTATGAGCTCGGTTTTCTTTGTGGTTTTACACCAAACCCATTCTTCGTGGCCCACTTAGAGAGCCTCCTGATAAAGAACTGGAGCACATCTCTACATGTGGGAGTGTATTTTCACTGCACTGTAACTGCCAGGTCGTCAACATATGCTACGTCTGATCAACCTGCTCCCTCTAGCTCTTGCAAAGCACTATCCAGTGCTAAATGCCAGGATAAAACTGTGCAAACACTTCCTCTTTGAAGATTTTAACTCTTTCTTAAATTTTTCCCGCCTTATTCATAAAAAGTTGCGAGAGGTTTGAGAGACGTTTTTTGTATGATAAACTGTCTCTCAAACCTCTCACAAACTTTTTATAGTCTCGAGCCGTCCGTGATATTGACGACGATCAATTTATACGTCATATTACTTTCATTGAAGCTATTCGTCAAAGACACAAATTGTTATGTGTGTCCATAAGTCGAGATCCAGCGCTTTATACAAAGTGCCTTCTTAATCACTGTGCATCGATCGTGTGCGAAAAGAAGCTGTGGACTATGGGTTTAATCGAAGTGAATTCGGTTGGGTTGTCGGTTCCACCATACTATGATGCTTGTAGGGTCGCATGATAATGTGTGTATGACTAGAATTATGAGCTACTGTTTTTGCTCATGGCTTAATATGTTTTCGTTCTTTTTTGCCCGATTTCGTTTCATCCTCCCAACTGAGCGTGTGCACACATGTACAAGTATCAGCCAGCCATCAACCATAAAATCAGCCACCACTATACTCATCCACATATATATTGCCAGGGTTTACCAAAATTGTAGTTATTTGCTCGGTATATGCCCAAGTTCAAATTTGAAACTTTTTCTCTTTTCGCTCGGGTAGAGGATAGTGGGGATGCATCCTCGCAAACTCGCGCACAGACATTGTGCGGACGGACAGTAGCGAATCATGCAGCCAAGAAGTCCAGCCAGCACCTTTAATCATATCCTCAGCAAATTATTATAATGTACGATTATTGTTCCTACTGATGCTGCTGCCGCTGATGCTGCTGAAGATGTTGTGCTAAATTGTTTTTGTTTTGATCGCTATTTTCTTGGCTTTAATTCTCGATATTTTTTTTTTGTAGGGAGGGGGGTATGTGGGTATTTTAATGTGAACTCTGAGGCATAATTGAGGAGCTGTGGCCTTTTTTCTCCACCCGTCCGTCAGTTCGACTTTAGTTTGTGTGTGTCTTTGCCCATAATGGGTTATTTCTTGCAGTTTTTCTCTCGATTTTTGTTCGTTTTTGCTCATTTATTGTGAATTTTGAATTGTTTTTGTTTTTGTGTTAATTTGCAATTATGTTATAAATTTTATTTTTGTGGGAACGAACGAATATTTCGCATTTAGTTTGAACATAAAAAAGATTTAACATTGCAACTAGAATTAGCCAAAGTATATGGAGTTTAAATCACTTCAACTGTATGTATGCTGGCGTTAACAAAAGGTATCGAACCGCAACGTTTAAACTGGAATAAAAGAATACTAAGATTTATAAAAACCGTTTGGAATCGTTGTAAAATTTTAGGCCATATTCAATGAGTGAAAAATTGAAAGCCCTCAACTTAGCGATTGTGAGTAGCTCTTCCCTACCACTACACACAACATCATGGAATATTACTTTACATCCATTGATATCACAGTGCAACACGAAAAAAAATAACCATATACGGACACCACTACGTGATAAAAGACTAAAAAAAAAAGACCCGTGTCTCCCAATTTTTCCCAAAGTCATGCACTTTTTTTTTATGGGCCGCCAAAGATTTGGGGCCTCGGTATCATTTTCGTAAAATGTGATCATATTCTCAGCCTCATATCTTGCAAACTGTTCCGAATTTCTGGAAGGTGAAGTTTTTTTGATTTTATATGTTCGCAATTTTTGTTCTTTATGACAAGAGCTACAACTTTGCCTCAGAGAGTAAATCGAAATTCTGAACGGTTTGCAAGATATGAGCCTGAGAAAATGATCACATTTTACGAAAATGATACCGAGGCCCAAAATCTTTGGCGGCCCATAAAAAAAAAAGTCCATGACTTTGGGAAAAATTGGGAAACACGGGTCTTTTTTTTAGTCTTTTATCACGTAGTGGTGTCCGTATATGGTTATTTTGCCATGACTTAAAAAAGTACACACAGTGTATTTGAAAGAAGATTTACCACCGTCTCGAAAAGTTAGTTACTGCATGTACGTTTCGTATAACGAGTGCCTACCAAGATATAGTTGTAGGGTTCGTCACTCTCTGATTCATAACAGTTTTCTATCTACTGTCCAACCGTAATATGAACATGTCTGTTTTGCAGCTTCATCCATAGAACGGATGACGTGGCTAGATTAGGGACTACCTTACCTGTTTAAGGAGAGTGTGGATATGCTCCTATCTACATGCAAGCTCATAAAAAAACAATGTACAAGTAGACAGTCAAAATTTCTCTTCACTCAAATGCCAACAAACACAACGAGTGAAACCCTAGTCATTCTCTGTTCGCTCTCTTACTCTCTTCATTGAATATTTCAATACACGAGCAGCTTTTTGATACTGTTATTGTATATAACTATTCAAATTTCAACCATGTTGAAGTGAAATTACATAAACTATGCAAAAGGTATGAAATAATCAAGGTATGACGCGTGAGAGAAATGCCTTTGAGTGAAATTCTACCACATTTTGGTTCTCTTTTACCAGGGTTGCCAAATTGCGCACAGCTTTTGGTCGTCTAACTCTAGATCGTCTTTGGCTCATGCTTAAAGCCGAAGCTATCAGACATACGAATGACAGATGGTCTGAAGCAGTGATCGGCAAACTCATACAGCCTTAATTCTGTCATTGTTTGAGTGATCTGCAGTGAGAGAAACATAATAAGCATTTGGGCTTATTGGAAAACATTTCGGCAAACAAAAAATCATACATCCATTCTTCGTGGAACATTTCTTACAGTGCAATGCAAACGACAAACAACGATCAACCATCTTGTTCGAATGCTCAAGTTCGATTAAATGATTTCGTTTCGCTTCGTTTAATACGTGAGCGCATGCCGATATGAAAACACGAAGCTCCAAAATGCACGGTGCATAGCAAGGCTGATCTAGTAGAGGTTAACGCATTAGAACAGCTGATTTTCTTTCTTGTGACTCTATCTGCCAAATTCAGTGTATTTTGTTAGTGTACATTTTTGTTTACTCTGTTTGGTCATATGTATTTGTGTTGAATTTGACATTTAGAGTTATAGAACAAAAACGAAATCCCTGTTGTTGGTGCCCACAACAACAACAAATCCTACTGCGTTAGCCTCTACTAGATCAGCCTTGGTACATAGGCTTTGCCGCTGGTCTGGGGGCACACACTGCAGGACCACAAGGCAAGTATGGCCAAGTTCTAAGTTGAATCGTACGTTAAACTTGGTATCCATTTCTAGACAAGTTATCTCTAGGCAAGTAGCTACAATCACTGGACACTCTTTAATAGAGAGACATGGTTCTAGACTTGAAATATAAGCTCATGATTACTGCAGGAGATGTGGGGATGAAGAGGAGGACCAGAGCGTCGAACAACTTATTTACTACTGCCCGGCCTTTTGTGTGAGTAGGCGACAATATCTAGGATCTTGCATCATGTAATACCTATCTAACAGGCATGGAGGGAGTTAAGCTGAATAGTCTTATGGCCTTTTGGCAGAGTACTAATTGGGTCGCTAGGCACTCTCACTCTCTCTCAGCCACATCCTGTAATATTGGGATGAAGTGTTATGTGGCTTGAACGACCATTTATTATAAACCAAGAGAAAAAATTACTAACTTAGCCGTAACGGAATTTAGAGGTTGTCACAAACACATTAGATGTCATCACATCCAAACAAGAGGTTGTCACCACTGCAGTAGACGTTGTCAAAACCTACTAGTTTCCACCAGATTTCCGAAAAATACGGTTGAGACATTCGAAGTGGGCGTAACCGAATTTAGCCGAATTCAGACGTTGTCACAACTACACTAGAGATCATCACAAACGAATTCAGAGGTTGTAACAACTACACTTGAGATCATCACATCCGCATTAGATGTTGTCACAAATGCATTAGAAATTGTCACAACCTCATTAGAGGTTGTCTCAACTGAACTAGAGGTGGTCTCAACCGAAGTAGAGGTTGTCACACCCGAATTAGAGGTTGTCACAACCGAATGAGAGTTTTTATTTTAATGTTGTTTATTGGTTTCAAATTAATAACGGGGTTTTCAACAGAGACGCTACAAAAGTAAATCGATATGAACAGCAAACGACGCCATATTTTTTTCACGCTCTTTTGACATTTCTCTTCAGTAAGGTTTGCCATTTCATCATGGAAAGATATACGAGCCAACAGCGAGTCGAAATCATTAAAATTTACGACCGAAATTTGGAGTCAGTGGCCTCAACTTTAAGAGCGCTACGTCCAATTTATGGTCTTCAGCGATGAGGCTCATTTCTGGCTGAATGGCTCCGTCAATAAGCAAAATATACGTTATTGGTCAGACAGCAATCCACACGTAATCCATGAGTCATCATTGCATCCCGAAAAAATTACGGTTTGGTGCGGTTTATGGGCCGGCGGCGTCATTGGGCCGTACTTCTTCCGTGATGATCAAGACCGGCACATTCCGAAGCGAATCGCTACCGTTCAATGATAACCGAATATTTTTGGCCCCAATTGGATAATATGGACTTGGAGGACATGTGGTTCCAACAGGACGGCACCACAAGCCACACAACGAATGCCACAATCAATTTATTGCAAACCATGTTTGGTGAACGTGTTATTTCATGACATGGCCCAGTCGATTGGCCGCCTCGGTCGTGCGATTTGACGCCGTAAGATTATTTCCTGTGGGGTTACGTCAAGTCTATGGTCTATGCCAACAAGCCAGCGACGATTGATGAACTTAGTACGAATATCGAACGTGAAACTGCAGCAGTGTCGGGCGATTTATGCTTGAAAACCGTCAAAAATTGGGTTCAGCGCCTGGACTTCTGCAAGCGTGGCGTGGTGGCCATGCAAAAGAAATCGAGTTCCATACATAATTGCATCGAACGTACTTTCACAGGAATAAAGAATTTCATTGGTATCTAAAACCGGTTTTGTTTTATTTAAAAAAACTTTTGTAGCGCTCTTATTGAAAAACCCTTTATACAATATATAACTACAATCAACAATAGTAATAGTATCAATTTGAAATTCTACACTGCCCCTATGAGAGCTCTCTAGTATAAATAAAAATAAATGGTTTCTCATTACATCCCATGAAGGGACCGGGGAGAACTTCTCACAATCACTGAGCTGTGCGCTCTCCAGTTTTCACTCACTGATTGGGACCTACAGTTTTACACCGATTCCGAACGGTATTTTGAGAAGCTTTTTCATGGCTATATACTCGATAATGTCGGTGACCGTCGTCGAAAGAAATTTTTAAGGTGGTTGGAGCAGGGATCGAACCCAGGATCTCCTGTACAAGAGGCGCGTACACTACCCATTGCACCACCGACGGTCACGTATAAAGAATTCTAAAACATCACGTGATTATATGAGATGTGTAAAACAAATACTCTTAAAGTAAAAGGAAACAATATACTGAATGAGAGTTGACACAACCGAATGAGAGGTTGTCACAACCGAATTAGAGGATATCAACACCGAGTTAAATGTTTTTCAATTTTAGTTGTCGTTGATCCGAGTTATATTTTGAAAATTATAATTCCTTTATAGTTAACAGATCGTGGTTTTTTCGTTTAATGAAAAAAATGTAAATGCCGCGAGAGGGATTCGAATATATGTACATTCGTTGGACGATCGTTTCGTTGTTTGTGAAGCAGGTTGTACCGACCATAACCGAATTTAAAGGTTGTCATAACCGAATTTAGAGATTGTCACAACTAACTTAGAGGTTGCGACATTATAATTAGTTGTTTTCATAACCCAATTTAGAGGTTATCACAACGTAATCACAAAGTTTTTTTTTTTATTAATAAAAACTGCAGTTTAGTGAGACTTTTTTAATATTTGAATGATATTTTATTTTCATATACTATCACAAATAATTTCAAAACGAGGAATTATTGAACTTTATATGAGGTAATCTCGACCCCTGGCCAGACCAACTTACATTTCTTTCGACGACGGTCACCTCGCTTAGTGATACCGAGACTATCGAATACATGGCCATGAAAAAGCTTCTCAAAATACCCGGTCAAAAGCAGTGTAACCCTATAAGCTCATTCCAATTCCTTTACGGGATCTAATGAGAAGCCATGTTTTTATGGGGAGTGTTGAAGCATATCAGCCCATAGTGCGGCCTCTAATTTTACTCTCTTTACAATGAATCTTGTCTAATCATAGATATATATTACTTACTCTAAATATTGTTATACTTTGCAATGAGCTTCTTCCACTGTAATGAACTTCTTTCACTCTCTAATTATTATCTCTCAACTCTACTCTCTTTTGTATCACAGTTTGTTATCACAGTTTGTTATCTACGCAATTAGATTTGTCAATGAAAGCATATTAAGTGAAGGAGGACTAAGCTGTGGAACGTTTAAGTAAGAGGATCATCCTGTTGAATAAATCACAAATCCCACAAAATAAATTTACTTTCTTTGAGAAGTCAAGTTAGAAAATACTAATTTTTCGGGGGGTGAACCAAATAATTTGTTATGCCACTTCCGAACGTTTTTGGAGTTTCAGCCTGCATGGGTCACAACCCTAATTATGATGTGCTGTCTTTGTCGAACAGAACCATTCGATTATTCTATACAAAGATGATGGTGATGATGATGATTGGCGTGTATACCAACGCATTTTAAACGACCGAACCATCCATCCACCATGATGATCAACTTCCTTTTTAATATTTCTATTAATATTTCTATTAAAAAGTACTTTTTCTATGATCTTGAACCGAACAATTATTGAAAACATAATAATCCGGTATGTGATGGAAATCGATCGATTTAAATCGAATACGATTTGACATAATAATGATTTTTATTTTTTCAAATAATGGATATATATTAATTTATTCCTCTTTTTATGCCATTAAATAAAGTATATATAAAATATTGGTTCTCCAATATTAGGAATTATGTCAATAAAAATCATTAAATAGTCAAATCGTATTCGATTTTGATTCGATCGATTTTCATCACATGCCGGACTAATTTTCTATTTTGAATTTTAAAAGTCAGCTGTGATATAGTTAGGGAATTCACAAGGTGTTCTAAGACCCCTTTCACACTCGGCAAGTTACTTGCGCAAGTCTCTTGCCCAAGTCTTGGTATGTTGATGACAGAGGTAAGGTCGGGTTAGGGAAATAAATTTGAGGTAGAGACTTGCTTGTACTCGGAAAGTTGAAAAACTGACTTGCGCAAATAACTTGCCGAGTGTGAAAGGGGTCTAAGGTTGTAGGTTGTAAGAAAATATAAGACCTCCAATAACACATACAGTGTCAAGAAAGTGTTTTGACACTAGAACAAAATTGTTTCTTTGATATTATTTATTGAAACAACAACATATTCTGTTGTAAATGGGTTTGTATTTTTATGCGTGTTTCTTAATTGGCATCTCGACCATCGAACTGTAGCAAAAAAATAATAATACCTGTGAAAGATGAAACAGAACACAAACAACAACAAAAATAACGCATAACTGTGCTTGTCAATAAAGTGTTTTTACAACTCTCTCTCTGAGCAAATTCGTAATGAGTAATACAATTACCGTTATTTTTTGGAAGTGTGCTTGTCGATTAGGCAGGTTTTTAGTGATCTAGATGACTTTTGTTTGATAAATACTTCAGTAGTGACATTATTACTGAGAGATTAGGATGTCTGGCAAACGAATATCATTTGAAGTTATCCAGTTGATGTATTATAATCACCATATTGGTAAAAGTGTGCAAGAGTTGGCCGAGATGTTTTCCTTAACAAGGCAAACAGTATATAATATTTTAAATCCCGCCAAAAACAAGGGTCGCTTGGAACCAAAGCCAACCAGTATCGGAACGGATAGAACGTTTATTGATAAGAAAAATACACGGAAACCCAAAAATTTCGACCAGAACTTTTGCAAGGGAAATCAACGAAGAATGTGGTGTGCAAGTTTCCCACGAAACAATAAGACAGATATTAAAAAGGAACCAGTACACATCGCGAGTCTCTCGAAGAAAAACATTCCTTTCAGCACAAAATATTGAAAAGAGGTTATCGTTTTCGAAAATATATGTTGAGAAACCAGATGACTATTGGAATGATGTTACATTTTAAGATGAGACTAAGATTATGCTTTACTACAATGATGGGCCCAATAGAGTATGGCGTCAGCCCCTTGAAGCATGAAGAAACCACAATATTATACCAACTGTAGAATTTGGCAAATTTTCGGTAATGGTGTGGGGGTGTAATTCCAGCAAGGGAGTTGGAGATTTAGTATTTATAGAAAATACCATGGATTCATAGCATTATTTAAATATATTGAAGGGTCATTTGATATCAAGTGCGCAAAAATTTGGCTTCACTAATGACATCAAACCCAAATTCAACTTCTACCAGGATAATGACCCAAAAGATAAGGAGCATCAGGTTAAGATGTGGCTTCTTTTTAACTGCAACAAAGTATTCGACACGCCTGCCCAAAGCCCGGACTTGAACCCTATTGAAAATTTATGGGCTTATCGGAAGAAGAAGGTAGCCAAACGGGACCCAAAAGGTCGAGCAGAGCTGAAAACTGTAATATTAGAAGATTGGTATAAAATACCGGACGACTACGACATGCCGAAATTAAATTTTTTCGATATAGAGGCGACTACAAGCTGTTGTTGCTGCAAATATTTACCATACTAAATATTAAACATTGAATTGATTTGGTTTTCTTATGATTTTATAAAATTTGCCTAATTGTAAAAACACTTTCTTGACACATTGATATCGAAGTGTTTTTGGATTTCTCTTTTTATTTCCAATAATCCCGTGAAATTGTTTTCATTTGTGCTGGAATTAAGCAATAGTGGTTACAAATAAATAAATTTAATAAAAAAATTTAACAATACCAAAAAAACAGTTGTTTCTTTATGACAAATTCTTTACAATTCAAAATAACTACTAGTGGTCTTCATGAAAGCTCGAAAGAACCTCGTAAACTCGAAAACATCGTAAACTTGCACAGCAAACGTCAAAACAAACAAATGTCCCATACAAAGCGACTTGCTCAAAAGAGGAAAGTTTTCGAGGCAAATTTGCTGCGCAAACGTGGGATGGAGAAACGTGCAAACTTTTGACATTTCGTTGTCATCGGACTAGGATGGATAAATAAGGTGATAGCACTAGAACAGTAGAAAAAGTACTCATACATAATACATGCAATTGCTACTGCTACCACCTTATGTATCCATCTCGGTCAGCTGATATGGTTTTGAGCACAACTACGCTGAGCAACTTTACCTGGTGCCTCATGCAACGGTGCGAGGGAAACTTGCGCTGAACAAAAGTTCTCGGCTTTCACGTTTGTATGAATGACGCTACTATGTCAAAACACTTTCTTGACAGACTGTATATGAACACCATGTCGTAAGTGCATGTACTGCAATCCCAGGCGTATTGAAGAAGGTCACCGCCACTAGATCAAACTGTATTTATATCAAGTGGAAGCATTAGGCGTTGTTATAATTGTAGGCAAATACAACATGCATTAGGTTTTTATTTCGTACCGACGTTGTCTCAAACTCTGCATGTATGTACGAGTATACCAACAATAAAAGTAAACAAGCATGTACAAAAACAAAATACACATGAATTTGACAGTTGCTAGGTACAACGTCATGAAAATACTGAAATCTGCTTTGCTAATGGTTCCACTTGATATAAATACACTTTGCACTAGATGTTATTGGGCGACTTCTAATTAATTAAATTGTCAAAATCAGCTGATTGTGAGAAGAGTATTCAGGAACCCGCCTCTCCCAGAAACCGGGTTTTCAGTTGTTTCGAAAAGTGCAATTTTTGAAACAACTGTGGCAACGGCTATTTTTAATATAACAAATAAAAAAAAATTTATAGAAAAAACATAAGTTATGTTAATTCATGCTTCTTTTTATTATTTTCTTTTAAAAATTTCACACAAATTTCCATTTAATAGTGATAATAAGGAATAACTCGGCTTTATGTCTTGTTGTATCAAAGATTTTATGGGGAAGGTGGAAGAACACACGATTTTTAGCACAAATTTTTAAATACAAAAGTTGGGGGAAATCCCTATTGTAGGAGTTATTAGCCTCCAAAGTCCGGATAACGGGGGTTTTTGTCGCCCGATTTTTTTTTTGTCGGACAATTATTTTGTATTTCGAGTTGTCCGGCCGGGCTCTGAGACCAGGGAGAGAAAGACTTCTGTTCCTTAATTTGCATTTCTGGATTTTAGGAAAATGTAAAAACTATTTTCGATAATTTTTCAAAATTTGAACGGCCGATTTTTCGATAACAAAGCGAGTTATCGAAAATACTAATTTAAATAGTTTTGTTTATTTTGCCTTATAACGACGGGTCCGCCAAATAACTTTTTTTTTTGAAAATGCTATAAAAAAAACTACTCAATATTTTCTCAAATTTCTTTTTTGATTTGAAAGTACAATCCTTCCGGTTAATAATGGAAAATAATTTCAATCAAATGGCTGCCTCGGCTGGCCATGCAGTAGCCTACACGATTGGTCCAATTTTTAAGCACATTATCGATTGTGTGCAGCTGTATTTCACCAATGGCTTCACGAATATTGTCCTTTAAAGCGTCAATTGTCTCTGGCTTGTCGGCGTAACACTTATCTTTGAGGGCACCCCACAAATAATAGTCCAACGGTGTTAAATCGCTGCTCCGAGGTGGCCAAACGACATCAGCTCTCCGGCTGATAATGCGATCTTCAAAAACAGGGCGCAAAACATCGAGTGTAGCTTCGTCTGTGTGGCACGTAGCGCCGTCCTGTTGAAACCAAATGTTGCCAATATCCTCCTCTTCAAAAATTCGTTCAACATGGCCCGATAACGATCGCCATTGACTGTAACGGCCACTCCTTGCTTATTTTCGAAGAAAAATTACCCAATTATGCCTCTGGACCAAAATCCGCACCAAACAGTTACTCGTTTTGGGTGCATCGACCTTTCAATGTATGCGTGCGGGTTTTCTGTGCCCCAAATGCGACAATTTTGCTTGTTTACATACCCACCAAGATCAAAATGAGCTTCATCTGAAAAGATGATTTTTTTTGGCAAAATCGGCATCTTCTGTAAGTCGATCGCAGGCCCATATTTCCCAGCGTTGTTCAAACGTATACACAACCATATTCGTTCAGCGGAAGGTTAAAACTAATTATTTGTCAAATCAGACATGAGCTAAGTGTTACAATTCACGAAATAAGCACTAGTTCAAAAAAAAATGTTAGATGGCGGATCCTTTATTATCCAAAAACGCTGTCAGACAAATTCTTTTAGACGCTTTTTAATACATAGTAGCCCCCCGTATATCCGAACTTTGGAGGCCCGTAACTCCTAATATAGAATTTTACCAAAACTTTTATATCTTATATTTTCTTCTTAAAATTATATTTTCTACCCCACCGATAGACCAGTTTTTTCATCGGTCGGTTTCAGTTTTTGATTACTGTAATTGTGAGACGAATATAAAACAAACTCCTTCAGCTGTGTTGGTGCAACCACCTTCTTTACTACGCCTTGCTACAACTAGTAAACAAATGGTAGCAGCTGATCGTTTAGTACACGGAAAACCATATCTGCAAAAGTTGTACTGTCGTACAACACTCTTGTATGGAAAAATTCTACTACAGTTGTACAACTGTTGTAGAACTTTAGCACATACGACATATAACTACAACAGTTAGGACACTCTTGTGAATACCCTAAGTATATACTGAATTCTATTGTGGTAACCGAAATACAAATGACTTCGGTTGTACTAACAGAAATTATGAGGCATTTGGTTGAAGCAACCTAATTTTTCATAAATTCGGTTATTGCAACCAACTTAAAACCGTACTCGGTTGGTGCGACCGAATTGATATCGAATTCGATTGTTCCAACCAAATTGATGGAACAATCGGTCGTTGCAATCGAACTGATGTCGCAGTCGGTTACTGCAACCGAGTTGATTCCAAATTCGGTTCTTGCAACCGAAAGTATAGATAATGTAGTTCAAACAACGAATATAATTGGAAATTCAATTACCACAACCGAATCAATTATGAATCGAGGATTTAGATGTAACCATAGATTAATTTATACATACATTTGTTGTCCATCTCATCTGACGTTTCACTTTGCGCTTCTTTCATGAGGAAACAAACTTCTGGCAGCTGTTTTTCTTGTTAATTGCAACAAATTGTGCGAACAGCAAACAAAATCCTTCATTTTTAATTTTGTGCATTCTCGATGTCCATATATTTACACTTTTTGAAGTAACACAGTAACAATTTCAGTTGTGTTTATCACACCACAGCGCAGAATTCTTCTCTTGCCGTTAAAACTTGCAACTTCAACAAGTTCGCTTCCCTTCAGTTAATAAACCGATGAGCGAGTTGACAAATCTACATATGTGTAAAATTATCTATTGTTTCAACCAAATTTCAGTTGTGGGGACTAAATTCAAACGTGGCAACCACCTCTATTCGGTTGTGGCAACAGCAATTTCGGTAGCAACATCCGAATTTACGATGGCTACAACCTTATTTCAAACTATTAATTCTGTGAGTGAACTGGATGGTATCGGAGTAACCTTCGCCGATAAGAAAGGTACCGGATGCGGAGCTAGAGTTCATGTACCGTGCGTAATAGTAGCCACTAAATCAAAGCCTTTAGCTACCGTAACACACAGACTTTTCAGTGCTTATACTCGTAACAACCGATTTAATTGGAAATGCGTCGTTAGGAGGCGTAAACTCGATTCCATTCTAAGTACGGAAATTTTGATCACAAATATTTCCATTACACTAACTAGATTTCCATATTACTTTACGAAGAACGAAAAATGTCTAGTGCATATCATGGCGTCATGGCGATAGCACATCCGAATAGAAAGTAAAGCTGCCCAGCGATCCAGGTTCAAATTGCCGTAGAGTCAAAATTGTTACTCGTATATGCCCCTCAAATTCCGTGTCATTAGGGGAATATAAAGACACCAAATATTTTTAAAATTTTGACGGAGAATATTCAGAAATCCTGAGCAAGCTAATGATCTTCAATATTTTGGTGCATTTTTTATCACAATTCTTTAAAAACAGAGAAAAATATTATAAGGGATTCTCATATGAATTGAGTTTTGGTTTGCATTTAGTTTGATGAATTTTTCAATGGCATCATTGCCAAAATCCGCTGATGAAGATGTGTGACTTAATTTGAAATAGCTATATAAAAAAATATATCTCTATTAATAGAGATATGGAATGGTCTTGAGCTTGAATAAATAAAGATAAAAGAGAAAAAATATTAAAAAAATAAAAAAAAGTTCGTAACATTGGAAAAAATATCTGTCGAATTTTTAATTTTTCTCTGAGGGAACTTCATTATGATGAAAATATCAAAAAGCTACCTTAAAAGAAAAAAGGGTCCCCTCCCCATATTATACAAAAAAAACATATTTTGCTAGGTTGTAACGTTGCGAAAACTTTTCGTCCATACATTCAATACAATTTATAACGGCGAATACGATAATATAATGGACCAGTGTATACTAGAACCCCTAAATTTGTACGAGTACTTACGATCCCTTTGCACAACTGGTACACCCGTACGACATTTGCCATCTCTATTGAATGACTGACGATGGCATACCGGGTTGCGGCAGAACACGTATTCCGATGGGGTCACTTTTTTACGCCACCATTATAATTCTCGTTGAGTTTATTTTATATCATTGTATAAATAGTCGACTCTGGTTTTGAGGTAATAGTTGGCTATCACTTCAAGACGAAGTTCATTGGCAAGATGAGGACAACATATCCGATCCTAATAGATCTTTTCAGAACTATATGAAGAGTTTACTTTTCAAGGGCACTGCACCTTTCCCATTACGAAGGCTTTACTCTTCGTGAGTACTGTACAGTTGTTATTACGAAGGCATTACCCCTCGTGGGTAATGCACCTTTGTCATTACGAAAACGTTGCTCCTCGTGGGCACTGCATCTTTGTTATTAAGAAAGCTTTTCTCTATAGTCTTGGCCGTTGGTGGGGCAGTGGTTTGTGTGCGCGGCTATTGTACATGGAACGTGGATTCGATTCCTGCTCTGACTACCTTACATATCTTTCGATGATGGCCATATTAGTGAGTGTAAAACTAGAAAGCGCACAGCTCACTGGTTGTAAGCAGCTCTCCATGGGTACTGCACTCTTCCTGGGTACTGCACCTTTGATATTACGAAGACGTTGCTCCTCGTGGGCACTACATCTGTGTTATTACGAAGGCTTCACTCTTGGCCGTCGGTGGTGCAATGGCTTGTGTACGCGTCTCTTGTAAATGAGACCGTGGTTTCGATCCCTGCTCTGACCACTTTCAATTTCTTTCGATGAAGGCTACCTCGCTAAGCGACGGCGACCATTCGGAACCGGTGTAAAACTGTAGGGTCCCATTAGTGAGGGTAAAACTAGAAAGCGCACTGCTCACTGGTTGTAGGCAGCTCTCCCCAATATCATAATGGAATTGCACTCTTCGTGGGTACTGCACCTTTGTTATTACGAAGCCTTTACCTCTCGTGCGCGCTGAAAAATTGGATGCAAATATAACGTGTTTATAGTTTGTCGCAAATATACAACAATTGTGTGCAAACACATTGTGATTGCTTTCATTATTAAATGTTTGAGACACAATGATTAAAGTGTTATAACATATGTCACGCTTCGTTTGTTGACACCAGCTGAAAACATAATCGTAAAGGACAACAAAGAAATAAAAAAGCGGCAGATCTACAGTTCATCAAAACAATGTTCCAAACAAATATATGGTTCCAGCAATATGTTACAGGGACCGTTTTTTCTGGCTTATGAAAGCAGTAACCATTCGATGTTCGGTGAAGAACTGGAAATCTAAATATTAAAATAAATAAAAAATCAATAAAAGGTTTCCCATTACATCCCATGAAGGGACAGGGGAGAGCTTCTCACAATCACTGAGCTGTGCGCTTTACAGTTTTCACTCACTGATTGGGACCTACAGTTTTACACCGACTCCGAACGGTATTTTGAGAAGCGTTTTCATGGCTATATACTCGATAGTGTCGCCGTCACTATGCGAGGTGGCCGCCGCCGAAAGAAATTTAAGGTGGTCAGAGCAGGGTTCGAACCCAGGATCTCATGTACAAGAGGCGCGCACACTAACCATGGCACCACCGACGGCCAATATAAAAATACAGCCAGTCTCTAAATTTTAAAATATTTCAATGCAAGTGCAAAATGTTTCCAGAGTTGCCGTACTTTACGGATTACGAATTATTATGGTATAATGAAACCGCGAAATATATTAATTGATGAACTGGTTTGCTGGTTTTAAACAAATAACACTTCTGTTCAATAGTCTTGCTGATTTAACTCGACATTTCACATGGATTTCTGGATCTATTTAATTTTTGTTTGTTATTCCATTATTTTGCATTAATAAACATATTAGCCCATACGTATCCACACGACGCCAATAGATTTTGTAGCAAAAGAAATTTAAATCCGTGGAATATGCACCACTCAACCCCACCCCGCCACAATGTAAAAATCCGTCTTGTATGCTTGCAACAGTACCGAAGGACATTTCGCCTGCTGCTACTGTATTCATATACATATATTGCCATTTCTAAATCCTTCTCGAAGGATTTGGAGGATGATGATAGTACGCTGGATATGCATATATGTAGATGCAAAAGAATAACATAAACCAGGAAACATTATGTGGCGGAAGAAGAGGCGTTAGAAGGTGCATGCTGTGTACATGGATCCCGTGCAAGACCCAACACTCCCTGCCACAAGTCGAACGCTACTTCAACGTTGCAGCAGCCGAAACAAAAAACAAGTAAAGGCCTTTTTCAAAAAAACAGAGGGCGATTTTTATGCGTTTAGCAACTAATGCTCTTACGACGACAAAACCAACAATCTGAGCCTACCGACAACAGCACCACCAATTGCAACAACAGCGACAAGCATGAGTCCACTATCTTTTTGATGCCTTCATGAGGACGGCATGGAAAATGGACAATAAATAACGCTGGCAAAAAACAACAACGACAGCAACGACAAGCCACCAACGGCGACGCCAAAGATATTCCATACGTCGAAACAACTGCTTTGGCTTCCGACTCACGACTCTCGACTCCCGACTGCGACATTGAGAAAACTTAATACTGACTCCAGAACTAGGCAGTGTGTGCGTGTGCAAGTAGTTGGCTGCTAGATCCAGGACTCACACACCTTCAACCATTGGCCAGTATAGATGCTACTCTTAGCATCCTCCCGATGACCATTTTTGGTCAACAAACACAAGGATGCAAATCCTCCTCTTCTACACTCTCATATGCACAAGGCATTTGCATGCGTAACCAACGAACTTACTGCTCCCCTGCCCCCCATATTTTCCACTACAGCGACTACGACTTCGTCCCCTCCACGTTCTTAGGTCCCTGTTGGTTGTTAGACAGCATGTCGTAGTAGGTACAGTATCCTCCTCGAAAATGGCCGCCGTTTGTAGTGAAAGGCGCAGATTTCTTTTTTTTTTTTGTTGCGTCTCCAGTTTCCAGTCGACATAAAACTTCTTATAGGCTGTTTGCAAACTGCTCTCAAAGTCGCATAAACTATTGTATGGTCATCACCCAAACTGCCCACTTGCTTTGGGTATTGGCCACTCTGATAGATGCTATGTCGTTACCCAACACAAATGCGGGTGCTATTGCTGCTTGTGGGTGGCAGCATGTCGTCGCAAATGGCTGGAGTTGCATCAGTTGTATTTCGATTTAAAGTAGAAACAAAAACTCTATTTTATACCGCATACCGGATGTGATGTGATTGCTAGTAGTCCTTTTTTCCTGCATCATGTTTTCACTATGGTATGGTGGCGGCGAAACCTTTGTCAACATCATTCATGAAGCGCGAAAGTTGAGGGCATATAATTGGACGAAAAAAATAGTATAATATTTAGATATTTTTGGAACCATGGCCACTAATTCGTAGGTACATTAAATCCTTAGTCCACACGATATTATGATCTAATACATTATGGGGAACAGCCAATTAAGGAGACCGTATAGGTATCTTAAAAAGCCTACAATCTAGTCCACATTTTGGTCTTATAGGAAAAGGAACCGGATTTACTACTTTTCCACTTTTATTGGCATTCGCCACAATTCACCATAAAAATCTATTCCAAGCATTACTGTTCGGAATTTATGTTGAAGTCAAGGTTCACCCAAAACATTTTCAAATCCCTTTCTCACCGGTTCCATAATGGTAGCCAGTAAAAGTTTCTCGTGTAAATTATCGAGAAGCCTTGACCCATTAAACCCACTATATCCACGTCAATCGACAGATATAGCACACGAATGGTAATCAATATAACTGCTCCAAGTAGATTAAAATCCATTCCTTATTCTAATCATACAAATCCCAGTCTCTACAAATCATTAACATGATATTTACCACTGATACCGTTGATTCTTTTCCACGCCCATCAACCAATAGATTGTCAAAATAATATACGACTTACACCCGCTCCAAGAAGCCCACAATCCAGTCTAGGTTAAAGTCTAGTAGTTAGTCGAATTCCCTAGAAATGAAATTCCTAAGTTCACATCCTAATGTACTGTACATGTGTTTAGTCTATTCAGAATCACTACATACACATGTCGTCTTCGTCTCCATTATATCCGCGTATATACTCAATAATGCGTCACCAAAAAAAATACAAACGTCGAAGCTCATAAAATATACAGCCTATATAACACCTGATTCCATTTCAGATGGAAGATATAGTCAACTTTATGAAGCGTCCCATGTCATTGATAGAAATAATGATTTCGAGTAGCAATATTGTGCACTTCTGACAAAAGTGAATCAAATATTTGTATATTCGGAATTAGCTCCATGGGAACAAAAACTTCCCCATCAAAAATATATCCTGATTCCATTTCATATCGGAGATATAGTCAGCTATATGAAGCGACCAATGACAATGACAGAAATAATGATTTCGAGTGCCAATATTGGACACTTTTGAGAAAGTGAATGAAATATTTGTATATTCGGAATTAGCTCCATGGGAATGCGATCATCCGCATCCCAAATATATCCTGATTATGTTCCAGATCGGAGATGTAATTAATTTTAAACGCAACCCATGTGAACGACACAAATAATGACTTCGAGTCCTATTATCCGATGTTAGCCCCATGAGAACACGTAACATCCACATTCAAAAAATATCCTGATTCCATTTCAGGTCGCAGATATGGTCAACTTTATGAAGCGATCCATTTCATTGACAGATATAATGATTTCAAGTTTCAATATTGAACACTTCTGATAAAAGAGAATGAAATACATGTATATCCAAAACTAGCCCCATGAGAACACATTACATCACCATCCCAAATATATTCTGATTCCAGTTTGGATCGGAGATGTAGTCAGCCATATGAAGCGACCAATGGCATTGACGGCAGTAATGATTTCGAGTGCCAATATTGGACACTTCTGATAAAACTGAATGAAATACCTGTATATTCGAAATTAGCCCCATGGGAACACGAAACATTCCCATCCCAAACATATCCTGATTCCATTTCAGATCGGTGATATAGTTTACTTTATGAAGCGACCCATGTCATTGACAGACGTTATGACTTCAAGTGCCAATATAGGACACTTTGGATAAAATGAAGGAAATGCCTGTATATTCGCATTTAGCTCCATGGGAACACGTAACATCCCCATCCCAAATATATCCTGATTCCATTTCAGATCGGAGATATAGTCAACTATAGGAAACGACCCAAGTCATTTATAGAAAAAATGATTTCGAGTGCCAATATTTGTCACTTCTGATAAAATTGAATAAAATACCTGTATACTCGAACATGTCCCCATGAGAACACATAACATCCCCATCCCAAGTATATCCTGATTCCATTTCAGATCGGAGATATAGCTAACTATAGGAAGCGACCCATGTCCTTGACAGAAATTATGCTTTCGTGTGCCAATATTGGACACTTCTGATAAAAGTGAATGAAATATCTGTACAATCGAAATTGGCTCCATGAGAACACATAACATCCCCGTCTGAAACATATCCTGATTCCATTTCATATCTGACATATAGTCAGCTATATGAAGTGACCCATGGCATTGACAGCAATAATGATTTCCAGTGCCAATATTGGACACTTCTGACAAAAGTAAATGAAATGCCTGTATATTCGCATTTAGCTCCATGGGAACACGTAACATTCCCATCCCAAACATATCCTGATTTCATTTCAGATCGGAGATATAGTTAACTTTATGAAGCGACCCATGTCATTGACAGACGTAATGACTTCAAGTGCCAATATTGGACACTTGGGATAAAATGAAGGAAATCCCTGTATATTTGAGATTAACGCCATGGGATTTCATTTCAGATCGGAGATACCGTGTCATTGATAAAAATAAAGACTTCGAGTATCAATATTGGGCACTTGTGATAAAGTTGAATAAACCGTCGAAATCAGCAATTACCTGCCGTTACGGTGAATGGCCAACGCTATCAGGCCATGCTGACTGAATTTTCGTTTCCAAAAATTTATCAGCTAATCATCAATGACATTTGATGCCAACAAGACGACGCAACTTGCCATACAGCGCGCTTAACAATCGATTTATTGAAAAGTCAATTTGGTGACAACTTTATTTCCAGCCGAGGTCCTGCTTACTGGCCCCCTCGTTCGTGTGGTTTCTTGAATTAACTGTTTTTTTTTAAACTCTTGTAATATACCAGAGGTAATTGTCGATAAGGTCATCAAAATACCCTGAAAAAATATATAGGGTACCTACAATGGGGATGGAGACTCAACAGTATCAACGGTTCGACATGAAAGTGCATGAAAAAAAGATTAAATTATATTTTCTGTTGCTATTCATTGATCTGATACCGCGGTATCAGTCTTTTTTCCATCGCGTATAAGGTCTTGTCGAGCGTATTAAGTGATAGACTAAAACCAATTATTGAAAACCGGATTGGACCTTATCAGTGTGGTTTTAGACCAGGCAAGTCCACGACTGACCAAATATTCACGCTACGCCAGATCCTGGAAAAGACCCACGAAAAGCACATCGATACATACCACCTTTTTGTCGACTACAAAGCTGCTTTCGGTAGCCCCATACGGGGAATACTGTACGAAGCTATGTCTGAACTTGGTATTCCGGCAAAACTGATTCGCCTCTGTAGAATGACGCTGACCAGCACCAAATCAGCAGTTAAAGTGGAGAAAGACCTCAGTGAGCCATTCTGTACCAAGCGAGGACTGAAACAGGGCGACACACTTTCGTGCAACCTCTTCAACATCTTAATGGAGATAATAATGAGGAAGGCTGCAGTAAATACGAACAAGACCATTAACACGAAAAGCCATATGTTGCTGGCGTATGCTGATGACATAGACATCATTGGGTGAAATTTGCGAGAGGAGAGAGAGAATCGGAAAGGATTCAGCGAAGGTAAGTCTTGCTGTTAATGAAGGCAAGACAAAATTGATGGTGTCAACGACTAGAGAAACCTCTCGACTTGGTCCGCACTTGAACGTTGACCACCGATTTAATTTTGAAGTGGTAGATGAATTTGTCTACCTTGGATCCGCCGTGAACAAGAACACAGCGTCAGCTTGGAGACAGATAGGAGAATTGTGCTTGCAAATAGATGTTATTTTGGGCTCAGCAAGCAGTTTAGGAACAATGCCCTCTCTCGACGGACAAAAGTCCAGCTATGTCAGACTCTCATTTTACCTGTCAGGATGAAGAACACCTGGGAGTTTTCGAGAGAAAAATTCTCCGTAAAATATATGGTCTTCTTAGAGAAAAAAGGCGAAGTACCGACGTCGCTGGAACGCAGAGCTATATAGCCTATATTCTGACGTGGATATAGCTAGGCCATGTTATCAGAATGAATGAAAATGAGTCAACGTGAAAGGTTTTCGATAATGTACCCGGTGGAAGTAGGAAAAGAGGACGACCAAGACTCCGCTGGAAAGACCAGGCAGAAGAATCCCTGCGTATCCTTGGTGTTACCAAATGGCGAGAAAAGGCGAAGGATAGAGCCAGTTGGAAGAATGTGTTAGAATTTGTTTAATTTGTTTGTTTAATTAATATGTGTAAGACGTCTGACCTCATGAGGTTGTAATATAGTCAATAAAAGTAAAGTATTCATTGATGTTATTGCTTGTGCTTATGCAAAAAAACATTTGTTGTATACTTATAATTACATTAACTTAGAACAACCCCTCATTGTCGCTCTATTATTATTTTGCTCTCCACAGAGCCTACCGGCAAAACAAATTAAATTAACAGTGCACAATACACAGCTGTGTTTGTATCACAAACACAGATATATTTGGGTCTCAAACACATATATTATAACATATTATTCATATTGTCTCTAACATGTAATATTGAACAGCAAACAGAATGTGTTTGGAAACAAGTATACTATAATTGCAACACGCTCCAAAAACACGTTAAATTTGCATCCAAACAAGAAAAAATAGTGATCTTTTAGGGTGTAGAGAAGGTCATTATTGAAGTTGCACACAAAGGTGTATCGAAATCAATAAGCAATTATATAAAGAGTCCGACATCTAACGTTTTTTTTTCAACTAGTGTTTATTTCGTGAATGGTAACACTTAGCTCATATCTGATTTGACAGGTAATTAGTTTTATCCTTCCGCTGAACGAATATGGTTGCGTATACGCTTGAACAACGCTGGGAAATATTGCGACATTACTTTGGAAATCATGGTAATGTTGCAGAATGTGTGACTTACATTTTGCAAAAAAAATATCGTCTTTTCAGATGAAGCTCATTTTGATCTTGGCGGGTATGTAAACAAGCAAAATTGTCGCATTTGGGGCACAGAAAACCCGCACGCATACATTGAAAAGCCGATGCACCCAAAACGAGTCACTGTTTGGTGCGGATTTTGGTCCAGAGTCATAATTGGGTCATTTTTCTTCAAAAATGAGCAAGGAGTGGCCATTACAGTTAATGGCTATCGTTATCGGGCCTTGTTGAACGAATTTTTGTTCACAAAAATTGAAGAGGAGGATATTGGCAACATTTGGATTCAACAGAACGGCGCTACGTGCCACACAGCCGAAGCTACACTCGATGTTTTGCGCCCTGTTTTTGAAGATCATTATCAGCCCCAGACTGATGTCGTTTGCCTACCTCGCAGCTGCGATTTGACACCGTTGGACTATTATTTGTGGGGTGACCCCAAAGATAAGTTTTACGCCGACAAGCCAGAGACAATTGACGCTTTAAAGGACAATATTCGTGAAGCCATTGGTGAAATACAGCTGCACACAATCGATAATGTGCTTAAAAATTGGACCAATCGTGTAGGCTACTGCATGGCCAGCCGAGGCAGCCATTTGATTGAAATTATTTTCCATTATTAACCGGAAGGATTGTACTTTCAAACAAAAAAAGAAATTTGAGAAAATATTTAGTAGTTTTTTTTTATAGCATTTTAAAAAAAAAAAAGTTATTTGGCGGACCCGTTACCTAATTACTTGTGGAGAAGGGAGCTGATGAGATGCCTTGGTGGGCATCGAAATATCGTAGCTATATTCCCAACCATCCACTGAAATAAACAATTTCACTTCTTTTATACACTTATTCTATTAAAAGTTATTTTTAACGGCAACGCCTGATTTTATATCAATAAGGTTTGAAATAAATTTTAACAATGGTCTTCTATAAGTTGTTAACAAAGAGGTGATGGGTTTGCAGCATTAAAAATGTGTTCCCCTAATAATTTCATACACTTCCTTGTAAACATTTAATACCTTTGGATTCCCGTCCGAGCAGCAGAAACCGTGTAACACTGTTTAAGGATATTCGTTATGCGCAAAATCGGCAATTACCTCTTCTCTATAAGTCGATTATCCCAACTTGTTAAAATTCTGTAGAAGCAGTTTTAAAGAGAAAAATCAGCAAAAAGCGACCTTTCCTACTTTGAAATATAAAGTAAACAGTATTTACTGCATACTTCAAAGGCTTTTCTTTCTATTCACACTCATACCTACCTGTTACATGCTACATTTCCCCATCCTTACAATTTTGAAAATGTCACCAATTTATATTTACATTTTCTAAAGTGTGAAACTGCATCTCCTTTTGGAACAAAGTCCCATATCGCACGTTGCGGGATAGAAGCTGAAAAAAACTTAAACAACTTTTTTTTAACACTATTATGCTACAACCCAGTATTATCAACTATTTTGGGTACTTTTGTTTTGGTCTGTGTGTAGACTAACATATGGCTTAGTTAATGGGAAGCATTCTAGGTGGAGACTGTAACCAATATTTAGTATATATTGTAGTTTTGAACCCAATATAAAGTAAATTTAGAAAAGCCAAAGTGAAAGAAGTTTAAAAAAATAACATTTTCTTAAATAAGTGGCTTTTCTTAAATAAGTAAGTTTTCTCAAAAAAACCCTATGTATTCATATTCATAAACAATGTACCTTTTCTTTAAAAAATACCTTATCTTAAAGAAGTACGTTTGCTTAAAGAAAAGTATATTTTCTTACAAAAAGTACCTTTTCTTAAAAAAATAAATTTTTTTTAAAAGATTACCTTTTCTTAAAAAAGTACATTTTCTTACAACAAAATGCCTTTTCTTAAAAAAACTATATTTTCTTTAAAGATTAAGCTTTTCGAGATAAGTACCTACTCCTAAAAATGTACCTATTCTTAAAAAAAGGACCAATTCCAAAAAAAAATACCCATTTCTTAAAAAAAAAATACTTTCTCTTAAAAAAATAACTTTTCTTAAAAATAAAATAATATCTTTTCTTTTCTTGCGCTAAGTACCTTTTCTGAAAATATGTAAATTATCATAAAAAACTAGCCATTTCCTAAAAAGAGTACCACTTGTTTAAAAAGTACCTGTTCTTAAAAATGTACTTATTTGTAAAAAAAATTCATACTCTTTTTCTTACAGAAAGTATTTTTTCGTAAAAATAGTAACTTTTCTTAAAAAAATTAGGTTTTATTAAAAAAATTACCTTTAAAAAATTTCTTTTTCGGGAAAATATAATGCACCTAAAAATATACTTTAAAAAAATAAATAAATAAATAAATGGTTTCCCGTTACATCCCACGAGGGGATTAGGGAGAACTTCTCACAATCACTGAGCTGTGCGCTTTCCAGTTTTCACTCACTGATTGGGACCCACAGTTTTACACCGGTTCCGAACGGTATTTTGAGAAGCTTTTTCATGGCTAAATACTCGATAGTGTCGCCGTCACTAAGCGAGTTGACAGCCATCGAAAGAAATTTAAGGTGGTCAGAGTAGGGATTGAACCCACGTCCTCATGCACAAGAGCCGCGCACACAAAATACATTCTATAAAAAAATTTTTTTAAAAAAGTTTATCATTTTACATAAAGTATCTTTGTGGCCGTCGGTGGTGCAATGGTGTGCGCGCCTCTTGTATATGAGATCCTGGGTTCGATCCCTGCTCTGACCACCTTAAATTTCTTTCGATGGCTGTCAACTCGCTTAGTGACGGCGACACTATCGAGTATTTAGCCATGAAAAAGCTTCTCAAAATACCGTTCGGAATCGTTGTAGAACTGTAGGTCCCAATCAGTGAGTGAAAACTGTAAAGCGCACAGCTCAGTGATTGTGAGAAGCTCTCCCCTGTCCCTTCATGGGATGTAATGGGAAACCATATATTTATTTATCTTTTCGGGCGCCTTAGGCGTGTTGAACTAACTAGTACATAATAGATAGCGAAAGGAACTTCGTTCCAACCGGGTGTCCAATGACATCTCATGTGATTTTTTTCTTCAAGTGCATTGCGGGAGTTTAAGGGGTTAATTGTTTTTTCTGAAACTTTGTGTGTGTGTTCTATTTGACCCATATAACGCTTTTTTTTTGCTAACCAAATCCTGTAGCTTCAACTTTGTATCGGCCAGGCCTATTGAATAAATAATTATGTTGTTCCATCCTGATGTCGAGTAGAGGCCGAAACACTTCACAATATTCTTTAGATTATATTAAGTATTCCACGATCTTCGATTGAAATTCTTCTTATTATATTAATGAGCTTAAGATCACTTATAATTATTTCATATTTATAACCAACTAGCTGACCCTGCAGACTTCGTCCTGCCTTCAAAAGTATTTATAACATCAGATGGTAAACAATGATTAATATCTCGACGTGGGCGCCATCTATTTTATCACTGTGCAAAAGCACAAAAAAACTAAATATTGCGCCATCTGTCGGAAACTACACAGAAACATTAAAATTTGGTCAAAATCGATACAGTAGTTTTTGAGTTTAGCGATCACGAACATACACGTAATTTTTATATATGTAGAGATATATCGTCTCCACAGTGGGCGACTTCTTCAGGGTACAATTATTATTATATGTTTAAATAATTAAACTCATTAAAATAATAAGAAGTATTCTTTAGATTTTTACCGTCTATAGGCGATATCGTTGTGCTTAACCTTCACGTTTAAATATATATGGCACTTCTTGTATTCAGTTTACTGAAACCTATTCCAGAGTCCTTTCACATTCAGTCAAACATAGTCTAAACATCCGTATGACTTTAAGGCCTAAAGTGATAAATCACTTTCCATTACTACACGCTGAAAAAACGGCCCCATCAACACATTGCAGGAAATATTTATGTGTTTGGAAGCACTGTTTCATGAATTAAAAATCTGTTCCGTTGTACGTTTTCTGTCACGTAATTGTTTTTGTAGCAGTTTTCAACTAATAAATCTACATTTGGGTCACATATACCTATATTATAATCTATTAATCATTGTGTCTCAAACACATAATATTGAACAGCAAACACATTTTGTTTGGACTCAAGTATACAAAAACGTTATATTTGCATCCAACCAACAAAAAAGGAGCCGATTTTTCAGCGTGTATGCAGCTTATTCATAAAAAGTTGTAAGAGATTTGAGAGAGGTTTTCTGTATGATACATCGTATCTCAAACCTCTCATAACTTTTTAATGAATACGATCATATATCTTTAACACTTTCCTCGCAGTTTTGCAAAATAAGAGGTCTTAAGAAGTTCCAAATGGCAGTCCTTTGACAAGCTCCCGGGCGCTAAGGGACAATCCCAATATCCCATGTGTAATTTAATGACACTATAGAAGGTACAATCCAGTTTCAATGGCGAAGGTCCTTTAGTAAACCCCAAGCAAGGATGCCTTGGAATCACCTAATTTGCAAAGTTTGTATAAACAAAAAATATATTTGTTTTAAAGTAAAATTTTAACATTCATTTAGAAACAGCATAAAGGTTAAGGAATTTCTTGGCATCAAATCAGAAAAAGATCGGTTCTCCACATAACCCCACACAAGGATGCCTTTCAGTAAACTAATTTGTAACCATAATATGAAAAGCAGCAACATAATAAAGAGTTGACAAACATCATTTGATGCATCCAACTAAAAGTGGAGTATTTTTATGGCAGTAACGTGTGAATACATCACTTTAATGCTTCAATGAATTTGTGTGGGAAGTGATATCCAATTGCACCCTCTCTGTCTCTCCCTGCACCTTAAGTAGAAAAATGTGATACCCTTTCGAAAGGATAATGAAAATAAATCGAAAACCTGGAGTCTGAATGTTTTGAATAAGTTAATGAGTGGACTACGTCTGATTGATTTTGTTTATTTCTATTTTTGTATCTGTGAGACGTGTATTTATTCCAGATTCCGACCATCCATACATCCATCCTATTGGGTTGCATTTCCATTGTTACGCTGGTGAAGACAATGGGCCAATGCATTGGTACACTTTCTTTTTTCCTGCACATAACGTATCGCACCCCGGGTAGAAGGATACACTAAACACAGGCGGTAGCGGTGGCGGTGGCGGTGGTGACGGCAGTGACACAGGCAGCAGCATCGCCATTGTCGTTTTCTTCGTCTTCTTTAGAAGTGGACACCATCGCCAACGAGAAACCTTCACTCACAACGCCATCAATTTCAGTGTTATATTTTAGTAGGCAAAAAAGAGTTGTTGCAGCCGCAGTAGCAACATTATTAGGAAAACATTGATGCCACCGTGTGGTAGGCACATACGTGGTCCAAGCGGCGTACAATGCATATGCATATTGTTAGATTGTCCAGCCCCCTCCCTCATCCAACCAACACTACCTAGTATCTATGTTTGTTCAGCTCCCATGCAAACTGGGATCTTTGGAATATAAAGCGTTTTCTATTTTTGATTTTTTTTTTAGTTTGTTTGTTCCAAACAGGCTTCTATGTGAAACCAAGTTGCTTTCTTCTTCCTCCGTCTAATATTTTCAAGTTTGATGCCCCAGCAGAAAGAGTGTTTGACAGTCTTCTTCTAGTATGGCAGGACCCCCATCTAGCTATGTGTGGTTGGGAGTGTTCCTGGGCTTTAAGGTAGGATTGGGGTCTTTGCATTGTTCTACGAATTGATTTTGCAATGTATCTGAGTAACGCAATTTTTTGTGTTTATGTTGCAAATACTGGCAACAATCACGCATACATCCTCGTATACAATTCTTGTCTCTACACACACACACACATAGATGTATTTGCATACATTCAAGTTGTAGTTTCCTTTCGGCCGTGTATGTATGTATAGAGTAGTCTACATTATGCCTGCAAGGATCAGCTAACTATACGAACGTATTAGTGTATGTAAAACAGCAGCAGCTCCGTATGTAGTTAGAAAAATTGATGACCAAAAGGAACGTACATACTTGCACTACATCTACGGACTACGGACTTACGTTTGTACGTTACGTACTCTTGTGCAAACGTACGTATGTACATATGTTAGAGCCCCTCGAATGATGGTCGAATGTGCCTCCAATCAAACTTCAGAAAATTCGATTTTTTATGGGTAATTTTACTTTTATCATCACATGCACAAAGTGTGGCATTCGTTCTGTATTACACTGAGCGAAATGTATTGGTATTGATAAGAATTGCATGAAGGTTTTCTTGCATATAGTATCTTTTTCCCCGGTAGTATAGGATGGTTCAATAAGTACGCAGATTTTCTTTTGTAAAAACAAATCAGACCAAAATTGGCCTTAATGGTTTTTTTTATTTCATAATTTTTTTCGTTTCTGGCATTTGTGGAAGAAACACTTCATCCATTAATTGCCCATGACCACTCCTCTGACAAATCAGGATACGCTTATCTACATTTCCCAAGACTTTTTGACATAGATCGTGCTGTACACGCTGAAAAATCTATCGTTTTTTGTTGTTTGGATGCAAATATAACATGTGTTTGCAGCTTGTCCCAAATATAATATACTTGTGCCCAAACGCATTGTGTTTGCTATTCAATATTACATGTTTGAGACATAATGATTAATATGTTATAACATATGTGTTGGGCCTCAAATATATCTGTGTTTGTGACACAAATACAGCCGTGTTTGTTGCACTGTTTATGCTCTCTCGAGAGCAAGGGAATAAAAGAGGAGCAACGAGTATGTGTATCTTGTAAATTTGTATCTTCATTTGTGCATTATTCTCTCAGTGAGTGATTCATAAATATTCCTGAACGTTGCGTTTTAACTTCATGTATTCGGTTGTCAATGGTTCATCGGACAGTGGATCAGTGATAGAAGAATAAACAAACGCTCGGATGGTTAAATGGTTTGTGATGTTACTTTGGGTTTTGTGTATGTGTTTCGTATATATATTTATGTGTGCTACCAAAGTGAGAAACGATTTTGAGGAGAGAAACTGAAGAGGGCAAGCCTCTACTGACGGACCATTTGTGAAATATAATAAAAAAAAACACAAGTAATTAATACACGCTTGTCTTGCATGAACTAAATTTGTATATAAATACATGGTTCGTGTACCAACGCATAGTGATAACCAACGAATAGCTGAAACCTTCTGAAGACAAAAACGTGAGAGACAACAAAGAAAGGAGAAATAACAGAGCAGCAGATCCAACATAAAACAAAAAATGCATTCGATGCAAGTAAATGTAAAAATCATTTAAATCTTTTAATTTTTTGTATTAAGTAGTTATACAGGGTGGAGCGCGGTAATTTGCTTATTTGTAGGCCTGCCAACTGCTCGGTTTTGGCCGGGACAGTCCCGGATTTTTGCAATTTGTCCCGGGTCCCGGATTTGGTGCTTTTTGTCCCGGATTTTTCAGTCAGTGTAAAATTTCAAGCTATTAGTATAAATTTCCATATTTGCATATGTTTTACCAAAAAAATCATAACGTATAACTTATACGGTATAAGTAAACTTTCAATTCAATTCAATTTATTGGTACACTTGGTGCACAAGTAAATGCCTTGTTGCTACGCTATGTATGATTCACCAAAGACGGTGGATTTCATAATCATAAAATCAGAGAAGAGAGAAGTCTAGAAGCATATGTGTTGTAAAAGCATATGTGTTGTTGTTGGTGACAGGAACAGGTCTCTGATGTGTACCTTTGCTGGTGCTTTGGCAATGATCTCAATATCAAGTAAACTTTGAACGGATCAAACGTATTTTTTTAAAAAAAATCTTTCTCCGTCCGCATTTTCGCACAAGAAATTGTGAAATTAAGTTAATTTTGAGTGTCTACCGAGAAAAAGGCTGAAAATAATTGATTACCATCTTCCCAAAGTGATAAGAAATGTAAGTAACAAAAACTACTTCTGCATGATGGATGATTTATCATTTAAATCTTTAAAATTAAATTCTTATTTCTAGCATGAATTCTGATATCCAAACTGCTGTTCAAAAAAGTGTCAAAGAATTCTACGAAGCGATTATAGATTATCTTGATAGATGGGGAGAATCATTAGATGGTGTTGAAAACTTTGAGTGGATGAGCATGTACAAATCTCCAGACTAGTCGCAAATTGAAGCAACTTACGACTTTATCATCGAGCGACACGGAGCAAGTTCTGCAATTATAAAGCAAGACTCACTTTTCGATGAATTCAGCCAGATGCTTTTTTCCACTGACGAGAAAAAATCGACATGGATTGAGAAAAAAGTACCGGCAGAAAAAATTTGGATTGAAATTTTCGTTCACTTCAGAGAAAACTCTGCTCTTCGAAGGAACTTGAGCGAATATTTTCTCTAATTAAGCAAGCTTGGGCCGACCAGAAGTCATGCCTCGACATCAGCACTCTTAACGCGATCATCACTCTCCAATATAACATCAAAAGGAGTTGCAATGAGTTTTTCAAGAAAGTTAAATCAAGTTTTGAATTGTTAGGAAAAGTTCACTCTCAAGAAAAGTATCAAAATTAGTCTATGTATATATAAATATGAGTATTTTTCAAAATAAATGTTAAAATTCTAAATGTCCCGGATTTTTTCGAGAATGTCCCGGATTTTAATGAAAAACCCATGGCAGGCCTACTTATTTGGGAATGATATAAAAAAAAATTATGTACCTTGGAAAAATTTATTTTATATTTTGATTATATTGAACAGTAAAGGAATTTGTAAATTACATGGTTTTAAATAGTGTATCTGGCAAATGTCGATCTTCGCTATCCACACACTGCTCTGCATACGTTTTCTGAAGGTGGCAATTATGAATGTGAAGACACATGGACACACATGGTCCATTTAATACCCACCACGACTCCGCGAAAAAAACATAAACAAATAAATCTGTAAATCATCCAAAAAATTCTTGCCGGATCCTGTCGTTTAACCCTCGCTTTGTTGTTATTTATTTGTGATAAATAAATTAAATCGTTTACGAAAACTGAAAAATGTGTGCAGCAAATAATGTACGATAACTCTAAACTGAAGAAAATATTGACTTACTTATCCCGTCCCGAACTACCCCGGGGGAAAAGGGACCTTACAAAACGAAGAGAACATATTTCGCCAACCAGTTCGATCTTTTGCTTTATTTCTCCAGTTGGCAATACCAAGTGTACGCAGGGATTCGTCAACATGATCCCTCCAGCGGAGTCTTGGTCTTCCTATTTTTCGTGTTCCTTCGAGTTCGGTTTGGAAAACCCTTCGTGCTGGTTCGTCTTCAACCATTCTAAAAACATGGCCTAGCAAGCCCAATCGCGTTATTTTGATCCGCATAACTATACCAATGACGGGATACAGCTCATACAGCTCACGATTCATGCTTAGCCGATACTCGCCGTTGTGCATTAGAGGGCCATAAATTTGTCGGAGTATTTTTCTCTCGAAAACTCCTACAGATGTTTCGTCTGCTTGCAATAGGACCCAGGATTCTGCACCATAAAGCAAGACAGGTTGGATGAGAGTCTGGTACAGCTGGACTGTTGTTTCTCGAGAGAGTGCTTTATCTCTAAAGTGCTTGCTTAGGCCAAAATAACATCTATTCGCAAGCACAATTCTCAACGCTGACGTCGTTCTTTTTGTTCACGGCAGATCCGAGGTATATAAATTCGTCCACCACCTCGAAATTATAACGGTTATCAACGTTCACGCTTTGGTATAATCGCGTGGAGGTCCTGATCGCTGAAACCTTTAGTTTTGTCTTGTCCTCATTTACTTTCTTTCTTACTTTACTTCTCTAACTGTGCGCCCAATGATATCTATATCATCAGCATACGCGAGCAGCATGTGACTTTTGCTGCTGATGCTTATTCATGTTGACTAATGATATAATGATTTCCATTAGGATGTTAAAGAGATCGCACGATAGGGTGTCGTCTTGCCTGAGGTTTCGCTTGATTGCGTAAGGTTCGTAAAGATCCTTACCACCTTTCACTGCGGATTTGGTGTTCGTCAAGGTCATCTTGCGGGAGGAATACCAAATCAGACATTGCTTCGTCGAGTTCCTTCCGTATCGGGCTATCGAAGGCCGTCTTATAATCCACAAATATATGATATATTTGTTTTTCGTGGGTCTTCTCCAAGATTTGGCGTAGCGTGAAAATCTGGTCGGTTGTCGATTTTCCAAGTCTCAAGCCTCATTGGTATGGTCCCATCAGGCCAGCGATAATTGGTTTTAGTCTTTCACACATTATACTTGATAGAACCTTATATGCTATGGATAAAAGGCTGATTCCACGGTAGTTGGCACAGAGACTCGGGTCACCTTTTTCATATATGGACCATAGTCCACTGAGACTCCAATCGCCGGTCATGCATTCATCCAACCAAATTTTGCTAATGAGCTGATGCATGCGCCTTATCAGCTCACCGTCGCCAGCCCTAAACAGCTCCGCCGGTAATCATTCGGCTCCTGCGGCTTTGTTGTTCTTATGCCGGTCAATAGCTGTTCTGACCTCATCTTGGTTGGGACAGGGGCAACTGACTTCGTCGTCCAAATTGTGATCGATTTACTCATCGTCATTGGATGTCTCAGATACCAGTAGCGCGGAGAAATTATATCTTCATATTCCCAATATTTACTGCACATCTGCGATGAGATTTCTGTCATAGTCTTTGCAGACGGTGGCCCTGAACCATGTCCATTAGTCCCATTTTTTACCTTTCGGTAGAATTTTCGGGCTTCGTTCTTCCTTCTGTATGTCTCAATTTCCTCACTCTCGCGCTTTCTCCACCGCCGTTTCTTACTCCTAAGGAGACGGTTAACCACCTTTCTCCCTATACTGCTCAGCCGCAGATCGCGTTGCAATTGTCTGAAGCACTGCCATGCGTGCAGCGTTCTTTGCATTATTTGCTATGCGACACTCTTCGTCGTACCATGGTTAATTGCGAAGCAGTTTTTCGAAACCAAGTACGGTTGTTGCTACAGTTTTTATAGAGTCGGGAATGGGTTTCCACTGCGCTGCAGAATCGTCATCGGGAGGGGGTGGGTTCTCTACCAAAAGTTGGGAGAGCTTCCTTGAGTAGGCTGTGGCTACCTTTGGTAATTGCAGCTTTCCGATTTCCAGCTTTCTCTGCGTCTGGTTTCGTACGATTTTCACTCTACTTAATCTTGTGCGAACCTTTGCTGCTACCAGGTAGTGATCAGAATCGATGTTAGCTCCTCTGATTACTCGTAGGTCTATTACACTGTATGAGTGCCTTCCATCCATTACCACGTGATCAATTTGGTTCTTCGTTCTTTGATCAGGGGATACCCAAGTAGCCTTGTGCATGTCTTTATGCTGGAATCTTGTACCACTAATGACCATGTTTTTTGCCGCAACAAAGTCAATCAGTCTCATACCGTTGCCGGAACTGTCAGCATGTAGACTGAAATTGCCAATAGTTGGATTAAACACATTCTCGCTTCCTACTTTGGTATTAAAATCTCCTAGTACAATCTTAGTGACATGGCCAGGGCAGCGGTCATACGTTTCCTCTAGGAGTTCATGGAATATGTCTTTGGCATCATCATCTTTGCATGCACACAAATTATGGAAATATAAAAATATTTTGCTTTTATGCGGATTGTGGCTATACGTTCACCCACAAGATTGAACCTATTGATTAGATGTCGCAGTCTTTTGCCCACAACAAATCCGCAATCAAATTCATGTGTTTTTCTCATGGCAACTGTAGTTTATGTGGCAGTTCTTTTTCTTGTGCAGCCATGTCCTGTCCATCGCATTATAATTTTCGAGGACATCCGCCAATAGGATACTTTCGCCGGATCTATATAGAGTTCTTACATTCCAAGTGCATATCCATAAATCGTGGTACTTATAACGTTTGCGGGCGTCGTCAGCAAATAGGGGTTGTTTATGTTTTCTCGTTCGTTTATGTATTTTCACTGCCATTATAAACGGTGGCGGAAGGCAAACCCAGTCCACTGTGTTTTTGCATTTTACCTACTGCCAGGATATTTGATTGCAGCCGCCCATTATGGATCAGACGCTGACCAGGATGCTATATGCCGAACCTGGATTTTCTTCTTTCGGTTTCTATTCGCCGTTAGCCCGTATGTTTGGCTCATCCGCCTTCTAAGGACAAAATAATAAGCCCGATTATTTGATGAGCTTCAGTGACATCAGTCACCTACTAAATCTGAATTGCATTGCTGCTCATTTGTTTTGCCTTCTCACTCTAGCTAGCTAACGGAGGTTTCCGAAAAGCTATTGCCCAGGACATACTGCGTGGAAGTAGTGAGCTGCTTTGACTGCCCAATGAAGGAATCATTTCTGGCTATCAGAAACTTTCCACCTCCACGGACAGTCCCATGTCCCATGAATGTGTTTTAGTGAATATAAAATACAAATTTATTTTATTACTTACGTCTTCCCTGAAATTGAGTCTTCACGGAGTCGTCCCATATGTGGCGTAAAACCGAAACACATCTTCACATTAGGATTTACTTCATTTCTTTGTTGAAGGAAGACATTTCCAATTCCCTCGACAGTGTAGTGGGGTTGTATAAACTTGTTTTCTCTCAAAGAAGAGCAAAGTAATTCATTAGAGGGACAACCTTTGAGTGCACGTTTTCGTTACCGATTTTCTTTATTTATCGTTAAATTAAATTCTGACAATTTGGAAATAAACAAAAGTTTGTTTGCAACAAATGAATCGACGTTTCCAATAAAAACTTCGTAGTTGCGTGAAAAGTCCCAACTAATTCATGAGAGGGACAACCTTTGAGTGCACCTTTTCGTTTATCGTGACCGATCTTCTGTTTATGCCGTTAAATTAAATTCTGAAAATTTTGACATAAACAAAAGTTCGTTTGCAACAAATTAAACGACTTTTACGATGAAAGCTTCTTAATTGTGTAAAAGATCTGAACTGCTGCGGTTAATCAAATGTTTTCGTGGCAAAATTGATATTTTTCCAAAACTTTTTTTTGTTTGAGTGACGGCTACAAAAAAGGGCAAAAATTTTTCTGCCATTACCAGTATACAGTTTTGAACTATCCCTTTCCAAAGTCCCCCTATGGTATAAGAGCGTAATATTTCCCGGCAAAAGATAGCTTCGTTTTTGCTTAGTCGATCTATATAAGGTTGGAGCTTTATCCAACACTGTCGACCCCGATCCATCCACATTGTGGCAGTGTCCCACGTGCGAGTAACCGACATAGAGAAAATCTGTTTTCTGCAATGCCCACCGCGAGAAAATGTTGCAATACACTTAGTGGATTCATGCGTGAGGAGCGTGCACTGCCCGTGATGCACAGCACGTGGTCTGCCATAAACCATTAACGGCCGCACCACCGCCGTGTTGATCCTCGAACAATATGCCAGTGTATTTCCTTAATAGCCAACTAACTGATCGGAACATGCATTTGTAACCCATTGCATGTGTTTTTATTTTCAGTGTATTGATTAAAACGCAGATTGTTGTTGTTATTACCGCTCTTGTTGCTGTTGTTGTTACTGTTTTTGCACACTCATGAGTTTTCTTTGGAAGAAACGAAGTATTCATTTTTGTATTGCATTACGACAGCTACTGTGTCTAAACTGGGTGGCTGTTATTGATGCCTCAGAAATCGCCCATACCCTTTTTAATTCCTCAGCATATCGAGCGACCTTAGATGGATGGATGGTTGTAATGGAACTCCACTTGCACCTCTCCCTAAGTCATTAACTATAGTCATCATCATCATCATCATCATCATCATCATCATCTGCTTCTTCTTCTTCATCAGGAATAGGAATAACATCAGGAACATTCATGAATAAGTTTTTGTCCTGCAGCCGCCGTGCCGTTGTGCGGCTCTTCTGCGTTGTCAATGTTGAAGTAGTATATGGAGCCCATGGATGTCTAACCATGGTGACTTTGCCTTTGCCTTCACCTTCGTCTAAGTTTCCCAAGAGAGAGTTTGTGTGCATCTCCATGCAACATACATGGTCTTGTATTAAATTGAATCGAACGTATGATTCCAAGTTTTTTTTTCATGCTTTCGATATTTTTGATTGTGGGGAGCGAGCCATCTATCTATCTCCACCACAGTACTCTTACATACCTGCATACTAGAAGCACAAGCAGCTTACTTCTGGTGCACCATCGTATACCCCCCGCTCCACTAGTAGTACAATATCTACAAAGCCATAGCGTACTAGTCACCGTCTACTACCCATCCAGCCGTCATGCCCCCCAACCATGATACCAGTTCTGTTCGTTCGTTCGTATGTACTACGATGACGACGAATAACTTACGTTACGTTTAGAAATAGGCGGAGTTATCAACGTTTTCAAGTTTTTATAAAACACACATTTCCATCGTACCTACCAACAAACACAGCCATCCATACGAGTCCACCACACAAGACTTGAATTGCATACCCCATACGGAAACGTGTACCCCACATGGGCACACACGAGTGAGTACCTCTATAGTTGGTACTACTGATGTGTCAGTATACGCCGAGTGGTACTCGCACACACCCAAACACTCGTACACCACCTCTCTCTGATGAGTACCACCGACTACCACTCGCCCATTCCGGGTTATTAAAACTTAAATTCAATCACACACACTCCGGCTGGGCAGGCAATGTCTTTCGCCCCTTTAGTTCACTTACAATTGATACGGCGATATCTGGCATCGGTGGAGATGTATAAGAGGGGAAGGTTTTGGAAGGCCAGGGATGCGGGAGCACAAACAAACAAAATTGTATTAGAATATGGTGATTCCATAGATTTTTTCCTTATCCAAAGCAAGCCATTCGCATTCATATGTGCAAAACACTGACTGGCACAGGTATACGTACACAAACTGTTGGAGAATTTAATTTCAACAAATTTTACAAATTTCTCGATAGTGTCACTGTCACTGTCGTATAATGAAATAGCAAGTGGTTAGAGCGGTGATTATAACGCATTTACACACACCGCTGTTTATCGCGGCCTGGTTAACGATGACCTTGTTCTCTAATCTTTGCCGTTTACACCACCCAATTCGAGATTAAATTGACATTTCAGGTGGCAACTCCGTATTTAGACAAACTCCGCGTCCACACAAAATTATCAAAGACGGCGGCACAACAGACAAATTAAGTTGGCGGCTATTGGTTTGGCAAATTTTTTTTTTTTACAAATTTTTGGATGTTTTTGAAATAACTGAACCTTTAAAATTGGAACAGTCGGGCCAATCGATAAAATCGTCTCACAGTTTAAACCAATAAGAGCCATTTATATAGGCGGTGGCGTGAGCTTCAAAACATTTTTGGTGGCGGCGACGCGTAGGAAAATTTTCGATCGGCTTTAGTTTGTCAAGCAGTTGATTTTTTGTGTATGTTTTTATTATGGTTGCATTTTTTTTAGTAACTGACAGTGTTGCATCAAAATGTACACCAGTTTAAAATGAGGTTAAAAATTAAACTGGGTTAGCGCGGGTTAATGGAGTTAACCTTCGAAATGCGCTAATCTTGTTTAGTGTAAATGCCGTTCTTTTTTATCAAACCAACACTCAGGGGATGCCCCCTATAAATGCAGTGCATTGTGTTGGCGAAGGAAAATTGAGGTAGTGGCGGGTGGAAAGAGGGAGTAGTGTCTGTTGACATTTGCCTTTAATGTTTGTATGTCGCAATTGGTGGGAAAGACACTAGCCGGAAGTTTCTTCCACATACGGACTGTACGGCTGAAGAACGAATTTTCTCTATAGTGTGTAGTGCGGTCAATCGGCCACTCGATAAAAAACGGATGAGAGTTCCTGGAAAGCCGCGTACTTCGTCTAAATATCCTCACGTCTGGCATAAGTTGACGGATGTCCGAGGAACACATACCGTGGAAATATGGATAGAACAGCGACACGCAACCCACATTTCGACGATGCTCCAGGGAGGCAATAGAGTTGGATACCCTACTGTCCCCTATTAACACCGTCGCTCTCCTCTGGACACGGTCGAGAAGCTCCAAAGAAGTCCTAGGAGCACCTGACCATATATGGGAGTTATACTCCATCTTTGGCCTGATGTATTTGGTGTAGACGTTCCCATTTACAAGTGTCGCGCACGCTAACCATTGCACCACCGATGGCTTCATATACCGAGTGTTTCATTGTCGGTTTCATTTTGCGATAACGATTAGACGGTCACAAATTAGTTAGATCTGGCAACGCTATTATGAATTGTGCTCAGTTTGGTTGGCCATTTCGTAATGAACAGACTAATGATAGAACAGCGCTTGCAAATTGTGCAAATTTATTTCGAAGATCATGATTCAGTTACGGATTGTTACCAGGCGCTATGTCCATTTTACGGTCGGCATAATCATCCATCCGAGCGACATAGCAATAACCAAACTTACTGTATTTGGAGTGAAGATAATCCACCAGAGATACACGAGGCGCCGTTACTTACTTAATTATCCGGTCTCGGACAACCCCAGGGGTCAGGGACCTTACAAAACGAAGATAACATATTTCGCCAACCAGTTCGATCTTTTGCTTTATTTCTTCAGTTGACAATACCAAGTGTACGCAGGGATTCGTCAACCTGATCCCCCTCCAGCGGAGTCTTGGGCTTCCTATTTTTCGTCTTCCTTCGAGTTCGGTGTCGAAAAGCCTTCGTGCTGGTGAGTTTTGATCCAGCTTTTGATCCAACCCTTCGTGACATGGCCTAGCCAGCGCAATCGCGTTATATTGATCCGCTTAACAATGTCAATGTCGGGATATAGTTCATACAGCTCATGGTTCATTTGTTGCCGATACTCGCCGTTGTGCACTATAGGGCCATACATTTTTCGGAGTATTTTTCTCTTGAAGACTCCTACAGATGTTTCGTTTGCTTGCGATAGGACCCAGGATTCTGTGTCATAAAGCAAGACAGGTTGAATGAGAGTCTGGTACAGCTGGACTTGTGTTACTCGAGAGAGGGCTTTATCTTTAAAGTGCTTGCTTAGCCCAAAATAACATATATTCGCAAGCACAATTCTCCGCTGGATCTCAAGGATGACGAGGCGCCATTACGTAAACAAAAATTCACTATTTGCTGTGATTTAGGGACCAGCCATTACTTCTCCTCAAATGAGAACATCGATATCCTTAACATTAACTGCTAGCGCTATAGAGCCGTGCTTACCGATTTTTTTTTGTCCCAATTAAATGGAATCTTGACTGGAAACTCATTTTCCCAACACGACGACGCTACGTGCCATGCAGCCTGCCAAACAATAAACATATTGAAGGAAACATTTTGTAAACGCGTTATTTATTGAAAGGCACCAGTCAATTGGCCACCGATATAGTTGGATATAACTTTCCCATATATTTACATACTTTCCCATATATTTACACAGGACTGTGCGCTTTCTAGTTGTACACTCACTGTTTGGGACCTAAAATTTTACACCGGCTCCGAACGGTATTTTGAGAAGCTTTTTCATGGCTAAATATTCGATGGCGATGCCGTCACTAAACGAGGTGACTGCCATCGAAAGAAATGTAAGGTTTGCAAAGCAGGGACCGAATCCACGTCGTCATGTGCAAAAGCCGCTCACACTACCATTGCACTGACCTAAATGTATGCCCAAGTATTTTCTGTGTATCCGCTCTGCTGTTTTCCGAAATTTTCCTATTGCCCACCACCCGTAAAAAGTGAATATCATACCTGAAAGCCATTTTGTTAACACATCTGTGGCATTTCTGGCAAAGTGTTATTTCTGATTACGCGACTGTCAGTGAAGACATTGGTCACTCGTGGACTATTATTGCTCAGCCACCGGTCACTTCACAAAAACGTCTTCGCCAAAATGTTTGGCTGACGGATACTACAATGACAGATGGTCTACCAGAAAGAGACATCCCTAGTTCCATATCAATGACTCCATATGCTACCTGCACGCCGAAAAAACGGTCTCTGTAACAGATTCTCTCCAACATATTCTGCAGGAACCATGTATATATTTGGAACAGACTCCAAATATTCATATATTTCCAAGTCCTAAACGCTCTTCCATTTAATTGCAAACATTAGCCTGTTTTCTTACAAAGATGCATACTTGTACAATATGCGTGATTCATCCCCAAACATCCATACACTTACACATGTACGTCGAAACATTCGTATGCTTCCTCCCAAACGTACTATTGATGACTGAATCCATGAAATTAAATCACAACCGATCAGTTAACAAAAGCAACACTCAATTCATTTACGTACACATTCAGGAATATTTATTTAACTTAGGCTAAGAACAATCTCTCGTTGTTCCTCTTTTATGATGTTGCAATCGATACACCAAACACAGCTGTACTTGTAACACAAACAAAGCTGTATTTGGATCACAAACACATTTATTAAAGCATATTAATCATTGTGTCTCAAACATGTAATATTGGATAGCAAACACTAGGTGTTGGACACAAGCATACTTTATTTGCGACTAGCTCCAAACACACGTTATATTTGCATCCAAACAAGAAAGAAAAGCGTGTAAACATACAGTTTCGAACCGTCCGTGCAGAAATTCACATACCCGAATATAGTCGTCATATGCAGTACTGTTCGGTACATAATCCACCACTATTCCATCCGATCATGACTCGATGTTGCATTAACCTGATTGCAGATGTAGGAGCAATCGTAGCAAATTTAATCTTTCGATTAATTCATCAGTGATAGTGTTGCGCAGAGCACCGGTGGTGTATACCGCTGCAATTCCCCGAATACTTGTCAATAGTGCACAATAGGTGGGCTCCTCAGGAAGCCATATAGCACTACCGAGGAGAGATGATTTATCTTACAAAAATCAGCTAAACCTCTCATAACTTTTTATGAATAAGGCCGTAAATCTCGAAGTGGTATGCTAAAAGTCTGCCCAAGAATGGCCGCTGAACTATTACAACCGCTATTGACGAAAATATGGGAGACAGAAAAAAATTGCCTCAGGAATGGTTGGAAGGAAAGCTGGTCACAATTCCAAAAATGGGTGATCTTAGCCAACGCAGAAATTACCGAGGTGTCATGTTGCTCTTAATTCCGTCAAAGGTGCTCACTAAGATTCTTCTTAACCGTGTAAACGAAAAACTGGACTCATTCATACGAAGACAGCAAACTGGTTTCCGGCCCAACCCGTCTTGTGTCGACCACACAAACACACTAATGGCCAGTTTTTCAGTCAGTGGTGATCTTCGTTTCTTAGTTAAATTGTGGTTAAACATCGATTTGTGTTTTTTAGTCATTGTTTAACTATGATTTAACCACCCAATGCTGGTTGTTTAACTTATAGTCGGAACCATATTATTTTGACAATCAAATTACTGACTGTCAAAGTGAGAATTGAAGATTGTATAAAATAGATGTTTCAGATTTGCATATTTTTACACATACGTTGAGTCTAGATAGTTAAATTGTTGCTCCTATATAGTTTTTTACACGTTTTTGTTAAAATGACTTCGATTTTATGCATCTATTTCTTATTTTACATAATCCCATTTTGTTTGTTCCCCTTTGTTTTTGGTATTTATTTCAAAACACACGTTTTTTTCAATAAGAATACAAGGGTTGCCATATTACTTCACAATATGGCGACTTACATTAACTCACCACTGAAAAGCAAAATGCAAAGTTAACCTCTAATTAACTTAGAATTAAGATTAAGTAATCCGATAGTTAACTACCCACTTAAAAACTGGCCATAAGAGTTATTATCGAACAGTCAGCCGAACGGAAAACCGGTCTACAACTAGTGTTTATCGACTACAGTCATCTTATCCGACCAATTTAACACCATCTCTGGCATACATCAAGGATACCTTATTTCACTATTCCTCATAGTTCTGGATGATTTGTTGACAAGAGCAATTGATGTATGGAAAGTCTCGTAATTCAGTGCAACTTCCAACATCTCCTAGAAAATCTGGCATACGCAGAAGACAAATGCCTGATATCTTCGAGACACTGCGAATCGATGACATCATTAACGAATTGCATATAGTTGGTTTGAAGTTCAACTCTAAGAAGACTAGGGCAATGAAAATAAACTCGATCGACCCTAACATAAATATTTGTAAAGCCGGTAATGAGATTATTGAAAATGTCAACTCCTGCGCCTACCTTGGGTGTATAATTTCAGCAGATGTCGGCGCTGCCAACGATATTATGAGTAGAATATCTAAGGCCCAAGGTGCCTTTTCACAGCTTTGGAAAGTCTGGAAATCATTCTCTATATCAATACGTACAAATATTCTACTATTTAACTGTAATATAAAATCCGTTGTGCTGTACGGCTGCGAGACTTGGTTAATGACTGATCCCCTTTGAGACAGCAAAAAAGTTTTACCAACACGTGGCTGAGGAAAATCCTTAAGATCTGGTAGCCGAATCCAATATCCAATAAAGAACTGTGGGATGTAAGCAAACTCCGATGTATCTATAGATCAAAAGGAGGAGGTAGAATTGTTTCTACGGAAACAACCAACAGAAACCTACAGACAAGGCCTCCAGTGGAACCCACAAGGCACCACAACACGGGGAAGAACAAAACACACGTACAGGCGCACAATTGAAAAAGGCATACAACAACTAAGACATATTTTCAACGAGGTGAAAAACAGGGCAAATGATCGAAATAGATGGCAAAACTTGGTTGAGGTCCTATGCTCCACTGGGCGCCAAAGCACATAAGAAGAAGATGAAATAAACAATAGTCACAAACAGAACCGACCTTTTTCAATCAGATAATAAACTACATCTTAGGAGTGGTTAGAGTATATGGAGAGCAGTTGTTACCGAAAAGTATTTCAGATGATAAATTAGCAACACACTAGAATTTCTTACTCCTCACTGTCTTTATAGTCATTAAGAGTTCATTACTCATATGTTGTGGTGGTTGGGACTCGTGTTACAACTAAACCTGTTGAGACCTAGAGGCATGTTGGGTGATGGAGGTAGTAACTATAAGCAGTTTAGAACCTCAGAGAAATGATATTTAATTGGATGTAGTTGGTCATCAATCACTTTGACATGGTTGGCTGTCATCTTTGATAGGTCACAATTGATGTGATTCTCTGGTTATTTCACCTAAACGCGATATGTCCTTATGTATCGCAAGGCTGTCGTACAAGTTGAATTTAGGTAGTTTGTACTCCATAAATACCCTTGCCACAAGTTTATTGTAGGTATGTGAAGCTTTCAAATGTCTATTTCAGACCCTGGCTGAGTCAGGGGTATTTCAATGCACCTCTACGTTGTTTGATCGTGGTCCACATTTCGTCACTCATCCATATTGCATCTGTCGTGGTTGGGGGTCCAGCACTCTCTGGCTGGCACCAATGAATGCGGACCCTGTGAGTCAACTTGTTAATGATCTTGCTTGGCTTGTCTTTGCAAACTTTGAACTGGCAAAAACTTAACACTGGAAACCAAATAGCAACAAAGTCACACTTTACATCTCATGTAGGATTAGGCGATTAGGGATTAGGGAGAACTTCTCACAACTAGTGAGATGTGGGCGTTCTAATTTTACACTCACTGGTTGGGACCCACAGTTTTACACCGGTTCCGAACAGTATTTTTGAGAAGCTTTTTCATGGCTAAATACTCGATACTGTCGTCGTCAATAAGCCAGGTGACCGCCTTCGAAAGAAATTTAAAGTGGTCAGAGCAGGGATCGAACCCACATTCTCATGCACAAGCGCCGTGCACACTACCATACCCTTGATGAAGTTTGAGCGCGTTCATGGTGCTTGGACAAGGCAAGTCTCCTTCGGTTGACGTTGTTGTAAAGAATCAGTTTTGCATCTCCAGTGATATCTTCAATTGGGACATGGGACTGTCCTTGGAGGTGGAAAGTTTCTGATAGTCATTCACTTGGGAGTGGCCAGAAATGATTCCTTCATTCGGCAGTCCAAGCAGCTCACTACTTCTACGCAGTATGTCCTGGGCAATAGCTTTATCGGAATCCTCCGTTAGCTAGCTACAGTGAGAAGCCGAAACGAGTGAGCACCCTGATTGGTTATGCGATCATTGCTGCGTCTCAGGATTATTAGGTGACCCTGTCACTGTCACTTCGAACTAGTGGACATACAACACCCCTGGCCAACGGCGGATCAAAATTAAAGAAGCCAAAATCCAATTTCAATTCACTGCATTCTGGTCAGCGTCTGATCCATAATGGGCGGCTCAAATATAATCATCTTTGCAGTAGGTTAAATGCAAACCACGGGGAGCTGGATATGCCACCCGCCACCGTTATATAGGCAACGAAAATACATATGGAAATTAAACGAATGACCACCATAACTGTTGACGACCCTCGCAAACGTTATAAGGACCACGATTTAAGGATATGTACCTGGAATGTGAGAACACTATACAGGACGGGTGCCACTATCCAATTGGCGGATGTCCTCGGTAAATATAAAGCTGACATCACAGCTATCTAGGAAATGCAACGAATAGGAGATGGTTGCTCCAGAAAGAATAACTGCGATATTTACTACAGCTGCCATGAACGAAAGCACGAATTTCGGTGCGGTTTTAAAGTTGGCAAGAGACTGCGATACCTAGTTTCAAGGTTCAACCCAGTGAGTGAACGCATAGACACAATTCGCATCAAAGCGAAATATTTCAACATTTTGTTAATTTGTGTGCACGCACCGACAAAGGATAAAGACGATGAGGTCAAAGAATCATTTTATGAGCGTTTGGAGGAAGTATACGAACGCTGCCCTGACCAAGACATTAAGATTATCCTAGGCGATTATAACGCCAAATTGGGAAAGAAAAACGTCTTTCGAACAACCATCGGTAATCACAGTCTACATGATATCTCCTCCGATAATGGAATAAGACTGATAGACTTCGCCGCTGCAGAGAACATGGTTGTTAGTAGCACACGACTCCAGCATAAGGACATTCATAAGGCGACCTGGATATCATAGGAGGAAACCGAAATTCGTTTTAGGACTTTTTCAGACGTTTAAGCCATGTCCGTCTGTCTGTCTGTCTGGCTGGCTGGCTGGCTGGTCAACACGATAACTGCCGTAAATCTTTACAGATGGCAATGAAACTTTGTCAGTGGCTATTGTTTGCCAATATTGAGTTTGGGATTGAAAATGGGAGTTTTGGACACGCCCCTTCTGGTACCTCCCATACAAATCGACACATTTAGCACAAAATCATATTTCTTTTAACCTTTCTTCTGGTAGATGTGATTAGCTTCAATTCTCACACCGGTTAATATTCTGTAAATGCCTACTTAACTGGAGAAAATGGACGAGATTGGCACGCCCATTCTGGTACCTCCCATACGAAACAGGGTGTTCGACCGGATTGTCAATCCGATAAATCGTGTGAAACACTTCCGACCTTAATGAAATTAGGTATAAGGCTTCATGTTATCAAAAGCTAATCACCGATTAAAACAAGGGTGATTTTGCCACGCCCATTGTGGTACCTCCCATACAAAAGTTGTTTGGCCGTCTGGTTGTTCGGCATGAGAAGTCCCGCAAAACCAAACCAATCTTTATGAAAGTTTGTACTAGTCAGTATTTAGCCAAATAAAGCTCTCCTATAGAAAATGAGCTGTTTTGCCACACCCATTCTGGTAAGCCCCATATAAAAGTTGGGCGGATAACCGGTTGATCCACCGGATAATTCTCATAAACAACAACCGATCTTAATAAAATTCGGTACTAGGCAATATTTTGCTAAAAGCTACTGTGTAACTAATAACTGACTATTGTTCCACGCCCAGTTTCGAACATCCCATACAAAAGTTGGGCGTATTTCTCCAATAAGTCATCGAAATCGATATCTCCAATAAATCATAATCAATCTTAATAAAATTTGGTACTGATCAAAATTTTGGCAACAACTTGCCATGCTTACTTTTGTACCTCGCATATAAATATTGGGAGGAAACTAACTAATTTGGGTGTTCAATAATATTTAGCGCAATGTCGTCAATCTGCTGTTGAATATGGTCACTTTTGAGTATAGGCGTTTTTTAACAGAACTCCCATGCAATGGATGAGGTACGGTATGGTGAGTGTATGATTAAGTCGGTTCAACCGACTGAAACTTATGTAATGGTTTTACCTAGACTCCTATAATAGACAAGTCTTCAAGCTTTTTTTAAAAGTATAATACTCAACAATGGCCCTTCAAATAATGGAGATATTGAAGTTAAACAAGAAACCAAATTTAACCCACTGGTCAAGTCAACTTTTATGTTTTACCGGTTTTCAGCATGCGATAACTCGATAACTGAAGCAGTTATCGAAAAAGTTCTTATATTTTTTCCCTTATTTTTAAGATATCTATAAGAATATGTGGTAAAATATAAAATAGTATTTTTGGTGGCCGGTATTTGGCCGGCATTAAGGGGTTTCTCTTCTGGGGTAGCATAGTATTTTTGTGTTATACCGCTTTATGCTTAGACGGCCTTCGGCCGGGTTTAAAGATTTTCTTCTCTGAAGTAGGTACAACCCCTGCTTCGCCGTTTCGGCACAGAATTTTTGTGATATAAAGGTTTCTGCGTGACCTTCGACCGGCCTTAGAGATTTTCTACTCTGGGGTTGGCCCAACACTAACCCAATATGTATTCCAAACATTCAACGGAAATCTGCGGTTTTTGAGGGGTTAATGCGTTGTATTATACCTTTAAGTATGATACCTTGTCTATTACACAGTGAGACACTCAAAATTTGATACGCTTGAGACCAAAAAAATCTGAAAGCTACTGATGAGAGACTAAGGTGACTAAGGTTTTTTTTAATTGGCGTTTGAAGTTTTAGGCTTAGAAATGAATTTTTGATAAGAGAACACTTTTGGTAATGCCTACATCTCGAAAACTGTTCAAGATTTTTCTTGGGTGTCTTCGGCAAAGTTGTAGCTCGTGAACTGCCCTACAAAAAACGTTTATTCAAAAAATTCCACCTTCATGATCAAAAACTTTAAAATGTAAAAAAATATTTTTTTTTAAATCTATAAGTTTTTCAACATGAAGGTGGCATTTTTTTAAATAAACGTTTGAGGGTTTTTTGTAGGGCAGTTCACGAGCTATAACTTTGTCGAAGGCACTTGAGCAAAAATGTGAATAGTTTTCGAGATGTAGGCGTTACCAAAAGTGTTCTCTTATCAAAAGTTAATTTCTAAACCTAAAACTTCAAACGTCAATTACAAAAAAACCTTAGTCAATCAGACCAAAACCAACTAGGGTTTTTCTTCACTCACCAGTAACTATCAGTTGTTTGAGTCTCAAGCGTATCAAAATGTTTAGGTTGCAACCTGATGCATAGTGTTATCGGAGGTTACGAAGCAAAGAAGTACACTAGGGATTTTTTTTGGAAATATCAGTAACTGATTGCACGAAACTTCATACCTCCAAGCCATGCAATATAATTGCAATTTTGATTTTCCAAATCGTAGTTTTATGAGTATTTGATTAGATGCCTTATGTATGTATACTTGTGTTTTTCACTGTACCTAAATATATATGAAAACTGGAGAGCCGGAAAAAAGGAAAATTATTGCTTTGCTGAATAGTACTTCAACATCGAGATGATGACGATAATGATGTTCGACTGGGATGCAGGATCACGAGGAGTGGGTGTCTAGTGAGTTAGAGAGATGTTAGTAAGTTTTTGTTGAAGGGAGACCGAGGAAACGAGAGGATTCAAGTGTCTTTACTCCTATCGGTCTGTAGTCCTGAGCTCGTCGTCATCATGAGCATCGGTGTTTGTCATCATCGTCGTCGTCCTCGTCGTTGTTGTCCTAGTCGTCGTTGTAGTCGTGCTTGTTGCCTTCCTGCAAAGGTAGCAGTGAGACATTTTTGCTAATGCATTGATTAAAATTGAATTTTTAATTAAAATATATATATTGTTGTTGGCGTTGTTGCTGTTGCTGCCGCCGTCATCGATATTTTTTCGATATTACAACTGCACTTGTATCCCGAGTTGTTTGCCGTTGTTGCTGTTTTTTCCTCTGTTTATGTTTTTTTTTTTTGTTGTTTTTGATTATTCTACATATCGTATCCTCGGAACACATCCGTTTGGATTAAACACGGGCGTTATTATTTTTCAATACGCTCAAGTTGCTGTGCTGTGCTGTGTTATATCCACTCGTCCTCGTCGTCGATGTTCGTAGTATTTCTTAAGCGGTTTATATTGCAACAACAACACAAAAATATACATTATTATGCATAAAGTTTATTATGTTTATAGATATAGATACATAGATACTTTCCCATATTGTAGAATAGAATAGGACTTTATTTGAAATATTGAAAAAGATTTAAACGTGATTCAAGAATCAATATGCCAAGGATTCTGATATTAATAAAGTTTTGAGATTAAAGCAAAAAAAAAACACACAAGAGGGAACATAAATATTGCATCCTTATTTTGAAAGCCATTGTAATGCGTATCGAGCAGTATTTAATTGCAGATTAATTGGATTGGAAGTGGATACTCGGGTACTTAGAGGAGCCTACAATACGCAGGGCATTTAAGGATAATAATTAAAATGCATGCAATGTTAAGAAGGAATTTGAAACAACATCGTAGTGCCGCATTTATGGCGGGCAGGTTAGCGATAACCTTGTTCTCTAATCTTTGTCGTTTATATCGTATTTAGACCGCAGTTTAGCGCTGCCAATTTATCGATAACCTTGCTCTCTAATCGTTCCCGTTTACACCATCAAATTTGAAACTAAATTGAGATTTCAGGTGGCAACGTTGTGCATATACCAATTTAGAACAACTCCATGCCGATACCAAATTATCGAAGACGTTGGCACAACTGAAATACTATATTGGCGGCTCTTGCTTTTGCCAGAATTATACAAATTTTGGATATTTTTGAAATAACTGAACCTTTAAAATTGTACCAATCGGCCAAATCGTGTGAGTCATACAAATCAGCTCACATTTTAAACCGATGCGGTCCAATTATTTATCGGCTTCGGCGTGAGCTTCAAAAAATTGTTGGTGGCGGCGACACGTCGGAAAATTTTCGATCGCCAAACAGTTGATTTTTTGTGTATGTGTTTATAATGGTTGATTTTTTTGATACTCACCAGTTTTACATCAAATCGTACACCAGTTTAAAATTAGGTTATTAAACTTCTAAACTTCAGATTTTGCAGATTAAAATTGTATGAATAATCTTCTGAGTTAGCGTGGGTTAACGGAGTTAGCCTTCGAAATGCGCCAAAGAGTATAGAAATTTTAATAGAGAAGAAAATTTACCCATAGAGTGGAATGCCAACAAAGAAAACGAGTGAAGCACCTCGTTTCTATGCTCTCTCTGTCTCTCTCTCTCTTACTCTCTTCAATAGTTCAATACACGAGCAGCTTTTTGATAATGTATAGTATGTAACTATAGAAATTCCAACCATGTTGAAATAAATCAAAGACGATTTACAATTAGACGACCAGAAGATGCGCGCTACTTGGCAACCCTGGTAAAAGAGAACCAAAAAGTGGTAGGAGTTCACTCAAACGCATTTCTCTCTCGCGTCATATCTTGCTTATTTCATACTTTTTGCATAGTTTATGTAATTTTACTTCAACATGGTTCGAATTTGTATAGTTATATACAATAACACTATCAGAAACCTGATAGTGTATTGAAATATTCAATGAAGAGAGTAAGAGAGAGAGTAGAGAAGTACTAGGGTTTAACTCGTTTTGTTTGTTGGCATTTGAGTGAAGAGAAATTTTGACTGTCTACTTGTACATCGTTTTTTGAATAAAATTTAAAAAAAAGTATGAAATAATCAAGTTATGACGCGAGAGAGAAATGCGTTTGAGTGAATCGTATCGACTTTTTGGTTCTCTTCTACTAGGGTTGCCAAATTGTGCCGGTTTTTTCTTCTCCACTTGTACATCATTTTTGAATGCGCCAATCTTGGTCGCTGTAAATGTAGTATTACACCACCCAATTTCTGATTAAATTAACATATCAGGTGGCAACTCTGTGCTTAGACCAACTCAGAGCAACTCCGCGCCGAGACCAAATTATCGAAGACAGTGGCACAACGGAAAAATTAAATTGGCGACTCTTGCACGGTTTTGAAATAGCTGAACCTTTAAAATTGTATCAGTCGGTCAAATTGTGTCAATATGTAAAATAGGCTCACACTTTAAACCAATGAGAAAATCTAAAACCGGCGGCGACCTGGGCTTCAAAAAAAATTTGCTGACACCTGCTCGTCGGCAAATTTTCGGTCGAATTGATTTGTTTTGTATGTTTTTACTACGGTTGCATTTTTTGGTACTTAGCTGTGTTGCATAAAATTGTACACCAGTTTAAAATGATGTTAAAAATTAAACTTCAGGTTTTACAAATTTGAATTGGTTGAGTAATATATACTGGGTTAGAGTGGGTTATATAAATGTAAATGCGGTATAAATATAAATAAGTTAATAGTTTCCCATTACATCCCATGAAGGGATAGGGGAGAGCTTCTCACAATCAGTGAGTTGTGCGCTTTCCAGTTTACACTCACTGATTGGGACCTACAGTTTTACACCGATTCCAAACGGTATTTTGAGAAGCTTTGTCATGGCTATATACTCGATAGTGTCGCCGTCACTATGCGAGGTGACCGCCGCCGAAAGAAATGTTCTCGTGTACAAGAGTCGCGCACACACCAACAAATTTCTAGATTTCTGGAAATTATTTGCCCTCCAGAAATTTGACTTAAAAGTGCCATTAACTGTGTTTCTTTTTAGCCCGCTAAAGTTAATTACAGCTTAATTCGTACGGGGCATCTAAGCGATATTAATCGTCATTTCAATTTCACACTTAAACTCCGACTTGAGAAATAACAATTTTGCCAGAGGTTCAATTTCAAGAAATGGCAACAAAAATTCATCTTAGATAAATCATGTCTTGTGAATGCAAATGTTATCAAGGAGCGACTCAAAAACAGAAACTTCCAAAATACGATAGCATACACATGGAAAGTTCATTCAACTTATTGTATTTAATACGCAGTAAATACTATACATTGACCATGGTAGAATTATGTATCAGGTATAGTCGTTTAAACATGTGATTTAATTTTGTTCATGTCATTCTTCATCTCATTCGTCAACCCCATATGTATTTTGTTTTTATACTTATTTTTATTCTTGTATTGTTGGTATATATTTGTGTAGAGTTTGACAACTGAATAGAATGAACAAAAATAAAATGTATACTAGTGGTCTTTATAAAAGCTCGAAAGAATCTCGTAAACTCGAAAACATCGTAAACTTGCTCAGCAAACGTCAAAACAAACAAATTTCCCATACAAAGCGACTTGCTCAAAAATGGAAAGTTTTCGAGGCAAATTTGCTGAGCAAACCTGGAAAAAGAAACGTGAAAACTTTTGACATTTCAATGTCAATATTTTTGTATTGAAAAAAAGTGTGGGTATTTGATTTATGTGAAAAAAATAAAATAATGGAATAGGTAAAGCATATACTTTTAATTTTACTTTGTTTATTTACTTTAACAGCCTTTTTTGACAATTGCTGCATAGATACACTGAGCAACTTTATTTGGTGCCTCATGAAACGCTTCGGGGCAAACTTACGCAGAGCAAAACTTCTAGGTTTTCTTGTTTGGATGAATACCACTGCTGTTGCTGCCTAAAGCTCCTAGAACATCTGCTGCTACCATGTAAGGGTTTTCAACAGAGACGCTACAAAAGTAAATCGATAGGGACAGCAAACGACGCCATATTTTTTCCCGCTCTTTTGACATTTCTCTTCAGTAAGGTTTGCCATTTCATCATGGAAAGATATACGAGCCAACAACGAGTCGAAAGTATTAAAATTTACTACCGAAATTTGGTGTCAGTGGCCTCAACTTTAAGAGCGCTACGTAAAATTTATGGTCTTCAGCGATAAGGCTCATTTCTGGCTGAATGGCTTCGTCAATAAGCAAAGTATGCGTTATTGGTTATTGCGGCCGGTTTATGGGCCGGCGGCGTCATTGAGCCGTACTTCTTCCGTGATGATCAAGACCGGCACATTACTGTGAATGCGAATCGCTACCGTTCAATGATAATCGAATATTTTTGGGCCCAATTGGATAATATGGACTTGGAGGACATGTGGTACCAACAGGACGGTGCCACAAGCCACACAGCGAATGCCACAATCAATTTATTGGAAACCAAGTTTGGTGAACGTGTTATCTCACGAAATGGCCCAGTCGATTGGCCGCCTCGTTCGTGCGATTTGACGCCGTTAGATTATTTCCTGTGGGGCTACGTCAAGTCTATGGTCTATGCCAAGAAGCCAGAGACGATTGATGAACTTCGTACGAATATCGAACGTGAAATTGCAGCAGTATCGGCCGATTTAATGCTTGAAAACCGTCGAAAATTGGGTTCAGCGTCTGGACTTCTGCAAGCGAGCCCGTGGTGGCGATGCAAAAGAAATCGAGTTCCATACATAATGGCATCGATCGTACTTTCACAGGAATAACGAATTTCATTGGTATCTAAAACCGGTTTTGTTTTATTTAAAAAAACTTTTGTACCGCTCTTATTGAAAAACCCGTTATTTGTTTGCACTGTCTACTAAAGGGGTGCCGTATCGGTTCTTTTCACCCATTACAACCAATGTTGCCACATTTCGTAATTTAAGTGTGGATTGTTTTATTTGGCAATAGCTTAATGGAATAAGCTAACCGATACCGCTCTCCCTTAACCGGTTACTGCTGTAACCCTAGCACTTCCATCTTAATTTTCGAAGAAGTAAGGCCCAATGATATTTTCAGATATAATACCACACCATACTGTATACCTAATGGGGTGCAATTGGCGTTGATGAATGGCTCTTTTGTTCAGAACCGCAGAACCTACAGCTCTGCTAATTAACAAAGCCATTCAAATGAAAATAAGTTTCAGCACTCGTAATCAGATTATCAATATAGTTGATTTCATTTCTGGCCAACTGTTGAAATTTAACTGCAAAATTTAGACGTTGCCAACGATCTGCGAGGGTTTTAATTCTTGCACCAATTGCACCTTATATGGGAATAACAGTAACATTTTCTTAAAGCACCGTAGTAACGTACGAGACATTCCTATCTGAGCAGAACGCCTTCTGGTAGATGTTTCTGGTGGTTCGTTAACACTTTTCTCCACACCTTCAATATTTTCCGCAGTACGAATTAAACCGGTGGTGCAATGGTTAGTGTGCGCGGCTCTTGTACATGAGATCCTGGGTTCGAACCCGGCTCTGACCACCTTCAAATTTTCTTTCGGCGGCGGTCACCTCGCATAGTGACGGCGACACTATCGAGTATCTAGCCATGAAAAAGCTTCTCAAATTACCGTTCGGAATCGGTGTAAAACTGTAGGTCCCAATCAGTGAGTGAAAACTGGAAAGCGCACAGCTCAGTGATTGTGAGAAGTTCTCCCCAGTCCCTTCATGGGATGCAATGGGAAACCATTTATTTTTATTTTTTACGAATTAAACCAGGTGTATCGGTTCGAGCAAATCTCTTACGGTGCCATGTCGTGGCGTCGACGAACTAAGCAACGAATCATGGCTTCAGAGGGCGAAATTCTGACGTTAAAATGTCGACAATATGCTCTTTGCGTTATAATAACACAGTGCAACACGAAAAAATATATCCATATACGGACACCACTTCGTGATAAAGGACTGCCAGTTGACATTTTTGCAAAAAAGTGATCATTTTGTCAGGCTCATATCTTACAAACCGTTCGGAGAGAAAAAAAATGAAACTAAAAAATGCTCGGAAAATTTTTCAGTTTTGCGGCTACCTAAAAGCTACCTAAGCGCTACCTAAACGGTGTTAAGAATCATTCCTAGGAAGTTCATAAGATATTTATTGAGATTTTAGGTACGTTTTTGTAGTTGATTGTTTCCTTAATTTGAAAGCATTTCCTTCATATCTGGCAGGTTTGGATATCAAATATTTTATATATACAGGCTTGCTACGTATGGACCTGAACAAAGGAAAAAGGGTAAAAAAATCGAATTTTTTTAAGTTTTTGCGATTTGCGATTTTGACCTTGAAGATGACATTTTTTTGATTTTGTGTGTTCGCAATTTTCTTTCTTTATTACAAGCCCTACAACTTTCCTTCAGAGAGTAAATCAAATTTCTGAACAATTTGCAAGATATGAGCCTGACAAAATGACAAAATGATTTTTTTGCAAAAATAACATCGAGGCCCCAAATCTTTGGGGGCCCATAAAAAAAGTGCATGACTTTAGGCAAAACTGGGAGACACGGATGTTTTTTTTTTAGGTCTTTTATCACGTAGTGGTGTCCGTATACGGTTATATTTCCATGAATTCAAAAATTACACACAGTATAATTGATCGTTGATTAAAATAATAAAAGTCTATTATTCTGGTTCGTTATTTGTTCAGTTGTGAATCCCTCCATTGTTTATTATCCAGGTGTTATTTATATAATCTGAAATATAGATAAATAAATATATAAACGAAAAACTTATTACATTTTTAAACCCCATGGTAACTTTTGACCCACCCCGTACAATCCCACTCCGGCAACCGACGATTATCGGTCTTATTCATAAAATGTTGTGAGAGGTTTGGGAGATGATTTATAGAATAAGACCGTATATTTTTAAACGGCTATCAAGCTGGACATTTTTTTTCAGTGTCTAGATAATTTTCAGTACGTAAATATAGCACAAAGCTGCCATCTCAAACATTTTCCTTTAAATTAAACGGTGTCTGATTATTTAAACCAATCTTAACCTCTTTATCCGCTCAGTTTTAAATAATGCAATTGTTAGTGTGCGCGTCTCTTGTACATGAGACCAAGTGGTCAATCCCTGCTCTGACCACCTTACATTTCTTTCAACGATGGCCACCTCGCTTAGTGAAGAACACACTATCGAATACTTTCGAGACGGATCCGTTTCTGTGGATATTTTGTCCGAAACGGACATCCGTTACGAACTCATAACGAATTCGTTTTCGTATGAAATTCCTCTCGATACCGCGAATCGTTTTTTCGGATTCGTCTTTTTCGGATTCGTCTCGAAATCATAACGGACTTCATATTCGAATCCGTTTCGGATTCGTTTTTTGTAAATAAAATTAATTCGAGACGGATCCGCTTTTACCAATTTTAGAGGATTCGAAACGGATTCGTTCCGATATTTAAAATTAAAATAGGTATGAATTATATTTTGTACCTCTAATTCACTGAAGTTTTTCACAAATAAAAAAAATGTTCAATTTATTCAAATTGTAGTATTTTTTTAAGCTTTAGTCTTTTATCAACTCAGATATGAATCTGCGACATTAAATATTTCACTGATTCGCTTTTGGTGTTTTTAGGGACCTCGTAACGGGTTCGAGACGGACCCGTCAAATCGTAATTTCACTGACTCCCTTTTTTTGTTTTTACAGACGTTTCGTTTTTCTATAATTTTTGGGACCCGTAACGGACTCGAAACGAATCCATACCCGTTTTTGTGCACATTGGGACTATAGATTCCAGTCAGTGAGTGCAAAACTAGAAAGCGCACAGCTCTCTGTTTGTGAGAAGCTCTTCTCAGTCCCTTCATGGGATGAAATAAAAATTTATTTATTAATTCTTTATATTGGGTTGGCAAGAAAGTAATTTAGGTTTTTTTTTCCAAGGTAATTACTTTATTCCAATAATTAATTGACCTTCTGCCATGATTCAGGCAACTTTTATCTCCCGGATGCATAGAATGACTGGTCCGTCCCACAAATATACTCGAACAAATCAGTTTGTAGGTCCTCTTCTATATTGAAGGATTTTCTATTCAAGCGTGCCAGATCAGAATTAAAGTATAACGTGGATGTGGCATCACTTCCCTCCAAGCTCCAATATTGTGTTGCCGTGTCTGCTTAGATGTGTGAAGTCTAGAGTTGTCGTGATCGAAACCCACGCCTTGGCGATTTACCAATTCCGGTAGTGTTTCTTTCAGTGTCTTATCAAGGTCCGTCAGTTACTGACAATAGACCTCAGAACTGAATTTATGGTTAATTTTTTGGGAAGCAGATCAAAATAAATTACTCCCTTAAAATCCCACCAAGCGGACAACATAACCTTTTCTTTGGGGCAGTTCAGCCTTTGATGACTTATGAGCGCATTCATCGTGCTTGGTCCAGGGTCTCTTTCGGTTGACATTTTTGTTAGGAATCCATTTATCAACTCCAGTGACAATTCGTTTTAAAAACGATCCATTTTTCTTGCGTTTGAGCAATAAATCGTAAGTACTTCACCGCTTTGTTAAGTGGATTTGCTTACTCTCTTGCGGAATCTAAATATCAAGTTTTTGACAAGTTCAAGCCGTTCCAAATGGTTTTTATTGGTCGTGTGTGACACCTTCAGCTTGTCTGCAACTTCTTCAACGTCTGTATTTAAAAACTGCAATCTTACTGAGATGCCCTTTATAAAATTGTTCGATAACTCGCTAAGTTATGGCAACATTAAATACGAAAAAGAAAATTATATTGCCGTTTATTTGTATAGGACCCATTTCTTTTCGATCCAGTAGACCCCATGGGTCCGATCCATTTGGCCATTCTCCAATTTATTTTTGTTGTGTTAGCATCTATAGGCACGAGTAGGGCAATCTATCAAAGTGAACACATGCAAACAACACACATCGTTAGCATCACAAACGTGGTTGTTGTACAACAATAGTCTCTGCCTGAAAATAATTATGATGGTATTGATATAGCGTCAGCGAATTAACAAGCAGGTCGTCGTCGCCGAAGAGTATTGAATAGTATAGAGGACATTTGGAGAATTATTCAAAACGTATTACTTTCCTTTTGTCTTTTGAAACATTTATGCTTTTTGTATTGTTTTATGTAATAACGTTGTCGAAATGGTGCATTTGTATTAAAATATTCTATAAAGAGAATAAGAATCGTTTATGCTCTTTTACTCAAACTCTCTACATGAGAGCAGAAAAAGAGTGCAATAAGTTCTCTATACTATTCAATACTTTTTGTCGCCGCTCTGTATATGACGAAACAAAAATAATATTTCAGTGAGTTAAATATTGCTTTATTTATTTTAATCTAATGTTAAAGCGTATGTAACTATTCTTTTTATATTTTCGAATGTAACATTTACTAATGTGTTCATAGAATTCGAACAGGTACCGTGTAGCAAAAAGGTATTAACACATCGTCCGTGAGTTCGAACACTCATTGATTTTTTTTGTACCACCCACCAACTGCAGTTTAGTCAGATTGACTCTTATTTAACACTTCGGAGACATATCCCCTCTCCACCTATCTCAGGACAAGTACTTTTAGTCAATTGCCTCCACATTTCCCACAGGTATCCTACAATAACACAGGACTTACACAACTATCCATGAAATTTATAGTATACTCTAGTATTGTTCGATTGCCTAACATTAAATAATTTCGTGTTCTGAGGTCCTGAATATATTAAGAGATTAACTAGTTGCCAATCCCCACCTTGACAGCCAACACTGAAAATATGACCACGTTATCCTGTCATTGACATTTAAAAGTTCTTAAGGATATTACACTTCACACTACCACTACAACACTTAACAAGACAACGAAGTCAATATTGCATTACACAAACACCATCAACAATATCATCGTCATCATCATCAGAAGACTCGCAATTCTTTGCTCCAATTTGTGTCAGTAACCTTGAGGAAAACCCCCATATGTAGACATCTTGGCAATGTTAGCAATAAGAAAATGTATTAACTCCATCCTTACGGAGGACGCCATACCAAAATCTCCACTACAATGAAGAACTGCAACAGTCAGAACAACATTAATACTTATACATGCGAAGATGTTAACCAACATTCACAAGAATGTGCATACAAACATCCTTTTGCTCACATCTATGGCAATAACCTTGAGGAATTCCCACTCAATATACAGGACGATACGATAAGTATAATGACCATAACATGAAGACATCAATACATATGTGTTAACAAAGTCCTTTAAGGATATCAAACACTACAACCCAATTATCCTGCAAAGCAAAGCGAAGGCAAAGTCGTAGGAAGCAGATGAAGATGTTGTTGGTTGGCCAACTAACTAGACAAGCAACCCAGACACCAACACCAGCACCACCAATGGCATCGTCATCGTCATCATTATCGTTACTCGTAACGTCTGTACGAAATTTGTGCCAGTAACCTTGAGGAATTCCCTTGTCTTGGCTAAGGACACATTTGCATATTCGTACGTCGTCTAAGGATGTGTATGAGTGTGTGTGTGTGTGTGTTGATGGCTGGGGCCAAACAAAAGTCTACTACTGTCTACTGGGTCTATCATGTGCATCTTATGCAGAGTTGTCGTTGTGGAGTCATACAGCAGAGTAGAGTCGTAGACGACAAGACAAACAGACAGAAAGACGGACACACATACCACTTGCATCACATGTACTACGATATGAAAGTAGTAGTAGTAGCAGTAGTACAACTAACAACATATAATTGCAAAAGTCCTTGCCTTATGTTCTTCTTCCAAATGCAACCATCTATGGAAGCATTGGCTTTCTCTAACCCCACATTCCCATTCCTGCTCCTTCCCGGTCCTTTACACATTTTCCGTCCGTCTTTCTCAATGAATGAGTTTCGTCGACTTGAGTTTGTGAGGAGAATACAAAAAATAAATCTGGCAGCAATTGCTGAGGCAGCTCACATTGAAAAGGAGTTCAAAAGGAGCAACAACATCTTCTTAACACAAGAGCTCTGCTGTGGTTTTTAGTATGCATAACTTCCTGCTCCTGCTGGTATGTGGGTAGAGGGGCGGGGCAACTGGTTTAAAAGTCACTTGCCACATGTGTAAACTTTCACTTTCATGCAACTGGGAAGTAGGAGCAGAGACTTATGAGTGTGTCTGAGAAGATCTGAGGGGGTTTTTTTTTAAATTATCTGTAATTTCTCGGCACCAAGAAACTGATTTCCCCCGAGATGCCAAAAGGAAGAAATCCCCAAACTAAATGAATTAAGGAGCTAACAATGCAACAGACAGCAATTGCAATAGCAGCAGCAGGAGCAACAGGTTTAAATGGTCCTGTGCAAGGGTATAAAACGAATCATGAATTCTCTGCAGGAAAAGCGAATTCGTGCATTGTAAGAAAGAAGTTCTTAAGAAGAAGATATACATAGATTTCATAGTATAAAGGAAATGGAGCAAAGTTTCTTTAAGAAAAATAATATGTTGTCTAATGAAATACTCCAATTCAAGAGGCCACCACAAAACCAAGGTTGGAATTTGTGCGGTTCTGTTGCTAGTCGATGACCCTCACGCTAACAGACTAAGCGCGAGTACCACCGGAGAACCATTCAGATTGCTCAAGATACTGTCTACGCCTATCTGAGTTAATTCTCCGAGTTCCATAAATAGGAAGGAACCCATAGTAGACATCCTTCTGCCGGCGAGTGCTGGGCATGTGCTACGAAGAAATATAGTGGATTCTCTTTCTTCCTCGCCGTTACAGCTCCTACGTAAGTCATTTACCCTAACCTTGAAACTCGCCGAATGTCTACCTATCAGACAGTGTCCTGTCAAAACTAAAACATGCAATGATAACTTACGGTATACATTTTCAGCCAGACCTGTCCTGCATCATTATATAACTGATAGCATTCTTACAGGATCAGCAATTTATGAGGAAAGAAGGCGTAAACGTGTTTCCATCCACATCATATTGAATCATATTTAGTAATTATATATGAAGTTATTTATCTTTGGAAATAAACTACCCTTTTTTAAATTTCCCTTTTTAATGCCTCTTTTATGCACCTCTGGTAAACACACCACGATCAGCTGAGACTGACAGCAGCCTGCAGCTGAGCGAAAATAGCTTGGCCACACAAGCCACTGAGCGGCAGTACATGTGTTGTTCACACCATAATACACCCACGCACATGACTGAACCATACAAATGCCACGTACAACTCAAACTGATCAGTCCATGGTAGTAAGGTAAACTCGTTTAAACAGGTGACTTCATTTTATTCATGGCATTTTATCATGGCAAGTTGTCAAACTCATATGTACTTCCGCGTATAGATTGACAACTTAAGCGATTGAAACAAAACCAAAATGCCGGTTATTGCAGCCTATAACAACAATAACGTCTACTGCTACTACTTGGTTATTTTCAGCCGTTAGATACATCGTAGCTAGTTGTGGTCATAGTAGCTTGTAGAATAGTACACTGGTGGTTTTAGTCCTGTAGTTATCCTGTTTGTATACTCGTTCGGGGATGTCGTGCCTCTGTGAAACCGAACTAGTGCCCTAAACAGCGAGCCGTGTAGTTTTAGCCCTAGTTGCCCTTACACTTAGTCCTGTAGTTATTCTGTTTGTGCACTCGTTTGGGTAAAATCCTACCTGTGGGAATCCGAACTAGTGCCCTAAACAGCGATAAGTCCTATATACTCGATCGGCGGCAACCTACCTGTGGGAATCCGATTTGATACCTAGACGATACTTTGCCTTGTAGTTTCAGCCCTCGTTGATCTTACACTCAGTCCTGTAGTTATCCTGTTTGTGAACTTGTTCGGGGACAGCCTATCTGTGGGAATCCGAACTAGTGGCCTAAACAGCGATAAATCCTGTATACTCCATCGTTGACACCCTACCTGTGGGAATTCGTTTTAGTATCCTGACGATACTTTGCCTTGTAGTTCTAGCCTTCGTTGATCTTACACTCATGACTGTAGTTATCCTGTTTGTGTATTCGTTCGGAGACACCAATATAGTGATTCTGAACTAATGCCCTAAACAGCGATAAGTCCTGTATACTCGATAGGGGACACCCTGCCTGTGGGAATCCTAACTAACGCCATAAACAGCAATAAGTCCTGTACACTTGTTTGAGGACACCCTGCCTGTGGGAATACGAAGTAGTACCGAGACAGCGATAAATCCTGTATACTCGATCGGAGAACACGATGCCTGTGGGAATCCGATTTGCTATCGTAACGATACCTTTCCTTGTAATTATCGACGCACCTTTCGAAGTGTCTTGTAATATTTCTAGACACCGACTTCTACTTTGACTTCCTTGTACCCTTCGTGTGTCCTCTTCACCAGCACAATTGCCTCCGTTGTGTAAATTCCTGTGTACACAACGTTGAACTACATCACTACCCTCCGTGAGTCCTGCAAGGGTTATAGACTTCGCAAGTCACCCAAGTGACATATCATAGAGTGTGGATTAAAACGTCTCATTGTAAATTAGTTTAAGGTCAAAATAAGACACAATAAACAACCAACAACCACGAACAACTGCTCGTTCTCCCTGTCAATCCAATTTGTATGTTATGGCTCTAAAAAACCCCTGAGCGTATCCTGAGTTTCAAAGAGGAAAATTCGTCGTTACAAATTGATTCACAATACGACCAGTCTTACAATGTGCTGTGGGAACACTTATATGTTCAGTGTTGCCATTACTTGACGAGCCTGAGGAGTGCAATTCAAAACTTTCTCCTTATCATTTCCATTAAGCTGTTGAAGAGATTGCAAATATGGAAGAGCCAGGAAAAATTGAAGATTTTCTAGCAGCCTTAATGCTAACGAAAATTTATGATACTATCTTATCGATGAAACTGTTGAAGAGATTGCAGATTTACCATGGTTAAGTCAAGGACTTTCGTGGCTGTCGCAGATGCAATAGTTGTGTTCGCGGCTCTTGTACACGAAATTGGGAGTTCGATCCCTGCTCTGATCACCTTACATTTCTTTCGACGGTGGTCATCTTGCTTAGTGAACCACGGTACATCGAGTATTTAGACCTGAAGAAGGTTCGCAAAATACTACTCTGAACCGGTGTGAATCATAAATAAATGGTTTCCCATTACATCCCATGAGGGAATTGCAGAGAGCTTCCCACAACCAGTGAGCTGTACGCATTCTAGTTTTATTATCACTGATTGGGACCTACAGTTTTACACCGATTCCGAACGGTATTTTGAGAAGCTTTTTCATGGCTATATACTCGATAGTAGTAGTTTTTAAGGTGGTCTGAACAGGGATCGAACCCAGAATATCATGTACAAGTGGCACGCACACTAACCATTGCACCACCGACGACCACACAGTGAGTTTAAAAGAAGATCTCCCCAATTCATGCATGGTATGTAATGGGAAACGTATTTAAAGCGGGGTTTTCCAAACCGCTAAACACTTCACGGGCGCCATGTGAAGACGCCGGTGTGGGGTTTAGTTAGAATGTCACAGAAATGCGGATCATGCGATCTCTTCAACATCTTACAAGAAGTGTAAATGAAATTGGCTGCAGTAATAACTGTGGAAAAGTGACCTCATATTAATCCTTTGCCATCCATATCTTGCACAAACTTCTCGATTAACAAATGATTGCTAGGGGGGAAAGAAGACACTGTCCTGGGCTTCGTTTACATGTAAAGCTACGGTGCCTTGGCAGAATGGTAATGCTGGACACTGAATCTTCATTTAAGTCTAGGTAAGTCCTACGTTAAGCATTTATAACAAACCCCGTTTGAGGCAAACTAATCGTACGATCTCCTCAACGTCCTAACAGAGAACGTAAGAAGGAAAGCTTCGTAGAACACGACCTAAACTGTCAGATGAAAAAGGTTTAGGTACTAAAAATTACAGAAATATCCCAGAACACTTTTTCATTTTAAAATAAAATCACGCATTTTTTGAGATAGTTGTGATTTTTTTATTGGATTGAAAAGAAGACATTTTCCGATTAAGTATGGAATAAAATATCCTTCAAATTGCCCCCACGGCTTTGATGACAGGCCAGTACTCTTTTCATGAAATTGTCCATAACTTTTTCACAGTTGACTTCGGAATTTCATGCGATAATTTGTTGTGGAAATCGCTGAAGCAATAAATCGATTGTTTCATGCGCGGTGTGGCAGGTGGCGCCGTCTTGCTGAAACCATATGTCGTCCAGATCCCTGTCAACTAGTTGAGGCAACAAGAACTCCGTTATCGTGTTCCTGTAACGAATGCCGTTCACAGTCACTGCAATTCCGCCCTCATCTTCAAAAAAGTAAGGTCCAATCACGCCGCCTGCCAAAATCGGCACCAGACAGTTGCTCGTTGTGGTTGCATTTGTTTCTCATGGATTGCATGAGGATTTTTGAGCCCCAAATTTGACAATTCACGAAGCTATTCAAATGGAAATACGCTTTATAGCCTATTCACATTTACCGCGTTTCAGCCGGGACGCCGGCGTTTCGCTCTCTTGAGATCATTTCGAAACCATGGTGTTCACATTGTGCTTTTGTTAACTACTGTGGTTTCATGTGACATTTCTCATTTCTGTTTTGTGTTCTGTATTGACTGTAAACAACACAAACGCACATTTGTGAATAAAGAAATATAAAATAATATCAAAAAATTAATGTAATTTTTATAATATTAGAATTTATATCATTGTATGATAAAGCAATGAATGCATTCAAATATATAAATGATTATAATCATAAATCACATTGCAATAAGTACTTACCACCACAAAGCAAACTAGAAATGTAAACAAACAGATTTGTTTCCCTCATTTTTCTGACATTTGCTTTGAACCAGCAATGGACATTTTTTCATTTTACTCCTTTTTTAACTACTATTGGAGTACAACACTGTGCTCTCTCTCATTTTTACTGTGGTTTCAAACAAACTACAGTAAAAAGAGCATAATGTTTGCGTTTTTTTTTTTTGTATGGAAATAAGTGCCAATTAAAGTGTGTTTCGCTGAAATCATCGAAAGAGAGCGAAACGCCGGCGTTTAAGCTGAAACGCGGTAAATGTGAAAAGGGTATTAGGGGAGAAGAAAAATTTAAATTGACTCACCAGCATGACTTTCCAAATCTTTTGTAATAAGTTTTCACAATTATAACACGTTGTTCTTTCGTAATACGCACCAGTTTTAATAATCGGAACAAACGTATGTGACAGCTGCCAAGTTTAAGAGTTGCCACTTCCATAAAAAGAAAATGACACTAAATTTAAAAAGTGCAATGTTTCTGAGACACCCTAATTATAGTCAATGATGACTAGATCCTTTTCATTAACAGTCTTGCGTAAAAGTTAATAAATACCCTATGTAAGTCAGTGATAGAATTTGGAATCCCTGCTCTGACCAACTTAAATTTCTTTTGACGGTGGTCACTTCGCATAGTGCCGGCGACACTATCGAGCTTCGGCGGCACCATGAAAAAACTTCTCAAAATACCGTCCGGTACCGGTGTAGAACTGTAGGTTCCATATAACACTACACGCTGAAAATTTTTGGAATCAGCAACATATTGCAGGAAACATGTATATGTTTCAGGCACTGTTTTCATGAATTGAAGATCTGCTTCCTTTTTGTTTCTTTGTTGTCTGTCTCGTATCTGTTAAAACAACATTTGGGTCTCAAAAACACATGCTACGATGGCTGATCAATAAGTCCGTGAATTTTCGGACTTCCCTCGTAGTTATATGAAATGCAACACAGCTCCCATCAAGTAATACCTGTTAATAGACTACTGTCAAATTTTGAGCAAGTTTCGTCATTTACTTTGCGTTTAACAGCTGTTCTAAATATACAACCTCGTGCATTTTTTTAAAATTGGGTAAAAGTGAATTTCGAGTGCTCATTAAACATTATTTTTTGCGAAAAAAAAACCGTCAATCAAACCAAGAAAAAGCCTTATGAATACTATGGGGACTCTGCACCAGCGATTTCAATGGTAAAAAGGTGGTTTACTGACTTTCGTTGTGGTCGCACAAGTACAAATGACGCTGAACGTTCTGGACGGCCAATTGAGGTCAATACATCCGAAAATGTCGAAATAATCCACAATATGGTGTTGGCCGATCGAAGAGTAAAAGTGCTTTAGATTGTTGATGCCATAGGCATTTCATATGACAATGTGGTTTCGATTTTAAATGATCAGTTGGGTTTAAGAAAGCTGTCTTCAAGATGGGTGCCGCGTTTGCTCTCAATTGAACATGAACGTACGGGTGCACACGTGTGTAGTCTCAATGGCAATATTCCATGAAATGGGCTACGAATTGGTACCTCATCCGCCATATTCTCCCGATTTAGCACCCAGTGACTATTTCCTATTTCCAAACCTAAAGAAATGTCTTGGTGGAAAGGGATTTAGCTCCAACAATGAAATTTTTGATCAACCAAATGCTTATTTTATGGACCTCGAAAAATCCTATTGATAGGAAGGGATACAAAAATTGGAGAAACGTTGGACTAACTGTATTGAGCTAAAAAGGGATTATGTTGAAAAATAATTTTTTTTTGCAAAAAAAACTTTGTTTCATTCAAAAAGTCACGGACTTATTGATCCGCCCTCGTATGTACTATTAATCATTGTGTCGCAAACATGTTATATTGAATAGCAAACACAATGTGTTTGGGCACAAGTATAGTATATTTACGACAACCTACAAACACGTCCAAAAAGACATATTTTTCAGCTTGTAGAAAGCGCACAGCTCAGTGGTTGTGAGAAGCTCTCCCCAATTCCTTCATGGGATGTAATGGGAAACCATATATTTATAGTGCAAGAATTATCCTTTAACTCATTAGTGACGAAGTTGGAAGCATTAGATTTAGTCTGCCTAGGAAATACACTGAAAAAACTGAATAAATTCTTCGGAGCACATATATGTGTACTGCAGCGACAAAGGCTCAGTTAGAAGGTTTAGGTGGAATCTGGATTGCTATCATGCCACGGTAGGTTCTTGGTCCTGTAGGACCTGTTAGGTAGTCAGTTTTCCGGGAGTCATTCAAAAAGTAAATTTCCTGCAAAAACATAACTTGAGTCTTGTCAGGATCACAACAACTTTTATTCATTTTTAGGACAATCAAGGAGTAAAAAATATTTCGCAAAATGATAGAACTTCTTTGAAATATGTATCTGATCTTTTGTTATAAAATAGTCCGTTAGATAAAATTTAAGACGTTACAATTGATAGGACAAACTAAATGGATGCTTGTGCCAAAAGTTACGGCTGCAGCTGAAGCAACAGCTATAATAACAGCAGCAGTCACTGCAAGAGCTAAAGGAGAAGCAGCTCAAAACTATTACAGTCATATGAGGAAATCTGATGTCATGCATAGCAAGTGGAAAAATCATATATATAAACACACACACAGCAACGTGCTTGCAACACTAGTTCACAAGTCATAACGACAAGGACGTTTGATGTACTCCATCTTCGTCCTTATAAACTGGAACCACCCAGCACTGCCAAAACTGATATGTCTGGCATGTGGTAAGAATAAGAAGAAGTCGAATAATGCAGTGCCGGAACCAAAAGAAGAAGATGCAGAAGCAGAATACGACCCAAGTTCACATATTGGCAAACAAACCAAAGAACACAAGAGCAACAACAGCAACAACGACAGCACAAAAACACAATTGCCACAATTGAGTTCATCATACAGAGACTAAGCAGACACACACTTCCCCACACACATAAGAACAACACAACATTTTCCATAAAACCAGTCTACTCCAGAAGACACACAAACTTATCCTTATATTTCCTAAAACGAGTGTACTTGCCTTGTTTGAACACAGACACACACACACACTACCGCAACCCTCTCACACAATTCGTCCTTGTTAAGAATATTTTCTCTCTTCTCAGTAGATCCTGAAGACAACAACAGGATACAGCCCTACTTTAACTATTGTTTGTGTGTGGGTGGGTGTTGTTCGAATTGGTGGTATTGCTGGTGTTGCATTCAATGTTCAAATGTCAGTGGTTTTTAGTATCCGTATGTCCTGTTCGTGTGCGTGTGTGCCGTCTTCCTTCTTTGGTCGAATATATGTGCCTTCGATAAAAGGCATTTGCATGCTGGTTGCAACTTTGGAGATATGGAACACTTAGTATAACTGCATTAGCTTTGAGACATACACAAGGAGGAAAGGTTTTCTCACCCAAATACACACGCACATGAAGAACGAATCAACTGCTTTGATTTGCACACAAAACATTCTCAAAAGAAAGATTTTGAACACTTTAGGACACACACATAAATGCTTACTGTAGTCACATTTCGGACTAGACGGAAATTCGAACAAACAATCATACATTGACATCGTTGCAATCTATACAATCCAGAGAACTGGACAATCTGCTAGGCAAGCAATATGGTAGGGCACAGTGGTTTGAACACCATTTTTGTTAACAGAATTCAAGTACGTAAATAAACTTACTGGAATTCTTGTAAAATACGACGTTGGAAAATTTGTTTTTCTACATATTTTCCAAAAATTAATAGAATTGATCTTCTGAATGGACAAAATCATGCAATCCGCTCCGATCGTTCAAATATGGAACCAACATTAATTACTTAACAACCCTGTAATTTCTGCGTCATATACTACGGTGCGCAGCATTAGAGCGAAGTATAAAAAAACATGGTTTCCTATTATATCCTATGAAGTGATTGAGGAGGGCTCCTACGCTTTCTAGTTTTACTCTCAGTGATCTGGACCAATAGTTTTATACTAGTTTCGAACTGTATTTTCTTAAGCCTTTTCACGGCTAAATACTCAATAGTGTCGCTGTCACTAAGTGATGTGAGACCGTACCCACGCTTTAATGTACAAGAGCCGCGCACACTACTTTTGCACCACAGACGGCCACTTTTTACTATCTTCATTGAGATATTGAAGAGCTTGCACGCATTGCTGCCATCCGCGTTTTGTGGCTTTTCTACTGGGAATTTAAAGTAAGCGGTTGAATTTAATAAAGGGGTGTATGTATCTGTGAATCAAGGGTTACCCAGTCCAGGCATAGTGAACGGAGTGTAAGGTTACACATATTAGATTTACTGTTAGGTGTAAAATGTGACTTCTACGTGAAAAAGATGGCCCCTTAAAAGTGGTTGTCATGTCAAACCAAAGGACTTTAGACCAATCAGTCTATCATCCTTTGTTTTTAAGACATTTGAAAGGTTACTGGACATTCATGTTCGAAGTAATCTTCCACAGAATCTACTATCGAGTTCTCAGCATGCCTATATCAAGGGCAGGTCAATTGAGACGGCTTGAGAACGAGGTCTTCGCTCTAGGGACCTTCCTGGACATCGAGGGAGCCTTCAATAACGTTCAACGTTCGGCGATTTGTGACACGCCCAATTGGGAAGCTTCTGGTGGATAGATCCGTCAAAGCTGAATGGGGTGGTGTTACAATTGCTAAGAACGTTAACAGGGTGACACCGCAGGGGGCAGTTCTGTCACCACTATTATGGTTAACTTCTGCCAATGAACTGCTTCTTGAATTGGACAGGGCCGAATGCCAGGTCTTTGCCTATGCCGATGATATTGCTATCATCTGTACGGGTAGAAGCCTCAATTTACTTAGCATTCGTACTACCAGCCTACTTAGTCTGATTTCGAACTGGACCGCTAACAACGGCCAATCACTTAACCCACTTAAAACCGAGCTTATCTTGTTCTCTCGGAAGTACAAAATATCCGCATTTGAACTGCCGTCAGTTAATGGGGTGCAATTACAGTTGACGGAAAAGGTCAAGTACCTGGGAATAATTCTTGACAGAAAACTGTCTTGGAAACCGAATGTGGTGGAGAGGGTGAAAAAGGTATCTGTTGCTGTTTACTGCTGTAAAGGGGCGATAGTAAAGCGCTGAGGACTGTCTCCTACGATCACCATGTGGATTTATATGGCAATAGTCAAACCAATACTTCTCTATGGCATCGTAGTTTGGTGGAGGTCCCTCCAAAAGAAATATATTTTGAATTCCTTGATGAAAATTCAAAGATCAGCACTAATTAGCGTTAGTGGGGCAATGGGCACGACGTCAGGTACTGCACTTAGTGCTATCCTGAACATCTGTACCCCTGATATAATGTCCGAATCGGCAGCCGCTACATCCCTGGTGAGAATCAGAGATTGTGGCGTTTTGATATTGGGGCATTCCGGACGCGCTGAATTACTACACCGGATCAACTCTATTCCTGTAAAAACGGACTACTGTATCCCCTACTTTCTACCAGCGACAAATCTAAGGACTTCTATTCCGAACATGAATACCTGGGAAAAGTCACTGGAAGGGGACACCAGTAGTATCAGATTTTTTACGGATGGATCAAAGTTGGACGAGCAAGTAGGCTATGGGGTCCATTCACCGGACTTAAATGTAAATATCTCCTTCAAGCTGCCTGATCACTGTAGTGTATTTCAGGCGGGAATTACCGCCATACTGGATGTTGCTGAACTACTAAAAAGTAGTGTCGCAACCCTCTGGAGAATATGTATCTACACAGACAGCCGGGCTGCCATAAAATCCCTGGAAGCCATGTTTGCTACGTCCCTGACGGTGAAAGAATGCCACTCATCACTTAGGGTGATGGCAGAGTATTTTGACGTCAGGCTCATCTGGGTACCGGGACACAGTGACATTCCAGGCAATTGCGCAGCGGATGCGTTAGCTAGACAGGGTACTACGGTACAGGTTCTTCCGGCAAAAGAACCTCTACCTGCCGTTTGCAGATCAGGCAGTGGGCCGATAATATGTTCAAGGGTACAAACAAGCCTTGGTCCTCTGGCCACAGGTGGACAGGAAGAGGACTAGGCAACTACTTAACTTTCTGAGAGGCAGGCTATCCACAATGATAGGAACACTTACGGGACATTGTCATGTAGGAAAACACGCCCTAAGATTGGGACACAGAAACTCCACTCTCTGTAGATGCTGCATGGAATATGACGATGAAACGACGAAACACCTTCTCTTGGATTGCCCTGCTCTGGCAGGACTGAGAAGTAGGATATTCGGAACACAGTTAGTTAGCACCGTAGCCCTACAGGATATTATAGGCAAATTCATTGAAAGGGCAAATTGGCTAGACGACTAGTTAATAGTTGCTATAGGGGAAACTGCAGGTATCACAATGGGCTTCTTTAGCCTAAGTGTGCTGGACAGCGTGCTGTCTTGCAGCCTTTTCAGCCAACCAACCAACCATGGACAGTTCCATGTCCCACCAACTCTGCCTGCATAGGGGATAGGTCTCTGACTGTAAGGACCAAATCCCATCTCGTCTGGTTTATGTTTGTTAGAATAATCTTTTCAAAATACAAAATGTGTTTTATTAGCGGGATTAGTCAAGAAAACAGGACTCATTAGGCTGAACCTTCGAGCATTCGTCATTATTCGTTTAACCAAATTATTCCAAAAAGGAAAAAATGGTAACCGCGCCCATATTTTACCCTTTGTTGAGTGTTAGACTCCCGACACCATTATATTCGATGTGATCCGTTGAATACCACAAGAGTTTAATTCTCATCTTAACAGTAAAAAAATCTTCTTACCATTTCGATTTGAGTTTCACTGCTCCTATCAATTATTTCCAATTCTACAGTGTTCTTCGCTCTTTGTTATAGAGCAATCACACTATCCCAGTCTTCCTTGTGCCACTGTCCGTTGCAACTGACAATAGATTGTCACCCAGCAACATTGGCAGGTATTCTGTTCATATTCTATGCACTCCCCGTAATCATTGCAATATCTCTGTTCTCATTGTTACGATCTATGTGTTATCCATGGAGCTTTTCAGCTACTCTTCTTGTCTTGATTACTTATAGTTCCCTTACGTTTTCCACTTTTATTTTTCGGCTTACCACGTTGCAACTGACAGCAGCATTACCCTAATTTCTTGATATATTAAAATAAAAGCGTCATTGGATTAGTGTTGTTAGTCAAAATAAAATTCTTTAAATATTTGGATTAAATACTCTGTTACTTCGAATCGAAGACAAAGTAAAAAATTTAAAATTATTTATCAACAGAATGAGGCCATCAAACCACTGTGCCCCGCCTTCATTTCTTACCAGACACTGCTGACTCACTTGCTGATTTTTTGTTGCGGATTTGTCTAAAGGAAGTTCTTACACGTCGTACTCGTACATTTCTATATATCCGAGCAGCGTTTAAATGTGTGTCACAGCTAAGGCAAACCGGCAACAAATACGAATGCGAATGCGATGTTGGCGATACCAAGGAGTGAGCCAAGTCCTTACTTACTGGGGTGCCGCAGTGAGTGAGTGAGTGTTTGTTCTTAGTGAACTTTGTGGAAAAAGGATGCCAGGCAACTTGAGATGAGCTAATGCCGCTGCTGCTGTTGGGTTGTTCTTGTTGCTCAAGTGTTTAGCATGAATACTTAACATTCATTTGGCTTTTCCTCCCCGTCTTATGGGAAGTTGAAGGAGGAGAAGGACATTTGAATGTTGGTGGATCCCGCTTGTTAGCAATGTGTCTATGTGAGAGTTTGTATTTCCTTTTCGCCTTTTACTTTGTTTGGCTTTTGGGTGACCTTGATAATGACGTCGTCGTTGTCGTTGTAGCTGCTGGTGCTGTCTGTGAGTGGTGCTGTTGATGTCTCCCTTTGGCCAAGTGTTTGTACAAGTATGTTTCTTGGCTTTTTGTGTGTCTGCACTTTAGTCTGTCTGTCTGTCTTTCATTCCTCCGTCCGTCTGTCCCATATCGTCGTATTGTTTAACATCGGTGCCATGGACTCCAACTCTTCTGGGGCGTTAAGCTGTTGATTGTCGTAGCTATTGTTTTCTTTCAACAAATACTTACACTCAACGACCTTGTCGTTTTCGGTTGCTCTTCCGAACACGGACAGAGAACAGCACCAACAGCCAGACACACAGTCAAACATACGAGTAATCATTCTTACAAACAACCAAACAGACATTCTTAAAGGACATTTGTGGTGTGTGTGTGTGTTTCAGTGTTTGTAAAGGAGTCATGACACTACCAACCTAAAACACTTCAAGAGTTTCTAGATGCATATTACCGGACACATGGAACTTTGAACTCCCTCATTGTGTCATCAAGGTACATACATACATACATATTACTCTATACTAGATCTTTTGCTTTTTATCATGTCTAATGTTAAAGGTCATTCGAAGTCCTTGATGTCCTGATGTGTCCCTCTGGCGTATCCAATTCATGTGCTAATTTGTAAACGCCTTTGTATGACTGTCTCCGAGATGCTTTGGCTAAACAACACAACTACCAACACCGCCACCACTTTCCAACCCCTCCAATTCAACCGGAGCAACAAATGATTGTCAAGATTACCAACCACGATACCAACTTGACACAGAGAAACATTCAAGCAGACAACAATACTACCCGTACCGAGTAATCAACACTTCAACTGTGTGGAGTGGAGGAAGCCAAGTTTATGCTCAACAAAGGATGAGTTGAGATTCCACAATTCATTTTCTGTGTTGACCGTTTTGTCTGCTTCTGGTGTTTCCTGTGTCATCTTCTTTGACATTTACTTTATTTCGCCACAATTGTTGCTGCAACAACAACGACCATAAGCATTTAGACAAATGCTTTACCATTTGTGAATCCTGCAGGACAGCAGAGAGAAATCTATTAAACTATAGAAGAGATTAATAGATGTTCAACGAGAAATTAAGATATCACAAAGATGGACAAAATAAAAACAAAAGGATGCCAGTGTCCAATAGCCGAGAGATTAAATTATCAAAAAGTTATGGTATAGAATAAGGCAATAATCATATCAAATTGAAAAGGATTTTTATCGAAACTAATTGGGACATGGAGGTGGAAAGTTTATGATAGCCACTCATTTGGGAGTGACCAGAAATGTTTCCTTCATCTCGAGTAATGGCTTTATCGGAACACTCCATTTGGTTAGATAGAGTAGAAGGCGAAACGAATGAGTATCCTGATTGGATATACGATCACTAATGCGTCTCAGGTCAAATAAGTCACCCTGTCACTGAAACTCTTCGAACTAGCGGGCAAATTCTTTAGTCCTTTGAAGGCGGATGAGCCAACACTACTGGCCAACGGCGGATCTAAGGTCAAGAAAAAAATTCGGTTTCGACACACTGCATTCTGGTCAGCGTCTGATGAATAATCTCGGCAGTAGGTGAAATGCAAACCCATGATAAGGTGGATTCATCTTCCGCCACCCTTTTATTGGCAATGAAAACACAAAATGAGAATAAGAATAAGAAACACAAAACCCCCTATTTATTGACGACCCTCGCAATCGTTATAAGGACCACGATTTACGGATATGCACATGGAATGTTAGGACACTATACAGATCCGATGCCACTATCCAACCGGCAGATGTCCTCGGGAATTATTAGGCTGACATTACTGCTATCCAGGAGAAGCAATAGACAGGTTATGGCTGAACAAGGAAGGAGAACCGTGACTGTGTGCTGCCAAGAGAAAAAGCATGAATTTGATTCCGGATTTGTAGTTGGCAAAACAATTCTACAGCTGGTCTCATGGTGGCGTAGCCACCATCTGCATAAATGCGAAATTCTTTAACATATCGGCTAACTTGGGTACATGTCCCGACAGAAGAAAAATAGATTGACAACAAGGACATGTTCTATGAGCACCTGGAGGACGCATACGACCGCTGCTCTGGCCATGGCATTAAGATTGTTCCAAGTAATTTTAATGCTAAAGTCTGCAGGGAAAATGTCTTTGAACCAGCCATCGGTAAATTCAGTCTACATCGAATGACACTGTTAGATTCAAAAACAAAAAATGGTATCCCATAGCATCCCATGAAAGGATTGAGGAGAGCTTCTCACAATCAGTGAGATGTGCGCTTTCTAGTTTTTACATTCACTGATTGGGACCTACAGTTTTACACCGGTTCCGAACGGATGAGAGTGTCGCCATCACTAAGTGAGGTGACGGTCGCCGAAAGAAATGTAAGGTGGTCTGAGCAGGGACAGAAACCACGTTCTCATGTACAAGAGCCGCGCACGCTACCCATTGCACAACAGATGACCACACTGTTGAATTTTGCCGCGGCAGAAAAACTTGGTTGTCAGAAGTACGAGTTTCCAACCTAAAGCCATCTATAAAGCTACTTGGATATACCCTGATCAACAGACGAAGATTCAGATTGCACACCTGGTAATTGATGGATTCGAGGAGCTAATATCGATTCGGATCATAACTTGGTTGCTGCAAATGTTCACACAAGGATAGGCAGAGCGAAAGTCGTACGATACTAGACATATAGAAAGCTGGACTTCGGAAAGCTGCAAATACCAGAGATAGCCAAGGCCTATGTTGAGAATCGCTCTGAGATACTGACGTAGAACGCACCACCGCTTCATAATCCCGGAGCGCAGTGGAAGTACATTTCCCATTCTATGAAAACTGCTGCTGAGACCGTACTTGGTTATGAAAATCCGCTTAAAGACAACCCATGGTACGATGAAGAGTGAGTGATGAAAAGACCACTGCACGTATGGCAATGCTTCACTCAGCTGCAACGCGTGACGCGACAGAGCTGTATAAGGAGAAGAGGAGGGGAACCCGTTCATTTAGGAAGAAAGACGGCCTTCTCCACGAGCGAGAATGAGAAAATTTAATCTTGCCGAAGGAAGAATGAGACCCGTAAATTCTACCGAAAACCCCAAAGCCTCGGCAACGTAAATGGATAGGACTCCCCTTTTGTAGAGCTAAGGACGGGAATCGAGTTAGAGATGTGCAGAGTATGTTCGGAATATGGAGAGGTCACTTCTCTGCTTTACTTGTACCAGAAGATTTCAATATAGATGAGGGTGTGGATCACATACAGGACAATGGCGTCGACTGCCCCCATCCAAGCCAAAGCGAAGTTAAAACTTCAATTTCCCGGCTTAAGAACAACAAAGCCGACGTTGCTGATGTACTACCTTCTGAGCTGTGCAAGGCTGGCGGTTATGACTTGGTAAGGTGCTCATATGCAAAATCTGTCCAGATGACTGCATGCCAGGTGATTGAAGTCTCAGCATACTGTCCTGTTTTCAAAAAGGTGACCCGAGTAATTATACGAACTTTTCGGAAAAACACTTTTATGCTCTCGAGCGTAATGTGTGAAACACTAAAGCCGTTTTTTGCAGATCTGATCGGACATTATCAGTGTGGCTTTAGGCCTGGAAAGTCAACTATTGACCAGATATTTACATTACGACAAATCCTGGAGAAACCCCAGGAAAAACAAATCAACACCTACCGCCTCCTTGTAGATTATAAGGCTGCCTTCGATAGGGTGTGGACACTGTGACACTGGCCGACACGAAATCCTCAGTAAAGATGGGTAAAGATCTTACCGAAACAGTTAGTACAAGGCGAAGCCTAAGGCAGGACGGCAACCTATCATGCGATCTCTTCAACCGATTAATTAAGATCATCGTGAGAATAGAGGCAGTCAACACGAATAAAACTATCAGCAGCAAAAGTCTCATACTGATCGCGTATGCTGATTATTTAGACATCATTGGGCGAAATCTGCGAGAGTTCAGTGCAGTATTTTCAAGAATTGTGAAGGAATCAGTAACAGTGGGGTTTTCAGTAAACGAGGACAAGACAAAAGTAATGGTGTCGACAAGCAGATCACCCACACTATTGGACGAAAGGGTGAACGTTGATAACCGTTATAAATTCGAGATAGTGGACGTATATATTTACCAAGGATCTGCCGTTAACAGAAGAAAAAACGTCAGCCTGGAAATCAAACGGAGAATTGTGCTTACAAACAGGTGTTATTTCAGGCTAAGAAAGCACTTCAGAGGAACGAAGATCCAACTATATCAGACTCTCATACAACCTGTCTTGCTTTATGGCACAGAATTCTGGGTCATATCGCATGCTGTTGAAACATCACTGGGAGTCTCCGAGGGAAAAATGCTCAGAAAAATATATGATCATATAATAGAAAACGGCGTGCATCGACGACGGATGAACCGCGACCTGTATAATCTGTATCCCGACATCGACTTAGTTATGTGTATCACCTTTACTCTGTAAGGTAAGACGTACTCTAAGGACATCAACAAATAGGACGACCAAAACTTCGCTTTAAAGACCAGGTGGAATATTGCTTGCGAGAGCTTGGCGTTACCAACTGGAAGAGAACAATTTAAGATCGAGCCAGTTGGAGAAACATGTTATCCTCATTTTGTAAGGCCCTTGATCCCTCTGGGTGGTTTGAGGCCTTCTAAGTATGTAAGTAATTACAATTCTAAATATGCATTCTGTTTTCAATTTTATTGTGGCCGTCGGTGGTGCAATGGGTAGCGTGCGCGCCTCTTGTACTTGAGATCATGGGTTTGATCCCTGCTCTGACCACCTTTAAATTTCTTTCGACGGCGGTCACCTCTCATAGTGACGGCGACACTATCGACTATTTAGCCATGAAAATGCTTCTCAAAAATACCGTTCGGAACCGCTGTAAGACTGTAGGTCCCAATCAGTGAGTATAAAACTAGAAAGCGCACAGCTAACTGGTTGTGAGAAGCTCCCCCGATTCCTTCATGGGATGTAATGGGAAAGCATTTTTTTTTCAATTTTACTTTAATCCATTTGTTAAGGCCTCCCTTATCCAACATCTCCGAACGCCAAATTGGTTGAGCTTCTTTTATATATAATCGCCCCACAGTTTGATTGTTCACTTGTTTGATTGTTTGTTGTTTCACTTGTTGTTTCGAACAGAGCCTTAATCGTATGCTTTTGAGGTATTCTAGAGAAGTTTATCCAACAATTCTCGATGCCACCTACGTAGTCCATTAGCAGATAACAAAGTAAACGTCGGTCAATAATCCAAAATATTTTCCCGTCGAAATATAGGACATGCAAATATGGCGGAAGATTTTTTGCTTTTAAAACCATACCAGTAAATACAATTTTCGTTCCCTACAAACGAAGTTTTCGAAAAATACACTTTGTTTAATGGTTTTTTATTTGCGGCAAACGAAAATTTATTTTTGTGGCACACATGTTTATCCGGCTATAAAACAGGAACTACCGAGTGAGCCAGATTGAAATACTCGTAGAGTCAACAATTTTTTTATTTTTCTTAATTGTTAAAATGGGTTTGCCACTTGGATTTAGTTTCTGATAAAGTTTAGCAAAACTATTACCATTTTTAAGGTAACAAAAAAGCCTGGGATTCACTTGGGATGGAAGTAGCAGGTGGTCCAAACATAGGTATCTTTTTAAATTATGTATATATTATTTAGACACTAATAGATTTGTTGTGTTCGAAATACTGCCTATCAGTAAGAATCATACCTCCGCGCACCAAAATATGTCGCCTTACACTTGAACAAAATTTGGTAAATCCAAGAACATCAACTCACCATCGACCTCAACAACTCGGCATTCCGCGCAACAGCATGATGAGAATTTTGTACAACGATCTCAGATTATTCGCTTACAAGGTTCAATTAACTCACCAATTAAAGGCAAACAACCATCCTCTTCGTTATAGCTTCTCCGGTTGGGCCTTACAGCAGCTCCAATCGGTCATCAAATTTGACCGAAAAATCATCTCTTCTGACGAGGCGCATTTTCATCGGTTTACGCTTGAACAGCGTTGCGAAATATTGCAAACTCCAATCGAATTTGGCCAAAAAACATATTTTCTGATGAGGCAAACTCGGAAAACTCGCACATCATTGTCGAGAAGCCAATGCATCCACAGAGAGTGACAGTTTGATGTAGACTTTGGAGTTTTGGCATCATTGGTCAATTTTTTTTATAAAAATGCTGCTGGAAACGCCTTTTCAGTCTACAGCGAGCGCTACAGAGCCATGATTACGGACATTTTATAGACCGAAATTGAACATATGAACTTGAATAATCTTAGGTTTCAGCAGAATGGCGCACCATGTCACACAGCTCATCAAACATTCGATCTTTAGCGTGCTATGTTCTTGTAATCGTAATACCAGCCGTCTTGGAGATGCTAATTGGCCGCCTCGGGGCTGCTGTTTCTTGTGGGGTGCCGTTAAAGACCGATGCTATGCGAATAATCCGGAAACGATCCACACCCTTAAAGCTAATATCGTCCGCGACATTCGTTAGATAGAACCAAAAACCATCGACTCCATTTGATTTAAAATATATTTTTGTTTAATTTGATGAATAATGATGCAGCATACAACTAGTTACCCTTTTTCTTCTATCAGTTGTATGTCCACGTGCTGTTGCATAGATGCAAAAAGTAGTAGTAAATGTAGGTAATGGAATACAGGGTTGCATGCGACAATTCATAAAAATCAGTTTCGACGAATAAACGACTGATTTGTTAGACAAAATATCATATTGAATAACACTATGCAACAAAATGTTGGCGTATGATCGGGGACGGGCAGTTTGTTCACCAACTGAGAACTGTAGATGAGCATATTCAACCCTCCTAATCAGTGTTAATTCCTAGGTCGCAACGTAAATTACGTTGTTGCAGCAACTCAACGACAAATTGTCAAACAAATGTTGTATAACATATTGCGTTGCACCAGCGACAAAATTATGCATTTTACCCGGTATTATTTGACAGCTTAATCCTTTCCGCTGCAGCTGACTGCAGTGTAGCCATAACAGTTGCTTTTACACCTTCTAATAGAACCAAATCGTGTCACCTTCACCTTTACCAACGATTGCCTCACAACACACGGTCTCACCTTAAGGCGTTTAGACACTGCGGTTATAAATATATCATTCACTTAGTCATTCAACAATTTTTTACGCTTGTACTATGAATTTCGGTTAAAGTCTCGATAAATCTTTTAGAATTGTTTACAACCCAAGTGATTACATTTATTTACAGATGTCACAGTTGAGGTTATAAAACAATCTGAATAATCTACACAAATACAATGTCATACCTTGGATATGTGGCTGTTTGTTAAATGAATACTTCCTCAGTCGGCCACGCCAATCCTTTAATAGCGATCCTTTTTCACTCCAACTCAAGACCTATTCAAATACAATGACTTCATGAGCGATTAACTCATTCAGCGGCTTCATCAACGCCAAAGGACAACATCATCGTCACATTCCGTTTAACAAAAGGATATGCAACACTTGTGGCAACAGCTCTTCGGTACAGCCTTTGGTAGTGGTTTGTATCTTTATTATTTTGTTTAATTCTTTGGAAAAACAAAAGCGAATAACAATAATGTCCGGACCCAAAAGAGGAAAATTATACACTTGGAGAAAAATTCTACCGCAAACAAATAATGATTTCCCTTTGAATAAAATAAAAACATAAATAAATAATTTTCCATTCTATCCCATGAAAGAACTGGGGAAAGCTTCTGTGAATCAAAAGCTTTATAAAGTAGTTTTAAACTCACTGATTGGGGCTAACAATTTGACACCGATTCCGACCTGTTTTTAAGAAGCATTTGCATGAGCTCGATAGTGTCGGCATCACTAAGCGACGTGACCGTCATCGAAAGAAATTTAAGGTGGTCAGAGAAGGGATCGAACCCATGTTCCCATGTACAAGATCCGCGCCTACTAACCATTGCACCACCGACGCACGGAGATCCAGAATCGGTAAAATTCAATATCTTCTGATAAAGTAAATATTTGTAAGATGTGTAAAAATCTGATTGTAGGTAAAGGGTCTGTCTACACGCTGAAAACAAACGATCTCTGTAACATATTCTCCCAAACATATTTTTGCAGCAACCGTGTATATGTTTGGAATACCCTTCAAACAGTCCAATGTTTACAAGCCCCAAACACATTTGTATTCAAATGCAAACAGTTGCATGTTTACTGACACACATGTATATACATTTACGTAGACATGTATGCCTTCTTTATCCCAAACATCCATATAGTTACGTGGAAGCATATGCATATTTCCTCCCAAACATAATAATATTTAGAAACGAATTATTCTATGCATTCAATATAGTTGTATTATTTATTATAATTAATTTTATCAATATAAATCATTAAATAATAAATAGTAATCATTAAATAATTAATAAAAAAACTAAAAGATTTATAACGGCCCTTTTTACAATTACTTGAATGCACATTTGCTTTTTTCATGAAATAAGAATCTCCTGCGTGGCCGTCGGTGGTGCAATGGTTAGCCTGCGCGGCTCTTGTACATGAGAACGTGCGTTCGATCCCTGCTCAGACCATCTTATATTTCTTTCGACGACGGTCACCTCGTTTAGTGATGGCGAAGCTATTGAGTACTTAGCCATGAAAAAGCTTCTCAAAATTCCTTTCGGAACCGGTGTAAAATTGTAGGTCCCAATCAGTTAGTGTAAAACTATAAAGCGCACATCTCACAGATTGTGAGAAGCTCTCCTCAATCCCTTCATGGGATGCTAAAGGACACCTTTCTTTTAAGAATCTGCTGCTCGTTTGCTTCTCCTTTCTTTGTTGTCTCTCACATTTTGGTTTTCAGAAGATTTCAACTATTCGTTGGTACACAAACAATATACCTATATACAAATCTAGTTCTTGCAAGCCAAGCATGTATTAATTACTTGGTTTTTTTTATTATATTTCACAATTGGTCCGCCGATCCGATTTTCGCAGTGAAGGCTCGGACAAACAAAGGACTTCACGTTATTGCCCTTTCCAGCTTCTTTGCTCAAAATCGTTTCTCATTTTGGTAGCACACATACATACATATATACGAAAAACATATACAAAAACCAAAGCAACATCACACACCATTTAATCGACTTTTTTCATTGATCAAGCGCTTTTGGTATCCTCTGTTCGATAAGGCATTGACTGCTGAATACATGAGACTTCATCTGCAATTTGCACACCCATTCAAGAATATTTATAAAGCACTGACTGAGAGAATAATGCAAAAATGCCGATATGCACTTACAATATTGACTCTATCTGTCAATCTTTTATTCTCTTGCTCTCGAGAGAGCACAAACAGGCCAACAAACACAGCTGTATTTGTATCACAATCACAGATGTATTTGTATCAAAAACACAGCTGTATTTGTATCACAAACGCATCTGCATTTGTATCACAAACACATACAATTTTGGGTCGCAAACATATATATTATAACATAATAATCATTGTGTCTCAAACATTTAATATTGAATAGCTAACACTATGTGTTTGCCAACACGTATATTATATTTTCGACAAGTTCCAAACACACTATATTTGCATCCAAACAACGAAAAAAGTCAGATTTATCAGCGTGTAGGATTATTTGCAGACATTTAGATTAAAATCGGATAATTAGGTATATTTTAGAAAATATTCCATATTTGACTACTCTTCTTATGTTTCGATTTTAAAGAAAACAAAAATTTAGTTTATTTCTCTTTCATCAACTTTCTGGAACTGCATCTCATACAGTTTTGGAGATAACAAAATAAATATTTTCCCATTACATTCCATGAAGGAGCTGGGGAGAGATTCTCACTATCAAAGAGCCGTGCGCTTTCTACTTCTTTATACTAATTGATTAGGACCTACTGTTTTACATCGATACCGAACGGTATTTTGAGAAGCGTTTTCATGGCCAAATACTCGATAGTGTAGCCATCTCTAAGCGAGGTGACCGTCGTCGAAAGAAATGTAAGGTGGTCAGAGCACGGATCGAACCCACGTTCCCAAGTACAAGGGCCGCGCACACTAACCATTGCAACACCGACGGCCACATTTTTGAAGATATTGCACTCAATTTTCATTTAGTAGACAGAGTGGTTGCTTGACCTTCAATAATCCAGGCTCTCCTCTATCCTTTAATGGGATGTACTAATAGGAAACTACGTTTTTCATTAACAATTTAGAAAAAGCTGAACAAGCTTTCTCGCAATATCCATAAAATGGAACGCTTAAAATAAATTCCTCCTTTTATAAAAATCCCCCTTTCTTTGACAACGTCTTTCCGTTAGTGTTTATTCCACAAAGTTGTATTTTTTCTGAGTGTATAAATTTTTTTATTTATACACCCCTTACAGGATATATATATACAAAACTCCTTCCATCTTGCGCTCATGTTGAGTAATTGTTGAACCTTCTATGCTGTGTCTTTTTTCTACGTTTTGTGTTTTTTGATGTCCTTTAAAAAGGGTTCGCTTCATTCTCATATCCTTGTAGTTGCTTTAGCTGTTGCCTGTTGCGCTATTTGCTGCCTTATCCGCAAAACATTTTTACAGGATTTCTCTAGCAACCGCACACAGAGATAATAAAAATGTGGCCAAAACAATAGCTTGTCATCATACGATACTCTTACTCTTACCCCAACCCGTGCCCGTACCCGTACCCGTAACCATAATGTTGGGGACTGGTGTAAATCCTCCGTTTTAATATGGTGCTAATCTTCTATAACTCTATTACTCAGTAATTAAGGATGAACTTATGTGGGACAATGGCATATATTGTTGTAATACATGTAGTATTTTAGCTGTTACTTATTGTGGTCTTAAGTGTCTACGAGGTGCGGCAAATTTGAATGGGTAATTATATTAATTATTAGAACCAATCACAAGTTATCTAAATGAAAACTATTGTATGTGATATTCTACTAACTAGAACAATATTCAGTGACGTATTCTACACGCTGAAAAAACACGGCCCCAGCAACATATTGCAGGACGCATGGATATATTTGCAAGCATTGTTTTCATGAATTGAAGAGCTGCAGCTGCTTTGTTCCTTTGTTGCTTGTCACGTTTTTGTTTTAAGCAGTTTGTAACTACAAACCCACATTTATATAATACATATTATATAATATATAACATAATATAATAATATATTATGACATATGAATCATTGTATCTCCAACAAGTATCATTGAATAGCAAACACTTTGTGTTTGGACAGAATTTTACTATATTTGCGACAAGCTACTAACACGTTATATTTGCATCCAAACAGCAAAAATGGATTGATCTTTCAGCGTGTATTACAAATGGAACAAAATGAGGAAAACTTCTTAATCAGGAATATATGCACCTGATATTTTCAGACTACACGGCCAGTGACGCCATAACTAATAGGTGTGACATTCAAGATAACTAGGCCAGGGCCAAAACCGGCGTTATTACAACAGAATATGGTCAGTTCCAAACATATTTTTACTGGTCTGACATACTCGCTGAAAATCTGTCTATTTTCGTTGTTTGGATGCAACTATAACGTGTGTTTGGGGCTTGTAGCAAGTATAGTATACTTGTGTCCAAACACAACGTGTTTGCTATTCAATATTACATGTTGGAGACATAATGATTAATAGGTTATATTATATGTATTTGTGACCCAAGTATAGCTGTGTTTGGGATACAAATTCAGACGTGTTTTTTTGCATTATTTACTCTGTATTGAGAGAAAGAGAATAAAAGAGCTAGAATGAGAGATTTTTCACAGATAACGTTGTAAAGGGTTTTTCAACAGAGACGCTACAAAAGTAAATCGATAGGGACAGCAAACGACGCCATATTTTTTCCCGCTCTTTTGTCATTTCTCTTCAGTAAGGTTTGCCACTTCATCATGGAAAGATGTACGAGCCAACAACGAGTCGAAATCATTAAAATTTACGACCGAAATTTGGAGTCAGTGGCCTCAACTTTAAGAGCGCTACGTCCAATTCATGGTCTTCAGCGATGAGGCTCATTTCTGGCTGAATGGCTTCGTTAATAAGCAAAATATACGTTATTGGTCAGACAGCAATCCACACGTAATCCATGATTGCATCATCATCAGTCATCATTGCATCCCGAAAAAATTACGGTTTGGTGCGGTTTATGGGCAGGCGGCGTCATTGTGCCGTACTTCTTCCGTGATGATCAAGACCGGCACATTACTGTGAATGCGAATCGCACCGTTCAATGATAACCGAATATTTTTGGCCCCAATTGGATAATATGGACTTGGAGGACATGTGGTTGCAACAGGACGGCGCCACAAACCACACAGCGAATGCCACAATCAATTTATTGGAAACCAAGTTTGGTGAACGTGCTATCTAACGAAATGGCCTAGTCGATTGGCCGCCTCGGTCGTGCGATTTGACGCCGTTAGATTATTTCCTGTGGGGCTACGTCAAGTCTATGGTCTATGCCAACAAGCCAGCGACGATTGATGAACTTCGTACGAATATCAAAGGTGAAATTGCAGCAGTATCGGCCGATTTATGCTTGAAAACCGTCGAAAATTGGGTTCAGCGTCTGGACTTCTGGAAGCGTGGCCGTGGTGGCCATGCAAAAGAAATCGAGTTCCATACATAATGGCATCGAACGTACTTTCACAGGAATAACGAATTTCATTGGTATCTAAAACCGGTTTTGTTTTATTTAAAAAAATTTTTGTAGCGCTCTTATTGAAAATCCCATATATGCCTATTTGTATTTTTGCATTACTTTTCAGTCAGTGATTCTTTAAAATTCCAAAACGCTTGTGTAGGTAGGAGAGTGAATATTTCTTACATCTGCTGCGATTTCGTTTCATGTATTCAGTTGTCAATCACACACAGGATAGCAAATGCGCTTGGTTGATTAAGTAAGCATGGAAAAATGTATATTACGCGCACAAAAATCCATCTATTTTCCTGTTTGGATTTTGTGTTTACTAATTGGAGACACAATGATTAAAATTTTGTACTGTATGTGTTTGTGATCCAAATATATCTGTGTTTATGATGCAAACACAGCTGTGATTGTTGTACCGCTTCTGCTCCCTCGAGAGCAAGATAATAAAAGAGAGACAAAGACAGATAACTCGCAGTCTTACTTGTAAGTGTGAAATAGTATTTTTCTATTATTCTTTCTTTTCTATCGCATTAGTTACGTGACTGCAACGCTGTCTGGATGAAAAACATCGTATACGATATCGTAGTTGTATCTAAATTACATCTTGTTTGGTGCGAAAGTGTACCCCGCGAAAGTGTTTCAACTCTTGTGATACTTTCATGAGATTGTATCACGATACAATAAAAAGTAACCTAATAGCATCTTTTACAAGTTATATTAAAGAGTCTTACCCATGCCAACAATAGCATCTTGTGTGTATTTGTAATATGGTGCAAACAAATTGAAACACAAATTAATAAAATATATACATATACATATTTTGAGTGCTTAGCAACAAAATAAAAACTTTATTTCAAAACAAAAAAATACATGTGAGAACAATTAATAAATTTGGGGTAAATTGTCGATCAAGTGAGATCTTGGACAAAGAGAATTGCTTTTCTGACTTCATCTTTCCATTTTGCAAAAACGGTAAATTCTAAAAATTCAAACTGTCGTGAAGGCATATGTTTAAAAGATGAAAATATGATAGGCGTGCATTTTGTTTTTGTAAAGTTGTTTACATCTAAAAATCAACTTAGAAAAGTGACGTTTAAGTAAATATTTAGGGATGGCGATGAAAACGATCATTGGAATGCTTGCAGGGCAGTGATTCATAAATATCCCTGAATGTGTGTGTAAATTGCAGATAATGTGAGTTTTTCTTTTTTGGTTCATGTATTGCGTGATACTTTATTGCGTTCAGTTGTCAATGGTTCGTCGGATAGAGGAAACAAATGCGCTCGATCGGCGCTTAGTAGAAAATACTATTTGTGATCTGTAAAAAAGAATAAATAAAGTCTCGGACGGTTAAATGGTTTGTGATGTTGCTTTGGATTTTTATATGGCTTTCGTATATATGTATGTGTGCTACCAAAGAAAGAAACTGAAAAGAGCAACAATGTGAAGCTTTTATTTTTTTGTTTCCCGAGCCTTTACTACGAAAACCAGAGCAGCGTGCCATTTGTAAAATTTAATAAAAAAAAAACACATTATTCAAACCGCGCTTGGCTTGCATGACCGGGCTTTGTATTCACATAAATAAATTAGTTGTGTACCAGCGCATAGTGATCGTCGTGATTTAGCATGTTCTGAAAAACAAATCTCGTAGACAAGAAAGAACTGAGAAGCAAAAGAGCAGCAGATTTTCATTTCATAAAAAAACAAATAATGCGTTCAATGTAAGTAAATGTAAAAGGGGCATTTTAAATATTTTATTTTTTTCTTAATTGTTTATAAATGTAGATTTATATTGGTATATAAATAAATAAATAAATAAATGGTTTCCCATTACATCCCATGAAGGAAAGGGGAGAGCTTCTCACAATCACTGAGCTGTGCGCTTTCCAGTTTTCACTCACTGATTGGGACCTACAGTTTTACACCGATTCCGAACGGTATTTTGAGAAACTTTTTCATGGCTATATACTCGATAGTGTCGTCGCACTGTGGCTGAGATTTTGATTTCATTGGCCAAAAGTCTAATTTTTTTTTTGTCACCGATTTTTAAAATGTTTACGCCTTTTTGTAGCTACTATATCCAGATTAAGGTAGCCAAAAAAGTAGGGTAAACTATTGCTAATTATGAGCGTGGCATGCTGTCAAACTCAACTGTTTTCTTAATTTCAGAAAAAGGTGTCTTTTTTTTGTTTTTTATCAAAAATAAATGGTTACTACTCGCAAGCTATCATCGATAATGGCCTGCGGTCTTTTTTACAATGTTGGTAGGATTATAGTCTTTAGTTGTTGTAAGTGGTCACAGCTCTAGAGTTTAATATTAGGGGTGTTGTGGAATATTTATGAAACTACTATATTTTTCTCAAATTTAAATTTTAGTGGAATAGAACTTCTAGGGAACACAAGGGAACAAGAAACGTATACCACCCGGAGAAAGGTGAAAGTGTCCTCTTTAAACCTATATATACTTTTGCACCCGCCACGACCCGCCGGTAGAACACTTTTTTCATTTTAATGAAATTACTCTAAAAAATTCAAATTACGATAATTTAAATAGCCCTATAAGTACTCGTATAAAATGGTGTATTAAATTTGTGCTTTAGGTAATTTATAGCTTATAATAGTCATTATTTGTTCTATTACCAGTAATATATTTGTAAGTAAGAATGTCAATACACAGAGGATGTAATTAATTTTTATTTTACCTAACAATGCACTAATGCCATTTTCTTATCTTTTTATTTTACCTAGAAATATAGTTTGATGGCTTATGAGAAGGCTTATAAGAAAGCGACATTTGAATACAAACTCAATTGCTCTAATATATTTCAGCAATAACAGACGCAAATAAAAATATTCCGAAAAATATGGAGAGCTTCAGTTATAAAGAACTGGCCGAAGAGTATTTTAGAAACAAAAACCAGGAAGATGTTCTTAGTTACGTTAAAATTAAATTTAACTTAAATTGGTGTTGCACCGAAATACAAGAACAATTATCTAATTTCGTCAAAGCACTAAAAAGACGCTACAAAGAAGTTAGCTACAGTAAACAAAAGTTTTATATAAAAAGTGCAAACTGGGTAGAAGGCCAACTTACTGTCGCTGCAGAAACAGCAAAGCAAGATAAGGCTGGAAGACCACGCAAATCATTGGACAACTGCAGCGATATATCTAAGAGGCGGAAACTTAAAGGTGTTAACGATGAAATTGGTTGTACAAATATAAAGGAATCTTTCCTACATCAATTACGATCACAGAACCAATTAATAAAAGTGGATATCATTGAAAAAGTTCTTAAAGCTAGTCCAGTGAGAACAAAACGGATTCTTAAAAGTATACCAACTCCGAGCGATGCAAAACAGTTCACAAATGAGGAGGCATTAGCATTATTTCTGGATTTGAAATTAACAAAACAGCAATATATTCAGCTCAGATTGCGTGCGATTGAAAAAGGCTCAAATATGTAGCCAGCATATCATCACATAACCGCTGCTAAAATGGACTGTTCGCCATCAAAGGACACTATAACAATCACACCAATTTCGGCAGAGGTACAACTACAATCTCTACTTGATCACACAGCCGAACGCTTGCTACAATCAATAACAGGAAATGAGTTAAAGAAATATGGAAACATAAAGTTAATTCTTTTTTGTAAATGGGGATGTGATGTTTCTTCGGGACAAAAACAATACAAACAAGTTGTATGTGAAAATATTTCGGACTCAGATATGTGCATGGTATCATTTGTTCCATTACGATTGAAAAAGATTTTGGAAGATTCAGAGCCTTCGACTAGTACAACGCACACAATGGATATTTGGAAAAATGAGACACCATCTTCCACGAAATACTGCAGGCCAATCAAATTTGAATTCAAAAAAGAAACTCATGATGCCATTAACAAAGAAGTTAGTGATATCAGGGCCCAAATTGCAACACTACAGCCATTACAATTACAGTTAGATGGGCAGCAAATTGAAGTAAGCTACCAATTAGTGCTGACAATGATAGATGGAAAAGTAGGCCAGGCTTTGACTAACACGAAGGCTGCATCCAGCTGCATTATATGCCAAGCAACATCAACCCAATTAAACCAAGTCCCGACAAAATCATTATATAATACCGATGCATATGAATTTGGATTATCACCACTACATGCAAGAATACGCCTTATGGAACACATACTAAAAATCAGTTATGATTTGGATTTCGGGTCTTCAGGATCAATAAGAAACAACGAAACCAACAAAGAGTTAAGAAGTTCAAAAAAGAAACATGTTCAAGATGAATATCGCAAATTTGGATTGATTATAGATCAGCCAAAACAAGTGTCAGGCAATACAAATGATGGCAATACCGCAAGAAGATTCTTCTCAGATCCAGAAAGAGCATCTGAAATAACAGGAGTGGATTTAAACCTTATTTTCAGATTTAAAATAATCCGAAAAGTACTTGCGTGCAATGAAGAAATTGACTCTAGCAATATTGGAGATTATGCTAAAGAAACTGCAAAAATATATACAACCAACTACCCATGGAGAATTATGTCTGCAACAGTTCACAAAATCCTTTATCATGGAGAAGATGTCATTAAATATCATTTGGTGCCACTTGGAGATCTATCAGAGGAGGCTCAGGAAAAAAGGAACAAGGATTACAGATTTTATAGAGAGCACAATACTAGAAAAATTTCACGAAATTCCACAAATGAAGATCTATGTAATATATTATTGGCAACGTCAGATCCGTTCATCTCCAGTATTCGAAATCAATGGAAAGTGGAACATCGGGATTTAGATGAAGAAGCCAAAAAACTACTAAAGAACAGAAATAGCACAGAACAAAATATGGAATATTTGCAATCAATATTTGAGTCAAATGAATAATAATTATAGTATTAGTATTAGTAAAAAATACTAATAAACAGAACCTACCATTGTTACAAATGCTATTAAAATCTATTGCAGTTTCTATTTTTAAAATTTTTTTAAAATTATCAAATTTGACAGCCAAAAATAATAAATTATTCTGTAGTAACAGCAAGATTTTTAGATAATATTATTAACGTATTTTTTTTTTAAGTGTAAATATTCTTTGAGTGTAAACAAATTTGCAAATTTGACAGCAAAAAATTTTGAATTTTTCTGTAATAATAGCAAAATCTCCAGTTGATTTACTATTTTTTTTTTTGAGTGTAAAATTTTTTTTGAGTGTAACATTAAAAAAATTCCATTATTACAAAAAATATTTATAATTATTATTAAAATCCAAATATTAAATTTTTTAATAAATAAAAAAATAATTATATTTCACTCTAAAAGTTACAAAAAAAACAAAAGTTCAACTTTGACCTAGAATTCCTTAAAAAGTCCTTAATCAATTTTAATGTAATTAAAACCGGGTCAAGCTGATCTAAATATCTATCCATTAAAAAAAACATTACTTAAATATTTTGATCGGTTCAAAAGTTACAGAATTTTGGCCAATGAAAAACGATTTTCAGCCACTGTGCGCCGTCACTATGCGAGATGACAGCCGCCGAAAGAAATTTTTAAGGTGGTCAGAGCAGGGTTCGGACCCAGGATCTCATGTACAAGAGCCGCGCACACTACCCATTGCACCACCGACGGTATATACCAATATATATATTGTATATACATATATATAAATACATGTTTGCCTGCAAACATTCTAAGAATTCCATTTAAATACATACATGTGCATTTGGGACATTCAACCATATTAATGTTTGCAGTGTGTTCCAACTATATACATAGTTTCTGCAGAATATGTTACAGAGACCGTTTTTCAGCGTGTACAATGTACATGTTTGGCGAAATTTATTTATAATTGCAATTGCGAACATATTACACTTAAAGCGAATTACAATATAAACACATTATGTTTGATGCAAATTACACTGTGCGACACCAAAAAAAAATGATGGGGTTCTGTCAACGGTTTCTGGCAGAATGCTCTAAAAAAATATACGTGTATCGGCGTTTTGCCAGATCTGATCAGCATTTTTTTTTTTAGGGCGGGTCAAAGTTTCCGCCCCTTGGAAAGATTCAGATAAACATTTTTGTGGAACAAATTAACCATCTAACTGTCACGTATAACCATAATTTTTACGTTTTTTTTTTAAAGTCGCAAGAAACTGCTCCAAAATGACGGGGAGCGTGGTCAAAATGTTCTACAAAAATGATCGCCATAAAATTTCACTATATGTATGTGTCCGAACACTCCAAAACACAAATCTTAGCCCAAGTGGTAGATAATAAGCAAAAACTAACTGCCTTCTAAGGGTTAATAATGAATTTTATCATTTTGCTGTTTCCATTAAAAATAGTCCACATAATATAATGAATTTTGTCATATATCATCTTTTATTTTTGCTGCGATCTCTTTTTGATATTTATGACCAGTATATTCTGGCAAATCATCATGAATAGATTCACGATTGAACAACGCTACAAAATTATCCAAATTTACATTGCAAATCAGTCATCGAATCGAGTAACTTATACAGGACTTCGTGATTTTTATGGAACACATAATCGTTGATCTGAGCAATTTATCCGTCGAACTGTGGATTCATTTCATACTACGACGTACTCTCTAAATGCTGCAATGACACCAACACGCCGAAGGAATGTGCTTACTGAAGAGAATATCACCGCTGTAAACGAACGTGTGGAAGAAGCTCCAAATTTATCGATTCGTCGTCGATATAGGAATTGGGGCTCCGTCCCTCCACTACATAGTGAAATTTGCGCAATGATCTTGGCCTACACCAGTATAAGATCCAGCTGATGCAAAAATTAAAGCCACGAGACCATCATATGCGTCGTTCTTTCGCCGATTGGGCTTTAGAGCAATGGGAAGGAAATTGACCCGATGTTTTATTGCAAAATTGTGTTCAGCAATGAGGCTCATTTTTGGCTTCACGGGTTTGTTAATAATCAAAATTGCCGCATATGAAGTGAGACCAATCCACAGTAGACCCTACAGACTCAATTCCATCCTGAAAAATGGACCGTTTGGTGTCGTTTACACGCTAGTGGCATTGTCAAACCCTATTTCATTAAATTGAAGCCGGAGCTATCGTTACGGCCAATGGAAATCATTATCGCACTATGATCAATGATGGTTTGATTGAAAATATGGATGGCATTGATCCGGACAAGATGTGGTTACGACAGGATGGCGCGACCGCAACCTTCGATTTATTCAAATCAAAATTTTGCAATAAGTTTATTTCGACAAATGTACCTCTCAATTGGCCTCCAAGTTCGTGCGATTTGACACCTCTCGATTATTTCCTGTGGGACTACGTAAAGTCACTGGTTTAAACCAGCAACAATTGACGCTGGTAATTGGTGTTATTCGTGATATACTCCCAGAAATGCTCGAAAAAGTACCCCAAAATTTAACGTTCAGAATGTGCTTCGTCATGAGCAGCCGTGATGGTCATAAGCCCGCAATCATTTTCAAATGTTAATACCATGTATTGATCTTTCGAATAGAAACTTTTTTTTGATTAAAATTTAATTTTTGTGTTCTCTTTTGCAATCTCAATTTCTATCGGTCTTAAAAAATACCTTTTATTTGGTTATAAATTATTACAAGGACATTCACAATTTTGGACGCTGCAGATTCAGGGCACACAAACATAACCATCTTGTAACTGCACATGTTGCTGGCAGCGTAGACGGGGAGACAACCACACAATATGCCTGCAAATATGTCTTATGTGGCAGTTTGTTGTCATTCTACTACAATTTTTCCTATCAGACATACTCAGAGGCCTTCATTACTACTTCTCCTACACTGACGGAAAAGCAGACTTATCAGGCTGCCTTCTCTTCGAAAAGATCCCATAGAAACGAAGACTTTCCCTCTTCAAACAGACCTTTGGACAGGCCAGGTGAGGTAATGCCCGACAGATTATGTTGTTCATGATAACCTGTGTTTCCATATGTTAGCAATTGTCAGCACAATCATAACATACGGTAGCCGAGTAGATATCAGGTCCGCACTATAGGTGTTGATACCGTGTGTTCGATTCCTAAGGCCGTAGATTTAAAAAAAAAAACTTTGTAATGTGAAAATATTGTATTAATATTTTAGCAAAAATATCTGAACATTATAAATTGGGAAATAATTCGCATATGGTTTTTACTTTTCTTTCTAAAAATGCTAAAAGTTTTCTAAATTCTAAAAATTACATTTTGCAGGCCTTCTAGCAGTCATTCCTTTGCAGTCTTCTCAGGAAGCATTCCCTTAGCATGCCTACCCGATGACCTGAAAGGTAAGCTATTCTACGTAGGCTTTTTTCTGCAGGCCAGCTAGCAGGTCTGACAAGAGAAGGGATTTAGAAGGTGGAAAGGATACACGCTGGAAAAACTGTATTCTATTTTTTGTTATTTGGATGCAAATATATATAGATTGTCGCAAATATAGTATGCTTATGTATAAACGCATTGTGTTTGCTATTCAATATTATATGTTGGAGACACAATGATTAATAGGTTACAATAGTGAGCCAATTGTGGATTTGTTTGTTGAAAATTTCTGAAATCAAAATCGTGGCAGACAACGAAGAAACAAAAAACACGAGGTCTCCAATTCATAAAAACAATGTTTCCAAACATATACATGGTTCCTGCAATATGTTGCTGGAGTCGTTTTCCCAGCGTGTACTTTTCAATAGTTTTTGTTATCACATTGATATCAGTCTGCCTAAAAATAAATTTAAAAAAAATTTTACTTGATTTAATATTTAAATTAATACCAGAATTTTAATTGTTAACTTATAACAATTTTTATTATAAAAGTTAAAAAATTTGTGAAATTATATGCAATGGCTTTCGATGAAAGCCTGCATACGAAATAAATGTTGTGAACATTGATGGTTATGGCAAAGTATTGTTGTGGATGTTTTCGCACAAGTAGGAATTTAGACAATTCTAGATTTGTTTATCCCTATAATGTGTGATGATATACCTAAATAAAGGGTTCTTTCAATAACAGCGCTACAAAAGTTTTTTTAAATAAAACAAAACCGGTTTTAGATACCAATGAAATTCTTTATTTCTGTGAAAGTACGTTCGATGCCATTATGCATGGAACTCGATTTTTCAACTCCGGCGAAGATTTCACACACTATTTTATAAAGAAACCATAATACTCTTCAATTTATTCAAAAGGGTATATAAAGAAACCTAATGAGTAAAACGCAACTTTGTTTTTAAAAATCCGGTATTAATTGACTGAGTTATTGAAGTTTGTATTACAAAAATACCAAATTTACCTGAGATTTAATTTTTTCACGTATGAGTCAAGTTTGACACCCTATATCTAATATAATGAGAACCTGAAACATAATTCTAAATACGAATACCAAATTTGCAAGACTTTCTTAACTAGAACAGCTGTTTTGTATATTAAACAATAAATAGAACTCTGTAGATATCAAGGACAGCAGAAATATAGCTTAAGAATATTTAGATTTAAACTGTGAATTTAAGTTTAAAATTTCAACTTAAGTACAAAATGCACGATAAATTTATTCATTGCACCAAACGAAAATTAAGTTGTTGCAGCTACACACCGTTACTCATATTACATTGCAGCAACGAAAAAATCGGCGGATGTAAGAAACTTTTCATTGATGAAATCAAAACACACTAAAGTACATATTTCATAATTGCTGCAATGCGTTTTCATTACAGCGACGTATACGTTTCATTGTTGCGATGAATATTCGTACGAAGTTCATCAATCGTCGCTGGCTTGTTGGCATAGACCATAGACTTGACGTAGCCCCACAGGAAATAATCTAACGGCGTCAAATCGCACGACCGAGGCGGCCAATCGACTGGGCCATTTCGTGAGATAACACGTTCACCAAACTTGGTTTCCAATAAATTGATTGTGGCATTCGCTGTGTGGCTTGTGGCGCCGTCCTGTTGGAACCACATGTCCTCCAAGTTCATATTATCCAATTGGGGCCAAAAATATTCGGTTATCATTGAACGGTAGCGATTCGCATTCACAGTAATGCGCCGGTCTTGATCATCACGGAAGAAGTACGGCCCACCAACGCCGCCGGCCCATAAACCGCACCAAACCGTAATTTTTTCGGAATGCAATGCTGACTCATGGATTACGTGTGGATTGCTGTCTGACCAATAACGCATATTTTGCTTATTGACGAAGCCATTCAGCCAGAAATTATGACGACCATAAATTGGACTTAGCGCTCCTAAAATTGAGGCCACTGACTCCAAATTTCGGTAGTAAATTTTAATAATTTCGACTCGTTGTTGGCTCGTATATCTTTCCATGATGAAATGGCAAACCTTACTGAAGAGAAATGTCAAAAGAGCGGGAAAAAATATGGCGTCGTTTGCTGTCCCTATCGATTTACTTTTGTAGCGTCTCTGTTGTAAACCCCTTTACTTGTGGTGAAGGGAGGTGATTATATGCCTTGGTGTGCATTGAAATAGCTATATTTCCAACCATCCACCATAGTAATCAATTTTTTTTAATAATACATTCTATGAAAATGTACTTTTTGTTATAAAAGTACTTTTTCATAGAAATTGATCTTGAACCGGAAATAATATTAGGAAAAATTTCCTAGACTTAAAAATTAAATGAAATTTGCATTTGCCTCTTCCAATGGCGCAATATGTTTATTTAAAATGTTTTTTCGCAGGGTGGGTCTTCTGACTGCTTTTATAGGTAAGCTAGATGGCATACAAGCACCACTTTTTGTCTTTTTGTTGCCGGGTTTATATCTAAACCCTTTGCGTTATGATATTGGTATCGCACTTCTCGTGTATTGTTGGAAAAATTAAAAATATTTGCTGCAAAATGTCAAAAATCAAGAACTGACTTCTGAATTTCTGAAAAATTGTATTCCCTGACGACATACCCACTCAAAGGACTAAATATTTGAAAATAAGTTGGTAGCTTCCAAATTGCTGTTGCCACAAACGGAGGTTGTCACGACTGAATTTAGGCCACACATTTGTAATTCGGTTAAAATATCCTCTAATTCGGTTCAGCTGGCATCTAAGACGGTTGTTGCAACTTCTAAATTAGGTTATTTTTTCTGTGGGTGTAACCTGTACGCACTGATCACACCATTCACACCCAGCGATGTTCATTTACTATTGGATGCGTTTCCCGTGGTTGTAGTTGAAGCTATTTTTTTGGGAAAACTAATTCAGTTTCTTGTGGGACAACAATTTTAGTCAAATGATCTAAACCATATGTTTTTTGGATATTAATGTTTCTTTATTAAAATGACACACCGCACCAACGAAACTATTTTAATAACAGAATTTATTAAACACGTGCACGGAAGTATCACAGTGCGAATGTATAGTTTTAGAGAATGCATCTAGTCTACATAAGTGCGAAAGAGACAACAGGTTTGACAAACCACAAACATTATAAGTATGGTAAAAAGTGGCCTTCGGTGGTGCAATGGTAGTGTGCTCTTCTTCTGTACATGAAAACCTCCAATCTCTGCTCTGGCCACCTTACATTTTCTTTCCACGACGGTCGCCTCGCTTAGTGACGGCGACACTACCGAGTATTTAGCCATGAATACACTTCTGAAACTACCGTTCGGTACCGGCGTAATGTGATAAGCGCACAGATTACAGGCTGTGATAAGCTCTCCACTGTCCCTTCGTGGGATGCACTGGGAAAATATTTAAAAACATGATATTTTTTTAGGGAAAAACATTTGTTCCGTGCTCTGGTGACGAATAAAACAGTACTGAAATTTTAGTTGGTTGAACCGTCTAAAACTTACTAAAACTTTTGACAGCTACTTATAGCTGACCTAAGCTACCCTCAGCCTAAGGCGTCCATTGGGTTCGAGTTATATTTCAAATGATTTATCCCATTTTTGTTTCCTGCCTACCAATCTTCGGTCACCCCAATATATGTATGATATTCTGGGATCATCAAGCAGTCTAAGAACAAATCCCTCTCTCGACAGCCAAAAGTCCAGGTATACCAGACTCTCTTTTTACCTGTCCTGTCATACGACTCCGAAAACTTGGGCCATATCACAAGCGGATGAAAAACAACTGGGAGTATTCGAGAGAGAAATTCTCTGTAAAATATATGGTCCTGTTAAAGAAAATGGCGAGTACCGACGTCGTTGGAACTAAGAGCTATATCACACGTATTCTGACGTGGACATTGCTTGGCGAATCAAATTAGGCCAATTGCCTTGGCTAGGCCATATTATCAGAATGGATGAAGAATAGTCAGCGGGAAAGGTTTTCGAAAACGTACCACATGGAAGCAGTAAAAGAGGACGCCCAAGACTCCGCTGGAAAGACCAGACCGAAAAATGCCTGCGTATGCTGGGATAGAACCAGTTGGAGAAATATGTTAAAATTTGTTTAATTTTTTTATTTATTTCTTTCGTTTAAATTGTAAATATATTATTTTTGGGAGACAAATAATCAAATGGTTATGTTGCAAACATTGTCATGTTTCCTGGCTATAATAATTATAATGCAATAGGAACCATATTCAAAACATACACGCCTTTTTTGTTGTTATTTGGATACAAATAATGTGTTTTTCAACAGAGACGCTACAAAAGTAAATCGATAGGGACAGCAAACGACGCCATATTTTTCCCCGCTCTTTTGACATGTCTCTTCAGTAAGGTTTGCCATTTTATCATGGAAAGATATACGAGCCAACAACGAGTCGAAAGTATTAAAATTTACTACCGAAATTTGGAGTCAGTGGCCTCAACTTTAAGAGCGCTACGTCCAATTTATGGTCGTCATAATCGTCCTACCAGATCAACAATTGAGTGTCTAGTGGAAAAATTTGAATCCACAGGCACAGTACAAAATGTTCCCGTGCCAGTGAGACAAAGAAGTGCCCGTAGTGTCGAGAATATTGCTGCCGCCGAGGCTTCAGTTCAAGAACGCCCAAATGTGTCTCTCACACGTCGTTCTCAATCGTTTTGCAACTCTGTGACGTCGTTGTGGCGAATTTTGCGAAAAGATCTTGACCTACATCCTTACAAGATCAAATTGACGCAAGAACTGAAGCCGCTTTCCCACCATAAGCGTCGTATGTTCGTGAATTGGTCTGAGCAACAACTTGAAAATGATTCGGATTTTGTATTCCATGAGTCATCATTACATCCCGAAAAAATTACGGTTTGGTGCGGTTTATGGGCCGGCGGCGTCATTGGGCCGTACTTCTTCCGTGATGATCAAGACCGGCACATTACTGTGAATGCGAATCGCTACCGTTCAATGATAACCGAATATTTTTGGCCCCAATTGGATAATATGGACTTGGAGGACATGTGGTTCCAACAGGACGGCGCCACAAGCCACACAGCGAATGCCACAATCAATTTATTGGAAACCAAGTGTGGTGAACGTGTTATCTCACAAAATGGCCCAGTCGATTGGCCGCCTCGGTCGTGCGATTTGACGCCGTTAGATTATTTTCTGTGGGGCTACGCCAAGTCTATGGTCTGTGCCATCGTACGAATATCGAACGTGAAATTGCAGCAGTATCGGCCGATTTATGCTTGAAAACCGTCAAAAATTGGGTTCAGCGTCTGGACTTCTGCAAGCGTGCCCGTGGTGGCCATGCAAAAGATAAAGAATTTCATTGGTACCTAAAACCGGTTTTGTGTTATTTAAAAAAACTTTTGTAGCGCTCTTATTGAAAACCCCTTTATAACGTGTTTATAGCTTGTCGCAAGTATAGTATACTTGTGTCTAAACACATTGTGTTTGGTATTCAATGTAACATGTTTGGGATACAATGCTTAATAGGTTGCAATATACTTATATATATTTCTGATCTAAATGTGACTTTGTTTGACGAAATCTGCTGCAAATAAAAACGTGACAGTCAATAAATAAACAAAAAACAGCACATCTTCAATTCACGAAAACAATGCTTGCATACATGTACATGGTTTCAGCGTGTATATACGGTAGTTTGTAAAAATAGTGTAATTATGTGTATTATTTCGAAATTCAAAACAATTGCCTTAGAAGTAAAGCCCAGAGATACTATATTTCAAATATCTCCGAGGGTTCAACATTCACAATCTCACAATTATTATTAACATCCGGCAACTGAACAATTGTAATATTTAAGAGAAAATATCTTACCTGATGCAGTGCCCTTCGGTAAGGAAATCTATTCAATTCTTACCTGGTGCACCTTCCCTCCAGCCCACACTTCCCCCTTTCCATTCCATTTCAAATAAAATCCCGTGGAATTGTTTTATTTTACCTTTGATGTTTTAAACTGACAATGTTTATTCACACGTTCTTTATCGTCATATTGTTTAGCTTTTTATTTATTATTCTTAATATAATTATTTTTGTTTTGCTTTTGTTTTTCACATACAATGGGTTTGGTTGGTTGGTTGGTTGGTTGATTAAAATGCCTGCGCCCCTGCAACGGCGCCGGAGTTTCAACAAAATAAAATGTCTAAAACAAAAGTAAAAACGAACTTATGCCATAAAATTGTTTAATACTAAGTATCTCATATCTCATTCTCGGTTTTAATTTTACTTTGTTATATAAATTGTTTAGCATATAAACTATTACTACATTAGTGGCACACGGTGTATCCGTGTGTGGTGTGTTGTGTATTTTTGAGTGTGTGTGCAGTGTATTTTTGAGTGTGTGTGTTGTATATCTATGGGTTGCTCTCTCTCTCTCGTTATATGTGTGAGTACTTATTGTTTTACACAATCTAATTATAATAATAATTATTATTATTATTTATTAATAATAGTTAATAATGATAATGATAAAACTTAAAAATTTAAAATTGTAAAGACTGTCACTTAATAGGCCTAGTCAAGAGAGTGCGGGGGGTAGGTTGGTGGTAGGTCGGTTGGAGGGAACTTAACAACTACAATTTGTACAATTTCTATTTACAAGTTCAGAAGAGTAAGGGGGGGGGGGGGGTACGGGGACCTATTAGTCATACAGTGATATAAACGAGACCAACCACCTACAGGTTGCAATACAATGTACTAGTATTACCTGTAATGCCAAACTTTGTGGCTGGATGTTTTAAACGAATTAATGTCTATGATTTCGTCAATTTCGTATAGTCAGAGTTGGGACAATAAAACTAAACTTCGGGTTACAATGATGCCACATATTAAGGTTGTGGTAAAATTAACTAAACGAGATCGTATGCTCTAAGAAAAGGTTGCACATTATTATATAAAAATTAAAAGAAAGAGAACAGAGTTGCCACAGTTAGATACAGAAAAATGTATGTGGCATTTCAATACGTAAAAATTATGCCTGAAGTCTATGGAGAACTTTAGTTGATTTCCTTTTAAACCCAAAAATGCTGACAAGTTTTCTTTCCAAAAAAATGCTGTCATAATTCTATTTCTAGAAAGGTGCTGCGAATTTTATATTATACATTTGTTCATTTACTTTTAAAACTAAATGTCCAGCCAAGATTAATTTCACAAAAAATGCTGCCTATAATCTGTGTTTAGAAAGGTACTGCCAATTTTATAACGGGGTTTTCAATAAGAGCGCTACAAAAGTTTTTTGAAATAAACCAAAACCAGTTTTAGATAGCAATGAAATTCTTTATTCCTGTGAAAGTACGTTCGATGCCATTATGTATGGAACTCGATTTCTTTTGCATGGCCACCACGGGCACCTTGCAGAAGTCCAGACGCTGAACCCAATTTTCGACGGTTTTCAAGCATAAATCGGCCGATACTGCTGCAATTTCACGTTCGATATTCGTACGAAGTTCATCAATCGTCGCTGGCTGGTTGGCATAGACCATAGACTTGACGTAGCCCCACAGGAAATAATCTAACGGCGTCAAATCGCACGACCGAGGCGGCCAATCGACTGGACCATTTCGTGAGATCACATGTTCACCAAACTTGGTTTCCAATAAATTAATTGTGGCATTCGCTGTGTGGTTTGTGGCGCCGTCCTGTTGGATCCACTTGTCCTCCAAGTCCATATTATCCAATTGGGGCCAAAAATATTCGATTATCATTGAACGGTAGCGATTCGCATTCACAGTAATGTGCCGGTCTTGATCATCACGGAAGAAGTACGGCCCAAAGACGCCGCCGGCCCATAAACCGCACCAAACCGTAATTTTTTCGGGACGCAATGATGATTCATGGATTACGTGTGGATTGCTGTCTGACCAATAACGCATATTTTGCTTATTGACGAAGCCATTCAGCCAGAAATGAGCCTCATCGCTGAAGATGATTTTCCGATGAAAATCCGAATCATTTTCAAGTTGTTGCTCAGCCCAATTCACGAACATACGACGCTTATGGTGGTCAAGCGGCTTCAGTTGATGCGTCAATTTGATCTTGTAAGGATGTAGGCCAAGATCTTGACGCAAAATTCGCCACAAACGACGTCACAGAGATGCCCAACGCTTGAGAACGACGTGTGAGAGCCACATTTGGGCTTTCTGGAACTGAAGCCTCGGCGGCAGCAATATTCTCGACACTACGGGCACTTCTTTGTCTCACTGGCACGGGAACATTTTGTACTGTGGCCTGTGGATTCAAATTTTTCCACTAGACGCTCAATTGTTGATCTGGTAGGACGATTATGACGACCATAAATTGGACGTAGCGCTCTTAAAGTTGAGGACACTGACTCCAAATTTCGGTAGCAAATTTTAATACTTTCGACTCGTTGTTGGCTCGTATATCTTTCCATGATGAAATGGCAAACCTTACTGAAGAGAAATGTCAAAAGAGCGGGGAAAAAATATGGCGTCGTTTGCTGTCCCTATCGATTTTCTTTTGTAGCGTCTCTGTTGGAAAACCCTTTATTATACAAGGTATACAAAAAATTATGCCAATGTTGTTAGTAAAAAGTACTGCCAATTTTTAGAGAAATATTACGCACATTTCCAATATAAAACAGAAACTTGTTTAATTGTTGAATTTTATAAAAATTTGAATTTTATAAAACCTTACTTTAAATATAAAACATAAATCGAGCTATGAGTTGACACTAAAAGTGGGAATTATATATTATCTAATAAGAGACATCTAAGCTTTGCCATAGTTCCAAAAAAGATTCCAAAATTAAATTTTAAATTTTATGTTGCCACTTTTGTGTTACATAAAGTGCACAAAAAGTGATGCCCTGTTTGGTTACTAAAAAGTACTGCCAATTGATGTGCTCTAAGAAAAGCTTGCAGCACATTATTATACAAAATGTAAATCAAGAGAACAGAGTTGCCACAGCTCTCTTCAGAAAAAGTTATGTGGCATTTCAATACGCAAAAATTGTGCCTTAATTCGATTTAGAATATTTGTAGATTTTCAGTTAAAACGAAAAATGCTGGCAAGACTCCCTTCAGAAAATTCCTCCAATAATCCCATTTTTAGAAAGTGCTGCCAATTGTATGCTTTATAAGGTGCGCAGAGCATGGTGCCAATGTTATTAGTAAAAAGTGCTGTCAATTTTTAAAGAAATATTATATCACAATGCCACTTTAAGCAGAAAATTGTTTAGAGAATTTTATAAAAACCTTATTTTAACAATAAAACAAATAGAGCTATCACTTGATCCTAAAAGGAGGAAGTATCAGGCATTACTCTATTAAAAGACTTTCCTTTACCAAAATGCAGTCATAATTCAAATTAAATTGTAGGCTGTCTTTTGCAACACAAAGTGCATCGAAATTCGTCTGCTCGAAGAAAAGGTTGCACTTTATTATATAAAATTAAAAGAAAGGCAACAGATTTGCCACAGTCCTCTACAGAAACATGAATGTGGCAATTCAATACGTAAAAATTATGCCCGAATTCTATGGAGAACATTTTTTGATTTTCTTTTAAAACGAAAAATGCTGACAAGTTTTCATTAACATAAAATGCTGGCATAGTTATATCTCTAGAAAAGTGCTGACAATTTTATATTTTACATTGTCATTTTAAAACTGAAAATTGTTTAAAGAATTTTATAAAATCCTTACTTTAACTATAAGCTATCAGTTGACCCTAAAATAGAGGAATATCACGCATTACACTATTAAAAGACGATCCAAGCTTTCTTTTAAAAAATGGTGCCATAATTATATTTTTAGGAAAGTGCTGCCAATTTTACTATGTGCACAGAAAATGACGCCAAGTTTGGTCAATAAAAAGTACTGCCAATTCGTATGCTATAAGAAAATGTAGCACATTATGAAGGACAGAGTTGCCACAGTTATATAGGGAGAAATGTATGTGGCATTTCAATACGCAAAAATTATGCCTGAATTCTATGGAGAACATTTGTTGATTTTCTGTCACAGCGAAAACTGCTGACAACTGAAGCCATAATTGTATTTCTAGAAAGGTGCTGCCAATTTTATGTTATACAAGGTGGTCAAGAAATTATGCCAATGTTGTTACTAAAAAGTTCTGCCCATTTGTAACGAAATATTATGTCACCGGAAAATATCTGGTCTTATAACACTGTGAAACACAAAAAAATAACAAGGTACTGTCAACGTATTCTGGTAGAGGAGGTAAAAAAATATACGTCTTTTTAAGGGGGAGTGAAATCCTCACCCTTTTGCACATTCTTATGATGATTCGGTATAGGAAACCATGTTATCCTTACATTTCAGGTATAGGATGTGTTCAGCAATTTAATGTAGAAATTTACGAAAAAATTTTTGTGCAATACTTTAACCCTCTATCGCCTCAATATATGGTCTTGTTTGTTCTTTTTGTGGAAAAGGGTAAAAAACACCACTAAAACAGGGGTGTAACGGGTTAAAATTTAATGTAACAATTTACAAAAACATTTTTGTGCAAAACTTTAACCCTCTACCGCCTCAATATATGGTTCTTTTTGTTCTTTTTGTGGAAAAGGCTAAAAAACACCCCTAAAACAGGGGTGTAACGGGGTAAAATGTACTGCGGATATTTTGTAAATACTACAAGTATTCCTCATAAAATTTTACTATAAGTTTCTTAACACACCAAAGCTCAAAACTCAACTTGAATGCCAAGAATAAATCAAAACTTTAAATCCATTTAAGGATTAATCTAGTAGTTATTCCGAGTTGGCGCTAAAATGTCACAACAAACTGCATTATAGGGGGTTGTTGTGTATTGGGAAAATACTCTACGCAAAAATTTTACTATAAGTCACCGAACAAAAGAATACTGTAGAACTGAAAACCCTCTACCAGAATCCGTTGTCACAACCTTGATATTTTCGATAAAGTTTCATTTTGTTTCAGTGTAATACTCGTAGGAACGGCGAGTATCGACGATGGATGTACCACGATCTGTATAATCTGTGTTCTGACATCAACGTAGTTATGCGTATAGCACGTTTATGCTGTCTAGGACATGTTTCGTAGAATGGATCAGAAGGAACTGGTGCGGAAGGTATTCGAAGTCGTACTCGAAGGGCATCGGAAAATAGAACCCCCAAAACTTCGCTGGAAATACCAGGTGGCGTATTGGCTGCGACAGCTTGGTGTTACCAACTGGAATGGAAAAGCTGCAGATCTGGCCGGTTGGAGGAATATGTTATACTCATTTCGTAAAGCCCTTGACCGACCTGGGTTGTTTGTAATCACTCAAGTAAGTAAGTACAAATTATGATGAAATTCTATGGAGAAAATTTGTTTATTTGTTTCCTTTCACAAAAAATGCTGCCCTACTTAAATTTTTAGAAAAGTGCTGCCAATTGTATGCTTTGTAGGTGCGCAGATGAGCCTAGAGAGCGCGAAACCCTTTGTCGTGACGAAGGTTGAGTTGAGTAAATGGTCCGAATCGGCCTACATAGCTTAGTGGCAGAAGAAATCAGTAGGCAGGATGACAAAAATCATATGGGGAGACCCAGATGGATCGAAGACAAAAGGTTTGCAGAAACCGGGAAATCCTGAAATGACCAAAAATGATGGGCGTCTTAAGTCTTAACGTGGCATTCGGGATTACAGGCCCACCTGAACCGTATTGGACTAGTGGCGATAATGAGTGCAGCGCATGCATTGAGGACGAGGAGACGGTGGAGCATTTCCTATGACACTGCCCGGCCTTCAAACAAGCTAGATCCAGGTATCTCTCGGACCGTATAACGAAACTTGTGGGAATGGACTGGAATATCTTCGGGAATTTCGCGAATAGCACCGAATTCCTTTGAAAGTATAGTGACTTAGTACAGTAAATTGAGAGCGCACAACAGATCGAAGTAGCGGCTTAAGTGTATGTCAACTGACATGGGAAGGGGATATTTTTGAACTCTCTGCATCGCACCCCTTTGTTCAAACTAACTAACTAAGGTGCGGAGAAAATAATGTCAATTTTGTTAGTAAAAAGTACTGCCTATTTTTAAAAGAAATATTATATCAGAGTATGTACACATTGCTGTATTTCCAAGAATTTTATAACAAATCTTGCCTTATCCAAAAATATCAAATATAGTTCCAATTTGTCTCTATAAGGAGTAAATATCAGCCATTGTTCTACTAAACGGCGTTTCAAGCTTCCGTTTACAAAAGTGGTGCCATAATTATATATTAAAAAGAGGTGCTGCCTATTTTCATTACCTTTAACGTGTATTACGTCCAAATTCTGGCAGAAAAAAATGACATACAAAACACTATATCAAAACTGTGTTAGCCCAGTAACTTTCGACGAGAATTTGATGGAATTGAAACATACATGCAGGTATGCATTTTATTCCCTGCTAAACTAATTTTTCGACCACTTTGTATAGGGAGATAAGCGATGTTCAGCGATTTTAAGCGGCTATCCATACAAAGCCGACGAAAAACTTGTTTAGCGGGAAATAAAAAAACACGCTTATACTCTCTTTATTTTGACAGTTTTTTGACAACTGGCATTTATACTTAATTTTCGCGCAAACAGTTTTTGGTGTCCATTGCTTAGGCTCCGTTTCAGTTCTTGCGAAATTTTCGTAAGAAATTTTGTCATTTATCTCCAAACGGAAAATTTTGTTGCGAAGAGTTGCCATCGGTGGTGCAATGGTTAGTGTGCGCGGCTCTTGTACATGAGATCCTGGGTTCAAACCCTGCTCTGACCACCTTCAAATTTCTTTCGGCGGCGGTCACCTCGCATAGTGACGGCGACACTATCGAGTATATAGCCATGAAAAAGCTTCTCAAAAATACCGTTCGGAATCGGTGTAAAACTGTAGGTCCCAATCAGTGAGTGAAAACTGGAAAGCGCACAGCTCAGTGGTTGTGAGAAGTTCTCCCCGGTCCCTTCATGGGATGTAATGGGAAACCATTTATTTATTTATTAGTTGCCACGTTTCTTTGATTAACGTTGCAAATATTTTCCATTTTAGTTTTAACGCATGTGGTGTTACTTTTGGTTTCTAAAATTATCAAAATGTCAAAATTCCGGTCGCGATGGTAACGAAAGTATGGAGGAAGATTAAAATTTATCAATTCGCCGTCGGTCGCAAGAACTGGGGCTCTACCACTACTTGGAAAATTTAGCGCAAAGTTCTTAGCCTACCAATGATTTTTGATGACACTGATCCGAGCGAGATGTGATTGAAATCTAAATTTGGCGTTAAGTTTATTTCGAGAAATGGGTCTGTCAATCATACAAGGGATTTTTTCAATTTGCATTGGATTTAAATTTGTGTACTTTATCTAATGCAAATGCAAAAGAATTGTCATTGTTCGCAATAAAACCGTGTGTTCCGTCGGACCACAAAGACAAGGACAAATTAAATCAGTTGTTCGAACGCTTCCACCTGTACTAGTTACATCTTGGATTCATGCTTTGTTTGTTTATTTTGATTTTTGACATCTGACGGGAATATTCCAATATCAAACGAAATCACTGGTGCTGTTTCACGCTTTGAGTTACAGAGACAGTTTTTACTCGCATGTCCAGAATCGGTGGAATTATTTGTTTCACGCTTTCGCGATGTGAGAAGTTTTCACATAAGTTACAGAACATGGGTACTGTACTGTAGAAAATATTTGAAAACAAAAACTGTCAATATGAAGCAAATGCTTTGAAAAAAAGTGCAGCTGCCAATGGAATTAAAATTTTTTGAAATTTCCATTTGTAGAGGTAATTCAAATTAAACTAGAAATTATAATTGCCATATAATTAATTTGCCCCATGTATGCAGTCAATTGGCCTCTAAGATCCTGCGATTCGAAACCAGTCGATTATTTCCAGTACAGCAACGTGAAATTACTAGTTTATGCTGATAAACCAGCAACAACTGACGCCTTGGAGGCCACAATTTTTTGTGTTATTTGTGACATACAACCAGAAAAGCTCGAAAATTTACCCAAAATTGTCGTACAGAATGCACTTCGTCATGAACAGCCGCGATGTCCTTATACATATGTATACGAAATCATTTTCAAATGATAATGCCACGTATTGATCTCTCGAATAGAAAAATGTTTTTGATTAAAATTTAATTTGTTGTGTTAATTTCTAAATAAAAAAAATGGTTTCCCATTACATCCCTAGAAGGAATCGTGGAGAGCTTCTCACAATCAGTGAGCTGTATGCTTTCTAGTTTTATACTCACTGATTGGGACCTACAGTTTTACACCGGTTCCGAGCGGTATTTTTGAGAAACATTTTTATTTTCATTTTCCCTTGTTTATAGGTGAAAGTTATAACACCCTTTATTAAGATTTTGGGGTTGTTTGGGAAACAAGAAAAATACTATCACTTACCAGGTCTTTATATTTACTGTAGTATTTTTTGTATCACTGTGTAATGTTTTGACTTAAAATACAAATATTTTTCCATTACATCCCATGAATTGATAGGGAAGAGCTTCTCACACACTGATTGGGACATACAGTTTTACACCGGTTCCGAACGGTTTTTTCAGAAGCTATATCATGGCTGATTACTCGATAGTATCGCCGTCACTAAGCGCGGTGGCCGTCGTCGAAAGAAGTATAAGGTGGCCAGAGCAGGGATCGAACCCACGTTCTCTCGCACAACAGCCGCGCACACTAACCGATGGCCACAAGTTTTGGCATGCATTTTCTGAATTTTCCAATAAAGAAACGTTGTAGTTTTTTGTACAGAAAATTCGGCATTTCTACAGAGAAAACTACTACGTTTCGATTATAAAAAGTTCAACACATTTCTACAGAGAAACTATGAAAAAATGAAATACAGGAATTTATAAAATCTATAAATCTTTTTTAAGAGTATTTCACTATTCTATAGCAAAAATATCATTTCTATAGGGAAGTAATACACTTTTTGATCTGGAAATATATTAGAAGTTTTGATAAAACAAATTTCTGTTAAAGGATTTTAGAGGATTTTTTGCTGCCACCCCTTTTATAGAGAATTACGTTATTTCTCTTATTTTGTTACAAAAATTACAACTCTAAAAAAAAAAATAATAACATTTATATTGTGGAAAGTATTGCACTTTTCGGTAGGGGAAATTTCTGTTCAAGAAAAGGCTGCACCTTTTTTAATAAAGAAATATGCAGCCATCCTTTGTAGTTCCAAATATTACAACTGCAATTTTCTTTTAGAAAACAATTCGTGTCAAAAATGTTCGCTTTAAAGGACAAGATATTGTTCTTTTCCTATTTCCTGCTAGAGATAAAATAATTCACTCTCGACATGACAATTCTTACCAAAGTTCTCCATACAAGTCAACATCTTCCACTGCTCCCTAATAGACTCCTGTATCATCGACAAGTGGAATTCGAAACACAAATTCAAAATGCAATCAAATTTGAACTCAAATTAAAAGTAATTAAATGTTAAGATCAAAAACAAGATGTTTAGATAACAACTATGGAATATTATTATTAAAATTAAGATACTCGCTGGCATCAGACGCTCAGTGTTTCCATACATACATACAGATGATATACATATATGTATTTATATATAGAGAAAAGGTAGGTATTTACATAAAGGTGTATTGGTGTTTATATACTTTATACTAGATATATTTTTGTATATGTAATTAGACGAACTTAACCTAACAACGTTGGGTATAAATAGCAGTCAATATGGTTGTGTGTGTGTGTTGTGTTTGTGGGTGTGTATAGATGTGTGTCTATCTATTTGATGGTGGTGCAACAATCTCTTACGTCTCCCCAAAGAATCAAGAGTATTGGGAGAGTTCTTGATTGCCTGGAGTTGTAGTTCAATCCTCATGATGGACCTCGGCCGGCTGATGTTCCAATTTGATTTTCATTATATTGTACTCTCGTTGGGCGGGAAATTGGGCACTGGCAGCTGCTTCGGCATTCGCTATGAGTTCACTCATATCGGGGCCGGGGAAAAAGTCCTCAAAACGTGGACTCTTATTGGCTGCGGAGGATTTCTGTAGCAAACCATTGGCCAAAGCCTCGAAATCAATGCCGGGCGGTAGATTATCCAAAAACCGCTTATTGTAGCCATAGTGCTGGGTATGTTGCTGCTCTTTATTCTTTATGTGTGGGAAGGGTGAGGTGGGTCCCGAGGTCTTTGGCATATCGCCGGTTGCAGAACCTCTGGATTGATTGCCATACTGACGGGCTTGCATGGCCTCCTTAAGCTCACGTTCGCGTTCTCTTTCGCGTTCTCGTTCGCGTTCGCGCTCTCGTTCACGTTCTCTTTCGCGATTGCGCTCGCGTTCGCGCTCTCGTTCACGTTCCAAATCTCTAGAAAAGGCAGCCGCGGCATTGGAATGCATTTGATTGTTACGAGCACCAGCGCCACCACCACCACCACCAGAGGGTATAACATTAAGGCCCGGCAATCCCATTAGTCCCAAAGCACTTAAATCGGGTAAATTTTCCGCACCTCTACGATCGGCGCTGAGCTGTTTTTGTGACGACGTTGCCGAAAGTTGATCATCGATTTCGGAACGCTGGACATAAGCTGGAGCTTTGTAAATATTCATGGAGTGCGCGATGGGCGATTGTTGCTGCTGCGACATAATTTGACGCCTCAAATTCTCGGTCATAGATGAGAGAGGACTAGCAGAGTCCTGATGGCCAATGGTGGCACTTTGAGCCGCCAATTTGGCGGCGCTATGGTAACCATTGGCAGACGGAGAACTACCACTAGCAGAACCAAAGATGGCAGCCTAAAGGAGGTGGAGTGAAGAAAAAAAAGGGGAAGAAATTTCGAATAAGACTTTGGAAGACATGGAAATATGTGGAGTAATAACACTGGTCGCCACTGAAACTGTGTAAGGAAAAAAATAATTTGAACTGAAGAGATTTCGAAAGAAAATTTTTAGTTTTTCTGTTGCAATTGATCTGCATTGAATTGATAACAAATTTCACCATTTCAGTGAAAAAGTTCTTCAATTTTTGTTTCACTGACTTGATGATCTTTTTTACATCAATCTTCGTCATTGGAATTTGGAATAAATATGGAAGTAGTATTGACAAAATAAAAGGGAAACAGATAGTAGAAAATTTAAAAAAAAAATACATAATAGAAAATAGTGCAATGGACCGAAAGCATACTAGATATAGTATGAGATACGCTATGAGAATTTTTTTGTGGTATTTTAACCTGTTATTGTACATGTTTTACGATAAAAAAAATAACCCAAAGAGTGTGGCTACTCCTTAACAAACAATTTACATCAAATTGACCACCAATTTACTTCAAATTGATGACAGACATACATCAAACGTATGACAACCTTACGTCTAATTGATGAAAAATTTTAAGTAAATTTATGAATAATTTACATCAAAATGGTGAAAAATTTACTTCAACTTGATGACAAACTTACATAAAATTTATCAAACTTTTACATCAACTTGATGTAACATTTTCGTTGAATCAACGTAATGTATTGATGAAATATGGTGAAAGATTGATGAAATGTTCTGCATCAATTCAGTGAAATATGTCGTAGATTGGAAAATGAAGAAATGTTTCATCAATTGATGAAATAATTCATAAATTTGATGAAGAGTTTTCTTTCAGTGTAGGCCAGTGACAGTCTTGTTCAATTGTGTCACTAATTACAGTAAATTGAAGAATAATTCACAGCAAAATTATGAAAAATTTACCTCAACTTGATGACAAACTTACATCAAATTGATGAACAATTTACATCAACATTATGAAAATATTTCGTTGAATCAACGTAATCTATTGATGAAATATAGTGAAAGATTGACGAAATATTCTTCTTCAATGAAAGGTATCGTTGTTTGGAAAATGAGGAAATATTTCATCAAATTTATGAATTCCTTCATCATTCTTTGAATGAAGGCCAGTGACCGTCTTGTTCAATTGTGTGACTAGTTGCAGTTTTCGGTTTCGGGGCTACTCTCCTCTTTCTCGCGGTGATTCTGAAATTAGTCCAGCGTTTCTGAAATTAGTGGCAGAACTGTTTCTAGTTTTAAGAGACCTTTTATTTTCGAGATATCACTGATAGGGTTTCCAAAAACTACCACTTTTTCAAATTTTGTAATCGAAAAATTATTCAACTCGCCAGTCACATTGGAAATTTCTAAAATACGAATTCTTATTCAAGTCCTCGGTAAATATTACAATGAATTACTTTTCACTTTGAATATTAGTTACATAAAATTCAAACCCTTTTCAAAAAAGACAGAATTTTCCGACAAAATTAAATCCAAATACGCGAAATAGTAATACCACTGAAAATCGCCACTGAACACGGAATTCTTTATATATCAACCTAACAAATTTCAGTCTAAAATCAACAAGAGTTTTCAAAATCCTGATTGTGTTTATAAATTTCTAATCATGAAATTCTCAAAAATAATTCTCACTGGGACTTTGAAAAATGTCAAATCGTTTTTAAGCGAACCACAGACTTGACCATAGAGTAATTACGTATAGAGATGCAAACTCTCTCAGTAAATTTATGACATTTGGTGTGTTGCAAATGGGCGGTTGGATGTTGGAAAGTATTGCATTAATTATACCAGATAGCGGCAATGGCTCAAACCATCCAACAATTAATCAGCAACCGCACTTAGATTTGTGCGTTAAAATTTTTGTGTAAATACATCACAAACATATACTAACAATAAAATATATCACAAAAAGTCCAAAATACGTTCAAATTTCACAGTTTTTCGTCAAAATGACATGAAAATTTTAAGTCAACAATTTTTGTAATTCCACCTGGTGTAAGTCAATTTACGTCAAATAACTCTCTATCGCACAGACCGCACCACGAATAGTGTGAAAGGAAATGTCAAAAAATGTCAGTCATTACTCTATGGACTTGACATTCATGAGCATGAACAGCAGCTGTCGTTGATGTTTTTTAGTGATTTGTCGCCCGTCTTAATAATACTTTTCCAAATTCATCAGTCAGATAAAAAGTTATCGGCCAAGCTTAAGCGAACCACAGACTTGTCATTCATGAGCATGAACATCAGCTATCGTTGATGTTTATTGTTGATTTACCCGCCCTTCTTGATACCAAATAAGAATGTAATCGAGGATGTTCGCATCACTACACAGATAGAAAAAGCATCATTATATTTATGAATTCCTTCATAAATTTGTTGAAACATTTCCTCATTTTCCAACCAACGACGCATTTTCTTTAATTGATGGAGAACATTTCATCAATCTTTCATCCATATTTCATCAGTAGTTTATGTTGATTCAACCACAATGTTACATCAAGTGGATGTACGTTTTTCATCATTTTGTTATACATTTTTCGTCAATTGAATGTAAGGTAGTCATCAATTTTGATGTAATTTTGTTGTTAATGTGTAGCCAAACTTTGGCATATTTTTTATTGTAACGAAATCAGAAGAACTGGGTATAAGGCCACTTAAAAATGCTCATAGCGTGGATATTGTTTTCTTTCCAACGTACTATTTTCTATTATGTATTTATTTTAAATTTTCCACTAGTTTTATTCTTTCTCTCTTCATTTTTTCAATATGACGTTCATATTTTGAATCAATCCCACTATTTCTAATTTCTAAATTCTTTTTTCTAAATTCCAATGATGAAGATTGGTGTAAAAAAGATCACCAATTGAATTAACCTGAAAAAGGTGAAGAAACGCACAATCTTCAAACTGAAGAACCTTTTCATTGTGTTGAAGAATTTTGTCATCAATTCAAAGAAGAATAATTGAACATTTTTTATCGTTTTCATGTAAAGATTTTCTGTCAGTGTATCATGTTGGTAACTTATCTTGGTAATTCCTTTTCAAATACATCATTCAGATAAAAAGTTATCGACTAAGCTCAAGCGAACCACAGACTTGTCATTCATGAGCATGAACATCAGCTATCATTGCTGTTTATTGTCAGTTTACCGCCCTTCTTGATACGAAATAAGTTAAGAAATTTTTTTGGGAATATTTAGTCAAATTCATCATTCAGTAAAAATGATCGAAGGAGAATTTCATGTTCATGAATATCACATCTGTGGTTCGATTCATGCTCCTGAATGACAAGTAAGTTTTCATTATCTAATACTAGTGATTACTTTTTTTAAAGTACACTAGTTCAGTTTTATAATAATCACACAATTTCCTACACGGAAAGAAATTTCCGATACGAAAAGGGGGAAATGGAACTATGTAAATTGCAATGAAACTGTTTCCTTAAACAGTAATCTAAACTTTAGAAATGTTTGTCAAGTGATTCTGAACTCCTTCGTCAATTTAAGTTTGTGAGATATCACACGAAGCAAATTCAAATAAAAAGCAGAAAGGGTTTTCAAAATGTTGTTATTTTTTTTTTAATTTACCTCCATGAACTATGATTCCTGTCTCAATTATCATTGTCACTGGGAATGTAAAAAATACTTAATACTACTCTAATTCTCATTATCTAACACTATCGATTTCCATGTAGACCAGTGTAATTTTATAAATCAAACAATTGCAAAACCGATCCTTACTTTGATACCTACCGCATGTGCTTGTCCATTGGCAAACGGCATGTTGCCCATTTCATCTTTGATCTCACGATAATCCCGAAACACCACAGCCTTGATGACCGAACGTATTAGATCCTCCGGCCACATACCCAACAGTATACGCTGAGGACGACCGCGCGCCTTAGGCCTAGGATCCGAACCACCATCCAGTGAAGGACCCAACATATTGTGTACACGATTTGCATATAAAACAAATGTCGGATAGGGTATATCAAATTTTCTAGCCGCTTGTGAAAGGGACAATCCTTCTTTTAACACACTAAAAATGGCCTCTGCCATTGCCTCCGGACGCCACGATTTTAATGGGCCGCGCTCACGAAATCTCAATTGTTGCACAAGGTTTTGCTGATTAGTATTCCAACATTTTTGCCACATGGATTGCAATTGATACTGATAGCTGTCTGTTGTATTGAGAAAAGGAAACGGAAACAGAAACCGAGAATTTACCACAAACATTTCCAAGAAAAGGACGAAATTATAAAGAAAAGCAACAAAGACAAAACTGCAAAGCTCTCTTCGCTTCCTTAGTTTAAAGCATTTAGCAATAATCCATTTGCATGCAAATCCTTTTGGCCAAGGAATTTATTGTATCTATGCAACATTCTAGTTCAAACTTACCAGTCACCGATGACGTTGATGCACCAGCCATCCAAGGATGTCCGCTTTCAATCATTTTCGCCTGCAAGAAAACAAAATAGAGAAAAACCGTTAAAAATATTTGAATTAACATGAAATCTAAATAAAGACAAAAGGAAAAAAACAATACCAAATGTTAACAATAATAAATTTTGAAAGAAATATTGGTCAGTGTTTTGTGGTTTTCGTAATTTTCTCCAAAGGAAATGAACTGGACATGAAGCGATATAATACAGGACTTTTTGTGTAACAGGTTTTCATTTAAATGAAAAGATATAAACTAGTGGGTTTTGAAATATGAGTTAAGCAGTTAAGTTGTAAATTAGAACCCGAAGAAAAACAATATTGAAATTTGCACTACTTTAGTTTAAAAGGGGTGGAACTTGGCGTTTGTCAGAGTCATTCAAAGCAATTGTCTAAACCTGTGGAACAGCAAGCAAGATTCTAAAGCCTGCCAGGCAATATCATTTGACCAGTTGGTCATCACAGGAGATAAACAAAAAACTGAGCTACAGGCTACAAAAGCTCGTAACGGTGTCTGAAGAAGAGACTAGATTGATTGGCGGGGACGGAGAACTCTGACGACGTAATAAAAATGTCCTTAGAACGATGGAGGAGAATGTAGAGAAGTCTAAGCCAAAACGTTATTAATCCTTGGAACATAAGCTACATGAGAGGTGCTAAATTACACTAATGATGACAATCGGTGGTGTAATAATGGTAGCGTGCGCGGCTTTTGTATATGAGATCATGGGTTCGATCCCAGCTCTGACCACCTCTAATATATTTCTTTCGACGGCTGTCATCTCGCTTAGTGACGGCGACACTAACGAGTATTTAGCCATGAAAAAGCTTCTCAAATACCGTTCGGAATCGGTGTAAAACAGTAGGTCCAGAACAATGAGTGTTCAACTAGAAAGCGCATCGCTCACTGGTTGGAAGAAGCTCCCCTAAATCCTTTTATGGGATGTAATGGGAAACATGTTACATTTATCTTATTGTACACCAACCACTTCAGAGAAATCCATCAGATTGTAAACCATGTAAACCTATATTTGCAGCGTTGGCAGATGTTGGTGGGCACTATTTGATCCATGAAATCGTTTTAAAAGGAATTTCAGTGCTGATTCTCCACATCATTGGCAACGGTGAAATACTCTGTTAAGATTAAGGTGTAGTTTCCTTTACACATAAATCTCATCATATAAACTACACCGAATTGGCCTGGAAGGCACAGTAGATCCAGGACCACCATTCTGGAAAAATATTAATAAAAATATCCAAATGGACGCAGAAATATCTGAAGTGTGTTATGTAGAGTTAAAAATTGTTTGGACGAGCAAGTCGAAATGGCCCTGGAAAAGCCCAGTCTATTATCCTATAATTAAAGAACTAAATCTCGTCCAACCTTATGGATATGTTAGAGCTAACTTGCAGGTGACAAGCGTAATTGTAAAATTTAATAATTGATTAATTGCAAAATGTAATGATTGCATAATTGAATAATCAATTAATAAAATAAATAAATAATTAATTACCTGAATAAATTGGACAGAGATAATACTTATATAAAAGGTCAACAATCAACATCATAATATTTGTATAATTAAATAATTGAATTATTAATTAATTGCATAATTGAGTAAGTAAACAATAGAATAATTGAACAATAAAATAATTGAATAAAAAAATATTTGGTTAATGGAATAACTGAATAATTCACTAATTGAGTAATTAAATGATTAATTACTTCAATAACTGAATAATTAAATTATTTATGAATTGAATAATTGATTAATAGAATATTTAACGAATTCGAGAGATAGAGAATTAAATAATTGAAGAATAGAGGAATGCAAGAATGGAAGAATGGTGTAATAGTATAATTAATGAATAATTGATTAACTGCATAATTGAATAATTGAACAGTTGAGCAATTAAAAAATTGGCTAATTGAGTAATTAATAATTGATTAATTGAACAAGAAAATAATTGAATAAATGAATATAAAGTATTGATAATTGAATAGGTAAATAATTGAATAATTGATTATTTAAATATTTGAATAATTAACAATCATATAATTGATTAACTGAAAAATCGAATAATTAACTAATTTAAATTGGATAACTGAATAATCGAATAATTTAATATGTGAATAATTGCATCATTGCATCATTGAACACTTTAATAATTGACTAATTTATTAATTGATTTATTGAATAATTGTATAACTGAATAATTGAGTAATTGAATAGTTCATTAAATAAATAATTGAGTAATTGAATACGGAAATACTAGAATAATTGAGCAATTGTATAATTGAATCAATGAACAATTGTATAATTGAATACTTGAGGAATTGAATAATTGAATAGTTCATTAAATATCGATCGAACAATTGAATACTTAACTAATTCAATAATAGAATAATTGCATACTTGAATGATTGAATGATTGAATAATCTAGTCATTGAGTAATTGAATAATTGAGCAATCGAATGACTGAATAACTAAGTAATTGACTAATTAATCTAATAAATATTTATTTAAATGAATTATTAAGTAAATGATTAATAGAATATGTGGCCGTCGGTGGTGCAATGGTTAGTGTGCGCGGCTCTTGTACATGAGATCCTGGGTTCAAACCCTGCTCTGACCACCTTCAAATTTCTTTCGGCGGCGGTCACCTCGCATAGTGACGGCGACACTATCGAGTATATAGCCATGAAAAAGCTTCTCAAAATACCATTCGGAATCGGTGTAAAACTGTAGGTCCCAATCAGTGAGTGAAAACTGGAAAGCGCACAGCTCAGTGGTTGTGAAAAGTTCTCCCCGGTCTCTTCATGGGATGTAATGGGAAACCCTTTATTTATTTATAATAAAAAAAAAGAGTTGGAAAAATAACTGAAGAATTAAATAATTGAGTAATGAAATAAATAAAGAAATTCTTCCCAATTCAACCCATTAACGAACTGTGTAGAGCTTCTCACCATCAGTGCGCAATGCGATTTCTAGTTTTACACTCACTGATTGGGACCTACTGTTTCACACCAGTTCCGAACGGTAGTTTGAGAAGCTTTTTCATTTCTAAGTACTCGATACTGTTGGTGTGACATGGTCAGAGCAGAGATAGAACCCAGTTCTTCTGTACAAGAGTCGCGCCCATTAACCATTGCACCAGCGACGGCCTATAATTAGTACAGGCTATATTTTTTTGTTGTTTGGATACAAATATAATGTGTTTGAAGTTTTGTCGCAAATATTGTATACTTGTGTCCAAACACATAGTGTTTGCTATTCAATATAACATGTTGGATACACGGTGATTTCTAAACTATAATATATGTTTTGAGACCCAAAATATTTCTGTTGTTTGTTGAAAACTGCTAAAACAACAACGTGACAATTCATGCACATAATGCTTGCACGTAAGTTTATGCTTGTTCCAAACATATACATGTTTCCTGCATTATGTTACAGGTCCATTTTTTATCCAGCGTGTAATTAGAAAATATTATCAACTGTTGTTAATTAATTAAATATCTATATAAAGTAGTAATTAAAAAATTAAAGAAATTATTGAGATGAAAAATAAAATATCTCAATTATCAATTACACTGTGCAAGTCAGGGAAAAAACAAAAAGAGGACTCAACGGATTCAATTCTTCAATTGTGCCACTTTCGGCTCCTACGAATCGAACTGCATCATTAGTTTTTTGCCCTATAATGATGGTTTTTTAAAAAATTTTCCATACACACTTTTAATTTTTTAAACCAAAAAATTATTATTTTTCTTCATAAATTTATTTATAACTGCGAAACTGTTGCTTCTCTTGGGAAATACTAGAGGAATAGATTAAAGGAATTTTAATTGTTAATTTTTCCAAATTTCTTTAAACAAAATCGGATGAGGCGTTCTCGAGTATATGTTACGGATTTTTCCACAGAGACGCTACAAAAGTAAATCGATAGGGACAGCAAACGACGCCATATTTTTTCCCGCTCTTTTGACATTTCTCTTCAGTAAGGTTTGTCATTTCATCATGGAAAGATATACGAGCCAACAACGAGTCGAAATTATTAAAATTTGCTACCGAAATTTGGAGTCAGTGGCCTCAACTTTAAGAGCCTTACGATTCGGATTTTCATCGGAAAATCATCTTCAGCGATGAGGCTCATTTCCGGCTGAATGGCTTTGTCAATAAGCAAAATATGCGTTATTGGTCAGACAGCAATCCACACGTAATCCATGAGTCATCATTGTATCCCGAAAAAATTACGGGTTGGTGCGGTTTATGGACCGGCGGCGTCATTGGGCCGTACTTCTTCCGTGGTGATCAAGACCGGCACATTACTGTGAATGCGAATCGCTACCGTTCAATGATAACCGAATATTTTTGGCCCCAATTGGATAATATGGACTTGGAGGACATGTGGTTCCAACAGGACGGCGCCACAAGCCACACAGCGAATGTCACAATCAATTTATTGGAAACCAAGTTTGGTGAACGTGTTATCTCACGAAATGGCCCAGTCGGTTGGCCGCCTCGGTCGTGCGTTTTGACGCCGTTAGATTATTTCCTGTGGGGCTACGTCAAGTGTATGGTCTATGCCAACAAGCCAGCGACGATTGATGAACATCGTACGAATATCGAATGTGAAATTGCAGCAGTATCGGCCGATTTATGCTTGAAAACCGTCGAAAATTGGGTTCAGCGTCTGGACTTCTGCAAGCGTGCCCGTGGTGGCCATGCAAAGGAATCGAGTTCCATACATAATGGCATCGAACGTACTTTCACAGGAATAAAGAATTTCATTGGTATCTAAAATCGGTTTATTTAAAAAAACTTTTGTAGCGCTCTTATTGAAAAACCCGTTATAAACTTGTCTAGTACGAAATTTAAAAAAAATTCTATGTGAAACCATCCTTATAGGCCAAAAAACTAATGATGCAGTTCGATTCGTAGGACCCGAAACTTGCACAGTGTTAATGGAACAACTGAAGAATCGAATTCGCGAACGCCTGCAACACCGTCCAGATCGGGCCGTCGATGGTGCAATGGTTAGTGTGCGCTCCTCTTGTACTTGAGATCCTGGGTTCGCTCCCTGCTCTGACCACCTTAAAATTTCATTCGACGGCGGTCACCTCGCATAGTGACGGCAACACTATCGAGTATTTCTCAAAACTACCCTTCGGAACCGATGTAAAACTGTAGGTCCCAATCAGTGAGTATAAAACTAGAGCGCACATCTCACTGGTTGTGAGAAGCTCTCCCCAATTCCCTCATGGGATGTAATGGGAAACCATTTATTTTGTTTTTACCATCCAGATCGAAATAGAGTTTATTTTGTCAATTGCAAATACAAAAATTGTGGACATTAATTTTGATCAAAATGTGAATTTGTAGTTCATCATAAACTTGCTCCCTCTCTCCCGGCTGACTGACGTCTTTATAAAAATTCATTTAGAACACCATCTAGGCTACCATCATCATCACGAACATCAACTGGCATCGTCAGTGCCACCGCCATCTTTGCTGCCAAAGTGGCAGTAGGAGCCAACCACCACCGACTACCAAACCATGATTCGCTCTCATCAAGCAGTCATCAGGCCAAGCCCCTTCTACAACAATAAATTTAGCAGGCAAACTATTTGCTGGTGGTGTTGGCGTTGATGGTGCTGGTGCTGGCGATGATGATGATGACGACGACGACAACAGCGACAACGATTCCGAGTACTCTGATGATGATGGGTACAAGGTATAGATGATGGTATGGGTATGGCCATGTGTTTCCATGTCCATGTGGTTGTGTTGCATGTGGCAGCCAGGCAGGCAGTCAGTGGTGGCTCTGAGGTGTATGGATGACGGTGCTGTATGGATGGATGACTGTGATGGTCTTGTTTAGTTTAGTTTTAGTTTGTTGCAATTTTATTGCTGGTGCTGTTATTATTATTGCTGTTGCTATTGCTATTGCTGTTGCTCTTGCTCCTCAATGTGTTGTTGTCATCGTTGTTGTTGCTGTTGCACAAACACGAAACTATAAAAATGCTTCCGACTTTTTTTATATTTTCATTTATTTTCCATATCAATTATTCATATACTTTATGGCCTTTACCTTAGCATGCATGGACTTCCCATGTACTTGGGCAGAAAGCGTGGTGAGCGTGAGGACAGTGGCACGAAACCAAAAAAAATTTAGTACTAAATACTGCACTTAATGTTAACTAGAGACAGAGATAAAAAATGTTGTTGCAGCTGGTGGTTAATTAATTGTTTAATTTGCTGAATATGCATTAAATTTATATGCATTTTTTTCTTCTTCGATTAGTTTAATTGTTCAACTATAAAGTTGCAATCATGTGATCAATATAAACATTTTTCTAATTAAATACTTATTTAGTAATAAACATATTTCATTACTTAGTTGTTTCGATATTCAATTACTTAGTTTTTTTTGCTAAATTTAGAGGTTATGGTTTTATAAATTTCATTAGCATTTTCCAAACTGAAAATTTATCATTTGCTGCCGAACCGCACCACTGTTCTCAGCATTAGCTACAACTTATGGTTCACACTCCTGCTGCTCTCCTTCTGTCCAATCGCTAAGCGCGCTGAGATCGTGTGTTTCATCTCGAGGCTTAAACCAAATTATATCGTAGTCCCTTTCCCTACAACTTTAGTTCTCGTGTTTTCTTGTGTTTTTTTTCTGTCTTCGCTTAAGTTTATAACGCCCAAAACATAATTTTCATTTTGTTAACTTGAGCATTTCCATGGTACTCGTACATTGTTGCCACTGTTCCTGGGCCATATAACATGTAGTTAATGCAATGGCAATGCATTTGGGCCCTAGTTACTTGACCGCTCTGTCTGTCCGCCCTTTTTGAAGTTTCCTTTTGATTCATTCCAGCCGGTTGGTCATACTACATTCATATGTCATACACGACATGTAGTAAACATCAATTCCACTTTAAAAAGTTTGAGGTTTAACGGGGATGCCAGGTATCCTGGGTGAAGGAATCTTTTGGTTCGTGTGTTTTTTTTGGGGGGGGGTGGGGAATCCTGTGAGAAATAGGCGAATTTTAGTTATTTATTTATCTCGCCGTTATTGCTGTTTTTTTCGAGTCCTTTTGAATAATTAACTAGAAATTTCACAAAATGTTCTATGAGTATATTGGATTTTAAACAAAATGCCGACAATGCGAGTCCTGGGAACTCTGGGGAACTTTACTTTACTACAATTTTAAGGTGCTCCGCTGGCAAACTTCAAGGAAGCCTAGTTCCATTTTATAAATTTAAACAAATATTTTATGTGTTTCCCACCTAAATTTATAAAATTCTTCGCGAAACTTTCTTCGAAGGTATGGTGGTGTTTGCAAAGTTTTATGGGTTCTTTATTTACAAACATTTACTGTTACCCTCAAAAGTAAACGTCATTACAAAGAAATTTATGTTTCATAGTAGGCAACCATTCCAAAGTTGTCCCACACTCATCAGCAATTTAATAGTTTTTGTAAATAGAACATATGCCCCTTGCAATCAAAGGAATCTCGTGCGAATATTTTTGTTAATTAAACTTATTATCTACACACGTTGTAAACTTTTGTGAGTTACTGTATTTACACATTGCGCTATAGCTTTACACTCTTGCACTTAAACTGTTAACTAAAGTAACAGAATGGCGGAAACAGTGAAATCAAGAATGAATTATAAATAAAGTGTTATATTTTATATGTTTCGTATGTGCATGCATATGTATGATGTATGTATATTTGTATATATTCTCATATATACATATCTATTTATATGTACAGGCAGACAAATGTATGACCATACATTTTAGCACAGAATTGATTTCGAGACGAAGACCTTTTCCCATTTACACTCAACGAATAATGTGAGTGTCAACCAGAAAGACTTCAATAGCTTCGAAATGATTGGGAATTGGAGTCATGAGCCCATTCAAGAATTGGAGTCATGATCTCATTCAAGAACTAAAGACATGAACATATCACGACATCAGCATATCGATAGGTGACGAAACCAAAATATAAACATTTCATATTCAGCATTTCCCTTATGGTGGTTTTACTATTGCACATTGTAAAAAAAATAGCTCCTGTAACAATATGACAAATGAAAGCCCGATACTTCATTATCGGTAGTTTTATGAACTTTTTAAACTTTCCCCCCGTTTACTCGCTAATTTACCAAGATTCTGGGCTAAACTGCAAATAGTACCATACCAGGGAGTAATGGCATATCCGAATTAACAAATATTGAAAATTTCAACTTTTTAGCCAAAGGTGTTTGGACAGGCCGCCATGGGAGAGACTTTTCCGCATTTTGCCCCGTAGGAATTTCCAAAAATCCCGTCTTAGCGGACGTCAGCGCTAGAGGATGGACCTCCATGCCAAATTGCAAGTTCCTAGCTTCAGCGGTTATGGCTGGGCGAAGTTGAGTCAGTCAGTCAGTAACGTTATTCTTTTATATATTTAGACAAAGAGTTTATAGTATTATTAGTTTCATACAATGGGTAAAGAGTAAAATGGCATAACTCTGGAACAGCAACTGCAAATTCAAAATTTTTTTCTACAAACTTGCTTGGCATTTATCCATCTTTTAAAGTGCATCATTAGTATTTTAAATTTTCATAGAAATTTAAAGCAAATCCAATGCAAAAATAGCAATCAGATAATAATACTACTAGTTTCACACAATGGGTAAAAGGCTTTAAAATGGTATAACTCTGAAAATGTAACCGCAAATTCAAAATTTTTTTTTAAAAAATTACTTGGAATTTATACGTCTTTTAATGCGCTTCATTAGTGTTTTACATTTTCATAGAAATTTTAAAAGTTATAAAGCGTTACTAACAAAATTTATCCTAAATTTACGAACAAATTTAATACGTGGTACCTTATTGAGCAAAATCGTTGCCAAAACTGGTAGTTGATGCATATACAATAAAAGTTTGAAAATGTTGACGTGCAAACTAGGAAATCGTGGCTATTGACCGAGTTTTAAATAAAATTCAAAAAAAAACTTCCGGAATACCCGATTTTTGGGGGAAATTCAACTTGTGCGACCTCTAAACCTCTTCCGAAAAATCTAAAAAAAATCTCAAAAATACTTTACCCTATAAGCTTTCCAATCAAGCTTGAGCTAGCATGAAAATCGAAAAAGAAAAATTTTTTGCGACACCCTAATGTACATGTTTGGAACACGGTTTCCATGAATTGAATATCTGTGGCTTTTTTGTTTCTTTGTTATCTGTCACGCTTTAGTTTTCAGCAGTTTTCAAGAAACAAATACATTTTTGAGTCACAAAGCCATATGTTTATTAATCGTTGTGTCTCCAAAGCGTAATATTGAATAGCAAACACAATATGTTTGAAAACAAGTATACTATATTTGCCACAAGCTACAAACAAACAAGCTGTTGATTGGACGCAAATATAACGTGTTTATAAAGAGGGTCAGAGTAATATTGGATTTTTTAAATTCAGTGTAATTTTTTTGTGTAAATGGCTACTCTGAAATTTGGCAGCTGTCACATGTGTTTATTCCGATTATTAAAACTGGAACACTTTACGAAAGAACAACGCTCTCTAATTGTGAAAACTTATTACAAACATTTGGAAAGTTTAGCTGAGATCGCTCGTAAACTTCGAAGAATTCTCAGTCGAAAAAGTACAAAAAAAATTTGCTGCCTCTTCAAAACATTGCTGCTGTAAACGAGACTGTTGCCGAAAATCCTCCACCAAAAGACCTCCACATTCATGCATACAAAAATCACCTTACTCAGGAGCCCAAACTAGCGCCGGCAATTCGTTCAATGGGTAATGGAGCAAAATGAAGTCAATGCCAATTTATCAAAAATATAGTCATCTTCTCCGATGAGCGCTGTTCCATCTGAACGACTTCGTCAATACACAAATTTGCCGAATTTGGGGCTCAGAAAATCCTCATGCAAACCATGAGAAACCAATACACCCACAGCGACCAACTGTCTGGCGCGGCTTTTGGTCAGGCGGTGTGATTGGGCCTTATTTTTTTGAAGATAAGGCTGAAATTGCTGTGACTGTGAACAGCATTCGTCACAGGAACATGATAACGGAGTTCGTGTGGCCTCAACTGAACAGCAAGGATCTGGACGACGAGTGGCTTCAGCAAGATGAAGCCACCTGCCGCGCAGCGCATGAAACAATCGATTTATTGCAGCAACGATTTCCAAAACAAATTATGTCAAGAAATTCTGAGCGATTTCTTTCTTTGGGGTTTTGTTAAATCTCGAGTTTATGCGAATAAGCCAGAAAAAATTCCTCAGATCAAATCCGAGATCCAACGCGTCATGGTTGAGATACAGCCACAACTCTGTGAAAACGTCATGGGAAATTTCACGAAATTAGTAACGGCCTGTCATCAAAGCCGTGGGCGCCATTTGACGGATATTTGATTTCATACTTAATCGGAACATGTCTTCTTTACAATCCGATAAAAAAAAATCACAACTGCCTCAAAACATACATGTATTTATTAAAAAATTAAAAAATGCATTCATACTGAAACACTCGTTATGTTTTGGGTTCTAAAACATATATTATAAACTGTTAATCACATTGTTTCCAACATTTAATATTGAGTAGCAAATGCAATGTGTTTAGATACAACTATACTATATTTGCGATAAGCTACAAGCACGTTATATTTTCGTGGTGCTTGAAATACGAGGGCGGTCCAAAACTAGCCGACCTTACAAAGAAGACACAAAAATGCTGGGAACAATTGTCTTTATTTTTCAAAATAATCTCCTTTTAGCTCGATTCACTTTTTCAGCGATATTCAAGAACTTCGATAACCTGTTTACAGTAAGAACTGTCAAACTCTTTAAAATAGCCATCAACCGCAAACTCCACCTTTTAATTTTTGGCAAATCTTTCACCACTGATCCATTTTTTTCAAGTTTGAAAACAGAAAATAGTCCGAGGGAGCTAAATCTGGCGAATAAAATGCGTGCTAAACCAATTCGAACTTCAATTCATTAATGTTGGTCATCGCAACAGTGGATGTGTGAACTAGAGCATTGTGTTGACGGAACAAAAATTCGACGCAAAAATTCGGCATTCTTGCGGTGAAACATCGCCAAACACTCTACTGAAACTTCTTCACGACGCTGATTTTGCTCTATTAAAAGCAAACGCGGCACCCATCTTGCGCACAGCTTTCTCATCTTCTAATCTTTGGTCAATATACGATGTATAGCACTTTTTGAAATGCCTATCACTTCTGTTAGCTCACGCACCTTCAGCCGACCATCATTCAATACCATTTTGTATAGTTTCTTAACTGTGTCTTGCGTGGTCACCTCAATTGATCGACCACCACGGTGTTCGTCTTGGCAGCTCGTAGGGCCTCTTTTAAACTCTGCTACGCAATATTTGACAGTCATACACGAAGGAGCACTCTCCCTCAAAGTATAATCTAGCTCTGCTTTAATATTGCTTGGACTGAGACGTTTCAAATGGAAATATTGAATTATACAACGGTGACCAATTTTTTCCATGTTTACAAATTCACTGAGATCTTTTACTTTTGATGGTTCAAATAAAAATACTAAACAATGTGGCGCCTTGAAACTTAAAACATGTTTTATAAGGTTGCCACTTTTCACCAAAATATTTTTTCAAACTACTGGCACCATCAATATGTTAGGTCGGCAAGTTTTGGGACCGCCATCGTAAACATATTTGAGACGATCGATTCGGTACACGCTGAAAAAAGGCACGCAGAAGCATATTGCACGAACCATATATATGGTTGCAATCATTATTTTCATAAATTGAAGATCTGGTGCATATTTGTTGCTTTGTTGCCTGTACCGTTTTTGTTTTTAACAGTTTTCAACAAACAAAACCACATTTGGGTCACAAAATTTATATGATAACTTATAATCATGTAATATTGATTGGAAAACACAATGTGTTTGGACACAAGTATTATATATTTGCGTCAAGCTACAAACACGTTATCTTTGCATCCAAACAACAACAAATCGACAGCTTTTTCAGCGTGTACTATCTGATGACCATCTAGATTTACCAAGGCGTGAGACTAAAATAATCGGTTATTTTATGTTCATGGTACAAAGAATCGTGTTTTCTAATGCAGACATGGAAATCGCCAACTAGAAATGTATTTGAGACTTTATGGCACAGTGTTTCTATACTAATGACCATCTAAAGGTGAGGCAAACGTAATCACCCTATTGGAATATCCTATTACTTTTGCAAATGGTGCCAAATGTCAATTCGGTTTTGAAATTTGTGAACTAAACAAACGCAGGATACAAATCGACAAGCCATGAATCGATTTACTCCGCAAGAACGCGGAATAATTGTTTAAATCTTTTTGCGCAACAATTCGTCGGTTGTGTTGGCGCAGAGTGAATTTCGTCGCAGATTTCCTGGCTGCCCGACACCAACTGGAGAAACACTTCGGAGTTTGGCCACTCGCCTTGAAGAGACTGGGACAACATGAGATCTCCCAAGGCTAGCCGGCCCCGGAGCAGCCGTTCTGCTGAGAATATCGCTGCTGTTGCCCAAGATGTCTAAGAGGAGCCCTGAACATCGACCAGACGACGTGTCAAGCAATTGGGTATTATTCGGCGGTCCCTACGCAGAATTTTGGTGAAAAATTTGAAGATATTTCCTTACAAAGTGCAGACAGTGCATTAGCTGTTACTTGTTGACACGTGTAGCCTACGCTCAAGCCATCTTGAATCTCAACAAAGACGATTTTTCATCGAAAATTACCATGAGCGATGAGGCTCATTTCCATCTTAGCGGTTACATGATGAAACAAAATAATCGTTTCTGGGGCACCGAAAATCCCTATAAAACCCAAGAAGAACCATTACACCCGCTAAAAGTTACTGGGTGCTGTGCTGTTTATGCTGGAGGAGTCATGGGGCCATTTTTTTAAAAAAAGGACCCCGCGGGCCTAACGACGACTGTGGACGGCGCGCGCTATAGAGCCATGATTACTGAATTTTTTCTTCCTCAGTTGGATATCTTGATACTGGAGAACATGTGGTTATAACAGGATGGTGCAATGGTGCACACTTTTCGAGCCACAACTGATATTTCGAAGAAAGCATTTCCGGGCCGCTTAATCTCTCGTTTTGGTGATTTGCCAAAACTCTGCCAGACTTCTTTTTATGGGGTTTTTTGAAGTCGCGGGTTCAAAAAACAAGCATCAGACTTTTCAAGCCCTTAAAGAGAACATTCGCCAAGACTGCGACAACCTGTCGCCCAAAGTTGTGGCAAGAGTGATGGAAAATGAAATAAAACGAGCCCGTATGGTCATCAACTCTGGCGGCGGCCTCTTGGCCGATATCATTTTCTCAACTTGATGGAATAAATTCTAATGGATTAAATAAACAAATTTCACAAGCAGAACCAAAGTTTTTCATAAAAAATAAATTACAGCAAAAGAATATTGGGTGATTACTTTTGTCCCACCTTACATTTGCTGGGAAACATATTCATCGCATTAACGACAAATACTCTTCGCTGCAATGAAGCCATATACGTTGCAGAGATTAAAGTGTACGTTAGATATGAAAGTGTGCAGTAACACGATGGAAATATTCGGTGGTGAGCGAATGAATGTATTTTTTTTAAGACTTTATAGCTATGTGTTACTATACTAATTACTATCTATTTCATCGCAACAACGACACATATTCATCGCATTAACGAAAAACACTCATCGCTGCAATGAACCCATATTCGTTGCAGAGATTAAATTGTACGTTAGATATGAAAGTGTGCGTTAGCACGATGAAAATATTCTTCGAGACGATGCATAATATCACTCGTTTGACGAATCATTTCCATTCAATTTAGTTATTCAAAAATATTTCGGAATTGAGATGTGAAAGTTTTGGATTACCAAGAAGAATATAAGAAAGAAAGATATAATTTCTGAAAAATAATCAGTAGTTGGGCTCAGATTTTTCTTCGAGTGATGAATGTGTAGTGGTTAAAATTAAAATTGCATTAGACGCCAGGCATTTCGAAGCAGAAAACCTTTGCTGAACCCGCCGTCGTCTTACAGTCATGGAATGAAATAAAAAAAATGGCCAAATGAAGAAATACGGGAAGAAGAGCAGAAATCTATATTTTATTACAATCAACCCAAAAAGTAATACTAATACCCACGGAATGGAAGGAAGAAGAATTCACAAAATCATATATACTCTCATATACACTCGAAAAAACACACACACACATGCATACACTCACACACAAAAATGTGGGAAAATAATCAATAAATTTTATAGAAAATTGTAGTTGTTGCAAAAATAAATAAAAAATAAAGCAAAAGAAATAGACGGAAAGAACGAAGAAGCACAAAAAAAAGTTAATTAAATAAATTATTATATGAATGGGGTGTGTTCTTTCGAATTATTCGCCGCCATACATTACCCCATCCAACCCCCTCCAACTTTACCACCACCTACTACTCTCATGCCTGACGTCTGCACTCAATATGGGCTGATAGGGTTTAAGAGAAATGGCTGGCCGGGTAGGTGTTGCTGGGTCTGACTGTGCAACAGCAAAAAGAACAGCATTGCGCTCTAAACAATGTAAGGCAAAGGCTAGGTCGCAGCAATGGCAGCCACAGCCGCAGCAACAGCTATGACTAATGGTGGATTACAATTTAAATATTGTATTTTTCTACGTGTGGAAATATCAAATACTCGCAGCAACACCAACTGTAAACACTAGTCTTACAAATCAGCGTCTACAGGCGTCTCATCCTGGGCGCCCCCACGTGGAAAGACTAGACCTACAGCTGGGTACGGGGAACCAACAATGTACTGTGTTGGTGTTGCTGATGTGCGAAATATGCCTGAAGTTGTGTCACTACAAAAAATTCAATTATACTTAGATCCTTTCTTGCAGGAAGGTAGAGAAGGACACTCACTTGGGTGCAGAGGACTCGTTTTGTTTTAAATAAAATTAAATTAATTAACACAAAACAAAAGAAATACCCTTCGTTGAAACGAAATTGCCACGTTTATTTAGAAATTCAATACCTAGCGAAAGGGTTACCTGGCCCAGGGCATTAGGTTACATTTTAATGTTACGTGAACGTAGTCGTCACTCTTGCTCACAGATATTCTTACTATACACTAAAAAAAATCAAAGTAAATATTACGCAATCCCTCAACGTTTCTATGAATTCCATCATGCATTTTCAGCCAAAGAAATGTTTCATAACATCTATGAAACATCTTCATAGATTCTATGTAACGAAATTGATGAAATTTGTTCATAACGTCTATGAAACATTTTCAAAGATTATCCGTTTATGTATCTATATTTGATCTCTCAGTTGCTTTGGTTTTTAATTATTGTTCAGTTCAAGATCAATAACTATTAAAACGTACTTTTTCATAGAACAATAATTAAAAAACATTTTCAAAGAATGAAGTTTGTACATTTAACCTATGAAACTTTTTCATAGACTCTATGAAACGAAATTTTCTGAAATCTTTCAGAAAATTAAACTGCATTTTTCTGATCCCTTCAAACCGTAATGCTATTTCAGATCTTGCCACAGATTCTCATCAGAAATTGTTCTGAATGATGCTATTAAAAAATGCATCATGCTATATGTAAAAATATATATGAATGCAATGAGAATTATTTGCATACAACCGCTCAAAAACTAATGCTGGCACCCAAACACAAAATACCGCCAACTGGAGTTCTTAAAGGAATCTTGAATTTTCATCATTTTTATTTCAATAGTCCGGAAGGATTGTAATCAATACACTCAAAGAAATAAATAAATTAACGAAGAGTAATTTATGAAAAACTTTTATGAATACCTTTCGTACAAGTGGGCCAAAAGTAATCACCCAATGTTATTTTGCTGTATTTTTTTTTTAATAAAACTTTTTAACTTTGGTTCTGCTTGTGAAATCTGTTTACTTAATGCATTAAAATTTATTTCAACAAGTTGAGAAAATGGCATCGGCCGCGTTGCCGCCGTCAGAGTTGATGACCATACCCAGCAAAAAAGGTGTATACCAATTACCAGAATTTCCACCAGAACTACGCGGTAAGAGGTAGTGCAAATTTGGGTGCTGCACCGCCGCTTTTTACATAGTGTTGTCCTTGGAGGGTAGTAAGTACTCTCAATTTGGATACTTTTCTGTAGAATAAATTCTGTTCCTTAGCGCGACGATTCAGCACAAAAATTAGCACGATGGTAGCATGCCCGACAAGAAAACGGCAGCTGGTGAAGGTCCTGGGTTCAAATCTCACCAAATCAAACTTGTTTTTTTTTTTAAGCGACATGCAATGTGTCGATTAAATTTGTAGTTATTTTTAAAAAAAATTACCCAATGTGGCATGGCAAGTACAACGAACGAACATTTGTTGCCAAAATTTTCGGAATCAAATTGTATTCGCCTAAAAGTATACCATACAAATTACGGCGTTGTGTAGCGAGGGTTTAAATAATTACATAATTATTAATTTTTCTGTAACAAATTTTCCCCGACCGGGACCGGGATTCGAACTCAAGCGTTTTGATTGCCAGCCGCTCATCTCACCATCGAGCTATCGAAGACATTGAACTTGGACGAACAATAACAGCATAAGTGGCAGTTAATCTTTTTCTTCCGACAAACACCATAATATCTGTAATGCAATTTCGGATTCCTGTATGCGGAAAATCCGCACATAGTACTTCGTTGGTAGTACTGAAAGGGGTAGAGCCGTTGGAACTACTCCATTATATTTTTGCTGGGATATGGTCTCGTTTTATGGCATTTTCCATCACTGTTGCCAAAACTACGGCCGACAAGTTCTCACATTCTTGGCGAATATTCTCCTTAAGGACTTCAAGCGTCTGAGACTTGTTGACGCAAACCCGCGGCTTCAAAAACCCCATAAAAAGAAGTGTGGAACGGTTAAATCGGGTGATCTGGCCAGCCAGTGCAAATCACCAAAACGAGAGATTAAGCGACCCGGAAATGTTTCCTTCAGAATATGGGTTGTGGCTCGAGCAGTGTGCGCCATTTCACCGTCCTATTGGAAACACATATTCTACAGTTCCACATCATCTTATTAAGGAAGAAAAAAATTCGGTAATCATGGCTGTGTAGCGCGCGCCGTCCACAGTCGTCGTATGGCCCGCGGCGTTCTCAAAAAATGGCCCGATGACTCCTCCAACGTAAACAGCACACTACGCCGTAATTTTGAGCTGGTGAAATGGTTCTTCATGGGTGATACACGGATTTTGATGCCCCAGAAACGATTATTTTTTTTTATTCACGTAATCGCTAAGATGGAAATGAGCCTCATTGCTCATGATAATTTTCAATGAAAACTCGACCACCTCTTCGTTGAGATTCAGGATGACTTGAGCGTAGGTTACACGCGTCAACAAGTAACAGCTGATGCACTGTCTGCACTTTGTAAGAGAACATCTTCAAATCTTTCACCAAAATTTTGCATAGTGACCGCGATCGGATGCCCAATTGCGTGGCACGTCCTCTCGTCGATGTTCCGGGCTCCTCTTAGACAGCTTGTGCAACAGCAGCGATATTCTTAGCAGAACGGCTGCTCTGGGACCGGCCAGCCTTGGGAAGATCTCGTGTTGTCCTAGTCTCTTCAAGGTGAGTGACCAAACACCGCAGTGTTTTTCCAGTTGGTGTCGGACGGCCAGGAAATCTGCAACGAAATTCACGCTGCGCCAACACAACCGACGAATTGTTGCGCATACAAATGGAAACAATTATACCGAGGTTTTGCGGGGAAAATAAATACATGCCTTGTCGATTTGTATTCTGCGTTTGTTTACTTCACAAATGTCAAAACCGAATTGACCGAATTGGCGCCGTTTGCAAAAGTTATAGGGTTTTCCAATAGGGTGATTACTTCGAACCCACCCTGTATATTTGTAATATTTTCCTGGAAGTTTGTCGTAATACAGTGTGTTTTTTATGTTCCAGGCCAATGTTTTTTGGCCGCCATTTCTTGTTTGGTTCTCATGTGTCCGTTTGTATTTGACAGTTGTGCAGAGCAGTCGATAACAATTGAATATGGAGCATCTAACGCAACAACAACCTGTTGGAGTTATTAAAACATTTTATCTAAATTATCGTTCAATTGTAAAAACACGAAGAATTTTGCGGGATTTTTTTTTTGGTTTAAAAAATGTGCCGAGCCAATCAAGCATTCAGCGTATTGTAAAGAGTTTTGAAACTTAGTATATACTGGGAGATAAAGTTAAGTCTGACCGAACTCGTAACGTACGTATGGCACAAACCAACTCAGATGCTAAAGAACAATATTATTGAAGAAATTGGAGCAATAACACTCATAATACGCCAAAATATTATGGAAAATATGAATAAAAGATCACACATTTGCGCAGACAGAGGCCAGAGGCGCCCATTTAGCCGATATTGTATTGAATACATAATTGTTATAACCCAGACTTTCATGCAATAAAATATCATTAAAATATATTGTACCGTTTAAGATTTATTTAAAAAAAAACATTGGCCTGGAAGATACAAAACACCCTGCGTCTAAAAAAAAAACTTCCCAGGATAAATGTAGAATATTTAATGAAGAAGGTTTCGTAAAAATTTTGAAGTAAATTTTTTTTCAGTGAATACCGTACACACAGATTAACAAGAAAGGTTGGTGGTAATTAAACCCTATCCGGACTTTTATTATTACAATAATAGCTATTACGTTTAGGAAAAACACATTATGGATATGACCAACATAATCATCATCATGGTTTAATTGGATCAAATTGCAACAAAACAATCTTCGCTCAAAACACTTTTAAATTCTCCTAAAATATTTTTCTCTATAACACAGTGCAACACGAAAAAATATAACTATATACGGACAACACTATGTGATAAAAGACCAAAAAAAAAGACCCGTGTCTCCCAGTTTTGCCCAAAGTCATGCACTTTTTTTATGGGCCCCCAAAGATTTGGGGCCTCGGTGTCATTTTTGCAAAAAAGTGATCATTTTGTCAGGCTCATATCTTGCAAACCGTTCGGAATTTTGATTTACTCTCTGAGGGAAAGTTGTAGGCCGTGTCATAAAGAAGTAAGTAAACGGAGTTAAAAATCATGTAAGTTCTAGAAGTTCATATGTTATAGAAACTGGTTTATTTAGATTTTAGGTAAATTTCTGTAGTTGATTGTTTCCTTGAATTTTGAACGGTTTCCTTCCAATGGACCTGAACAGGGGAAAAAAAGGTAAAAATCAAATTTTTCAAAGTTTTTTTTTGCGATTTTGACCTTTAAGATGAAGGTTTTTTTGACCTTATATGTTCCTTATGACAAGACGGACAACTTTCCCCCAGAGAGTAAATCAAAATTCCGAACGGTTTGCAAGATATAAGCCTGATAAAATTATAATTTTTTGCCATATATGACACAGAAGCCCCAAATCTTTGGGGGCCCATAAAAAAAAGTGCATGACTTTGAGTAAAACTGGGAGATACGGCTCTTTTTTTTTTGATCTTTTATCACGTAGTGGTGTCCGTATATTTCCATGACTTAAAAAATTACACACACAGTGTAACCAAATTAAGTGGTTGGGTGATATTTGATCATACAGAAAGTTGAACTCGAAGCAACTGCAGCCTAATTCAATAAATTTATTAACCGCTGCTTCCACGTCCGGAGCACATATAACCATGTGACATATTTAGTTTAAAGCACTGCAAAACCCGCAGTTGCTTCTGAAATGCTGTCCCAAGATAAACAATACTACAGACTGACAAAACAACGGCTCCAGCAACATATTTCAGAACCCATGTATATGTTTGCGAGCATTGTTGTCATGAATTAAAGATCTGCTGCTTTTTTGTTTCTTTGTTTACAGTCACGTTTTTGTGTTCAACAGTTTTCAACAAACAATGCCACATTTGGGTCACAAAAACATATATTATAACCAGCTATGGGCACAGAAGCTGCTTGGAAGCCACGCTCTCACAAGTGCGTATACGTATACAAAAATGAGAGCAAACAAAGAGACCAGCCAAAGCAACGAAAATTGTTTTAGTTGGATTGAAAACAGCAAGCAAGCAAGACGTGTGCAGCTTTTTGCAATTTGAAAGGAGAAAAATTACATGCATAAAATTTGTTTTGTTCGCAGCGCTTCATGCTTGCTTAGATGCGCTCGCGTTTTATCTCGTAATAGAGTAATTTTTATTTTCATCAAAAAGGAATTTATACTTTATTTCCGTTCAGATTTTGTAAATACGTTGTATCTCTTAGTTTTAAGACAATCCTTTTTACTATTTTTTAGTTTTAAACATTCTTTCCAGAAAAATATCCGTCGAAAACTTAGTTTAGCAGGGAATAACAAAAACAAGCTCACTGTTTCTAAGTTTGAGAAATATTTATTTTACACAACATTTTTGTCAGTGCCACACATACAAGCAAGCACACAAGCAAGTGTCTCCAACATGTAATATTGGGAGGCAAACACAAATGTGTTTGGGCACAAGTACATTATGTTTGCGACAAGCTACAAACACGTTATATTTGTATCCAAACAACAACAAAAAAGACTGATTATTCAGCGTGTACTTTAAACACCGGTGATTGCCGGTAATGCAATTTGTAGTTTAATTTCTCTCGGCACCTATCACCTCACGTAGTTACGGTGATACCATCTAGTTAGCAGCCATCAAAATGGTTATCCGTTCAGATTCGGCATAAAACTCTAAATCCCGATCACTGACTATGAGTTCATAAAAAACAAGACTTACTCTTCCTAGTCCATTCGTGGGATTTAATAGGAAACTCAGGTATTGCTTCTACACTGAAAGAAAGTCTTTATATCAAACCGATCTTATATGTTCATCAAGTGCAATTCATTGAGTTGATGAGAAATTTCATCAAATTAATGAAAAGGTTTCTCTAAAGTTCTAATTTCCTTTAAGGCTAAGAGATCATGTTTTCTCCGGTTAGTGAAAACAATGTAAATGCCGCGGGTGGGATTCGAACTCACATTCGCTAGACGATCGTTTCGATGTTTGTGATGTTTTCAGTTTGAAGATTGTGGGATTCTTCAACTTTTTCAGCTTCATTCAATTTATGATCTTTTTTACATCAATCTCCATCATTGGAATTTAGAAATAAATAGTGGGATCGATTCAAAATATGGACATAATATTGTGAGAAAAAAACTGGTAAAAAAATTAAAATAAATACGTAATAGAAAATAGGGCAATGGACAAAGTACAATATCCACGCAATGAGCATTTACTGTGCTCTCTTACACCCTATTCTTCTGAATTGTTTACAACGAAAATTAAACCACAGAGTTTGGCTACACATTAACAAACAATATACATTAAAATAATGACCAATTTACATCAAATGGCTGACAAACTTACATCGAATTGATGACAACCTTACATCTAATTGACGACAAATGTACAGCAATTTGATGAATAATTTAGAAGAAAATGGTGAAAAATTTGCTGTAACTTGATACGAAACTTCAAAATTTACATTAACTTGATGTAACGTTGTCGATGAATCAACATAAACTATTGACGAAATATTAATGAAAGATTGATGAAATGTTCTTCATCAACTCAATGAAATGTGTATGTTCTTCATGAAATGTTCTTCATCAATTCAATGAAATGTTTGATGAAGGAATTCATAAATTTGATGAAGCCTTTATTTTCAGTGTATAATGAAGGAAGTCGAATCGCAACTGTGTATACAAAATAGTGAAAAAAGCAGAGGGTGATTGAATTACAGTGTTAACGAAGTAAAAGGAAGCAAATAAAATATCATTATGTTTCAAACCTTCTTCCAAAATGGGACCTCAACAAAAGGACATCAAGTTTATAATGTATGTAACATATAATTCGAGGTGCTAATTAGGTTGCACTGAAAACAGAGTTTTTTGGAATTCCTATTATGGGTAGGGGTCTCTGAAGATGCTTATTGAAGAGCTGTTTACAGGAACATCAAACTTTTTTTTAAACGAGGGTACTTACAGTCCCCTGCCCTCCGTTGAAGTTTCGATTCCTTGTGTGTTTGGTTAAAAAAAATATTTTTATGGTCAAAATTGGAGCAAAATTGTGTCGTGATGTGCATAATTAAAAAAATATATTTGCAAAATTTTGACTCAGCATTTTTTTCACAGCAACATTCTGAAGTCTTGATCCATTTTCGCGTATTTGTCATTGTAGACTGAAAAAAAAGCTTCATCAAATTTATAAATTCCTTCATCAATTTGATGACACCTTTCCTCATTTTCCAATGAAAAACACTTCATCAATAGTTTATGTTGATCCAACCACAACGTTACATCAAGTTGATGTAAATTTTTCATCAATTTGCAGTGCATTTTTCGTCAATTAGACGTAAGGTTGTCATCAATTTAATGTAAGTTTGTCATCAATTCATAAAATTTTTAGTGAGCTACACTGTAAGAAAATCTTTAATCGATGATAATCAATTGCTCTTCCATGAACTGATGATAAATTTCATCAAATCCATGAAAAGGTTCTTCAGTTTGAGGATTGTGCGTTTCTTCACCCTTTTCAACTTCATTGAATTTACGATATTTTTAACATCAATCTTCATCATTTGACTTTAGAAATAATTAGTGGGATCGATTTAAAATATGGACATAGTATTGAAAAATTAAAGAGAAGAAGAAAAACTAAAGAGAAGAAGAAAATAAATTTATAATAGAAAATAGAGCAATGTTCCCTTATACCTTGTTCTTGTGAATGTTTTACAATGAAATATAGATCAAAGAGTTTGGGAAAACATTAACAAACAATTTACATCAAAATTATGACAAATTTACATCAACTTGATGACAAACTTACATTAAATTGATGACAATATTACATCTAATTGACAAAATGGTGAAAAATGTACTTCAACTTGTTGTCAAACTTACGTCAAATTTATGAAATATTTACATCAACTTAATGTATCGTTGTCGTTGAATCACCATTAACTATTGATGAAATTTAGATAAAAGATTGATTGAAATGTTCTGCATCAATTCAATGAAACGTGTCGTAGGTTGGAAAATGAGGAAATGTGCCATCAAATTGATGAAGGAGTTCTTAAATTCTATGATGCTTTTTCTTTCAGTGCAGAGTCTATGAGAGAGAGCGAGAACGATCGTCCAGCGAATGTGAGTTCGAATCCCACCCGCGGCATTTACATTTTTTTCACTAACCGGAGAACACATGATCTCTTATAGCCTTAAAGGAAACTACAAGATTCTAGAAAGGTTTTTTAACTGACAGAAAAGTATCGGCAGAAGGGTGTACTGCACTACTTTGGGGTTAGTAAAGGAACTAGTGCCTATCCAACTAGTTACAATATATGTGACTTAAAAATTAAGTAGCTATCTGTATTACCAATTACTTAGTTGGCGATTTAGTGAAAATTGTCAACCAAACATCTACACGGGAATGGGCGGGAATGGGATTTCAAAAATTTATAATTTGCAAACAAAACAATTAATTATTTTAAAGAACAACTTCAGTGGCATAATGAATTCTTTATTTATTTATTTTTGGTTGCTTCAGATACGAAAATATGACATGAATACAACAATTTAGTTTAAGAATTCGAGCAATAGAATAATCTAAGCCAAATCCAACCCCAATGAAAATGCAACCTGTACAAACTTTTCAAGGCAACATGAAGAGAAATATCATGAATACACTTACTCGTGCAAACGAGTAGATATTACAATACCAAGCAGGTTACCCTGGGTCAGAAATATGTACATATGTTTGCCAAAATAAAAAAAGAAATGAAACAAAAAGTAATAGAAAAATATACACACAAAAACAACACAAGAAAATAAATACAAATGTTGGGGGGGGAAAAAACGCGTATCAAAAATAAAACAAAATTAATTATTAATAAAGAGAGCGTTCATAGGAACCCTTGAGATACACTTGGCGAAACAAAAGAACCATTTCATTTCTATGCAGGACCCACATTATATATGCAATATTCACTAAATGGAGCCCAAGTTGCATGAAGGAAATGTTGTTAAGCTTTTTCTCCGTTGCAGTTAAGAAAAAATTGCAACGGTTGCAAGTTGCAATGTAGCCAGTGACTGGCATTAGACTGCAACGCACTTAGACAATACCCTCGAATGCGTTGAATGGCAAATGGTTGGACTGGCAGCTGGTGGGGGGCGAACGGACTGGCAGGGCAAATGAACATGGGGCAGGAGTGAGTGACATATTTGAAAATGCACCCAGTGGATGAAGGGTGGGTAGGTGCGGGTAGGCAGGTAAACAGTCATTTGCAAATGTATAGTGAGTGAGTGCAGCAAACAGGCTGGCAAGTGAGGCAAGTCCACATGCTTAGATGGATGACGTACACACACAGAGAGAGGCATAGATGCGACGGATACACTTGCATGTACCAGTAATTATTCACCGGGTACATTCATTCATCCATCCATCCAACCATCCGTCTATGTATCTATCTGGTTACCTATCTACCCCCAATACCCCCCCACAACACAGTGTGTCGCCGTTGTTATTTGCAAAGAAATATGGCCAGATTATATATGAAATGCAGAATAACCCTCGAAATAATATTTAATATTTAGAGAGGAATAAATATTAAATGAGTGTGTTACTTAGGACATTGCAAAAGGTAGAGATACTGTGTTAAGGTACGTAACGTACTAGAAAGTACTGTACACAGTATAAATATAAATATATGAACTATGTACAGATGTATGTGCATATGTACCCTGTGTATCTAACTAAATGCATCACTGTTTGTTACTCCTCTATTCAGCCTCCATTCTCTTCTTACTCGTACACATCTCGATGTGAATGCGAATGCGAAGTAAACAAAACAGCAGCAGCAGAAGAAGAACAAGAAGCGTTTGGGGGCCCACCGGCAAAACATTTGTTGAACCAACTTGTGCCAATTGTACACGCTGTGTTACGTACAAGAACAACAAGAGATGGACGGATCTATCGTATGTACATTTACTGCGTGCGCCTGCATGTCAACACATAAAAAACTACAACACACACAATCAGCAGCCCTTTATCTGACCGGCTCCATCCCCCCCCCCCCCCAACCAACACGTTCCTCGCAGGCGTGTGTAAGTGACACTTGCAATAGACAGTTAATGCCAAAAGTAAATGTAATTTACTTCCTGAGGATTCAAACATTCATAGTACATAAATGTCGTGGTATTAAAATGAAACATTAATCCAGTAAATTTATTTGAAAATTAATTATCTTAAAGAATGATTTCTCTATTTTAATCAACATTTTCATTAACCTAACGAACTTGATTATTATGGTAATAAACGTATTAATTATGATAATGAAAGTGTTCCTTTGATATGGATCGTGTTCATTGACCAAATGAACGTTTTAATGATCTTAATGAAATTCTTCATTTCCTTATTGTAAATTTTGGTTGTTTTTAATGCCCCTGAAAATCCCATGAAGGGATCGAGGAGAGCTTCTCACAATCAGTGAGATGTGCGCATTCTAGTTTTTACTCTCACTGATTGGGACCTACAGTTTTTCCCCCGTTCCGAAGCTTTTTAAGGTGGTCTAAGAAGGGATCGACTCACGTTATTATGTGCAAGAGCCGCGCACACTACCAATTGCACCACCTAACAAAACCTTCCATAGAAAAGCAAACATACACAATGTTCAGTATTTAATAATTTTTTTTATCAAACATATTAAAAATTTATGAAATTTTTCATTATCCAAATGAAATTTGTAATTACCCAGCAAAAAAAGTGTATACCAATCACCAGAATTTTCACCAGAACTTTAATCGTCAATAACCAGGAAATATCTGGTAACAAGCAAAAGGCAGACACTATCGCAAACCAATTTGCAAGCGCACACTTGACCACTAACAACACGTTTAGCTCAGCAGAAAGAAAAGTCTACCGCACTACAATACTAATAAAAGAGGATAACACCCTAAACAATGACCCAAGTACCCTCACAACTTACGAAGAAGTCGTATTCTTCATAAACAACTTGAAGAATTCGAAAGCGCCAGGTTTAGATGAGATAAGCAATGTGTTGCTAAAACAACTTCCCCCATCCGCGTACGAATATCTGGTAAAAATGTTTAATTTCTGTTTGAAAAACGCTTATTTCCCAAATGAATTTAAATTGGCGAAGATTATTCCCATTTTTAAAAAGGGTGAGGGCCCAAGATCCCCTGCAAGCTATCGCCCAATCAGTCTATTATCTTCCTTAGACAAAGTTCTTGAGAAATTAATCTTCCATAGACTTCAATACTATGCTGCAGAAAATAACCTAATCCACAACTGTCAGTATGGATTTAGAGCGCATCATTCTACAACTCATCAGGTGAAAAGAGTTGTGAATATGATAAAGTCAAACAAGAACAGAAGATACTCCACAGGGATACTCTTCCTAGATATTGAAAAGGCATCTGATTCCATCTGGCACGATGGGCTTATATACAAGCTGCACAAAATGAACTGTCCAGTATATTTCATAAAACTTATTCAAAATTTCCTTACGGACAGAAGATTTGTTGTTGAGATAGACGGAGTGAAATCGGTAATAAAATGTATCCCTGCTGGAGTTCCACAGGGATCAGTTCTTTCTCCTTTATTATACTCGCTGTATATTTCTGATTTTAAACCTCCGGTCGGAAATGAGATAGCTTTATATGCCGATGTCACGCAAAAGTTTCAAATGCCATTGTAAAGAAAATGCAGAAGGCACTGATTTCCGCAGGCAAATATTATTCCAAATGGAAAATAAAAATTAACGAGGAAAAATCTCAAGCCATTTTATTTCCCTTTAATAAATCTCCAAGAAGAATTCCTTCGCGAAAATTGGAGATACAGGGAAGAGAAATTGCCTTTTCAAAATCAATAAAATATCATGGAATCACCCTTGACCAGAAATTAACATTAAAGGACCATCTACAGGAGGTGTGTTTAAAGGCAATTAGATGTAGTCGAGCATTATATCCGATACTGAATAGAAAATCAAACCTGAATATCAAAAACAAACTGCTTTTGTACAATTTATGCATTCGACCAATTCTTACATATGGCTGCCAGATCTGGAAAGATTGTGCGAATACCCATAAAAAGAAAATTCAAATTATCCAGAACAAAAATCTTAAGATAATTTACAATTTACCCTCAAGATTTCCCACTGATGAACTGCATAAGCGATCCAAACAGAAAATGATCCACGACATAATAACTGACTTGACACTGACATTTAATGACAAATGCAGAAGGTCAAACTACGCCCATCTGAGAAGTTTGATTTAGCAATGACTGATTTAATCTATAAGATTATTTTAGATTAAACTAGTTATTGATTTTAAAACTTCTTTTTATCTTTATTTTGTGATATTAAATGTAGGTTTTTGAATATCTTTTTCCCCTATGAAATGTTTTTATATTAATAAGTTAGTAATTAATCAATTTATTGTACCATTTGCTGAAATATCTTAAAGATAAAAACTCAAAACCTTGTAAACATATTTGTATTTGATAAATCTTGTAGTATTGATAGTAAATAAAAAAAAAAAAAAAATAAAGAGGTAGTGCAAATTTAAGTGCTGCCCCGACGCCTTTTACATAGTGTTGTCCTTGGAGGGTAGTACTCCCAATTTTTATACTTTTACGTAGAATGAATTCTGTTCCGTAGCGCTACGATTCAGCACAAAAATTACCAAGATGGTAGCATGTCCGACTAGAAAACGGCAGCTGGTGAAGGTCCTGGGTTCAAATGTCACCAAATCAAACTTGTTTTTTTTTAAGCGATATGCAAGTGTCGATTAAATTTGTAGATAGTTTTACAAAAAAATTGCCCAATGTGGCAAGTACAACGAACGAACATTTGCTGCCAAAATTTTCGGAATCAAATTTTATTCGCCTAAAAGTATACCATACAAATTACGGGGTTGTGTAGCGAGGATTTAAATAATTAATTACATATTAACTTTCCTGTAAAATTTTTCCCCGACCGGGACTGGGATTCGAACACAAGCTTTTTGATTGCCAGCCGCGCAAAAATTAAACAATTTTTTTTTAACACCCAGTTTTATCAAGTATATTGGGTACTTTTGCTTTGGTTTGTGTCTAGACTAACATATTTTGGGAAATTTCTTGTTTAATGGGAAGTTTTCTAGGTGGAGCCTGTAACCAATATTTAGTAAATATTGCCGTTTTGAATCCAATAAAAAGTAAATTTAGAAAAGCCAAAGTGAGAGAAGTTTAAAAAAACATTTCCTCAAGTGTCCCTTTTCTTAAAAAAAGTAAATTTTCTTAAAAAAAATACCTATTCATATTCTTAAACAAAGTACCTTTTCTTTAAAAAAAAATACCTTATCTTAAAGAAGTACCTTTGCTTAAACAAAGTATATTTTCTTACACAAAGTACCTTTCCTAAAAAAGTAATTCTTTTTTAAATAAGTACCTTTTCTTAAAAAAGTACATTTTCTTACAAGAAATTGCATTTTATTATAAAACTAGCCTTTCTTTAAAGAGCAGCTTTTTTGTGAAATAAAATAACTTTTCTTGAGATAAGTACCCACTCTTAAAAATGTACCTATTCTGGAAAAAAGGACCAATTCTAAAAAAATTCCCATTTCTTAAAAAAGCCCTTTTCTTCAAAAAAAATAATACCTTCTTTTAAAAAAATACCTTTTCTTACAAAAATTCGTTTTCCTTAATATTTTTTCCGGTTCAAGATCAATTTCTATGAAAAAGTACTTTTAAAACAAAAAGTACATTTTCATAGAATGTATTATGAACAAAAATGTGAAGTTGATTATTATGGTGGATGGTTGGGAATATAGATATTTCAATGCCCACCAAGGCATATCATCATAGAAATTGATCTTGAACCGGAAAAATTATTAAGGAAAATAACATCCTAAAGATCGAATAATAAAATGAAAATGGAGAAATTCCTTTTCTTAAAAGTACTTGAGATAAGTAGCCTTCTGAAAATAAGTACATTTTCTTAAAAAAAATAACCTTTTCCCAAAAAGAGTACTACTTCTTTAAACAGTACCTGTTCTTACAAAAAAGTACTTAAATGTAATAAAAATTCATACTCATGGCTTTTTCTTACAGAAAGTACTTCTTCTTAAAAATAGTACCTTTTCTTAAAAATAAACATTAGCTTTTAATAAAAGAAGTACATACCTCTCTTTAAAAAAAGTACCATTTCGGAAAAATATAATACATATTCTTACAAAAAGATTTCTTAAAAAAAGTTTATCATTTTACAAATAGTATCTTTTCTTTCTCTCTTTCTGTTCAATGGGCGCCTTAGGCGTGTTAGAACTAACTACATAATATATAGTGAAAGGAACCTCGTTCCACCCGGGTATCCCCTGACACCTCATGTAATTTCTTTATTTTCGTAATAACAATTTTCAATAAATTTCTTGATAACAATTTTCAATACCTCAACAAATATTTACATGAAAAAGTAACTAAACAACAAAATTAAATTTTTGATTAATTTTCTTTTATCAAAATGATAAAAAATGTAATGAATCTTGTCATTATTCTAATGAATTTGACACCCCTACAATTACTTTAAATAAATTTTGAATTTTCTTAATATACATTTTATTTGTTTTTTTTAGAATATTTTCCAACACCCTAACAAACGTGCCCACGAAAAATAACCAAACAACAAACTTCAAATTCTGATCAAGTTTGTTTATGTGATTAAAATGATTAAAAATTAATGAAATTTTCCATTTTGCTAATGAACTTGTACATTATCCCAATGAACTTTTTAATACTCATAATGAACTTTTTAATTACCTTAATGAATATTATACTTTTCTAATTGATATTTATAATTTTTTAAAACATTTTGCAATTTTGTCATAAACATATATGAATAGCAACCGAAAAAGTTTAATTTTGGATTCAATTTATTTTATCAAGATAATTAAAACCTAATTCAATGTGTAATTACGTTTAAGACCATGTTCGTTATCCTAACGAAGGTTTAGTAATATTAATGAAAGTTTTACTGTTCTTAAGGTAAATTTTAATTGACTTTTTATGACTTTTATCAATTTGTCGATACCCCAAAAACAATTTCCATGAAAAAACCCAGGCAATATATCGGGTTTTTCAATAACAGCGCTACAAAAGTTTTTTTAAATAAAACAAAACCGGTTTTAGATGCCAATGAAATTCTTTATTCCTGTGAAAGTACGTTCGATGCCATTATGTATGGAACTCGATTTCTTTGGCATGCCCACCACACGGGCACGCTTGCAGAAGTCCAGACGCTGAACCCAATTTTCGACGGTTTTCAAGCATAAATCGGCCGATACTGCTGCAATTTCACGTTCGATATTCGTACGAAGTTCATCAATCGTCGCTGGCTTGTTGGCATAGACCATAGACTTGACGTAACCCCACAGGAAATAATCTAACGGCGTCAAAACGCACGACCGAGGCGGCCAACCGACTGGGCCATTTCGTGAGATAACACGTTCACCAAACTTGGTTTCCAATAAATTGATTGTGGCATTCGCTGTGTGGCTTGTGGCGCCGTCCTGTTGGAACCACATGTCCTCCAAGTCCATATTATCCAATTGGGGCCAAAAATATTCGGTTATCATTGAACGGTAGCGATTCGCATTCACAGTAATGTGCCGGTCTTGATCACCACGGAAGAAGTACGGCCCAATGACGCCGCCGGTCCATAAACCGCACCAACCCGTAATTTTTTCGGGATACAATGATGACTCATGGATTACGTGTGGATTGCTGTCTGACCAATAATGCATATTTTGCTTATTGACGAAGCCATTCAGCCAGAAATGAGCCTCATCGCTGAAGATGATTTTCCGATGAAAATCCGAATGATTTTCAAGTTGTTGCTCAGCCCAAACATTTTGTACTGTGCCTGTGGATTCAAATTTTTCCACTAGACGCTCAATTGTTGATCTGGTAGGACGATTATGACGACCATAAATTGGACGTAGCGCTCTTAAAGTTGAGGCCACTGACTCCAAATTTCGGTAGTAAATTTTAGTAATTTCAACTCGTTGTTGGCTCGTATATCTTTCCATGATGAAATGGCAAACCTTACTGAAGAGAAATGTCAAAAGAGGGGGAAAAAATATGGCGTCGTTTGCTGTCCTTATCGATTTAGTTTTGTAGCGTCTCTGTTGAAAAACCCTTTATTTCAGTCTGATTACATCGGTGGTGCAATGGTTAGTGCGCGTGGCTCTTGTGCATGAGAACGTGAGTTTGATCCCTGATCTGACCACCTTACATTTCTTTCGACGGCGGTCACCTCGCTTAGTGATGGCGACACTATAAAGATCTTAGCCATGAAAAAGTTTCTCAAAATACCGTTCGGAACCGGTGTAAAACTGTAGGTCCCAATCAGTGAGTTCTAAACTTGAAAGCGCACAGCTCACTGATTGTGCTTAAGCTTTAGCAGTTGCCAATATTACAAATGTTTATGTGAAATACAGTAACTATATTAAGTAAACAACTTACTTTTGTTGGTCACTGTATATGCGAAAGACTCTTTACCACTCTTATGTGCTTTAGAAACGTTAATAGATCTTCTATTTTATTTAATTTTTTTCCTAGCTCAACTACAATCAGAGATAGTCAATGATACTGCTGGTGTAGTGTTTTGCTGTTACAAACCGAAACCCGGTTTTCCTTAATCACATTTCATATAAAAAATTAAAATTAAATTCTGTAACGCATTTTAAAGATATAAAAATTGTAATTTCAAATTAAAAAATATATATGGGATTCGAATTGAATCGAATATAATAAAAACTAAACTTTGGCACAGATTTTTAAAATTAAATTGAATTGAATTTATTTTGAATATTAATCACAAATTCTGCAACACGTTTTAGATTCTATAATTGATTTGAAGTTTATAATTAAAACATTTTGGTATTAATATTTTGGTATTAATATTTTAGCAATTAAAGAAACATTTTAAATTTATTGGTTTAAAACAATTAAAGCAAGAAAAGATAACAAAAATTAGAGTCTAAGCAGCGAAGCCGCTGTTCGACCCTCACAGACGAGAAAATGCACTCATTTTTGATCAGAGGAATTTGGCATATCATCATGAATCGATTGACGCCTAAACAACGCTACCAAATTATCAAAATTTACTTTGAAAAGCAGTCATTGATTCACGCAACTTAGAGACGACTTCGTGATTTTTATGGCGCACATAACCGTCCATCTGCCAAATCATCTGTCGAATATCACATACTCTGTAAATGATGCAATAACTCCACCAGGACGAAGGAACCCAATAGAACTTTTACGAAAGTATACAGCGATTGTGTAGGAAACAAACAAGATAACTCCACACATGTTGGTATACTTTGTATATAGAGTGCATATGCAGATACGAAGATGACAATTTTGTGTTCGCCTCTCATTCAGCTTCCTACATCTTCACATACTTTGTTTACTGAACAAGTGTACACTCCATACATTGTTTATTGAAACCGAGAACAGTAATAATATGTTTATTCGTAATAAACCGTTAGTAGTGTTTGTTACGTGTAAGCGTGCGCCCGTGTTTTATAGAAATATGAATGTCAATAAAATATAAATAATAAATAATAATTTTGAATATAAAATTATTAATAAAAAATCCAAAACTTATTTTTTATTAATTTGAGTGGTTCTATACGCCTCGGAATACATGGTATATACAGTGGTATGGGGGTTGTACACTGTTCTTTATATTTTCTCTTCAGCATTGAGGACTACGCTACAAACATTTCTATATACAGTTTAATTCGACTGTAGGTACTGATTGTATAAAATTCTACCATTCGTCAGAATTGTATTGAAATTGTAAACATTACAATAAACAATTTAGATGAAGGTTGTATATTAGATACGAAGACAATGCAAGAAGATTGCTTGTAAACATTTCCCTATACTTTGTATACTGTATTGTTTGTATCCACACAAGTGGACATTCCTTAACAAACGTATATTACAGAGGTATAGTGAATTTCACAGTACCCCTGCCTAGGTTGTATACTGTCCTACTGGGAATGTGCGTACTGAAGAGAATATCGCCACTTTAAACGAAAGTGTGGTCGAAGATCCAAATTTACCGATCCCTCGTCGGTCATACTACGTGTAAAATTTTGCGCAAAGATCTTGGCCTACACCCGTATAGACCCACCTGGTGCAGAAGTTAAAGCCACGAAACCAACATATGCGTCGTTCTGTCGCCGATTTGGCTCTAGAGCATTTGGAAACTGACCCGATGTTTCATCGTAAAATTGTGTTCAGCGATGAGGCTCATTTTTGGCTTAACGGATTTGTTAATAAAAAAATCAAAGAGTGTTCGAAATCACGGGCGATATGTTAACACCTTTTTGTTACACGGTACCTGTTCGATTTCTATGAAGACATAGTAAATGTTACATTGGAAAATAAAAAAAAGAATTGTTTTTGTGCTGAAGGCTCTTTTGCTATTACACTTTCTTTGTTCTTACATCTGCTTTAACATTAAATGTAATATTGTTAAAATAAATAAAACAATATTTAGCCCAGTGAAATAATTGTTTTTGTTTTGTCATAAACAGAGCGACGACAAAAAGTATTGAATAGTATAAAGAACTTATTGCACTCTTTTTCTGTTGTCATGTAGAGAGTCTGATTAAAAGAGCATAAACGAGTCTTATTCTCTTTATAGAATATTTCAATATTAATGCACCATTTCGACAATATTATTACATAAAACAATACAAAACCCATAAATGTTTCAAAAGGCATCAATGTTTCACATTAAAATTATGAATGGACCAAGTTATGGCAAAAAGAGTGTAATACATTTTGAATCATTCGCCAGATGTCGCCAGTGTATTTGAGTCATATAATACGTTCCATGAGTTCTCTATACTATTCAATACTTTGTGGCGACGGCGACCTGCTTATTTGTTCGCTGCATAGAGTAAATTTTACTAGAGAGAATATTTGACTCATCTGACGTTTCCTTTCACACTATTCGTGATGCCGTCGGTGTGATAGAGAATGTTTGACGAAAAGCGACATACACCAGGTGGAATTACAAGAACTTCTGACTTTAATTTTTCATGTCGTTTTGGTGAAAAACTTTGAAATTTACAAACAGTTGTACAACAACAACTTATGTGATGCTAACGCTGTGTGTTGTTTGCATGTGTTCACTTTGATAGATTGCCCTACCCGTGCCTATAGATGTTAAGACATCAAAAAAATTGACGCACATGGAGTAAGACCCGACCACAACAGGCCCTACAGGGTCCATTACATCCGTCATGGCATCATAGTTCCCTATTTCTTCAAAAATGAAGCCTGAGATCGTGTTATGTTCAATGGAGACCGTGTTACGCACCATGATCAATGATTTTTTGTTTGCAAATATGAATGACAGACACAGGATGGCGTTACGTGTCATACGGCGACCGCAACCAACGATTTACTGAAATCTCATTTTGGGGACAAGTTGATTTCGAGAAATGGACCACCTGTCAATGGACCTCCAATATCGTGTGATTTGACACCTCTCGATTATTTCCTGTGTGGCTACGTGAAGTCTATGGTTTACGATGCTAAACCAGCCGCCATTGAGGCCACAGTAGTTCGTGTTATTCGTGACATACGGCCAGCAATGCTTGACAGAATTACCCAAAATTTAACGTTCAGAATGCGTGTTATGATGAACACCCGCGATGGGCATATGCCCGAAATCATTTTCAAATGTTTATGCCATGTCTTTCCAATAAGAATATTATTTGGATTAAAATTTAATTTTTTGTGTCATTTTATTTTATTTCAATTATTTTATATGTTTTTTTTACAATTTCAATTTCTATCGCTTTTAAAAAAGAGACACCCTTTACTATTCTTTACACCTTGAGACAGTGGCATAAATTTGTCAAAGATGAATTTACAGAATGACTCCAAAATTCTACCACAAAAATCTTATGATACGTTTTATTATACGAGCGCGGATCAGTAAGACCGTAACTCTTCGAACTTCCCTCGAAGTTATATGAAATGCAACACTGCTACCATCAAGTACCACCTGTTAATAGACTACTGTCCGTCATTTACTTTGCATTTAACAACCTCGTGCATTTTTTAATGTAAAAAAGTGAATTTCGGGTGCTCAATAAACTAGAGATGTGACGGATATTGATTTGGCCGGATAACCGGATATCCGTCAAGATGCGAGGCCGAATATCCCGCGGCCGGATAGTAAATTAAAGATTTCATTATTTTTAGTACGGCAGGCAATAAACGACAATAAACGGATGGAGCGATGTCAGTTATCTTTGGAAAATAACGTACTGCATGCAGTCTGGCAATACTGAAAATCAACAAATTAAAATCTGGCATTACTGAAAATCAACAGCTGATTGTTTCAATTATTTTACTTCATAATTTGTACGAAAAGGCAGAGAATATGTCTTCAATGATAAGAAAATCGTCTATTTGGCAATATTTTGAAATTAAAAGTGAAAATAATAAGATTGGTATTTGTTTATTGTGCAAACTACCAATTTCTCGTGGTGGTGAAGGGAAAAAGCAGGTGCGTAAGAGTAATGCTTTTTTGCAGTCTATTTAATGAATACAACCTACAAGTTACGAATCATATACTTATTAATTTTCAATCTTTCCCCAGGCACATCTGCTACGAGCAATCATTTGAAATTAAAGCACCCAGAAAAATTCATGAATTTGAATAAAGATAAAAAAATAACGACGCAGTTACGCCGCTTGCGGAGCCTGTCAACTCTTGTACCAGTTCCTCTTCTACAGAAAGGCAACAGACTTTGTCAGAGGCATTCGATAGAAAACTGCTTTGGGACATAAATAATGCAACTGCGAAAAAATACCATTATCTCAAAGCAGAAATGATTGCACTGGATAATGAGCCACTTTGTGTCGTTGAAAGAGTTGGATTCGCAAGATTACTTAAGCAAGCTTTACCACGCTATGAACTTCCAAGCCGAGCCTTTATGACCCAAAAAATAGTTCCCGATATTTACAACCGAATTCTCAAAAAAATCCAAATAAAAATTTCAAGTGCTGTCGCAGTTTCTGTCACTTCTGACATGTGGACGTGTTTGCGCAATAACTCCAGCTTTCCGAGTTTCACAGCTCATTGGCTTTCTGCAGAATTTAAACTTCAACACGGAGTTCTAGCTATGAAACCGTTTTCAGGATCTCACGCAGGAGAAAACATAGCAAATGAACTCAATAGTATTGCATCTCGCTGGGATATTGAACAAAGCAAAATACATGTTATTATTCATGACAGTGGCGCAAACATGGTCAAAGGCGTTCGAATGGCGGAGTATAATCGCGCCAGGTGTTTCATTCATTCGCTTCAGAGGGTTGTGCTTGAGTCTTTGAAGGTACAACCTGAAGTAATGGACTTGATTGCCAATGGTAGACGCATCGTAACTCACTTCAATCATTCAGGTTTAGCAAAAGAAAAATTGCTGGCGCTTCAAAAAGAACTATGTTTACCTGAGCATCAATTGGTGCAAGATATAAACACGAAGTGGAATTCCACTTTCTATATGGTGGAACGTTTATTGGAACAAAAACGTGCTATCTCCCTTTATGTGTCCGAAAACGACACACTTACTAATCTAACAACTCGTCAGTGGTGTTTGATGGAGCAGTGTGTACAACTTTTGAAGCCGTTTGAAGAAATAACTAAAATTACAAGTTCTGGCCTCTCCTGCATATCCGAAGTTATACCGCATGCAGCTGCATTAAAAAAATTCATAGACAAGGACGAAACTGTACGACGAACAGCAGATTTACTTAATATGAGAGCCTCCTTGAAAGCACAATTGGCATCTCGTTTTATTTCCTTAAGTGAAGATCCAATATACCTTATTGCTACTTTTCTGGATACCAGATTTAAGGCAAACTTTTTGGGAAAAGTTGAAGCTGAAAGAGCTCGACAGACTATTTTATTGGAACACTTCAAAATGACTTGCGACACGTCTTCCATCAGTTGTTGTTCATCGACGTCTTCAACTAGACCTAAACACTTACGATTAAATGAAACTGATTCAAATGTAGCTCGTGAATCTCACGAAACATTTTGGGATTGTTTTAATGAAGTGGCAGATGAAAACAACATTCAGTCTGGCGATCATGAGAAGAACCCAATTGCTACCGAGATTGACTTCTTCTTGAAGGAAGTTCGAATTGATCGCAGTCAGGATCCTTACGCTTGGTGGTCGTTTCACTCCAAAAAATACCCAATTTTAACGTCGCTTGCCAAAACGTTCCTTACAGCTCCTTGCAGCAGCGTTTATAGCGAAAGACTTTTTTCGGAAGCTGGCTTGGTTTACGAAAACAAGCGAAATCGTTTATTGTCTGCGAACGCTGAGAATTTAGTTTTTATTCACCATAATCTAACTCTTCTTAATTTTGAGTATTAATGTCAATCGTTTTATTAATTGGATGTTTTTTAAGTTTTTAGATTATAACTACATAAATAAATGTATTTTAAAAATGTATTTTAACAGCCAAAGTCACGATGTTGAACGTTAACGTTAGCTTTCTTTCTATGCGAAAAACAGCTGATTTGGGAGCCACTAACAAACGAACGAAAACATATACAATTCAGTACAAAATCGGACCCCACTTACACCCTCTCCCACAAAATCAAAGCGAACGAAGCCAATCACTCACTTTCGTTTCAAAAAGCGAGTCACTATCTTTCGACTTGTCGTTCGCATGGTTATATGTGTGGTTGTTATTCAAAGCAATAATATAAAGTTGACGTTCGCCATTTAATTTCGGAGCGAGAGAAAAGAGTACGAGGAACCTGTATCTGCAGGTGCCGCACAGTTGGCGTTTTTGTGCTAAAATGGAAATATATTTCAATAACAAATTTATTATAATGACATTATTTTCTGTCCATTGTGTTTCTTCCATTGAATTCTATATAAATTGTTTTTGCTGCAAGCTTTTATTTGATTTCCAGCTATGCGACAACCAAAAGACAAGTGACTGGTTTTGACATTTTCGTTCGCCTAGCCGACAGCGAAAATAGTTAGTGGCTTCCGATTTTGCAAACACACAACCACACAATAAGATTTAAAGCCTGGGATAAGAACAAAAGTGAGTGACTGGCTTTCGTTCGCTTAGGTTTTCTTTCGAGATCGTAACTTTGGCTGTAAGTTTTTGAAAGACAATTTGTAACGTTTTGTTACTTTTTTACCTTCAAAAAAAAGCTATTTTATTGTTAGTTACTTAATAAAGATTTATTTGCTTAAAATAATTCTAAGAAAATATCCGGCCGGCCAGATACCGGATAGTAGCTCATTATCCGGTGTCCGGCTGAATAGTAAATTTAGGCCGGATATCCGGCAAACCGGATAGTTGCCGGATATCCGTTATTTTTTGCGAAAAAAAACCGTCAATCAAACCAAGGAAAAGCTTAATAAATACTACGGGGACTCTACACCATCGATTTCAATGGTTAAAAAAGTGGTTTCCTGAATTTCGTTGCGGTCGCACAAGTACATATGACGCTGAACGTTCTAGACGGCCAATTGAGGTCAATACATTCGAATATATTGTTGGCTGATCGAAGAGTAAAAGTGCGTGAGATTGTTGATGCCATAGGCATTTCATATGGCAGTGTAGTTTCGATTTTAAATTATCAGTTGGGTTTAAGAAAGCTGTCTGCAAGATGGGTGCCGCGTTTGCTCTCAATTGACCATAAACGTAAAAGGATTGTGTGTAGTTGTTTAACCGCAATTCGAAGGAGTTTTTGCGGCGTTTTGTAACTGTGGATGAAACATGGATCCATTACAACACTCCGGAGACCAAGCAGCAGTCTAATCAATGGGTTTCACCGGGTGAACCGGCTCTGAAGAAGGCCAAGGTAAGTTTGACGGCCAATAAGGCGATGGCAACCGTTTTTGGGATAAACACAGGTTAATCCACATCGATTACACCTTCAAAAGGGAAAAATAATAAACGGCGAATATTATGCCACCTTATTGGACCGATTTAACGAGGATTTAAAAAAAAACGACCCCATATGGCCAAGAAAAAAGATCTTTCTCATTAAGGTAATGCACGGGCTTACACGTGTGTAGTCTCAATGGCAAAATTCCATGAATTGGGCTACGTATTTGTACCTCATCCGCCATATTCTCCGGATTTAAGTTAAGTAAGGAAGTTCAAATTTGACTCAGCCGTTTGAGCCGTTTCAAACTCAAGTTCCTGAATCAAACTGAAAATCCGGTTCTCTTGAATTGTCCTTTTTTCCGTTTCTCTAGTCAGTAACCATTCATATAACTTTTGTGTGCCTTCTTTGAAATGTTTGGCCGTTACCCATTATCCCAACCACCCATTCTGCCGTCCATTACTTTGCCCCCAATACCAAATACAAAACAACTACCCCAACAACAACAACAAAAAAAGCAAGGCACGTGTGTGGGTGTGTGTGTGTGTGTGTGTGTGTATTTAACCGAAATTCTTATAAAATATTCAAAGTCCATGTAATTTCTTATTTAAAATGCCATTAAATTTTTTTTTGTTTATTTGAATGAATACATATATGTAGGTACATATATGTATGCAAGCGTGTGTTTGTGTACATGTATTTGGATGTAGGCGAATGTGTGTGTGTGTATTTACAAATTGCATAGAATTCTAATTTTTATGTACCGAAGCTACGTAAAGTAAACATTTAGAAGGACAGACACATCAACGGACCTGCTTGCATTCACATACAGGACTCTATTGATTACAATTACAAAACACAAGCAAAAAAAAACAAATACAAAAAGGAGGCACTGGCGTTAGGAACTAGCCCACATTCCAGCGTCATTGTGTGCAATATTATAATATTTCCTAACCTATCTCAACACAATTGTCATATCGGTTTGCTGGTCTCGTTAGGGGACCAAACCATCATACACACCAACCAACCAACACACTCCATTGTATTGTGAAACAAAAGTAGTTTAGATTTTGTTCCTTCAAATGGGTTCGTTTTGAATTGTATTTATTCCTTGTCCTTTTCAAAATAAATTGATATTTTTATAAAGAAAAAAAAAACAACAATTACATTTTTCATATAAAGTTGTGATATTCATTTCATTCAATATTCGTATTTATGGCACCCAAAGTTGTACCTTCCTCTTGTTTTCATTTCCATTCTAATGTGTTAAATTAAAAATATAAAATAAAAATCTGCAATTAAAACTCAAATGCCTAAAGCCCTTTGTCAAGCAGTCTTGTGGTAGGCACTGTAAAAGGTACATGACCAGTAGTACGTAGCATTTTACACGTGCCGTTTTTGTTTGCGAATTATGACAATTCCATTACGGATCGTTAAAATTTTATATTAAAAATTAATACCTTTTCAATTTATTTATGTAAATAATAAAATAAAACAAAATTCATTCTCCGCAATTTCTCACAAAGGAAACACAAGACGAGGGGCAGTCATCGGAGCAAGGAAATACATTTGAAAACGTTAACCAACTTAAGGCGGAGTTTAATTTTAACTTTTGCGTACTAATTAATTTTAACCTGGATGCAAGGGCTCTTCGAACAGCTCTGAAGTCTTTGAATAATATGAAGATATATTCATAAGAAAAATGTAGAACATTGTAAAATCCCAGCTTAATCAAATGTGAGCTCACGTACACATTCATCGCCCTAATGGAAATATTCGTTGCAGCAACGACAAAATCGTCGGGTACACAAAACCATTTATTGCTGCAATGCATTTCATACGTTGTGGTGATGATTTGTGTACTGTTGACCAGTTTTGAAAATAGTAGATGAGGATTTTTTTGTAGTGAAGTTATCACTTAAATCGCCCTATCCAGGTTGTGAGGATGGAAGTCGTAAACTTGTTTCCGTCCACCTCATGCCTGTTACATATGGTGTTATTTTGATTTAGATATAAAACTACCTTTTGTTAAATGCCCCTTTTTATGCCTTTTTTATCCACCTCTGATTAACTCACCACGATCAGCTGAGAGTGATAGCAGCCAACAGCTGAGTGAGAACAGCAGCGCCGCACAAACCACTGAGCGACAGTATATGGGGTTCGCACAACCATAGGCATACACACACACATGACTGGACCATATAAAGTGGCGCGCACAACTCGAACAAATCAGTCGTTTGATAGCCGGTGACCCTAACACATCGTAGCTAGTTTTAGTCATAGTAGCTCGTAGCATTGTACACTAGTAGTTTTAGACTTATAGTTATCCTGTTTGGTTCCTTGTTCGGGGACAACCTGCCTGAGGGAATCCGATTTGGGTATCCTGACGATATCTCGCCTGGTAGTCCTAGCCAACGTTATCCTTTGTTTAACGCCGTAGTGATCCTGTTTGGATACTTGTTCGTGGATACCCTGCCTGAGGGAATCCGAGCCAGTGCCTAGACAGCGATCAGTTCTGTGTACTCGATCGGGGACACCCTGCCAGAGGGAATCCGATTTGGGTATCCTGACGATACTTCTCGATACGTCTCTTTTCAGAAGAAGGTTGATCTGGCCCCCTATCATAACAGTCAGGCCTACCATCGTCTTGCAGCAGAAGTCAACGTATTCCCGTACCCCGAAGTTTCTCGTCACAAACATCGACTTCCGTGTACCCGTCGTCTGTTTTACGAAAGCAACTGGCATTCGAACGACCCTTCCCACGAAACACCGCCAGATCGTCAACTATAGCACAACTATAGCAAGGATCCTACAAACTTTAGCAAAGCCAGAAGATTATCCCAGTGAGATATCGTAGAGTGTGCATTAAACACGCAAAATTGTAAATTAGTTAAGGTCAAAAGAATTGAAAGTGAAATAAAACAGTCATCAAACACCAACAACCGGTCTTTCTCTCTCTCTCTCTAGTGAATCTAAATTGTATGTAACGGACTCTGGATACCCCTGAGCGTATCCTAGCTTCAAAAAGGAAAACTCGTTGTTACAAGGTTTCGGATATGAGCTGATGCATGCACCTTTCCAACTCATAGCTGCCAGCCTTAAACAGCTCAGCCGGTAGTCCATCAGCACGTACGGCTTCGTTGTTCTTAAGCCGGCAAATTGCAGTTCTAACTTTGCTTTGGCTAGGACTGGCAGTCGACGCCAACGTCCCATATGTACGAGGGGGCTAACAAAAGATCGCTTAATAGAGTAGAAAAAACTAAACAAAAACTGTTTTAATTTTATATCTTTATTCTTCATCTCTTTGTATTTTTTCAACGTAATCGCCATTTATTTCGATACATTTTTGAAGTTGCAAAATCCACCTTAAAAAACGGTCTTCAAAATCTTCAAATTTGCACCTTCTGGGCTCCATACCAAGCTTTGTTGTTTGGTTTCAGGATCGTACTTGTAAAACCATGCTTCATCACCTGTTACAATTTTCTGAAAAGTGGAAAACTTTCCGTTTCTGAATTTGTCAAGAAAATATTGAGCACAACGCACACGTGCCCCTTTTTTTTTAAGCCTCAGTTAAAATTGTGGGGAACCCATCGTGCCCATTTTGATGGGATATTGGAGACACCCATTAGATAAAACCGCAATTGGACGCAACGTTTTCGAGTTATAGCCCCTTTTTTATTTTAGCGATATTTTTATTTTTTTCCGATTATTCGAAAAAAATTCTTCCATACGAATTGGACCACTTTATGAAAACCCCTTATGTCTACAAAAGGGAGGCTCTGATCCAGTTCCAAATAAATAAAGTGCTTCCCATTACATCCCATGAAGGAACAGGGGAGAGCCTCTCACAATCACTGAGCTGTGCGCTTTCCAGTTTTCACTCATTGATTGGGATCTACAGTTTTACACCGATTCCGACCGGTATTTTGAGAAACTTTTTCATGGCTTAATACTCGATAGTGTCACCGTCACTATGCGAGGTGACCGCCGCCGCATAAACAAATTTTTTTTTTTAAGGTGGTCAGAGCAGGGATCGATCCCATGATCACATGTACAAGAGGCGCGCACACTACCCATTGCACCACCGACGGCCACAATAAAGACGACCGTCATAATAAAGAAACAAAATGCAACAGGTCTTCAATTAACGAAAACAATACTTGCAAACATGTATATTAGGGTGTCCCAAAAAATTTTTCTTTTTCGATTTTCATGGTTGCTCAAGCTTGATTCGAAAGCTTATAGGATAAAGTATTTTTCAGATTTTTCGCACATGGTTTAGAGGTCGCACAAGTCGAATTTCCCCAAAAATCGGGTATTCCGAACGTTTTTTGAATTTTATTTAAAACTCGGTCAATAATAACGATTTTCTTAGTTTGTAAATCAACATTTTTAAAGCAAAAGGATCAAACTTTTATTGTATATGCATAAACCACCAGTTTTGGCAATGATTTTGATGAATAAGGTACCACGTATTAAATTTTTTCGTAAATTTTGAATAAATTTTGTTAGTAACGCTTTATAACTTTTAAAATTCCTATGCAAATTTAAAAAACTAATGACGCACTTTAAAAGACATATAAATTCCAAACAATTTTGTATAAAAAATTTTTGAATATGCGGTTTCTATTCCAGAGTTATACCAATTTAAGGCCCTTTACCCATTGTAGGAAACTAATAATATTATAATCTGTTAGCTATTTTTGCATCGGATTTGCTTTAAGTTTCAATGCTCTTTCTAATGATGCACTTTAAAGTATGGGTAAATTCCAAGCAATTTTCTAAAAAATTTTTGAATTTGCAGTTACTGTTCCAGAGTTATGCCACTTTAAAACCCTTTACCCATTGTATGAACCTAAAAATTTTGGCACACTTTTCCCACCTGGCATCTCTCCAATGACACTTGTAGTATTGTCTTCCAAGGCAGCAATCGTGATTGGTTACACAATAGAGATCACGTGCCATCCCTCCACAAAAAATAGTCTAGTGTGGTCAAATCGCACGAACGAGGCGGTCAATTGACAGCGCCAAAACGTGAGATTAATTACTCACTAAACTCATGGTATCGTCTGCAATGTGGCATGTAGCATCGTTCTATTGAAACCACATGTCAACCAACTTCAATTGGGCATGTAAACAGTCTGTTATCATCGACGGTACCTTGCGCCATTGACCATAATATTGCGGCACTCATCGTCTTTGAAGAAGTACGGTCCAATGATGCCGCCGGCCTACAAAACGCTCCAAATAATGAATTTTTCAGTATGTATTTGCGTCTGTTATACAGCCTCTGGCTGCTTTTCGGACCAAATTCGACAATTCTGTTTGTCGTGGTACCCATTGAGCCAAAAATTACCCTCGTCGCTGAAGACAATTTTTCGATAATTTAAAATGTTCACAAAGCACGAATTTTGATAATAAAACTCAATGATTTGCACGCACTGTTCGTTTGTATGTCTATTCATGCACGTTGAAAAAAGTGGCCGCAGCAACATATTGTAGGAAACACGTATATGTTTGCAAGCATTGCTTTCATGAATTTAATTTCTGCAGTCTGTTTGTTTCTATGTTGTTTGCATGTTTTTCTTTTCGGCAGTTTTCAATAAACATTGCTACATTTGGGTCAGAAAAACATATGTTATAACCTGCTAAACATATAAAGTTTTCCATGATCTTCGATTGAAATTCTTCTTATTATTTAAACGAGCTTAAGATCAATTATATGTATTGCTTATTTAGTTCCAATATTTCGTCTCCACATTGGGCGACTTCTTCAGGGAACAATTATAATGGCACAATAATAATTATTAATAATAATTGTTCCCTGAAGAAGTCGCCCAATATGGAGACGAAATATTTCAAATAAATAAGCAATACATATAATTGATCTTAAGCTCGTTTAAATAACCTACTAAACATTGTGTCTCAAATATGTAATATTCAATAGCAAACACATTGTGTTTGGACACAGCCAAACAACATATTTTTCAGCGTGTGTTGTAATGGCAAGGCATACTGAAAAATATTGACTTTGACACATGTCACGGGTCAAGCGTTAACTGTCAAAAATTAAACACTGAAACCCAAATAGCAAAAAAAGCTCATAATCATGTTTTCTTCAACTGTTTTACATTAAAAGTATCACAGTGTTGTTGGGAAGTGCAACGCATAAAAGAATTCAATGCAACTCTATTTCAAGACGGATGATTAAGATGGGTCGGCTGTATGTCTGCCAGTTTTAAGGCTGTGCCAGTCTGCCAATCGTGTGTAGATTTCGCTAACGATAGCTACTAAAATCATCGTAGTCGATAATCCAGAGTACGGACTGGTTTTTAGGAAAATACACTCAAGGTCAAGATGTTACTATTCAGTATAATTTTACATCTTTGAACAGACTCGTTTAAATATTTATTTAAAGTTTAGATTAGTGAAACATTAATGTAAATATTACAAATATGTATATTCAAATATTTTTCCACACTGGAGGTCATCAAAAAAAAAAAACTTTTGGCCTTATCCAAGACTCTAACAAGTTAAATTCATTCACCTATCACATCAATGTATATATGGAATTTATTTTATGTCTTTGCCTCCTCTTTCTTCTTTGCTCCCTACTCTTCACATCTCTTTCCACTACTCTTCTTCAATAACAACACAAAACAAATTGACATAATAAAAGTAAAACGTGTCTGCATAAATTAATTAATAAGTTAAGCTTAAAGCTACGACATAAAAATAAATTGTATGTGTATACATGTGTATTAAAAGAATACCCAAGCAAACAAATAACGAATTTATTTATATAAATAAAGACACACAGAGACATTTCAAATGTCACTAATTAATAATCATAAACATAAAACAAACCAAAAAAAAAAACACACACACAAGTCATGTTATTTCCACTAATCAAGTCGATTATATGGGGTACCCTACACTAGATATAAAACTATTTTGTCTATCTTTATGATATATCAATTTTCAAAACGATATAAATTTAAAATCGAATCTCTGGAAACGAAGGCAAGTGCTGAGAAATATGTACACGCTGAAAAATCTACCTATTTTTGTTGTTTGGATGCAAATGTAACCTGTGTTTGAAGCTTATCGCAAACATAGTACACTCGCGTCCAAACACTTTGTGTTTGCTATTCAATATTACATGTTTGAGACAGAATGATGAATAAGTTATAAAACTGCTGAAAAGAATAAAGTGACAGACAGTAAAGAAACAGCAGATCTTCAATTCATGAAATCCATGCTTGCAAGCATATATATGTTTCTTGCCAAATGTTGTTGGGGTGGTTGTTTTCAGCGTGTATCGATAACAAACAAATACTGCATTGCTAGTCTCATATAAGAGTAATGCAGAGCGCATCATGGAGTAATGGCAGATGATGTAAACCAAACTAAGCAATGCATTACTCACCGTCTTAAAGTAATGCAGAGAGGAGTGATCGCTTTCTTCCTATGTTATAAGGGTGTCTCTGTAAGATTGCACTTTTTAAATTTAGTGTAATTTTTTGTGCAAGTGGCTACCCTGAAATTTCGCAGCTGTCATATATGTTTATTCCGATTACTAAAAATGGAGCGTTTTACGAAAGAACAACGCGTTATAATTGTGAAATCTTTTTACAAAAATTTGGAAAGTTATGCTGAGACCGCTCGCAAACTTCGAAGAATTTTCAGTCTTTGGATATAATTTTTAATCTCGCTTCTCCCAAACTTAAACCGTACGCTGCCAGAACCGAACTTGGTTTTTGGAAGCATGCTCATTGAGGACATGCAATTATTCTCCAAGATATTGATACGTCCAATGCAGATGGATACAGAGGACGAGCATCTGACTATACTATACCGATGCTAGAATTCTAGAGGAATCCGAAGATAATATAACTGGACAGGAGCGATTTTGAAAAATATAATTTTTAATGATGGCTCCCAAGATAAGTGAAATGCGATTGAATAAACAAATATTTTCCCATTACAGCCAATGAAGGGACATGGGAAGAGGTCCTCTCAATCACTGAGCTGTGCGCTTTCTACTTTTACACTCACTTGTTGGGACCTTCAGTTTTACACCGGTTCCGAAAGGATTTTTAAGAACCTTTTGCATGACTAATTACACGATATTGTCGCCATTACTAAGCGAGTTGTCCATTGTCGAAAAAATATAAGGGGAAATGAACCCACGTTCATACGTGCACAAAAACCTTCGAGGGTCGCCAAAAGTGATGCACAGAATTGAGCGGCCGCTTCGGAAGAACCGGTTATTTACAAGAACCGGCTTACAAGAACCGAAAGTTCCGAAACGATTCTAGGGGAACCGAAAAACGGTTTCAACAGAACGGTAAAACGGTTCGTGAATAAGAGCGTTTCCATAGGAATCAAAAGTGTTAACCGTTTGGGCGAGGGTACGAAAATTTGTATTTTTATCAAATTTTATATTCGTATAATATATAAACAGCAATTTTATGAGAACCGGAACCGGTCCAAATACCCGGTTCTTCTCGGAACCGCACTCGACAGAAAATGTTTATCAAATTTTATTTTCTTGTAATAAAATGTTTCACTTAAGCCTGGACAGCAATTTTCTGACAACCGGAACTTGTTGGCAAAGAAAATCCTTTTGATGCTGTTTGCCCCAAAACTATTTATATTGCTGCGTATACTCAACATTGATCGTAACAGTTGAATGGCAACGTTATTGTTGTAAACGAATTTTTATTTACCCCAAAAATATTTTATAATTTATATTTTCGACAAATATAGAATCGTTTGTGAACATGTGTATTGCGACCAGGAGTATACTCTCAAATGCCTACACTGAAAAGTGATCTAAATCTTGGATTGGTTTTCTATTCTCTCAACAAAAACAAGCAAGCATATCCAAATGGTATGGTATCTTTCGTCTTTGTTGTGTAATTGTCTAAAATTTCGTTCACGGTGAACGAAATGTATGTCCGGTGTCCATTTATTTAAATACTTAAAATCACAGATATTTTATTCGCGTTGTAGAGAAATCGTTTAGTTTGAGATGCAAATTTTAAATATTGTCAACTGTAAAATACTATTGGGAGAATAATACAATTTTAGATCCCAAATTTTTTAAGAATTGAGTTGACTTCCTTAGAATACGATTTCCAAACCACAGACAAGAATTTGGATTTAAATTTGTATATCACATCTAGTGAATATCAAAGATGATAGAAAACCCTAGATAGTGAAGTAGCAGTGGTGGATTGCAAAGCCTAGCGAAATGTTCTACATGGCGCAGAAATGGTGGAATAAGGCATATTTCTCTGAAGACAAAAACTGTTGGGAAAACTATTTACAGCCTGTTTCTCTATTTCGAATGAAAGCTTTCGTTTGTGTTCTAGCGGAAAGAAAGCTGATTTGGGGGTCACAATCTTGTCGTTTCAAGTCGAATGAAATCATAAAATTTTTCAAAACTTTTCGGTAAAAATTTTGATTTCTCTATTTCGAATGTGCTGTCAGTTTGGAATAAACAAGCAGTCAGGCGAATGAAAATTTCGACTTGGAAAACCCAATTTGAGTCGAATGAGAGTGAGTGACTTTCGTTCGCTTAGCTTTTCGTTCGAGATAGAGAAACAGGCTATTAATCAGAGTTCGTTTTTACCCTCCATGTGTAACCTATACACATCGTCGTGGGGAATGTGTAATGAACGTTTACCCATTACCCACATGGTATGGGGAAAATAATGGGTAGCTACCCACGAAAATGAGGAATTACCCATCACGATTATCCATTACCCTCAGGGCAATGGCGAAAATAATGGGTAGCTACCCACGACAATGGGAAATTACTCATCACGATTATTCATTACCCTCAGGCCATATTGGAGACACCCATTGGTTAAAGACACCCATTAAAGTTAAAGTCACCGTTTTCGAGTTATAGCCACTTTTTCATTTTGGAGATGTTCTTATTTTGGCAATTTTTCGAAAAAAAATTCTTCCACATAAAATGGACCACTTTATGAAAACCCCTTAGAAACCCGCAAAAATTGGTTATTTTTTCGATTGGACGCTCCGTTTCGGAGATATGGAAATTTTTTAATAATTTCAACAATGGGGATGAGTTACCCTGGGTAACCCATTGCCCATCGTCGTGGGTAGTTACCCATTATTTTCCCAACTTCTCTGAGGGTAAAGGGGAAATCGTGCTGAGTAATTCCCCATTGTCGTGGATAGCTACCCATTATTTTCCCCATTTCCCTGAGGGTAATGAGTAATCCTGATGAGTAATTCCCCATTGTCGTGGGTAGCTACCCATTATTTTGCCCATTGCCCTGAGGGTAGTGGGTAAACGATCGCAACCCATTCTCCACGGCAATAACCAGGGTAACCCAGGGTAACTCATTACCCGTGAAATACGAACCCTGCTATTAGTTATGCGTTTTGCCTTCTGTATAGTCAAAGAATATCAAAAGCAATATCAATATTTCAAATATTTTGTTTTCAAATTCAAATGACAGAATCGAAATATAAATAATGTTTGAGTGCCTCAGAGAATAATACATACGTAGATAAACTTATTCTCTCATCTGACGTTTCATTTCACACTCTTCATCGTAGGTTTGTGGAAATGAGAGCAATTAAATTTAAAATTATCTTACACCAGGTGGATATGTTCACTTAACTTTTTCCTGTCGTTTTGGTGTAGAACTGAAAAATTTAAATATATTTTGCACTTTTTTGTTGACTTTTATCGTTGGTATACATTTGTATTGTATTTAACACAACTAGTTTGTCACAAAAACACGAAATTCGGTTGTTGTTCCTTTGTTGATCGCTGTATACTATTGCCACCATCTGGTATTATTGAACCCATATTTTCCACCATCCAATGTTTACATTCCATCGTACCTATGACGTTTAATTTATTGAGCGAATAAAAGCTTCTATGGTATGTATTATTCTATGGAGTGCCTTTTCGTCGTATCCGAGAGAAAAATGGCCGACCGGAAACAACGTTTGCAATCTGGTGAAAATGGTGAATAATCGAATGCACCATCTATGAAATTTCTATAATCTTTGGTAAATAGTACGTTTCTGAGGACCACCAAAGCGACTGGAATACTCGAGGCAGGCGTTCCTAGAATTTGTATTTATATTTCTGAAAATCATGCAGCTTGCGAAATATAAAACAAATTATTTTAGTGCGTGATGTTAAAGATTTTGAAATTTATGCCAATTTTAATTCAATATTGAGAAATATATCTAATTAAAATTGAGAAAACACAAATGCAATTTCCAAATATACAAACTGATATTGAAAATAGATAAATAAAAAACCATAGATGATTCAGTTGCTTAACAAGCATTTTACGGAGGGCACATGCTGTTTCCGTGCGACCATTTTTCACCCGGATGCGACGAAAAAGCACTCAAACATAATTTTTATTTCGATTTTGTTCAAATTTTAAAATAGAATATAAATAATAGAAAAGTATATAGCTTTTGATATTTTTTGACAATATAGAAGGCAAAAAAGCGTGGTTATATAATTTTTTCAATAGTTTTTGTTTCCAGAGAAATTTTCCCATATCCGCCACTCCGGCGCCATCTAAAAAATTTAATTTTACCTTCAAATCCACCACGTATCTTTCACCATCTATGGTTTTTTATTTATATACATATGTATTGAATACTGAAAATTTTGCTGTGAAAAATGGTGATGTTGATGTGGTTGTCCTTTACTTTTAATTGTGTTGATTTCGTTCGACTTGAGGCCAGAAAAACATAAATAGCAGCGGATTTAACTGATTTTTGTTTAATGTTCCAAATATTTCTATTTGCATGGCTAATCATCCTCACGGGTTCTACATAAAAAAATATACATACATACATATGTTTACTTATTGAAATTTTGTTGACAGTAATTCACAAATTTACTTTAGTAAAATTTATACGCATGCGCGCGCATTCGAAATTTTTAATTTCCCACGCGCTTATCGTTTTATGTATTCTATCGTCTATTTTCGTCAGTGTGCCTCTGTGTCATTCCATTTTTCTATCATTATTAAAAATTTATTTATTTTTTATTTCTCGTTTCTGTTGATATTTTTAATATTTAAATAAATGAATTATTAATGCAAACGCTATAAATTCACAAAAAATCTGTTTACGTTTATCTACTGTTCGATGACTAGACTAAAAACAATATTTTAATATAAAATAAAAATATATTAATATAAACATTAAGCGACGCAAAAGAGGTGCGGTGCGGCCCAGACTATATGGACGCGTTAAATGGAAGTCAAGAATTCCACCACCAAACACACAAACGTAAACAACAACAACTCGAATACGAACGACAAATGAAATTGAATCGAATCGAATCGAATCGAAAGGAGAGAAGTGAAACCGATAAAAATAATAAAAATTTATAATAATAAAAAACAAATCAGAACGCACGTGTAACGTTTTTTTTTATATTTGTATTTTTATATACTGTTGTTGTTGATACTGTTTTAATTCGTTTAGCATTTTAACAAGAGAAACAACAAATAAAAAGTTAAATCAAAATCAAAACACGATTTATGCCGCGCGTACAATGCGATGAACCCCTTGATCATCGCTTAATAATAAGCTAGTAATATCAGTTAGTCTGCTACACAGCTACGTCTGACAGCTACAGACCTGTTGAGTATTCCAGATAAAGTGTCTAGAGAATGGACAACAGAACATAAAACATATTCTCCTGTAAAACCAGGAAAATCGATATTAAAATTAATTAATTTAAGTCAAAATCAAAAAGTTATAATACAATTTTTGTGTGGAATATCTGCCCTGAAATTAAGAAAACCTATAACTTTTCATTATATTGAAATATTATGATTCGCAACCGCTGTAAAACAGTCGGTTCTGACCAGCAAGTTTGTAGATAAAAACAAAGTCTCTAATCACTACCTGTGTGGAATTATTATGGCCTCCATAAAATACACGCTGACAAATCTGCCCCTTTTTGTTGCTCCGATGCAAATATAACGTGTTTGTAGCTTGTCGCAAATATAGTATACTTGTGTACAAACACATTCTGTTTGCTATTCAATATTACATATTGGAGACACAATGATTAATAATAATAATAATTGGTTTCCCATTACATACCATTAAGGAATTGGGGACAGCTTCTCACAACCAGTGCTGTGATTAATAGGTGATAATATACCAGCTGAAAAGCCCGATACTTCGTTATCGGTAGTTTTATGAACTTTTTTTTAAGAGTTTTCTGTGTTACATAATTTATTTTAACTCGTTTGTAGTGGATATTTGAGACTTCAACAAAAAATGTGGTAATAATAGGTCTCTCTGGGTACTTTTTCAGTAAGAAATATCCAGTAACTTTTTTGGGAGAGTAAACAAAATTTTACTCTTTCAGTAGAAAATATCACAAAAAGTACACTGACGACATCCAGTAAAAACTTGCAAGAAATTAAAATCAGCTGGTTCGTAAACAGCTGATTGCAATGTAAACAACTTAAAAGACAACAAAAGTACTGAATTGAAAATGAGTAGCGATAGACAACTCTATGTGCAGTGCTCGCCAGGAACATTTAAGACGGTTCAAGAAGGTAAGTATAATGATGTTACAAATTAAATATTTGGAAATATATTTTTCCGTTGCAGATGAACAATACAGGCAAAGCTGTAGCATTTCAAATGGCAGGGACAGAAAGCTACGATGCAATTGTCTTTTCCCCAAACGAAAATGCAACATTTCATTTATAATAATTGCATATAAACGTTAAAAAACAACACAATTCTCAAAATACTTCTGCCATTGTTCAATTTCAACTTTATTTTGTTTGTTTACATAAAACATATGATTCAAAACAGCTGGTCGAACTTTCAAATTCTTACTGGCAAAAAATTCTCCAGTAAAAACTTGTAAGTTCTCTATCATCGAACTGTCAAAATAAACTCTCTCTTACTCTCTCGTTACTGGTTTTTTGGTGTACACAGACAACATCCAGTAACAATTTGTACAAATAGTTACAAATTATCAGTACGCAGACAGACCTAATAATCGGTATTGTTTTTCTGGTAAGCTGCCACTGCTGATTTGTGAACATCTGGATTGTTTTTTGCATATGTTTTTGAAGCATCTTTCTGTTGTTTCATTCTTATGTTGGCAGTAACTCTTGAGCGACGTTTTCGAGAAGTTTTGTTAGATTGACGTGATTCACACTGCACGTATGCATCAAAATGGCCTTCCGATAGATCTCCAGTAAATTTAAGCCTTCATACCTGATTTCCCTCAATTCCAAAACTTGTATATAATTGACCGTTGGTGTAAACTTCAAAATAAAACGGGTATATTTGTCCTGCTGCAACCAACTCACAAAAACTACCATATGTAGAGGATGAAGACATCTCGCAGGAGTACTCATTGCGATTAGGGTAGTTATTTCCAAAGTTATCGTGAGTCCTAATATGATAATCTTCCCACTTAGCCACCACACGATTCATAATTTCTTCCCGAATTTCTTGAGCAAAGATTTGAGTACCGTACATAAGGTACGACATATATATGTAGCTCCCAAAAAGGCAGGCCCCATCTTTATTTATTGGAATTACAGTGTGGGCAATTTTAGCCCCAATTATATTTATTAATTCAGTTTCCATATTAGAATAGTAATCCTGCGGCTATACGTTCAGCTGTGAGTTGAAAGTCTCAGAATTCGTTAAAATTGGCACAAAAACAACCGCGTTTTATTAACTGCTACAACTTATAGAAAACAAACACAGATGATGCAATCAGCTGTTTTGTTGAACAACTCTTTGATAAAAGTGAATGTAAAGCAAACCGCCTAAAGGTATGCAACAAAAGTGTAATATTCAGTACAGAGTGTAGACAAACGACAAATAAGAAATAAATACAAAATAAAAGCAAACAACTATAAACAAACAATAATAAGCGGTTAGGCCAGGGCGCCAAGGGGAAACTTTCCCCCCGTTTACTCGCTAATTTACCAAGTTTCTGGGCTAAACTGCAAATAGTACCACACCAGGGAGTAATGGCATATCCGAATTAACAAATATTGAAAATTTCAGCTTTTTAGCCAAAGGTCTTTGGGCAGGCCGCCATGGAAGAGGCTTTTCCGCTTTTTGCCCCTCCCCGTAGGAATTTCCAATAATCCCGTCTTAGAGGACGTCAGCGCTAGAGGATGGACCTCCATGCCAAATTGCAAGTTCCTAGCTCCAGCGGTTAGGGCTGGGCGATGTTGAGTCAGTCAGTCAGTAACGTTATTCTTTTATATACTTATATAGATGGCTTGGTAACCAAACTGTGGTTGTTTTTTTTGAAAACTGCTGAAATCGCCAACGTGAGCAGCAGATCTTCAATTCATGCAAATAATGCTTGCAAACATACATATGGTTCCTGCATTATGTTGCTGGAGAAGTTTTTTTTCAGCGTGTAAATGCTGAAGACTTCGTTAGATTATCTCCACACTCAGAAAATATGTTTTTCTTGTTGTTGGGATGGAAATATAAGGTGTTTGTAGCTTGTCGCAGATATAGTATACTTGTGTCCAAACACATTGTGTTTGCTATTCAATATCACATGTTTGAGACACAATTATTAATAGCTTATTTATAACACAGTCCGACAGTGGTTGGTACACATGAGAAATGTTAACAGAATATGAAAATAGGCTTAAAATAAAGAAATACATGTCTCGGCGTTTTGCTGTAGCACGGCAGAATTTTGAGAAAATCGATTTTTAAGCTTCGAAGGGCCGTGGAGGTTCACTTGTAATGTAATACTGTTATAAAAAATTCGATAAAAACAGAATGGGTGAACCGGTTTTAATGTTTGAGCCAGTTTTGAAAAGGGAATTAAATTTGGATTTTTTTTTATTAAAAATAAATTTTTTCTCCGCTAGATGGCGCTTTAATTTTCATGTAAAGTTAAAAAAATACAAATCCTGAAGCTTACACACGAAAAAATAAACGACCAACATTTTTAACACAAAATAATAAATAGTTAAGATTTCATATTCATTTTTGTATTTTTACATTACATTACATTTTTGGTTATTTTTTTAATATAGAACTTTAATATAGAACTCTTTATAATAATAGTATTTCATAACAAGTGAACCTCCACGGTACTTCGAAGCTTTAAAATCGATTTTCTCAAAATTCTGACGTGCTACAGCAAAACGCCGAGACACGTATTTCTTTATTTTAAGCCTATTTTCATATCCTGTTAACATTTCTCATGTGTACTCAAAAAAATTTGATTTTGTCGTACTGTGTAATAAATGTTTTTGTGATACAAATAGGGGTTTATTTGTTGAAAACTACGGAAAACAAAACTGTAACAGGCAACAAAGAAGCAAAAAGCAGCGGATCCTCAATTTATGCAAATAATGCTTGCAAACATGTATATGGTACCTGCAATATGTTGCTGGGGACATTTTTTCCAGCCTCTAACGGGTGAAGACTTCGTTAGATTAACTCCACTGAAATAATTGGCAGATGATTGTTGATATTCTGTTTAAGAAAGAAAGACGGTTTGTAGTTGTTCGGTTATACTGAAAAATTACCCAGTTGGCGATTAAGTTTGTTTGCAACTCCAGTTATGTAGGAAAATATAATTTAGCTCTCAGCATGACTTCTACAAGCTGTATTTCATGCGAGCAATTCAGTCATGACACAAAATGTCACAAAATGATGGCCGAGCTGTGTGGCAGAATATTTATATAGTTGGTGTGTTATGTTTATTTGACATTCGTACGAATTCAGTGGAAATGTAAGGCAAGTAATTAAGCAAAAAAAAAAGCTACAACAACTTAGGAGTTATGACAAGAATCCGAGGACCCAAGAGGGGACCATGGAGAACTACAGATTTTATAAATCGTAAATCAATACGAATTATTGATTTCCAAGAATTCAAGTAAACGCACGGTCGAACGGACGGACGCAACAAAAACAAACTTTTATAGTAATAATTACTATGACGTGTAGTCATTATTAACAATGTCATTCATTTAGTTGGCAAGACTGTGGAATAGTTGGTTCATAGTCATTTCCAAAGGCTAGAAAAGAGTGTTGAGTTGGATAAAGTAGATATAAGTGTGTATGTGCAAGATATAGATGGCTGTGTGTATTTACTTATGATTGCATGTACATACGTATACTATTTGTATATGGATTAACCCAAGTTGTGATGTTTGTATCTTTAAGATACTTTTTTGTTTACTGTTGAGTGTAGATGGACGGACAGAGTAGGCTATTTGTCTTGAGAGCAATAGCGGCAAATTACAAAGCATCTCTGGCCAGAGTGTGGAGGGTATCTACATATGTGTCAGTATAAAGGTTCATATCCGTGTGTGTGTGTAGTAGAGAATGAGATGTAGAGAACTATAAAGAGAGCATTGCGCTAAGTTTGTTGTAAATGAATGAACGACCACATTCATACACTCACTGTACATTGTGCGTAATTAATAGTATTTATTTTTAATTCATATTTTTTATTACACCACCATCATCTCTGTCGGGTAAAAGGAATATTTCATTCTATTTCATGAGTTTCCCCCATTTGGCTGTCTGTCCGTCTGTCTGACTGCCTGATTCTGCCGGCGGAATACTTGAAGTCAAATAATTTGTTTATTCATTTTCAAAATCCACCGACATATTCACTCGTGTGGCGGCTTTTTCTAATGTTTTTCATTTGGATATTTGTATATTCGTTCGCATCTTTACTCTACAATATACAAATCATGCCAGCGAATATTTTTCTGATCTTTTGGTATTGGTGAGGTCATTGAACCTCCATTGCATCGCACGCATGCAAATGTACAGTGGTTTGTTAGAATAATAATATTAATATTGAGAATTCTTATTTTTATAACATAACCTTCAAATAGTTTTAAATCCGATAATACTGTAAAATGTTGCTTTGATTTTAATAAAATTTAATAACCTATAACTCAGAATCTACCGTTAAGATTTTTGGTTTATTTTATTTTTTAGAACCCTTAACTGATGCTATACAAAATACGTAAAAATCAAACTGATCTGTGCTTCGGTTTTTGTGAAAATTAACTACATACTCAGAAAGTCTGCAGGTTCATAGAAGTTCGATAATAAAATGCTGCCGAGATAACATATTTTTACATAAACTTTAAATGAGACATAACTTTTGAATCATTTTCCGCCCGATAACACCGTGAAATTTTGTTTTACAAATTTATTTCAAATAAAGTTAAATCATCCATAACTCAGAATCTGCAAATTAGCTTTCTAAATTTTTATATTTTTCCAGACGCTCAGCTGATGTCTAATAAAATATGTATATAAAAACCAAAAATGATCAATGCTCTGGATTTTGAGAAAATTAACTTTCCAATCAAGAGGTCCGCAGCTTGAAATAAGTTCCTTAATAAAATGCGGCCTACATTTCATATTTTTACATAAAACTTAAATGAAACATAACTTTGAATCTTTTCAACCTGATAATAGCGTGAGATGTTGTTTCCCAATTTATTTATAATCAAGTTTAATCATCCATAACTCAGAAACTGCAAATTAGATTTTTAAATAATTTTATTTTCCAGAAACCTAGCTAATAAATAACAACACACATAACCCCAAAATGATCTGTGGTCCGGGTTTTGAGAAAATTAAGTTTATATTTAAAAAGTATGCAGCTTCATAGAAGTTCCTTAATAAAATGCGGCCTAAATTACATATTTTACATAAAACTTAAATGAAACATGTCTTTTGAATATTTTCATCCCGATAATACCGTGAAATGTTGTTTTCTCAATTTATTTATAATCAAGTTCAATCATCCATAACTCAGAATCTGTAAATAAGATTTTTAAATTCATTTAATTTTCTAGAAGCTTAACTGATGTTTAACAAAATATATGAAAACCGAAATGATCTATTCTCTGGTTTTTGAGAAAATTAACTTTATAATCAAACAGTCAGCAGTTTCAAATAAGTTCTTTATTAAAATGCGGTCTAAATTACATATTTTTACATAAAACTTAAATGAAACACAACTTTGGAATATTTTTCTACCCGATAATACCGTGAAATGTTGTTTCCAAAATTTATTGTTAAAAAACTTTAATCATCAATAACTCAGAATCTGTAAATTAGATTTTTACATTATTTTATTTTTCCAGAAGCTTAACTGATGTCTAACAAAATATATAAAAACCAAAGTGTTGTCGGTTTCAGTTTTTGAAAAAATTCAATTTATAATCAAGAAGTCCGCAGCTTCAAATATGTTCCTTATTCAAATGAGGCCTACATTACATATTTTTACATAAAACTTAAATGAAACACAACTTTGGAATATTTTTCTACCCGATAATACCGTGAAATGTTGTTTCCCAAATTTATTGTTAAAAAAGTTTAATCATCCATAACTCAGAATCTGTAAATAAGATTTTTAAATTATTTCATTTTTTTACAGAAGCTTAACTGATGTTATACAAAATATATAAAAACCAAAGTGATCTGCGTTTCAGTTTTTGAGACAATTTACTTTATAATCAAACAGTCAGCAGTTTCAGATAAGTTCCTTATTAAAATGCGGCCTAAATTACATATTTTTACATAAAACTTAAATGAAACATAACATTTGAATATTTTTCAACCCGATAATACCGTGAAATGTTGTTTCCAAATTTGTTTTTGTAATACAGTTTAATCATCCATAACTCAGAATCTGCAAATTAGAATTTTAAATTATTTAACTTTTTCTAAAGTTTAACTGGTGCCTTAAAAAATGTATTAAATCTAAAATGATCTGTGTTTCAGTTATTGAGAAAATTTACTTTATGATCAACAAGTCCGCAGCTTCATATAAGCACACAATACACTGCAATTTTTTGAAAGAACATTTAAAACTCCCGTCGGTGGTGGTGAAATTTACGAAATGTTTCGCTTTATGCTTGAAGAAAATTGAATTGAAGAAAAGAAAAAACACTTTCTTCCAAAGTTCTGAGTCTTCAGCTCAAACTATAAGAAAACTACGAAATAAATTCGATAGAAATAGAGTGTCATTAACGCTGTTTGTGAATCAATTAGTGAAGTCAGTTCATCAATCCGGTCCTTATTGGACAAAAGAACTCTTGTATGTATTCCTCCATTGCGTTCAGTGGAAAATATTTCCCCAGGAGCTGGAAGTGTGCTCGAACAGCCATCAACATCAATGGGCACCGTTCGCAGCAATCGAATATTTCTTGTACTTCTTTGCGAAGAATTTTGCATAAAGAGATTGGTGTGAAGTTATATAAAATCCAATTAGTTCAAGAACTGAAGCCTCGTGACACCACGATGCGTTGAATGAGCTGAAAATCGCTTGACTGAAGACGAGCATTTTCACCAAAAAATCATCTTCTCCGATGAAGCTTATTTTCACCTGGGGGGCTACGAAGTCCACACGTCGTCGAGAATTTTGTTGACACAAAATTAAATTCCAAATTGTACATGGCCCACCGTTTACTGATTCCTGCTGGTAACATTTCTATTTTAAAAAAAATCATTTGCTAGACAAGAAATCTCTCATAGTCCATTTTTATAATAAGTCCAATGACTAAAGTTTACTACATGACATTCTTATTGAAATTCTGACTAAACCACTGTGCCACTGTGTCAGTTTATGTTAAATTATTCTCTTTAATTCACACACACAACACAATTTTCCGTATTGCACTTTATTGGGAATATAAGAATTCTTCTGTTTCTGTTTAATTTTCATTATTTTTATTATTAAAAAAATATATCGTATCTACATATAAACACTGAGGAACAAAAGTGTACGCGCACAATAGTTTTCAGTTAATTCTTTTCATTCATTATTGCGCTTTTTAACTTTATTAAAAACTTTATTGCGCGAATTTCTGCTGCCTTTTGTTTTTTTTTGTCTCTCACGTGTTTCTTTTCAGCTGCTTTCGAGAAACAAGCCCACATTTCAGTCACAAATACATATATTATAACCTAGAAACTAGAAACACGTTATATTTGCATCCAAATAACAAACAAATACAAACTTTTCAGCGTGCACGCCATGTACATGTTTGCAAGCATTGGTTTCGTGAATAGAAGATCTTTTGTTTTTCTTTCTTTATTGTCTGTCACGTTTTTCTTTTCAATCGTTTTCGACAAACAAAGCCACATTTAGGCTAAAAATACACATATTATAACCTATTAATCATTCCCTGTTTGGTTTGGAATATCTTCCTGCCAGATGGAGAGACTTAGGAGATGGGAAAGACGCATCCTTATCAGCTGCCTGGGCTTACGGATGCGGATAGCCGACGATGGTTCGGTTAGGAGGCCATCCTGTGCTACGATGTACAGGATGGTCGACTTTGACAGAATAGACGTGTACCTTGTTAGGGGCAAATGTAATGGACTTGTTTAGAGTAGTTTGGTCCAGGACGAGCGCCTGTAGCGACTTCTTGAATTAGGGTATAAAACACAGTTCGGAATCGGTGTAAAAACTGTAAGTCCCAAGCAGTGAGTATAACCGCCTGTTTTTCTATCTCGAACGAAGGCTTTCGTTCGTATTCTAGACGAACGAAAGTTGATTTGGATTCCACAATCTTGTCCTTTCAAGTCGAATGAAAACATACAATTTTTCAAAACTTTTCAGTATACATTTTGGTTTCTCTCTTTCAAATGTGCTGTCAGTGTTGAGAACAAACATAGAGTCGGGCGAACGAAAATTTCGACTTGGAGGAACCCAATTTGAGTCGAATATGAGTGACTGATTTTCGTTCGCTTAGCTTTTCGTTCGATTTAGAGAAACTGGCTAGAAAGCGTACAGATCATTGTTTATGAGAAGCTGTCCGCAATTTCTTCATGGGATGTAATGGGGAATTATTTTTTTTTAATTTTTCTATTTTCGGAAATTTTCAATCCCAAACAAGAAAATCCTAAAACGAATTTCGTCCAAAAATACTAGGGCTCTAAAATTCTATACGTTACATTTTCCCCCATATTAAATGATTTTAAATGGTATAAAAATAATTAATTTTTGTTTCTGATTTTTTATTCGCCAGCTTATTTAGACTTTTGTCCTCCACTGTTCACTTGATCCAAAGATGCGTTAATTTATGGAGAAAAAAAATATCTTAAGCTAGAAAATCAAATAGTAGGAACAAAAAAAAATCACATTCATCTGCAGGTTCAAATGTAAATTTCACATGTGTTCTTCATTCTTCGTTCTTCACTAAAGAGCTGGATGGATGGATGGATGGGCAAGAAAGGAGTGAATGAATCGATCGCGTGTCTGGGGGGTCGAAATGGTGGAAGATTCGAACTACAACAACAGCAACAAAAATAAATAAATAATAAAAAAAAAATTAAACGAAACGAAAACAAACAACAACATTCTTATTTAAACACACAATTGAGATTGTTGTTTACTCTTGCATTTCTCTTTGAAGTTTGTCTGTCTGCATCTTTTGCAGAACGCGGTACCGGCCACCAGACGCAGCAGAAGGCAGTAAGTTAGCAGTCAAATAAATGCTGCCTGTTCCTTCAATGCTATCCTCCAATCCCAATTCCAATTGTGGCAAAGACATCTCCCAGTCGGTCGGTCGTTTGGTTTGGTTTGGATTCTTCGTTTTTGTATTTATTTATTTCATTTCATTTCAATATTTTTTCCGTTTTTTTTCTTGTTCGTTTCTTCACACAAATTTTATTACTTTACGAATTTTAACACATCTGCTCGAATGCATTAAAATGTGTAATTTATAAAAAAAAATCGAAAGAAACAATAAAGCATGTGTTGTTGTTGTTGCTGCTGTTGCTGTCGCTGTTGCAAGAAACAAACATCAAGGAGTGCAACCATGTGGCTTCTACGTGTTGTTGTAGCTTTCTATCTTTTTGTTTGAATCTTCGATTGTTCTTTTTCATCGGTTGTTCCGAGTTGCGCCTGGCTGAGATGACTTTGCTGTTGCTCCGCTGTTCGATGCATCCATCAATATTTATTAGTTTATTACAAGGAAACGTACAACATTTTATTTTATTTCATTTTTTTTTTGTTTAAACACAGAACAGAACGAGATGTACGGCGACGTTTGAGCAGCAGATGAAGAGAAATCAATAAATAATTAATGTCTGTCTGTCTGTTTTGGGCAACAATCTCTTCGTTGGCTTACGGAGAATGCCCACATTCACGTACCAGAATGTGAATATTAGTACAGTCATTTCAAATAAATGATCAAATTATATTCAGTTTTCTTGCAGTCCATCAGAAACTGTTAATGAGGAAGGATACTTGACTTCCAGTAACCCCTTAAAGACCCACTACAATGATCCCTTTTATCTCACAAAGTTGTTTTTTTTATCAAGAAGAGAAGATTTTTTGTTCATAATTAAGTCAAAAGGTGATCATACATGGGATTTATAAATTAGAAGATACATTTTACAAGTTCATACATATATTTTAATTTTTGAATTTTTATTAACTTCTGAAATATTAACTTCTAAATGTTGTCTCAGTAAGATTGCACTTTTTAAATTTAGTCTAATTTTTTTGATGTGTTAACATCTATAGCGCAATCTATCAAAGTGAACACATGCAAACAATACACAGCGTTAGCATCACATACATGGTTCTTATACAACATTAGTATCTGCCTGAAAATAAGTATGATGGTATTTGATGTAGCGGCAGCGAACAAACAAGCAGGTCGTCGTCAACAAATAGTAATGAATAGTATAGAGAACTCATGCAACGAATTGTATGACTCAAAAGTACTGGCCACATCTGGCGAATGATTCAAAACGTATTACTCTCTATTTGTCATAACTTGGTCCATTCATAATTTTGGTGTGAAACATAGAAGCCTTTTGAAACATTTATGCTTTTTGTATAGTTTTATGTAATAATATAGTCGAAATGGTGCATTTAGTATATTGAAATATTCTATAAACAGAATAAGACTCGTTTATGCTCTTTTACTCAGACTCTCTAGATGAGAGCGGAAAAAGAGTGCTAGAAGTTCTCTATACTATTCAATACTTTTTGTCGTCGCTCTGTTTATGAAAAAACAAAAACAATTATTCCAGTGAGCTAAATATTGTTTTATTTATTTTAACAATATTACATCTAATGTTAAAGCAGATGTAAGAACAAAGAAAGTGCAATAGCAAAAGAACCTTCACCACAAAAACTATTCATTTTCTTTTATTTTCCAATGTAATATTTACTAATGTGTTCATAGAAATCGAACATGTACTGCGTAACAAAAAGGTGTTAACACATCGCTCGTGAGTTCGAACACTTATTTATTTTTGTGTGCAAGTGGCAACTCCCAAATTTGGCAGCTCCCACTCAGAGTCCAAACAGAACCAGACACGCTTCAGACAACGACGGAAAAAATCTCTAGCGTCTAAACGAAATGGGAGAGAGAGCGTCTGGCGACTTCGGTTGATTTTTTCTCTCTGCGTCTGGAAATAATATTATAGTTGTATAGGAATAAAATTGTTTTTACTGTTTTTAAAAATGTAATCACTTTTATTGTATTGTGTTTAACAATAAATTATTTTTAACCCTTTCTTTAATTTTCTTTTGCATTCACATGTACACATGGTCTTATGATTTGCTTGAACATGTGGCAACTTCATTCTCTCAATCGAGAGATTTCGTGAGAGCGCCGCCAAGAAATTAGAAAAGATTCTATTCTAGCGGCGAGTCGTCAATCGCAGCGGCTTTCCGTCACGTTTTTTCTCTGCCATAAGAAACGTATGTAGAAAAAACGTCGTCGTCTGTAGCGTGTTTGATTATGTTTAGACTCTTATGTTTATTCCGATTACTAACAATGGAGCGCTTTACGAAAGAACAACGCGTTATAATTGTGAAAACTTATTACAAAAATTTGGAAAGTTATGCTGAGACCGCTCGCAAACTTCGAAGAATTTTGAAAGAAGAAAGTGAACCTAATGTGTCAACCAGATTGGTAAAAAATTTTAAGAAACTGGGTCGGTCATGGACAGTAGGACTCCTGTGCGTCAACATACCGATCGGCTTCTTGAAAAATATTGCTGCTGTAAACGAGAGTGTCGCCGAAAACCCGAAAACATCAATTCGGCATCGTTCTCAACAACTTCAAATTTCACGAAGCACTAAAAAGCGAATTTTGACAAAAGACCTCCAGCTTCATGCGTTCAAAATTCAGCTTACTCAGGAGCTCAAACCAGCAGACCATGGAAATAGGTAATGGAGCAAAATGAAGTCAATGCCAATTTTTAAAAAAACAAAAAGGTCATCTTCTGCGATGAAGCACATTTCCATCTGAATGGTTTCGTGAATAGACAAAATTCTCGAATGTGGGGCTCAGAAAATCCTCATGCAATCCATGGGAAACAAGTACACCCACGGCAAGCAACTGTCTGGTGTGAATTTTGGTCAGGAGGCGTGATTAAAATGTTTCCCGTTACTTCCCATGAAGGGATTAGGGAGAGCTTCTCACAACCAGTGAGCTGTGCGCTTTCTTGTTTTGCACTCGCTGAGTGGGGCCTAACTACTCGACAGTGTCGCCATCACTAAGCGAGGTGCCGTCATCGAAGAAACTAAAAGGTGGTCGGAGCAGGGATCGAACTGATGTACAATTACCGCGCACACTAGCCATTGCACCACCGACGGCCACAATAAATGCTGGAGTCGAAGTCGGATTGGAGTCATGGATTTTCAAATTTCTGTGGTCGGAGTGGAGTCGTAGGTTTTTTTAATCGCTGGAGTCGGAGTCGTTGCATTTCGACGGACTCTACAGCCCTGGTTTTTGACGAACACGTAGTATTCTCCTTCCTTTTCCAATAGCCTTTTTTTACTGTTGTTACTAACATAATTTTTTGAATTTGACATAAAAAGTGGTCGGTACTTCAGTTTAGTGGGTCCAACGAAACCATACCAAATGGTAGAAAGTGAGCTGTTTTATCGGGCAGCATTGACGCCCGTACCTCGTTAAGGGGGGCAGAAAATTCAAAATGTTTTCACTTCTTGACTGCAACCTTTATCGAAAAGTACTTAAAACTATTGCACAAGGTTGCACTTTTTTCAGAAACGGACACAAAAAGAATATTTTAGGGCAAAAAGGCGAAAACATTTTGATTTTATTTATCAGAATCGAAATTGCTTTTAGATTTTCAATGCAGAAGTAACAGTTGAATCATTTTTCCTCTCGAATCAAATGCCTAGTGAAATATATACATTGGTCTTAAATTTTGAAACAAATGTGATCACTTTGTTTCATCTTCTTCCAGACAGAATCGAAACAGATCGATCATATGTGACGCCTAACTTCAAGAATGACAAGTACATTTTTCCTTGTAACACTATGGCCCGAAGTGGCCTTAAAAGCTGTCACTGTTTCTCTATGCTTTTTATCCTTCCAGAAAAAAAACCAGTTTCTTTTTGTGCCTTATTATAATAATTACTACTTTTTTTCTCTTAATTAAAAAAAAAAACAAAGGGAAAAAATCTAACTTTAGTATTAACGCCTTCAGCGTTTGTTGTAATTAGTACTTATTTTAATTACCCATAAATGAAACTAAAAAAAAAGTCCTAAGAAAATTAAAATATTATTAAGAAAATAGTACAATGATTTGAATTGAATCGAAAACGAAACGTGAGTATAGTAATTATTTATCACATCAACGCAAAATCTAAAGCAAAACCTTTCATTCCATTCGACGGACATGGAAATTCGAAAAACAAAGTAAAATTAACAATTCCCTTTATAAAAGAGAAGGAGAAGCAGGGGGGTGGGATGGGGTGATTATGAATGCCTGTGTCCTCCGATTTATCCCCACCTTTTGGCGTTCACACAAACTACATTTGTAGATTTTCTTAATAAAAATTTATTTATTTTTTTTTATACTTTTTTTTTTTAATTATACACATTGCGATGCATTAAAATAATAAAAAATTATTCGGAGCAAATGTTATTTATATTTTATTTGCCGCTTGCGTTTGAGGAGACTGTGTGTGTGACTAGTGAGTGGACGACAATTAGACTAGCTCAGTACAAAAAAATTATATAGCAATCAAATCACATAAACTGGCTTATAGCTGTGATAGTTTCAATGTAATTTTTCCAGATGTTTCTACGAAATAAGAAACTTGTTAAACGGTATAATATTCTTGGAGATTCTCCAACCATATTGGGGTAATTTTAACCTGCACGCTGAAAAAGCGGTATCTTTAACATATTCCTTCAAACACATTCTGAAGTAATCATCTATATATTTGGAACACACTCCTAATATTCAAATATTTGCAAGTCCTAAACTCACTTATATTTAAATGCAAACATTTACATGTTTACTTGCAAAGATGCATACTTTTACATGGAATCATATGCGTCTTTCATTCCAAACATATATATTCGTACACGCTGAAAACTAACGGCCCCTACAACATATTGCAGGAACCATGTATATGTTTGCGAGCATTGTTATTAAGAATTGACAATGTGCTGTTTGTTTGTTCCTTTGTTGTCCGACACGTTTTTGTTTTCAGCAGTTTTCAACAAACCAAGCCACATTTGTGTAAAAAAACATATACTATAACCTACTAATCATTGTGTATCCAACACGTAATATTAAAATCTGTCGTTTTTTCCTTTTTTGATGCAAATATAACGTGTAGTTGGAGCTTGTCGCAAATGTAATATACTTGTGTCCAAACACAATCTGTTTGCTATTTAATATTACATGTTTGAGACACAATGATTAATATGTTATAGAATATGCGTTTGCGACTGAAATATATCTGCATTTGTGATACAAATGCAGCTGTGTTTGTTGCACTGTTTATGCCCTCTCAAGAGCAAGAGAATAAAAGAGGGACAACGAGAGAGTCTATATTGTAAGTGTTTATCTGTATTCTTGCATTATTCTCTCAGTCGGTGATTCATAAACACTCGTGTAAATTACAGATGCAGCCAGTGTTTCTTATTTTGGCTGATGTATTGCGTGTTCATTTCATGTATTCAGTCGTCAATGGTTCATGTGGTAGATAATATCAAAAGGGCTTGATCAGTGAAAAAAGAATAACCGAACGGTTAAATGGTTTGTGATGTTCCTTTGGATTTGTGTATTCGTATATATGTATGTAACGGGTTTTTCAATAAGAGCACTACAAAAGTTTTTTTAAATAAAACAAAACCGGTTTTAGATGCCAATGAAATTCTTTATTCCTGTGAAAGTACGTTCGATGCCATTATGTATGGAACTCGATTTCTTTGGCATGCCCACCACACGGGCACGCTTGCAGAAGTCCAGACGCTGAACCCAATTTTCGACGGTTTTCAAGCATAAATCGGCCGATACTGCTGCAATTTCACGTTCGATATTCGTACGAAGTTCATCAATCGTTGCTGGCTTGTTGGCATACACCATAGACTTGACGTAGCCCCACAGGAAATAATATAACGGCGTCAAATCGCACGATCGGGGCGGCCAATCCAGTGGGCCATTTCGTGAGATAACACGTTCACCAAACTTGGTTTCAAATAAATTGATTGTGACATTCACTGTGTGGCTTGTGGCGCCGTCCTGTTGGAACCACATGTCCCCCAAGTCCATATTATCCAATTGGGGCCAAAAATATTCGGTTATCATTGAACGTTAGCGATTCGCATTCTTAGTAATGTGCTGGTCTTGATCAGCACGGAAGAAGTAAACCGCACCAAATCGTAATTTTTTCGGGATGCAATGATGACTCATGGATTACGTGTGCATTGCTGTCTGACCAATAACGCATATTTTGCTTATTGACGAATCCATTCAGCCAGAAATGAGCCCCATTGCTGATTGTTGAGGCCTCTTGAAGTTGGCCTCTTAAAGTTGAGGCCACTGACTCCAAATTTCGGTAGTAAATTTTAATAATTTCGACTCGTTGTTGGCTCGTTTATCTTTCCATGATGAAATGGCATACCTTACTGAAGCGAAATGTCAAAAGAGCGGGAAAAAATATTTCGTCGTTTGCTATCCCTATCGATTTACTTTTGTAGCGTCTCTGTTGAAAAACCCTTTATATATACATATGTGTGTTGGGAGGAAATACGCATATATTTCCACGTAAGAATATGGATGTTTGGAGGAAACACGCGAATACTTCCACGTATGTACAGGTTGGAGCGCGGTATTTTGCTTATTTGGGAATAAAATAAAAAAATTATGAACCTTAGAAAAATTTATTTTATATTTTAATTATATTGAACAGTAAGGGAATTTTTAAATTGCATGGTTTTAAATAGTGTACCTGGCAAATGTCGACCTTCGATATCCACACACTGCTGCATACGTTTTCTGACGTTTTCATGAATTCTAACAAGCATGTCGACTGGTCCGAATGCAGAGGTCTCTGGTGAAGTTCTCTGGGGTTTGTTTCGCTCCCAATTTACCCAATTTACAATTGATTGCCGTCCAGGAACACTTCCGCGTGGGAGAACAGCGAATCGTAAACGAAAAGAACGCTGCACTGCAATGATCGAGTTCGCATTTGAAAAATACGCTTCAACACAAAATGACCTATCCTCACGTGTCCAATGAATGATGGCAACTGAAAGGCAGACGAATACAAATCTCCCGTCAGCCACTATAAGCCACCGACACTCTCCACTCTCTTCGACCAACAGTGCCGCCACAGCCTGCAGTGGAAAAAAGCTAATTACCGCGCTCCACCCTGTATATGGATGTTTGGGATGAATAACGCATAAGTGCCTACGTAAAAGGATACATGTTTGCCAGTAAACATGCTACTGTTTGCATTTAAACACAAGTGAGTTTGGGACTTGCAAATATATGAATGTTTGAAGTGTGTTCCAAACATATACATGGTTCCTGCAGAATATGTTTGGGAGAATATGTTACAGAGACGGTTTTTTTGAGAGTGCAAGACTTCGCTGCAAAGACCAGGTAGAATATTGCCCGCAAGATCTTGGTGTTACCAACTGGAGGCGACAAACTGAAGATCGAGCCTGTCGAGAAACATGATATCCTCATTTTGTGAGGCGCTTTACCTATCGTTTGTTTGAGACAACATAATTAAGAAACTAAGTAAGTTTGGACACAAGTATACTATATTTGCAACAAGGTCCAAACACACGTTATATTTGCAACCAAACAAAAGAAAAGTCAGATTTTTCAACGTGTGCTAATGTGGAATATAGGACAACACCAGTATTAGTTTTACAATTGTAACATTAGTTTTACAATTGTAACATTTACTAAATGTAACATTTACTAAAGTGTTCATAGAAATCGAACAGGTGCCGTGTAACAGAAAGGTGTTAACACATCGCCCGTGAGTTCGAACACTCATTGATTTTTAAGTGAAAAATTCAATAAATTGCTGATTTATGTTTAAAATAAAGTGCTTAACAGAACTCTGTTAGTTGTAATTCAGAGTTCTGTTAATTCTTTAACAGATATCTGCTAAGTAAATTGGTTTGTGGTTTTGCTATTTTAAATACGAATTTATCTTCAGGCACACCCTCGTACGATCTCATGGAACATAAATTTGACTTTTGGATTAAATTTAGGGGACAGCCACTTTACTGATTTGGCTTTTGATTAAGTTGGAATCACACCAATTCGAGCCACTCTATTACACAAATATGTTTAATGTAGTAAAATAGTGTGTGTGGGGGGGGGGGGGGTGGTTTATAACAAATACAATACAATACATTTAATTAATGTTGATTTTTTCCTCTTTTTGTTATTAATATTTTCTTCTATTGTTGTATTCTTACAATGATGTACGATTGTGTGACTCCATGTAAGTAGTTAGGTAGGTGGGTAGTATGTAAGTATCTCAGTGGATAGTAGTTTTTTGTTGTTGTTTTTGTTTTTTTGCTGTTTAAACTTTAAACCTGTGTCGTTCGTTTGAGTGAGTCAATGGGTGAGTGAGTAAGTGAATGGTACAAGGAGGAGAATACCCCACACGACCGACCGAGAGACTCTCTGTTACAATTGTAATTACAAGTTTTCGTTAGGTTTTCTTTTAAGTCATGATGACAGTGCGTGTTTTTCCTCTTTATTTTTCGCTGCTGCTAATGTTTTTTGTTTTTTTTTATTTTTGTTTTAAGAGGGATTTGGAATCTTATAGAAGTTTGAAATTGAAATGGAAATGGAAATGAACTAAACAAATTCACAAAATACTTTTATAGATGACGTGTAAAAAATAAACGTACAAAAACATCGTAATATGGTATATTTTCGATTGCATTATTGTTGTAGTTGCTGCTGCTATTTTCGAAACTCAAAACTAAAGGCGGTTTTAATTAAAATATATAATTTTTTTACCATGACAGGAAGTGGGAAATGAAAACAATTATGTGTTTTTTTCACATCTCTCTCATATGGCGGCCTGAACAGATATAATAGTACATAATATGTAAAATTGTTGATAATTCACATCATCATATTATGTGTGTTTTTGCCACAACCCCCACCACCGTCGTCACACATGTTGGAAACTCTATATTAACAAGTTTTTTTTTAAAAAAAAATATTTTAAATTTTTACCAAGAAATAATTAAATACAACAAATAATGATAGTTTTTCTTAACAGACAACAAAGAGAAACCAAGTTTTTACAAAATTATATATGACACAATTTATTTCCCTTACAAGACACAATTTTCACCTAAAGTTTGAAGTAAAATTTGTGGTGAATTTCTGCAATAACTATGTGCGGCGAAAATTTCCAAATGATTTTGAAATTTGAATTCGTTAATCTATCGCAGCCATTTAATAAACATTTTATTTTCACCCTTGTGTAATCTAATTATTTATGATATTTTTTAACATTAATAAATTTCAACATTCTTTAAAATATGTGCTGGAACATGTAGCCCCCTTCAGTTCCACAAGCAACAAAAATGCGTAATACTTTCGGTACAAATTGTATTGGAGTTTATTCCCCAGTTCTATTCAATGTCTCAAGGAGATATCAGTTTATTGCAGCTAATACCAAAATGTTATTAGTTATTATGTATTATTATTCCTAATAAGGTATAATAAACAACAAAACAACAACAAAAGATAGAACTGCATTTATAAATTTATATATTTACACTGATAAAGACAAAGTTTATGACCGTCCCGCAAGTGGTTAAACGTGAAAGGGTCTAAAGTATTATTTTTTTTTATTTCTTCAAATTCGTTCAATAAAATGTTCACACTCCACATTCATTTTGAATTTATTATTAACGATTTTATGATCATTTCAAATAGTTTGTTTCTATCGGACATATTTCTATATCAGTTATTGTTGTTAGTTCGAAATCATTTTAATTTATATGCACGAGGGCAGTTTGCCAACTTCGGGACTTTTTGAATAAAAGATATTTTTGTTCGCAGAAAAAACATTTTATTTCCCAACATACGAGGGCGGTGCGAAAACTAGCCGACCGACCTAACAAAGAACACACAAAAAAATTGGAAAAAATTTTCTTTATTTTTCAACATAATCTTGCAAATCTTTCCCTTACTTTGCTTTTATTGACTTCATGAGGGCCGACGTCTTACACATATTAATTAAACAAACAAATTAAACAATTTTCAACACATTCCTCCAACTGGCTCTATCCATCGCCTTTTCTCGCCAGTTGATAACAACAAGGTCTTCTGCCTGGTCTTTCATATTCATATTCATCCATTCTGACAAGATGGCCTAGCCAACGCAATTGGCCTAATTTGATCCGCCTAACTATGTCCACTAGGGTGTGGCTTTATTTGAAAGCATATAGGGTAAAATATTTTTGAGATTTTTTTCAGATTTTACGGAAGAGGTTTAGAGGTCGTACAAGTATAATTTCTCCCAAAAATCGGGTATTCCGCGCGTTATTTGAATTTTACTTAAAACTCGGTCAATAACCACGATTTTCTTAGATTGTAAGTCAACAAGCAAAACGTTCAAACTTTTATTGTATATGCACAAACCACCAGTTTTGGCAATGATTTTCCTCAATAAGGTACCACGTATTAAATTTTTTTTTAAATTTTGTAAATAACGCTTTATATCTTTTAAAATTTAATAATTTCCATGAAAATTTAAAAAACTAATGAAGCACTTTAAAAGACGTATAAATTCCAAGCAATTTTGTAGAACAAAATTTTTAATTTGCTGTTACTGTTCCAGAGTTATACAATTTTAAAGCCTTTTACCCATTGTAAGAACCTAATAATATTATAAACTGTTTGCCATTTTTGCTTCGGATTTGCTTTACATTTCTATGAAAATTTAAAATACTAATGATGCCACTTTAAAAGATGGGTAAATTCCAAGCAATCTTGTTCAATTTGTAGTTACTGTTCCACTTGCCACTTTAAATTCTCCTATTTATCTCCAGGCTGACGTTGTTGTCCTTGTTCACGGCGGATCCTAGGTAGACAAAAGTCTTCAACCACTTCAAAATTAAATCGGTTCTCGACAGTCAACTACGGACCAAGTCGAGAGGTTTCTCTAGTCGTTGACACCATCAATTTTGTCTTGCCCTAATTAACAGCAAGACCCACTTTCGCTGATTCTTTTTCGATTCTTGAAATCTTGCAAATCTTCCGATCAATAACAGCTACCAGCAGCCGTTCTTCACGCTTCACCCGATATTGTCCCAGTGGGTCACAAAACACAAACTGAAAAGGCACGAATTGGAGAACTTCCATTCATTATTCCCAACCAGCACACGGTACCAGAAAAAGCTCTCTGGTCAGATCTGGCAGCCAATGTCCTACCATATTTCACTCCCACGAAGCTCGGGAACTGGCAGTCCCCATATGCAGGGAACAAGAGATCCTACTCAGCTGGATAATAAACTTGAAAATCTGGATCCACGAAAATTTAACCTTTAACTTACACGCTGAAAAATCTGGATCCACGAAAATGTAACCTCTAACTTACACGCTGAAAAATCTGTCGTTTTTTGTTGTTTATGTGTGTTTGGAGCTTGTCACAAATAGAATATACTTGTGCCCAAACGCATTGTGTTTGCTGTTCATTATTACATGTTTGAGACACAATGATTAATATGTTATAACACATGTGTTTGCGACCCAAATATATTTGTGTTTGTGATACAAATACAGCCGTGTTGGTTGAACTGTTTACGCTCTCTCGTGAGCAAGAGAATAAAAGAGGAGCAACGAGTGTGTATATCTTGTAAGTGTGCATCTGTATTTTTACATTATTCTCTCAGCCAGTGAGTCAAATATTCCTGAATGCGCGTGTAAATTGCAGATGAAGTTAAATAAATAAATAAATGGTTTCCCATTACATCCCATGAAGGGACCGGGGAGAACTTCTCACAAGCACTGAGCTGTGCGCTTGCCAGTTTTCACTCACTGATTGGGACCTACAGTTTTACACCGATTCCGAACGGTATTTTGAGAAGCTTTTTCATAGCTAAATACTCGATAGTGTCGCCGTCACTATGCGAGGTGACCGCCGCCGAAAGAATTTTTTTTTTTTAAGGTGGTCAGAGCAGGGTTTGAACCCAGGATCTCATGTACAAGAGCCGCGCACACTAACCATTGCACCACCGACGGCCACAAAATGAAGTTAGTGTTTCTTATTACAGACGACAAAGAACTAAAAAAGCAGCAGATCTTCAATTCATGAAAATAATGTTCCAAACATATACATACATGGTTATACATGTTACAGGACCCATTATGTTTCAATGTGTGGCAGTTGTTAGCTATTAACAAGTACGTACAGAGTAGAGATGGTCACGTGACTCAATTTGGGCTTACGCTTACGAATGTAAGACGGTCGCTCACGCACATTCATTACCCTACACACGTTCACGCACGCTCATGTGAGCCCGTTTTGCTCTTACTCAGATTCACGTGTGAAGTGATCTCCAAGAAATCCGAATAGTCTTACTTTTGGTATTCTTCCAGACGTAGGAAATAGTCGTTCACTTGTAGTTGAACTTCAAGGAATACATAAAAGATGAGCAGCATATTTTGCAAGAGGAAAATGTCATTAGAAGCCTTCCAAAAATACTAACGCACGAAGATTTTTTCGCTACTCATATTAATGCACGCCACCGTGTGCAAATATTGAAACTATGAACATTCATGGTAATCAGATGACTCGAGCCCATCTCTAGTACACACGGATGACTGAACGAACCAAATTTTACCCAAAATGCGCTGAATCAAACATTGATTCAGGCTAGGGATGTGCGATTATTCGAAAAATTATAATTTTGTTTAATCGATACCGTGATTCATCAGTTAATCGAGTAATCAAAAATTCTGATTAAGTAATCAAAACTGTGATTAATCAATTAATTTGAAAATTGATTAATCAGATTTGAATAATTGAGTTCACCATTCAAATAATTTTTGTAACTACATACGAGTACATATACTGAACAAACAAAATGAATATTTTGAATAAAGGATATTTGAATGTTTTGAGTAAAGAAGGTTCTTGAAAAAGTTCGAATTGAAAGGACCTAAAAACATGAACTGCTCAATTATTAAAATTTTTTCATAATCCATTTTTAGATTAATCAATTAACATTGAATAGTGATTAATCAAAATGCAAATTAATCGATTAATCGTAAATATGATTAATCGAAATCATATTTACGATTAATCGAAATGTATGATTAATCAATTATTCGATTAATCAGGATGTTGATTAATCAGGTTGCCTGATTAATCAATCAATCGGACATCACTAATTAAGACATGTTGCTGCATAACTTGAAAAGCATGATAACTCAAAGTTTTCATATTTTAATTTTGTGCTTAAACTCAATAATCAAGTCCCCATATCTATCCGCTATAAAAATCTGGCTCCATTTTCTCTTTTCTTTCGTCAAAAAAATCCCGAGTGAAAATGTGTAGAACTGAGAATTTTCACACATTTTTTAACTGAGCAAACCGATTTATTAGCTCTACCGAAAATTTGCAAATTTTGATTGACTCTTTTGCAGTTTGGAGACGATTTGGTTTCTTAACGAAAAGTGCTTCGAATTACTCGATGAATCAAACAACTTTTTGTCACACTCTATACAAATCGACCCACTCTAATGCGTATACATTTCATTTTGAAAACCAAAATTATAACGTATGACATTCGAGACAATCTTATCTGACATTTAGGTATACATAAATATTTTTATAATATTTTTTTATTCTCTACCAGATTAAACTATTCGAGGTATTTAATAATAATAAAAAAAAACAGAGTTATAATCATTTATATATATATATAAGTATAGTATGACTTTATACAATACCCGCATATTTATATAATATAATTCACATAAGCATTTTCGTTGATATTTCCAGCGATAATGTTCATTTTATTACCTCTACCTGTCATAAAATAATTCAATTTATTATATTTGTCATTTACTAAATTAAAAGTCATTGAAATTGTATAAAAGTTTCTGATTATGCGATTGGGGATCTTTATCTTTTAATTTTGGAAACATAATTTGTCATGATTCGAATAAGAATTGAACAACAGATCCAAGCCATGGAAACCCGATTTTCAACATTTTATTCAATAAAAAAAATACCATTTGCTTACGAAAAAACAATTAGACAAAAGCAAAAAATATCTACCCAACCTCGTAAATTAAGAAATCTGGTTATAATTATAATTATAAAAATATGTAAAAAAAAATAGTTCCCATTACAGCCAATGAAGCGACTGGGAAGAGCTTCTCACAATCAGTGAGCTGTGCTCTCAGAAATCTTAATAATAAATTCCTCATATTTTTTTTAATTGCAGGACCTGAATTCGATGGCTCCAATCACATTCAACCTCTCGACTACCATAATCTTTCTCCAGACGAGTGTTTCAACATGAAAAGGACATAATCAGCCTTATTACGAATATCGTTCTCGTATTTCGACTACGACAGTTTTGTAAAAGATTAAAGACAAAGATGGTGTGTTATCTTTAATCCTTTCCAAAATTGTCGTAGCCGAAATACGAGAACCTCATTCGTAATAAGGCTGAATATATTACGCAAATTTTTGAAAAAAAAATTCCAAAAAATTAGTATCAAAATAGGGGAAAGTGCCAGAAATGTAATACTAGCACTTTATTTATGTACAATTTACAATAAACCATTTCAAACACGCTTCAAAACATTCATTGCAGAATTGAAAACACTTCATTCCAGCAATGAAACAAAATCATTACCGTAAAGACACAAATTCATTGCAGCAATGACTTAAATTCGTTGCACCAGTGAAACAAATTGATAGCAGCAATGAAATAAATGCATTGCTTTAATAAACCCAATTCATTGTAACAATGACAAATTCATTGCAGCAACAACCATAATTTCATCACAGTGATGAAAAATTTGCAGATAATGAAAACATTTTTCGTTGCGGGGATGAAACTGTAAGTTAGCTCACTTTCGATGACAAAAGTTGTTATGGTGATGAACATTTTCACACGTGTAACGAAGCTTTTCCCTTCAGTGTATTCTCTTTGCATTAATTGATCCCATGTGATCATATACAAACTAATACTATGTTTATACGAATGTGGGTGAAGATAGACTCCGAATCTAACTAGCAAAGACCCAAACCACTACAGTTGGCAGAAGTCTGTTATGGCGATAACATAACTATGTTAACATATATAAATATGGTGTATTTAATGATATATTATTTTCAGCCGATCGGAAAAACATATAGAAACAAAACTTATAACTTCTAAAGGTACTTCATGGCACTACAGAAATAAATTGTTGAGCTTCAGGATCTAAGATCGTCCATTAGGCGGCTTTTTAACAAGGCCAAAAAGAGCGGCGACCAAAGGGATTGGGACGCTTTTCAAGATTAGTCTTAATCTATATAAAGGTGAAATCAAGAAGGCCAAACGGAAATCCTGGCGAAACTTCTGTGAATCCATTGAGGGAACCAACCAGACCGCACGCTTAAGATGCGTGCTCGCTAAAAATCCACCGTATGCGGGGTTCTTAATGAAAGACGATGGAACGTGGACGTAGTCGTCTGAACAGTTTCTTGGGATTCTCCTGGATACCCACTTTCCCAACAATGACCGGAATGCTGGTCATCAGCCAGAAGAGCTAGGCGGAAACGCACCTAGCTCAGAAAAAGTTCGCTCAATAGTGAGCAGAAAAAATCTGATATGGGCCATTAGATGCTTTAAGCCCTATAAATCAGCCGGACGTGACGGGATAATTCCCGCGCAACTACAGGAGGCACTATACCTGTCTTGTAGTTGGTTGGAGGCAATCTTCAGGGGCTGCCTTATGCTGGGAGTCATTCTTAGCATTTGGAAGCAACCCATATTGGTTTTCGTCCCGAAAACGGGCAAATGCTTTCATGTCAAACCAAAGGACTTTAGACCAATCAGTCTATCATCAGAATCAGAATCTACTATCGAGTTCTCAGCATGCCTATATCAAGGGCAGGTCTGCTGAGACGGCTCTCCACTCTATAGTCAGCATAATAGATAACTCTCTTGAGAATAAGGTCTTCGCTCTAGGGACCTTCCTGAACATCGAGGGAGCCTTCAATAACATTCAACCTTCCGCGATTCTCAGGTCGTTACAGAATTTCGGAGTCGACAGCTTAGTGACACGCCTAATTGGGAAGCTTCTGGTGGATAGATCCGTCAAAGCTGAATGGGGTGGTGTTACAATTGCTAGGAACGTTAACAGGGTGACACCGCAGGGGGGAGTTATGTCTCCACTATTATGGTTAACTTCTGTCAATTAACTGCTTCTTGAATTGGACAGAGCCGGATGCCAAGTCTTTGCCTATGCCGATGATATTGCTATCATCTGTACGGGTAGAAACCTCAATTTACTTAGCATTCGTACAACCAGCCTACTTAGTCTGATTCCGAACTGGACCGCTAACAACGGACTATCACTTAACCCACTTAAAACTGAGCTTATCTTGTTCTCTCGGAAATATAAAATACCCGCATTTGAACTGCCATCAGTTAAGGCGGTGCAATTACAGTTGTCGGAAAAGGTCAAGTATCTGGGGATAATTCTCGACAGAAAACTGTCGTGGACACCGAATGTGGAGGAGAGGGTGAAAAAGGCATCTATTGGCATCTAGGCATCTAGGCAAACCTACAAAAGCGTTAACTCGGTTAGCTATCGAGATATCGGATGTATAAGTTTATTAGAAATACTTAACCGAGATATCGCTTTTGTTGGCTTCAATTCAATTAAGATCAATTATTTGTTGAAAACTGCTGAAAACAAATAACCAAAAAAGCAGCAGATCTTCATTTCATGAAAACATTGCTTGCAAACATATACATGATTCCTGCAATAAGTTGTTGGGACCGTTTTTTTTTAGCGTGCATGCAACGAAATGATATGGATGATATGGTCGCTGCGATGTATAAAACCTCCGTTTCTTGTACAGTAGTCGCTCACACTTACCCCTATTGTTCCGCCATTTATAATAAACGAATTCATTCACTTCACTTCAACAAATGCATCATTGCCGGATTGCCCAATTGTGTGATTTCACTATCTGAACTTCACGGTATGGTCAAATGTAAAGATTCACATTCATCGAGCGTAACCCCAAACACTTTAACCTTTAAACGATGGGCCAAAGTGCCTCAGACACACATACACATTTGACCAAGAAGAATGTACACTCAAAAAAATATGTAAAGTCAAGACACCACCAAAGGCTGCTGAAAAGGAAATATCAAACATGGTGGCTGTTTCAGTAAATATATCGCATCCTATATATAAAATGACATAACTCCACTTTTTCAGAAAACTATTTTTCTCGTTAAGCCCCGAATTCCGTTCTTGCGAAATTTCCGTCTGATATTTTGTCATTTAAGCCCGGTATTAAGATTTTACGAAATGGTAATGTGCTTGGTACTCAGCTCTTTACGAAAATTTCGTAAGCAAAATCAATTACAGAGTTGTTACACCAAAGTAATTTCGTACGAAAACAATTGTTTGATAAATGTTTGGGACCGAAATTTTTCGGTCACCAAAGTTTACACCAAAGTTGTTTGATAAATGTTTGGGATCGGAACATTGACATTTCGATAATTTTAACAACCAAGAGTAATTCAACAGGCGTTAAAAAGAAAATGGGGACGTAGAGGAATTATAAATGAAATATTTGGAAGCTAAATCAAAGATAGGCGTTAACTCTCCGCAACTAAATTCTCTGTTCAGATAGCTCTACTAATAGCTCATTCGCATTGCAAAATATTTTCCTGATTTCGTATCAAATGTACAAATAGCAAAATCTGAAGTGTTGGCATTGGGCTTTTTCCTGATTTTATTGAAAGTCGCATTGACGGGGTAGTGTTACTACGACAACAAACACGTCAAGCCTACAACAATAGGCATTTTACTGTGGCTGGTATTTTTCCACAATCAAATTCAGCACAAATGTATTCCAAAAATAAAAGTAAAAGTATGAAAAATATGTGTTTGAGAAACAAAACAGAAGTGAGAAAGAATGGAGAAAATTAAATACGTCGGCTATTTTAGTGGTACCACCACATCGATGCGCCGTGATTGAAATGGTTGTAAACAAACGTACTATTCGTTCGTAGTGTGAGATAAAACAGCGTTGCATAAAGCAAACATAAAGCAACTATGGTATAGAGAAGAAAATTTACTCATGGAGTGGAATGCCAACAAAGAAAACGAGTGAAACGTATCGTTTCTCTGCTCGCTCTCTTACTCTCTTCGTTGAATATTTCAATACACGAGCAGTTTTCTGATGATGTTATTGTATCTTACTATAGAAATTCCAACCATATTTAAATAAAATTACATAAAGTGTGTAAAAAGTATGACATAATCAAGTTATGACGCGGGAAATAAATGCGTTTGAGTGAATTGCGTCTACTTTTTTGGCTCTCTTCGACTAGGGTTGCCAAATTGCTGTGGTTTTTTCATCTTTACTTGTACATCCTTTTGGTGAGATAAAACAGCGTTGCACAAAGCAAACATAAACCAATCATAAAGTAGACAGTCAAAATTTCCTCCTGCACTCTAATGCCAACAAACACAACGAGTGAAACCCTAGTCATTCTCTGTTCTCTCTCTCGTACTCTCTTCATTGAATATTTCAATACACGAGAAACTTTTTGATAGTGTTATTGTATATAACTATACAAATTTCGACCATGTTGAAGTAAAATTTCATAAACTATGCAAAAAGTATGAAATAATCAAGATATGACGCGTGAGAGAAATTCCTTTAAGTGAATTTCTAACACTTTTTGATTCTCTTTTACCAGGGTTGCCAAATTGTGCACATCTTCTGGTCGTCTAATTCTAGATCGTCGTTGAAGCAAATCAAGCATTTTCCCCCCTGATTCCTACCCATATAAGAAAAAATACCCGATTTGTCGTCTGTCAAAACGTATGGGAAATCAAGCAAATTCTCTTGATTTTTGCCAGTGCAAATGCTGTATTACGAAAATTTCTCAAGAACAAAATACGAATATCAAAACGGAAAGTTTGTTTGAGAAGAGTTACCATCTAACTTTGATTTACTATTGGCTTCAAACTTTAAATTTTCGCAATTGGGGGATGCGACAACCGTAGCCACAGAGAGGACTTCGATCGTCAAATATTTCATTTGTAATTCCTCTACGCACTCCATGTGGTGTTACTTTTGGTTATTAAAACAGCGAAATGTCAAAATTTCAGTCCCAAAGAATTAGAAGACAATTGTTTGCGTACAAAATAACTTTGGCGTAACAACCCTGTAATTGATTTTGCCTACGAAATTTTCGCAAAGAGCAAGAAAAGTGAGTGAACTTTGCGGTTTATGAAATGTTTGTTATTTTTTTATACACATACTTTTTTATGGCCATCGGTGGTGCAATGGTTAGTGTGCGCGGCTCTTGTACATGAGATCCTGGGTTCAAACCCTGCTCTGACCACCTTCAAAAAAATTTCTTTCGGCGGCGGTCACCTCGCATAGTGACGGCGACACTATCGAGTACATAGCCATGAAAAAGCTTCTCAAAATACCGTTCGGAATCGGTGTAAAACTGTAGGTCCCAATCAGTGAGTGAACACTGGTAAGCGCACAGCTCAGTGATTGTGAGAAGTTCTCCCCGGTCCCTTCATGGGATGTAATGGGAAACCATTTATTTATTTTTACTTTTTTATGGCAACGAAAATTTCATAAAAACTGAATACCGGGCTTTGAAGACAAAAGCCAAGAACAATTTCTATCCGCTGCTAAAATCTGTCATCATTCTCTCTTCCCGTTCGTCAAAAGAAATATGTCAATTATTGAAATTTGTAGTATATTTTTTAACTCAGTAAAACCAGTTTGTTTGCCTCTACTGAATATTTGTCAGTTTTGAGTTATGGCCATTTTGTAGTTAGGGTGTGATGTATTTGTGGCTTTGGCAAATAATTTGTCAGTTACTTTATCAAGTAAAACGTTAGGTTTTTTATCAGTCAGGTAGTCAGGTATTTTATGACAGTACATTTTGGTGTAATTGCACACAAATTGGCTGCTGCTAAGTATTAAACAGTGTTTGTTGTTAATAACTAACTTTATTTTTTGAGTGTAGGGGAATTTGCAATCCCTAAAAGTGGCGCTGCTATTGAAAGTAAAGTATCATATCGAAGTTTTCCGCAAAATTACATTTGCATAAAAACACAATTAGCACACAAGTGAAAGGACTTGGCGAACACAAAGTGGTGCCGGCGATAGTAGTGGTAGTAGTAGAGCTGAGGAGTTAAAGGAATTGACACGAATGGGGAGGTTTGGTTGGATGGAGTGGAGTAGGAATACATGGATGGTTTATGATTTCAAATAGACAGGAAGGCAGGCAAGCAGCATCTGCACCATCACCACCAACACCACCGCCACCACCTAATGATCAAAGTACAAATGAGGATGATGATGATGACGACGGCGGCAGCGGCGATGATGACAAGTGTGAGTAAATACAACTCTTGCTGCAAGTTGCTACTCCAAGGCCTGGCACCAGGTGAAATGAATCTATATTGCACATTCGAGTGCGCTTGTTTGGTGTTGTTTTTGCACGGGGCCAGTGCGAAAACTGCAGCAACATCGTTAATCATGGCAGGCAGACAAACACCAACCCAGCCCAACCTCAACACAAGGACGGTGCTAAAAAGCATTTCAAGTGAGTTGATGGATGCGTTGGTGTGTAATTGCAGGGAAAAACGCTGCATTCGAGAGGAACTGCAAGGAAAACTTTCCTCCGTTTTGTTAAAAGTCTATGTAGTATGTAGGTTAGGAAACAGGAAAAGGAAGGAAGGATGGGCAAAAACTGTTTGTGCAATACATATAAAAATCATGTTCCTTCTGAACACACACACATGCCTTGCGTTTAAAGTCAATTATGCGCGTTTGAAGCGGTGATGCAGCTAATGCATCTCTTGCAACAGCTTCCCAGCAAATCTAGTGAAATTATTTATGTTAATAATTGTAAGATATTAGACATCCCCATTTGTATGCAGCCGTACAGTTGGCCAAATATTTATTTGTATTTTGTTGTTCTTTCATATTTATTGTATTTTCTCATATTCGTTACATTCAATATTAACCGTTGTATCCACATAACCTCATTTGATATTCAAAAAGAATAGATATAACATTTAGTACTCCGGTGCATATGTATGTAGATAGACGCTCGCACTCGTATCTGTCTGTATTCATCACAAGCCGTGTCCGTCTAAAGAATGGAAATTTCAAAGTAATTATTTGTATTTTTATTGTTTACCATACAAAGATGAAAAACGCTTAAGACACTGCTGGCGTATAGACGCATTGACGGACGCACAGTCGAATGTAAGGCCACAGAGTTAGGCCAAGCGCAAACGTTCATATTTATGAGCTACATGAATTGCATTGCTTTGCCTTGGCTGAGTGTAACGTATGGAAAACTATGACGGAACATAAGTTCAAAAACGGTCTTAGCTGAAACTCGGGCTAAAATGTCTGTAGGGGACAAATATGCATGCGAAACTCTCTAATGCAACACTGGCACAGTGTTCTGAAGGCCCTAAATTTATGTCTCCCTTTGGTGAAATAAGTGATTCGGAGGCGAAAGGAAAATTTTGGCATAAGAACTGTGCAAACTATTCTGGGTCGTACAACTATTTCTCATTTCGCCTAGAACGATATAAAGGGATTTTCGGCAATCCAGTAAAACGTTTTTTGCAATTAACACGTTGACTCCCTGAGAAAACTTGGCACCCTTTAAAACAGCTGATCTCACTTTTCATTCTCTTGACGGATACACACGATTTTTTCTATTTTCAACAGGTTTCTGCGAAACCTACATACGTTATGATACGTTTTAACCTGCCTGATAACACACAAACCCATAAACAGGAAAACAAAACATCTGTGATGGCTGTAGGTCAGTGGTAACCAACCCATAGCCTCGCGAGGCAGACAATATTCGTATTTTTCTCGTATTTTTCACACACACACGATCGCAACTCATTTGTACATAACAACTATGTTTGATTCGAAGCATCAGTCTATGCCCTGCAAACATTTGGACGAGTTTTGGAAGATTAATATGCTGCGCGAAGAATACGCGATTCTTCATGGCGATCATTAAAAAGCAATTCAGTTGGGGAGATGATTTTGCGAAGAATCTGTGATTCTTCCTGGCGATCATTACAAATTCATCTCTTTGCAGATGATTTTGCGAAGAATCAGCGATTCTTCCTGGTGATCAATTCAAATTCATCGCTTAGGCAGGTGATTTTGCGAAGAATCAGCGATTCTTCCTGGCGATCATAACAAAATTAACGCTTAGGCAGATGATTATATCAAGAGTCCGCGATTCTTCCTGGCGATCAATACAAATTCATCGCTTAGGCAGATGATGTTGCGAAGAATCAGGGATTCTTCCTGGCGATCAATACAAATTCATCGCTTAGGCAGATGATGAATACCCTAGTTGTATTGTCATCGCTTGGGCAGAAGAATCCGCGATGTATGCGCGATTCATTTCGGCGATGTATTATAACGGGATATTATTAAGAAGATCAAAACAAACAAAAGTTGGAAAATGTTCATTTAAGTTTTTGAAGTGATCAGTGAATGTTGTGATATTGTGTTGTGGCAAGTTTCTTTTCTATTGTGTTGTGGCAAGTTTATTTTCTATTGTGTTGTGGCAAGGGTGATTAATAAATATTTTAAAAATTTTAATAATAAACAGTAACATGTGCAATAATACAATCCGAAAACGAAGTAAGAGTGAAAGTGCAAGGCGATTCGCTTGTAAATCAACAAGGCGATTCGCTTGTAAATCAACAAGGCGATTCGCTTGTAAATCAACAAGGCGATTTGCTGGCAAATCAGCTAGGCGATTCGCTTGTAAATCAACAAGGCGATTCGCATTTCACCGGACATTTTCTCACGACTCAGCATTCGCCGATGCATCGCAGATGATGATCGCCGCGATTAAGCTCATCTTCCACACGATTCGCAGATTATTCTTCCGCGACCGAAAATATTTGCAGGGTGCTTGTGCGTTTGCGGCCGCACAAAAGCACATAATACGTTTGTGTGCGTGCGTTCGGTTTTGCCTGCCACTGCTGTAGGTTGTGCGCGGATCTTGTACCTGAGAACATGAGTTCGATCCCTGTTCTGATAACCTGACATTTCTTCCGACGACGGCCACCAAGCTTAGTGATGGCGACACTATCGAATGATTAGCCATGAAAAAGGTTTTGAAAAAACCCCGCTCGGAACAGGTGTGAACCTCTAGGTCGTAATCAGTGAGTTTAAAACTAGAAAGCGCACAACTGGGAATTTGATTTTGCTTTAAAAAAAGAAAACTAATAAAACTTTTTCCCAAAATTATGGTTTAATAGGTAAGTGCCATCATTGGCATTTATTAATGAAACACAGCTTCGTTCCAATGGCTTCCACGACTTACTTTACTGTACAGGATTTTCGGCAGTCCAGGAAAACGATATTTGCAATTAACACGTTTACTCCCTGAGAAAACTTGACAGCCTCTAAAACAGCTGATCGCACTTTTTATTCTCTTGACGGATACACACGATTTTTTCTATTTTCAACAGGTTTCTGCGAAACCGACGTTGTGATACGATTTAGTCTGCTTGATAACACTCAAACCCATAAACAGGAAAACAAAACATCTGTGATGGCTGTAGGTTGAGCGAGACTCTTGTACCTGAGAACATAGGTTCGATTCCTGTTCTGATAACCTGACATTTCTTTCGACGACGGCCACCAAGCCTAGTGATGGCGACACTATCGAATAGTAGCCATGAAAGAGGTTTTCAAAAAACCGCTCGGAGCAGGTGTGAACCTGTAGGTCGTAATCAATGAGTTTAAAACTACAAGGTGGCGCAAAAGTAATCCTCCTATCAGAAAATGCTATAAATTTTGCGATTGGCCCCTAATGTCAGTTCTGTTTTGACATTTGTGTAGTAAACACATGCGAAATACACGTTAATAAACAATGTTACGCTACACTGCTCCAGAACGCGGAATATTGCTGACTATTTATTTGACCAATAATCGGTCGGTGACTTTGGCACAACGTGAATTTCGTCGCAGATTTCCTGGCCGTCCAACGCCTACTGGTGAAACACTGCGACGTTTAGCCGCTCGCCTCGAAGAGACTGGCACAACACGAGATGCTGCCAGGCGTGGCAGACCCCGGAGTAGCCTTTCTGCAGAGAATATTGCTGCTGTAGCCGAGAATGTCATGAAAGTGCCGTCGACATCGACCAGACGACGTGCCACGCTACAGAGCAATGATCAACGAGTTCTTTTTGCCGCAACTTGATGAATTGGGATTGGAAAACATGTGGTTCCAACAGGACGGTGCAACGGCACACACTGCACGTGCCACAACCGATATGCTGAAGGATGCATTTCCCGGGCGCCTAATCTCCCGTTTTGGGGATTCGCACTGGCCAGCAAGATCGCCTGATTTGACCGCTCCAGACTTCTTTTTGTGGGGCTTTTTGAAGTCGCGGGTTTATGTCAACAAGCGTCAGACTCATGCAGCTCTTAAAGACAATATCCGTCAAGAATGTGAGGACCTATCGCCGGAAGTTTTGGCCAAAGTGATGGAAAATGCCACAAAAAGGGCACAAATGACAATCAACTGTGGCGGCGGCCATTTACATGACATCATATTCTCGACTTGATGTAAAAAAAATTAAAAGACCAAACAAAAATAATCCACAAGAAGTATAAAAGTTTTTTGACGTAGAATACGTCTTACCTTACGGTATGAGGAGTCATGTCAGGTTTTTATTGTTGTAATCTTTATTTCATTGAATTTGAGGAAACGGCTAGATGAATTTTTTTAAAATTTTTTTTGTAGGTAAATGAAGATGTTATCTTTCGTTTGATATACAATGAAAATTGTTTAAACACATACACTCAAACATATGTGTGGTGTTTGGTTGAGTGTTTTTGGTTGCTCAACATTGCTTGGCAACATGTATCTAGTAAAAAGTGAAACGAACAGCAAGCTAATGTTGCTTGGCAACATGTATCTAGTAAAAAGTGAAACAAACAGTAAGCTAACGTAATAAAGCTTTTTTGCGAAAGCTTCAATAAAGCTGTTGTAACATTAATTTTGAATTGTAAAGCGTAAAGCTTTCACACAACGCTCGAATGCTAATGCGAAGACTCGATAAGGTAAACCTTTTTTAATATCAATAAAAATATTAATTAAAATATGTACATAAATTAAATTAAGTTTAAAAAAATTGAACATAATATTTTTTTTTTAAACGGACTTGAATCAAATGCCGTTGGTAAATATAAAAATTACAGCAGACAGTTGTCCGAGGCCTTCGGCCACGGACTGTCCCTGCAGGCTGTGGCAGAGACACGGCCATTAAGTTTAACGTAGAATACGCCATCCGATAAGACAGAAAACATATATAACAATAAATGATAAATAATGTAAGCAAATGAATTTATTGTTATATATGTTTTCTGTCTTATCGGATGGCGTATTCTACGTTAAACTTAATGGCCGTGTCTCTGACACAGCCTGCAGGGACAGTCCGTGGCCGAAGGCCTCGGACAACTGTCTGCTGTAATTTTTTAATTTTTTTTTAAATTACAGCCAAAAAACATCGGAAGTTTACTTTTGCGCCACCTTGTAGAAAGCGCACAACTGGAAATGTTATTTTGCTTTAAAAAAAGAAAACTAATACACATTTTTTCCGAAATTATGGTTTAATAGGTAAGGTCCAACATTGGCATTTATTAATGAAACACAGCAATGCTGTGACAGCATCATTCCAATGGTTTCCGCTGCTTGCTTTACAGTACCTAATTAAATTTTTCAGTACATTTTCGATTAATTGGGCCTCTATCTCGTGAATGACTTAAGGCCTCAATGGGCTCGAGGTTGTCCATGTAAAACTTATCTTTCACGGCGCCCCGGAGTTAATAGTCTAACGGGGACAAATCGCAACCGCGAGGCGGCCAATGGGCTTCCTAGTTTCGGCTGATTATGCGGGTTTGGAACAGTGTGCTCAACAGATAGATTGTAACGTTGGCTGTGTGACACGTAGAGCCGTCCTGCTGAAACCATACGTCGTCCATGTCATCATCTTCAAGTTTTGGGATAAAAAAAATCGCTGGTCATGGCACGGTTATGATCGACATTGACGGTAACGCTGGCTCTTTATTCATTTTCGAAGAAATATGGGCCTATGATAACGCCATGCCAAAAACCGCAACAAACAGTCACTCTTTGTGGATGCAACGGCTTCTCCTCGATGACGTGTGGATTCTCCGAATCCCAAATGCGACAATTGTGTTTATATCGTAGCCCCCGAGGTGGAACTGAGTGTCATCGGAAAACATAACTTTTCGCTATAAATGCTTATCTGCAGCCAAGCGATCCTCAGCGAAGCGAAAATGCATTTGATGGCCACGGGGCTTAAGTTTTTGAACTAATTGGAGTTTATCTTCATGCCGCCAGGTCTTTGTGCAAAATGCAGCGCAAAGAAGTGCGAGAAATATTCAATAGCTGGGAACGGTGGCTAGTTGATGTTTATGGGTGTTGGAGCACATTTTCAGCTACAGTGGCAATATTTTCCACTGTATACACCGTAGGTGGTGCAATCACAGACGATCTAGAATTAGACGACCATAAGATGTGCGCAATTTGGCAACCCTGGTAAAAGAGAACCAAAATGTGCTAGAAATTGATTATTTCATACCTTTTGCATAGTTTATGTAATTTCACTTCAACATGGTTGAAATTTGAATAGTTATATACAATAAGTATCAAAAAGCTGCTCGTGTATTGAAATATTCAATGAAGAGAGAAAGAGAGAGAACAGAGAATGACTAGGGTTTCACTCGTTGTGTTTGTTGGCATTTGAGTGAAGAGAAATTTTGACTGTCTACTTGTACATCGTTTTTGGTGCAATGGCTAGTGTGCGCGACTCTTGTACATTACATTCCCTTCACCGACGGCCACCTCGCTTAGTGATGGCGACACTATCGAGTAATTAGCCATGAAAAAGCTTCTCAAAATACCGTTCGGAACCGGAGTAAAATTGTAGATCCCAATCAGTGAGTGAAAAATTAGAAAGCGCACAGCTCACTGGTTGTGAGAAGCTCTACCCAATCCGGTTTTTTATGCACTGGAATACATATAAAAATCGGACCAAGTTCTTTTTTCGTATTTGGACTCAGATGGACGAACTCAGATCACAAATTGGTCCACAATGTCAATGATGCCACTCTATTTCCATCGAATTTTTTTCGTAGATTTCTTACAGTTTGAGTTGAAGACTTAGAACTGTGGAAGAAAGTTTTTAATATTTCACAATTTTCTTCAAGTGTAAAGCAATCCATTAAATTCTAAATGTTACATGAACCACCCGTTATTAGTTGGAGGTTATCCCCTTTCTCTTCATGGGATGAAATGGAATTTAACGTCTCCTATGACCCCTTTTGGATCGTGCTATTACATCTTTACGATTTATATTCTTATACGCTGAAAACATTGTCTTCTTTTTTGTTTGGATGCAAATATAAGGTGTTTGTAGCTTGTCACAAAATATAGTATACTTGTGTCCAAACACATTGTGTTTGCTATTCAATATTACATGTTGGTATCACAATGATTAATAGGTTATAATATATATTTCTGTGACACAAATGTGGCTTAGTTTATTCACAACTGCTGAAAACAATAGCGTGATGGGCACCAAAGAAGCAAAAAAGCAGCCGATCTTCAATTCATTAAAACAATGCTGCAAACAAGGACATGGCTCCTGCAATATGTTGCTGGGGCCGGTTTTTAGCGTGTAACTTTTAGAACACTCACATTCATTTGACATGGATGTGAAGGCATATGACTATTCTTGTGAATGAAAGAGCAAATAAGTTGAAAATATGATACGCTTAATCGGTTTTCCTGGATCAGAAGCACGAAGCTTGTCCATTTCTACATACAAGCACCCCTTGATCCGAAGCACAAAGGTGCCCCCTTTTCTGCATACAACCCCCTTCTCAAATCATAAGGCATCAAGCTACCGAATAATAGGCTTCAAAAAATGCGGGATCACCAGGTAGGATTCAAACTATGTCCTGAATCATTCGAGGTACTTGGTATTTTTGACCCTTATAGAGGATATTTATATGGTAGTAGCTTTAATCACTTTACACTGTTGGAAGGACACACAAACGGTGAGACTAGGAATTTCGATTTAGACGCCATGTGGGAAATGTGCGGATGACGAGGAAGATGAAAACATTTTACATACACGGTGCTTTTACGCGAAGAACAAATATTTAATGATCTAGCGATTCCTTGATTCCAACACACATTCACGGAGATAAACTCAATGAAATTTGGAGAAAATTGGTACGATATTAAATATAAATTAATATATTGATTGCATCGTCCAAATTGTCGTGGCAGATCGGTAGTTAATCGTAAGCGATCGTGACATTATTTACATTGCCTTACATTCACCGCATGTTAATAAGCAGACAATTCAAAAAATATAATTATTGCCTTACCATATTGCATACCAGGAAGCGACTTGGTAAGCACTAAACATTACTTTCGTTTGAAAATAACAAGAGATTTAAGAATTATATACATTCATATATATTCATCGTGTAAGGACTTCCAAGTAAGCGCTTTAGTTCGGAAAAAATTGCTAATACTTCCCTAACACTTACAATTTTTTGCTGGATATTGTTTATTACTTACTATGTCGCTTCCTTGTAGGCGATATCGTAAGGCAATGCTTAAATTTTGTACTCGTTCGCTTACTATCATGCAGAAAAGTATGATGCAGTGAAGTATGTGCATTATGTCATGATCTGCATAAGTAGCGATCTGCCACGACAGTTTCAGTATACTTATACTTGAAATTTAGTTGACTTTAGATTTTAGAGATAGTTTTGCCTAGAAAATGCAAAGTTAGTTTTATAAAATAACTAGCTGACCCTGCCGACAAGTGTTCAATATTGTCATGGCTGCCAATGAATTCACTCATTTTATATGGAAAAAAAAGCGCAACCTATACGCCATCTGTCGAAAATTGGTAGTACCAACTCAGAAACCTACACAGGCTCATGCACAATAACTTTGCTAAATATCATCACATGATCTAATGCAAAGTTTACGATTATATAAAGGACATACAGACAAACATTCATGTTTATATATACTATAGATTTAAAATAATGTGCCAAATTTGCAATATCAAGCAATTACCACATCTTATGATTTCACAGCTTCGCCAATGCACAGAAAGAAATATCGGAACATCCAAGCTTCTACTCAATAAGCGCCTTTGATCGCCCCTAAATATTTAGTATTGCACTAACTGATTGTAAGCTCAACTTTTACCTCTGCTGGGTAAGACGACCACGAAGTGTGTGCGCTACCTATGGCCCTGTATTTAGTTCTTGAGAAATTTTCGTAAGAAATGTTGTCATTTATCTCTAAACACAAATTTTTAGTTTGCAGAGTGTTGCCACCTATCTCGGATTTGCCGTTCAAATAATTCCTGAATATTTTCTCTACGCACTCTATTTCATTTTTAACTCACATTCGTTACTTTTGTTTGTCACAATATTCGAAAAATCAACATTTCGCTTGCAACCAATTGTTTTCGTACGAAATAACTCTGACATAACAACCCTGTAATTGATTTTGATAACAAGATTTTCCAGAGCTGAGTACCAAGCTAGGGAAAGGTTACGAAATTTCCGGTTGACGAAATGTTCGTTACTTTTTATAGGTGCACTTCTTATGTGAATGAAAAGGAACTGAATGCGGCCTTATAAATACAAGGAAAGTGGGAACACGAGTGCAATGACTCTCACTGATAGCCAATTGGAAAGCATGGTTATATTACCCCAAAGGCTGAGGTAGAGTGCAAGGAGGAGATAAATAGGATATCTACCATTGGTAGCCTGGAGAGCATATGGACTGCAGGTCAGAGCGGCATTATTGGAAACCGATCGCAGAATGTGTTCCAACCAATGAACCATAAGTTTAACCAACGCAAAGCGTTTTCAATCGAAAAATGTTGAGCTTTAAAAATAATATTTTAATAATTAATAATATTTTTTAATAATATATAATAAAAATTGAAAGAAGGCAGAATAACTATTTGAAATAATTTCAAATAAAACTTAATAACTTGCTTATTATTAAATTGAAATGTACATAGATTTTTTTAATTCTCTGAGAATTTTGAATATTGTTCCCAAAAAATTTAAAAGTTTGACCAATTTTTATTTACATAATTTTAAATTTTTTTGTAGGTCCAAGTTATTTATAGCGGGCTAAATTTGTACTTCAAAATCATCAAATTAAAATCAAAAAGCCGATACCGAAAATTAGTTTCTCGAAACCCATGATTCTTGTTGAATGACCCTATTTTTGAGTACTCTACCGACAATGTACTAGCCTAATATTTTATACCTTATTTGGAGTTGACTCACAAATTATTTTGTAAACATCCCAGTGAATTTGATTCACTTGACGTATTATTTCACGCAGATCGATGTTCTATATTCCACGTGGAATAATTTTGTCCAACTTATTTTCCAATAGAAACATGTGTTTTTAAACATGTCATTTTCTGTCGTAATACGTATACGCTGAAAAATCTGTGTTTTTTACTATTTGGATGCAAATATAACATGTTTGTAGCTTTTCGCAAATATAGGATACTTCTGTCCAAACACATTGTGTTTGCCATTCAATATTACATGTTGGAGTCATTGTTACATTGGAGTCATTATTACTTGTTGGAGTCATAGTTTATAATATATGTTTTATGGTTTTGTTTGCTGAAAACTGTTGAAAACAAGCACGTGGAAGACAGCAAAGAAACAGATCTTCAATTCGTGAAACCATGCTTGCAAACATATACATTCTTGCTCCAATATATTGCTTGGGCCTGTTTTTTCAGCGTGTATGATTGCTAACATTCATGGTTTATCTAACTGCAAACAAACAAATATAATCACCTCTTGTGGATAATTGCAGCTAAGTGGATGAACAAAAGTCTGGGCAACAAGAAAAATACGGTTACAAAAATAGAATTTTTGAAATTATTTGATCTTGTAACAAAATGCCTTGGACTGAGTAGAAAATACATAAAAGTATCATCCGGAAAAGTAATTTTTTGAATAAGTAGAATTTGTATAGCAAAGTCATAGCAAAGTGAAACTCCGGCATCAAACACGGCAATTTTACTTGCGTAAGACTGGAGTTTATAGGAGAGAGAGTGGAAGAGAATGGAAGCTCTTCCCCTTTCTCTCTCTCTCTCATATAAACTGCCGTGTGTGACCCCACACACAAACTCTTACGCGAGATTTTTCGCGAAAGCGGAAGATGGAACATGGTGTCGTGAAAGCATTCCAGTTACAAACAGACGATAGAAAATGAGTGAATATGACTTTCTTTCTGAATATGCGTATCATCAAACCACTGTGCACTCACCACTCTCGGTATGCCTACCGCAACAACGACGACAACTGCAACGGAAAACTTAGCGCAGCACCACTACGTACATATGAGGTTTTCTTCTTTTGCCTTGGCCTCTGCCTCTCACACTCTCTTTCACTACAAACCACTCTAGCTCTTTGCACATCAAATATTTACGAATGTTGTATTTTAAGTGCGTTTGTATTTACATATGTATGCGTGGATGTACGTACATACATACACATGTATGTATGGATGTGAAGTTTATTAATTACATCTGCTTTTCTTTATAAGGAAAAACTTTACCTACTAATTATCTATCCACAGTCATAACAAAACTTCCCAAGTCAGACGACAGGCAAGACACTATAACAATTTATTTAAAAACGTCATACATACGAATTATTTTATTATTTATATTATTATGTATTTCAATTCGATATTGCTGCAGTTGGTTGTCCGCACTAGCGGCGGGGTACAACACATAAGTCATCGCCAGCGTCGTCGTCCGTCATCCGTCGCGGTCCGTCGTTGTAATATGTAATGTAGCACGTTTGGCCAGCTCTGAAAATGTGCACGGTAATGTAAGAACTAAAATCGTTGTTGGACTGACTGCCTAAATATGTATGAACCATATTAAAAAAAATAGTTTTGGGAGAGTGTCAAGCGCAGCACAGACTTGTTGTCATTCATGAGTATGAGCTTGGTCGATAACTTTTTATCTAGCTGATGAATTTGAACAAATATTACCAAAAAGTTTTGTGAGCATGTTAGTGATGCGAACTACTCCGATTACATTTATATTTGTTATCAAAAAAAAAAAGTTAAACCGACAATAAACATCAAACATAACAGATTTTCATGCTCATGAATGACAAGTCTGTGCTTCGCTTTAAACGCATCGAAACGAGAGACAACAAATTAAAGAAAATTGTTCGATATCTTACTTTATTATTCGATATATCGAATGCTGACGTTAAGTGAAACACTGACTTGTCATTCATGAGCAAGAACGTCAGCTGTCTTTGGTGTTTATTGTGGGATTACCGCCCTTCTTGAACCAAATAAGAATGTAGTCGAAGTTGTTCGCAACACTATCATGTTCTCCACATAATTTGGTAATATTTTTTCGAATTCATCAGTCAGATAAAAAGTTATCGACCAAGCTCATGCACTTGAATGACAAGTTGTTCGCTTTAGAAAAAACAGTACAATTTTAGAAAATAAAAACTTTTAGGATTCGTGTTTTCTAAGGAAACCTTAAAAGCAAGCAATAATAAATAACAATATTCGTCAACTCCTTAAAGAGTTATCGACAATTAAAAATTTTGAATATCGATAAATTTTCTTCTGTTCGTTTTTCAATAAAAATCCGGTTCAAGATAAATATTTTCTTTTAAAAAATTACATGAGGTGTCACGGGACACTCGGTTGGAGCGAAGTTCCTTTCGCTATATATTATGTACTAGTTAGTTCCAACACGCCTAAGGCCCCTGTTGAAAAATACAATAATTTGAATGGACCTTTAAGAAAAGATACTTTTTGTAAAATGATAAACTTTTGTTAAGAATTTTTTTTTATAAAATTTATATTTTTTAAAATATATTTTTAGGTGCTTTTTGTAAGAATATGTATTATATTTTCCCGAAAAGATCCTTTTTTAAAGAGAGGTACTTCTTTTATTAAAAGCTAATGGTTTTTAAGAAAAGGTAATATTTTTAAGAAGAAGTACTTTCTGTAAGAAAAAGCCACAAGAGTATCACTTTTTTTTACAAAGAAGTACTTTTTAAAGAAGTGGTACTCTTTTTGGGAAAAGATTATTTATTTCAGAAAATATACTTATTTTCAGAAAGGCTACTTGTCTCAATAAGAGAGAAGAAAAGGTATTATCTTATTTTTAAGCAAAGCTACTTTTAAGAACAAGAATTTTTGAAAGAAAATTTACCTTTTTAAGAAAAGGTGTTTTTTAAAAATGGGAATTTTTTTAGAATTGGTACATTTTTAAGAGTAAGTACTTATCTCATGAAAAGTAATTTTGTCTCACAAAAAATGTAATCTTTAAAGAAAAGGTTGTGTTTTGAAGAAAATGCAATTTGTTGTAAGAAATTGTACTTTTTGAAGTAAATGTACTTATTTAAAAAAAAATACTTTTTTTTTAAGAAAAGGTACTTTTTATTAGAATATGTACTTGTTTTAAGCAAAGGTACTTCTTTAACATAAGGTTTTTTTCCGTCGGTGGTGCAATGGTTAGTGTGTGCGGCTCTTGTACATGAGATCCGGGGGTCGAACCCTGCTCTGACCACCTTCAAAAAAAAATTTCTTTCGGCGGCGGTCACCTCGCATAGTGGCGGCGACACTATCGAGTATATAGCCATGATAAAGCTTCTCAAAATACCGTTCGGAATCGGTGTAAAACTGTAGGTCCCAATCAGTGAGTGAAAACTGGCAAGCGCACAGCACAGTGATTGTGAGAAGTTCTCCCCGGTCCCTTCATGGGATGTAATGGGAAACCATTTATTTTTTTATTTTTTTTTCTAAGAAAAGGTATTGTGGTTAAGAATATCAATACTTATTTTTATTTGAGAAAATTTACTTTTTCTAAGAAATGGCACTCATTTAAGGAAATATTCTTTTTTTAAACTTCTTTCACTTTGGCTTTTGCATATTTACTTTTTATTGGGTTCAAAACTACAATATATACAAAAATTGGTTAAAGGCTCCACCTAGAGAACTTCCCATTAAACAAGAAATTTCCCAAAATATGTTAGTCTAGACACAAACCAAAGCAAAAGTTCCCAATATAGTTGATAATACTGGATTGTAGCATAATAGTGTTAAAAAAAGTTGTTTCATTTTTGTGCATTTAGCCTCCATCCCGCAACGTGTGATAAGGAACTTCGTTCCAAAAATAATTTTTAATTAAAAGTTATTTATAGAAGAAGTGAAATGGATTTGTCGGTGGATGATTGGGAATATAGATATGTCGATGTCGACCAAGGCACATCATCAGTGTCATATTCTCCACAAGTATTTAGGTCACACCTTAAGCCGAGTACTAAGATCGTTCACGTGAAAACTATTGAACAACATCAATTTGTTTCGCTGCGAAATAGGCCAGCAATATAGCAGTGATGACGGATATACTTATATATCTCTGTTTTCGAGTTTCTTTTACACTAAAAATCTGTTCGAAATTGAGCGACAGTAGACAACACTGGTCATATTTTCCTTCAATTTGATTGGTTGTTGCATTTTTCTTAACAATATTAAAATGTTGCTCACTACATGTTGCTGATATTTCACGTGAACAACTTAGTACTACACGTGCGGAAATGTTTCGTCGATATTCCTCAGGCATTTTTTTGTATGGAGTTTTGTAAAATTTCACGGGGAATGTTGAATATTTTCAACAAAACTTGTTTCCACACATTGATTGCCACGGAAGAAATCTAGGAAGTTTAAAATTAAGATTTTAGCAAGGAACCCCAAAAACAATGGAATTTTAAGTAAACATTTTCAATAACTCGCTTATTTAACTACACCATTTCTAATTGAAATTTACAGAAATGCAATCGAAATTTAATTAAATTTTAAATTGAAAATGCATCAATTGAAATTTAAATATTCTATTTGAAATTTAAATGACATCAATTGAAATTTGAGAAACATTAAATGAGACAGTGACCCGTCGTGAAAGACACGCTAAGTGAGACGTCCGGTCTGGATAATAACAGCAGGGCGTTAGTGCGTTTCAAGTTTAGGCGAGCCCATATCAGCCTGGAATGTACCAAGGGGTATCCATGACACAGCTGATCGACTATGATAGAGAACAGAGTGGATAGGCGAGGAGCGATTAGCAACCAGAAGCAAGCCATGCAGCAAACTAAGTTTAAATAGTGTTTGATAGAGCCAATGACAGCTAAAATATATTGTATGTTCGTTGTATCGAACAAAAATAATCTTTTGCTTTTATTTCTGTCCGTTTTAAGTCCAACAAAGAGTAACATACAATAGAAACTCGAACTCGGTGAAAAGGCATAATACCTTGTCGTCATCGAGAGAACGCAAAGAGAGGGATAGTAACTATTGTACATTTCTCTATGAATGTACACAGTTCCCTACTAGTGACCACCTGTCCTCAGTTGCCATAAGAAAACTTGTTTCCCATTACATCCTTTGCAGTGACTCGGGAGCAGTTCTCGAAAGCAGGACGGCAGTTTTCGGGGACTTAATGTCAGCTTGACTATCACAGAAAATATTGATAACGTCTTCAGTCAGAACATTACTTCTCAGCCATTCCGCTATTTCTCTAAGATCTAATATTTTTGGCTGATATACAGGGTGATTCAAGAAGTTCCGGACAAATTTCTCCAGCGTATTCCTTGGCTCATTTCATGAAGAAAAGTCCACTAGGACCATGTCCGAAAATGCAAAGGTGCGAAATGGCGGCGGGTTAAAAATTTCCGGATTGGTGGTCGGAGGGTAGTAGGGTAAAGTTGGTAACTTCTGAGCCAGTGGACCCCCTAAGGAGACAGGTACAACCTACCCCCTACCGAAAAGAACCACTCTTGGTTGAACAGTTCTCCAAGGCCATTATCCGAAGTTCTTCTTTTCGTGGTATGTAGGACCTGTAGCAGGATGCCCCTAAAAGTACTCGGAATCTTCCCTCTTGCGAAGTCATCTGCGTAGGCAGTAAGCTTAACACACATCTTTTCCACAGGAAGCAGAATACTGTTCATACAGAGAATCCATAGCTGTGGCGACAAACTCAGCTTATGGCGTTCTCCTGCTGAGAAATCTATAGAGGCCCGTTGACCATAAGCTAGTCGAAATGCGTCTCTTGCTAAGAAGGTTGTGGAAAAACAATCTGATGTTGCTGTCAAGCCCCAGAGCCGTGAGTGTCGCTGTTATTACGACTGGATTTACATTGCTAAAAACTCCCTCTATGTCTAAGAAAGTTACCATAGTATATTCTTTAACAGCAAGATAACCTTCTGTAAGAGCGGTAGACCTAGCTTGACTGCATGCATACTGTCTAATAGACAGTAGCCTGTGATCAATGTTGGCACTAAGATAGCTATCGAGTAATCTCTTCAAGGTTTCAAGGTAAATAACGATAGACTAATCGGTCGGAAATCATTAGGGGTAACTCAAGTCTAATAGGACTAATTGGTCGGAAATCCTTCAGGTTCATGTGGGATGATTTCCCCGCTTTAGGAATGAAGATAACCTGAGTTTCCGTCCATTTCAAAGGTATTGAAGTATACACTTCACCCTCAGAATTGTCAGGGAAATATGTAGCCAGGAGCACTCTCTGCAACTCATTATTAGACGTTGTCCAAGAACCATCACTTTTCTAATGTACCCAATAGTACAAGGTGTTGCGGCCAGAATTTTCCGAAGCCTGGAGATTTCAGATTAGCTTTCCACATTGCTGCAGAATTTCATCCAGGATTTATTTTTAAAGTTCAAAAATCAATAAATTTGTTTATTTTCAAGTTTTCAATAAAGTTGTTTCAAATAAAAAACTTTACTGTACTTATTTTTTTGTTAACTGAAACATCGGAATTTCCATACAAATGTCAGCTGTTTATCGATCTCAAATCTTCTTCGAAGGCGAGATGTCACTTGTAAAGTGTCAATTAATCTTTTTAACGAAAGTCTCTACGCTGTTTGTAGAAATACCCGTATCCATGTTGTGTTATGTTTATCCAAGGGATTATCCACGAATACAACCTGAATGCGCCATACTTTTGTGGTAAACTGTTGAAATTCATTCATACCTTGCACACACATTATTCACGTGCTAACGCTGTCTAACGCATCTGTTGGTTGTTAGTTTTGCAGTGGTTTGTTTTTGTTTTTTTCTTTATTTGCTAAAAAGAAACCCCTAAGACAATAGCAGCAACAACAAAAACAAAGCTAAAATCAAAGACAATTACACTAAGAGAAATGACTATAAATATTACTCCAATGTTTAACGAATGTATTCAGATTCCCAATATGAAATCTTTGAACAGCAGTTTCAGTTTTTATCTTTCAATTAATTAAGTTTCAAATTAATTAAGTTCAAATAAAATATATCAAGTGTGTTAATAATTTCTATGCATTGATAAAAATTCCTCAACCATAAAAAATACCTTTAGATCCCATGAAACGACTGCGCAAAGTTTCCTACAATCAGTGACCTGTGCGGTTTCTAGTTTTACACGGTTACCGAACGGTTTTTTAGATGAATTTTCGTGGCTCCTTACTCGATAGTATCGCCATCATTATGTGAAGTTGCCATCGTCGAAACCCAAACCAAAGGCTTGACTGGGTTTAAATTATTAAAATTGTAAAAAGTCATATTAATCAAAAAAAAATACATATCGGTTGGTCGAACCCATGTTCTCATGTACAACCGTCGGGAAGACTAATTGTTGCACTTCTGATATCCACAGGCATAATTTTGTAGAATTAAATATTTCCAACAAGAGCACTAATCTATAAGTCCCTACAATAATAGTGAAATATTTGAAATGACTTGGTTTTTTACAGTGTACATTAGAGTCGAACGTGTTACGTCAGCTAACCCGTTCATTTAACAAACAAGGTATACCATTACATCCCATGAAGGGATTGGGGAGAGCGTCCCACAACCAGTGAGCTATGCGGTTTCTAGTTTTACACTTTTTTTCTAGTTTACACTGATTGGGACCTACAGTTTTACACCAGCTCCGAACTGTATTTTGTGAATCTTTTTTATGGCTAAATATTCGACAGTGTCCCCGTCACTATGCAAGGTGACCGCCGTCGAAAGAAATTTAAGGTGGTCAGATCAGGGATCTCTGATGCTTTTTTTGTCTAAGGTTTATGCCAACAAGCCCAAGATCACCCAGGTCTTGAAAGAGACAAATTGAGCGCTGTATCAATGAAATTCTGACACATTTATGCAATACGGTCGTGGAAAATTTCGACAAAAGGGTGTGTATGTGCCAGCAAAGCCGTGGAGGCCATGTACCCGACATGCTATTTCAGTTCTTGGTAAACGGGCTGAAATGCCTGACATTTGGTAGAAAGTGCATGAACAGCCCACCGGACTTTTGGGTGGAGTTATTTATTCGGATGAGAGAATGCTGTGTCTTCGGTGGCAGAGGACGTAAACTGGTGTGGAGGACACCTGGTACGCCGCTGGATGAGGATAACATGGCGACAAGAGTTGGACATGGAGGAGCTAGCGAGATGGTTTGGGGGAGCTTGTCAAGCAACGGAGCGGGCCGTATGTACATAGTTTATTGTGTCAAACATGGATAGGACAATGTATGCATGTGGGCGACTTGGAAATGTGTGCCGGGAAATTGAGTGTTGACAGAGAGTACTACCTCCATTAAGACGACGATCCTGGGCATACTGCGGGGAATATGGGGCTTCGATTATTATATGGTGTAATCCGACGACTGCTGAACCCACACCAATCACAGGATCTCGTTCCAATGGGGTACCTGTGGGATTTGTTAAATAAATGGTTTCCCATTATATCCCACCAAGGAATTGGAAAGAGCTTCTCACAACAGTGAGCTGTGCGCTTTCTAGTTTTACACTCACTGATTAGGACCTACAGTTTTTACAGCGATTCCGAACGGTACCTTGAAAGGAATTTTCATGGCTGAATGCTCCATAGTATCACTATGCGAGGTGACAGTTATCCGGGGAATGTGTCTGAATGTCGGCTGGAGAGGGTTCCGAACTGGTGGAATCTGGTCAGGACGTTGAGCAGAACTTGTCAACCACTCGGGATATTCAACAAATTTTTTAATGTTTAGTTAATTTTATTTTTAATTTTTTTAATTATTTTTTTTTTCATTTTTAGTTAATTTTGCAGGAAACAGTTGGAAATGTAGGAGACGGCGTGATTGTTTGGAAGAGCTTGGCAAGTAACGGAGCGGGACGAATGGAGTTTGTCGAGTCAAAGGGCAATGTATGTATGTGTATGTATGCATGAGGTCGAACTGTGGAACTGTGCTACTGGGAAACTGCGTGTTGGCAGCGAGTACTACCTTTATTAGGACGACAATCCTGGGCACACTGCGGGAATTGTGGGGCTTTGGCTGATATATGGTGTACCCGAATAATTGCGGACGCGACTTCAATCACCGGATCTCGGTCTAATGGGACACTTGTGGGATTTATTGCGACACAGAATCCGCAAGCATTTCATGGCGTTCCGTTCAATACCAAGGGGAGAGTTACGCAGGGAATGGGACAGGATCTACATTGTAATACATTTTTTATACGAGTAAATAGATATTTACATTGTTGGTTTTAATTTTATATAACATTTTGTATTGTACAATCTGTTATTAAATCGTAGTCTGTAAGAATTTGGTATTTCCATTGACTAATAAATGAAATGAAATGCAACGGATCTCGGCTGGAGTAGTTTCCGAACTGGTGGAATCTATGACAAGACGTTTATCGGATTGTGTCGAGCGCAGGGGATATCCAACAAGTTTATCGTAATTTTAAAAAATTGGTTTCCCATTATATCCTATGAACGGGTTGCAGATAGCTTCTCACAACCAGTGAGCTCTGCACTTTGTAGTTTTACACTTACACATTTGGGAACTACAGTTCTACACCGATTCTGAGGGGTATTTTGAGAAGCTTTTCATGGCTACGTACTCGATAGTGTCGCTATAACTAAGCGAGGTGACCGTCGTCGATAGAAATGTAAAGTGGTCAGAGCAGGGATCGAACTCACGTTCTCATGTACAAGAGCCGCGTACACTAACCACTGCACCACCGACGACCACGTAATTTATGTTTATTTATAATTTTCTCTGGAAATATTTTGGATCCAAATGCTTTTAATCAAGTTTCTGAGCAATAAATATTACTTTGGAACGAATATTATAAGTACAAGTATATCACAATCATATTTTTCAAAAAGATACGAGGACGGTCCCAAAACTTGCCGACCTAACGTATAGATGGTGCCAGTAGTTGAAAAAAATATTCTGGTGAAATGTGGCAACCTTATAAAACATATGTTTTAAGTTTCAAGGTTCCACGTTGTTTAGTTTTTTTATTTGAGGCATCAAAAGTAAACGATCTCAGTGAATTTGTAAACATGGAAAAAATTGGTCACCGTTATATAATTCAATATTTCCATTTAAAAGGTTCCACTAGTCCAAGTAATAATAAAACCGAGCTAGATTCTACTTCGGGGGGGGGGGTCTGCTCCTTCGTTTACGACTGTAAAATATTGGGTAGCAGAGCTTAAACGAGGCCGTACGAGCTGCCAAGACGAACACCGTAGTGGTCGATCAATTAACGTCTCCACACCAGACACGGTTAATAAAATCCACAAAATGGTATTGGATGAACGTCGGCCGATCGTGCGTGAGCTAGCTGAAATTATAGGCATTTCAAAAAGTGCTATACATCGCACATTGACCGAAGATTTGAAGATGAGAAGGCTGTGCGCAAGGTGGGTGCCGCGTTTGCTTTCAATACAGCAAAAACAGTGTCGTGATGATGTTTCAGTAGAGTGTTTGGCGATGTTTCACCGCAATAAAGCCGAATTTTTGTATCGATTTATAACCATGGATGAGACATGGGTCCACCACTTTACACCTGAGACAAAGGAACAGTCAAAGCAGTGGACTGGAATGGGAGAATCGTTTTCACAAAAGGCGAAGACGATTCCACTATTCACGGCGAATATTATGCTAATTTACTGCAGCGTTTATGTGATGACATTGTGGGAAAAGGGCCGCATTTGGCGAAAAAGAAAGAAAATTAATGAATTAAAGTTCGTATTGCTTCGTCACTAAACTTATTCGCCAGATTTAGCTAACTCGAACTATTTTCTATTTCCAAACTTTAAAAGTGTCTCAATCAACTTGTTTCGACTTTTACTGCTGAAGCATGATCAATCGCTGGTACCAAGAGTTCAGTCTCGGACGCCGTTCGCTCCAGGATGAATTTCGTGAAGGTTGTCCAACTTCGGTCGTTTTGCGGGAAACCATCGATGCTGGTCGTGAACTGATAAAGCAAGACCAACATGTGACATACCTTGAGATTGAGGCTTTCTTGGGCAATAGTATCACTAGCATCAATAAGATATTGCATGTTCATTTGGCCATGAAAAAGATTTGTTCTCGTCCCATATAATTTGACGAATGCTCAAAAAAACGCTTTTATCGATGGCAGCAAAGAAATGTTGAATGCGGTAACTCAAATGCGGTGTATAACATCGTCACAGGTGACGAATCATGGATCTATGCATATGAGCCCGAAACAAAACATCAATCGACCGTATGGGTCCTTCAAAACGAGCTAAATCCAACAATAGTTGTTCGTGGAAGAAGCACATGAAAGCAAATGATCGCATATAACCACAGAGCAATAGGAAAGATCTTCTATGCCTCTCTTCGTGTTATCATAATGACGACGAGGTAGTAGGCCATTTCATCGAATTCGAGTTGCTTTGGTAATTTACTCTTTGGTTGACATAATACGGACAGAAATAAAAGGGAATGGGAATTTTTTTTGATGCAGACATAATTTAGCTGTCATTAGTATCAATCAAACACTTTCAAACTTAGTTTGCTACATGGTCTATAATCTGTATGTCTTTTTTGGTCTTTCATTCTACATCATTTCCCTAGTGGCTTTTCGATCAGCTGTGCCATAGAAACCGAAACCCCCTGGTATAACCGGTCAAGTGGCCACAGTACCTTCAGTGGAACGTAGGACGTTCAATTCGGAGTGGTATACCACCATCTGTTTGCCAACAGTGTTCGCAGAAATAAGGAAAACCAACAAGAGAAGACGGACCATTTTGCATGAGGGCAATGCAAGTCCTCACACATCAGCTGAAACAATGGGCTATTTGAGCACTCAACATGTCGAGTTGATGGGTCATTCGCCTTACAGCTCTGATTTGACACCCAATGACTTCTTTTTACTGCGTGGTCAACGTTTTTCGACGCCCGAAGCAGCTGTTTAAGCGTTCAAAACTCATGTTTTGTAGGTGTCTTAATCGGAGTGGAAAAAATATATTGAAAATATGAGAATATTTAAAAAAACAATAAAACCATCAGCGCCTTGGCGTTCTAGGCCAGTGACCGTCTTGTTCGATTGTATCGCTAATTGCTCTTTCTCTCGAACGTGTGAATGACTTTTTTTTCGTCGCAATCATGTTGTTCTTTCCTGCTTACAAGCACTTGTGCTGAAGTTTTGAAAGTAATGCTATATCTAGAACATACTCTTACAGCCTTAAAGGAAATTACAACTTTAAACATAACGAGGATCTAAAACAACTAAATTTGAAACACATGGTAGGGCCAAACCAAAACAGAACGAGACAACTACAATTAGAATAGTTCGTTATATAAATAGAACTTTCAAAACTTCTGCATCAGTGCGTGTAGTAGGAACGCAATGTGTAAGTGGCGACAACCAATCACTCTGCACACAATCAATAAATCTCTTCGATTAGTGACTTGTGTAAATACACACCGCAGTGGCCTAACGGGCTAGACGCTGCTGAAGATGATGCTTCACAAACATCGAAACGATCGTCCAGCGACTGTGAATTCGAATCCCACCCGCGGCATTTACATTTTTTTCACTAACCGGAGAAAACATGATCTCTTACAGCCTTAAAGGAAATTACAACTATAACTACATATCTATTTTCTTGGTCGGGCTCTACCATATGATTTAATTTTTTATATGATTCGATCTGCAATGGTTTTCTTGGTCGGGCTCTACCATATGACTTAATTTTTTATATGATTCGATCTGCAATGGTTTTTATTAGAAGATTTTAGTTTTCCTACGAGCTAACAGATCAGATTATTTTTTCATTAATTGCAGAAAATTTTTCCCAACTTTTTTGTGTCTTCTTTGTTACGTCGGCTAGTTTTGGCACCGCCCTCGTAGTTGCGTCATAAGTTTGTACGTAGACGACAAGTTTGAATAACTACAGGAATATCCTGCACTTAACATCTCTGTTCTAGTGCTGCACGGATCATTTCTCTCAGTGTACTGTTTCTTTCTTTTCTCCTGCCAATGATCGCAACTCGTTTGTACAGCGACGACAACGAGACGACGAGCAACAAAAAGAAAACGATGAAGCGAAAAACAAAAAAAAAACACACCAGAAATGGTATGAGGAGCAAAGAACTGCAACAAAAACTGAAAATAAAATAAATAATAATAATAACCATTAAGGAAAGAAACATTAAATATAATAAATTACATTCAGCTCAAAACGAATAAATACGAATGAACGCATACTTGTGCAAACATCGCACACGCACGCACAATTATAGCGACCGATTTATCGTACGTACACTGAAAGATACTCAATCGCATTGTGGACTTGTTCGTACACAGCGTCCACAAGAGAGCAAGCACAATTCGTAAGCGGCATAAGCGCGTGTGTGTGTTTACGCGTTTTATACCATCGATATTGTAGGTACAATGTACGAATGTATGTAATAAAATATAAATACATATTTATATGTAAGTTATTATTATGTTGTTTGCTGCCTTCGTTTGGTGCGCCCGCGTGCTGTGGTCGACGGTGGGGTGGCAGAGAACTCGATGTTGTATTACGATATTATTGTATTCGAATTGAAGGGAAAGAGCAACTCATAAATCGTAATCATAAATATAATAAGAATACTTTTTTTTTGTACGTGTACATGTGGTGTACAGTTGCAAGTGTGTGTTTTATTTGTACACAGACATAATTTGTATTTATTATAAATATTTATTTATAATTTCTTCTCTTCTTTTATGGTGGTAATAATGATGACGGTGGTGGTGGTGGTGGTGCTAGTAGTGATAATGGTGGAGGGTATCGACGGCCCAACAGCAGAAATACTTAAGTACAAAAGTTCACTCAAAATTACTCTAGGTTTGTTTGTCTGTCCGCTTAATTTCAATGGGTGTTTTGAATATCTTTAATCTCGACTTTTTTTTCATATCATAAGGTTTCATTCGATTGGTGTTGACACGGCTGGTCAGATTTTGGTTGTACGGTCAAGGTTATGGCTTTTTGGAAAAACGAACTACAAATGTCAAAAAATATACAGAGTTCAGGAATGTCAAAATACGATAATATACATTGATTCAGTTTTCCAATTTTGCAGAAACCACATTCTGCAGGAACCGTGTATATGTATGGAACACACTCAAAATATTCATAAATTTCCAAGTCCTAAACTCACTTATATCTAAAGGCGAACATTAGTATGTTTACTTGCAAAAATTTATATTTTTACATTTAACCATATGCATGTTTCGTCCCCAAAATCCATATTCTTACGTCGAAGCATTCGTGTGTTTCCTCCCAAAGGTCCCAAACGAACAATTGACGACGGGGTGCATGAAATGCAGTAAAGGAGAGTGTCGCCGAAACCCCAAAAACATCAATTCGGCATCGTTCTCAACAACTTCAAACTTCACCAAGCACTATGCAGCGAATTTGGACAAAGACCTCCACCTTCATGGGTACAAAATTCAGCTTACTCAGGACCTCAAACATGCCGACCATGGAAAGCGCCGGCAATTCGTTCAATGGGTAATGGAGCCAAGTGAAGTCAAAGCCAATTCTTCAAAAAAAATTTATCTCATCCGTTGAAGCGCATTTCCATTTGGGGCTCAGAAAATCCTCAGTCAATGTATGAAAAACAAATGCACCCACAACGAGCAACTGTGTGGTGCGGAGGCGGCGTGATTAGGTTTTGAAGATGAGGCCGAAATTGAAGTGACTGTGAACGGCATTCGTTACAGGAACATGACAACGGAGTTCTTGTGACCTCAACTGGGCGGCATGGATCTGGACGACATGTGGTTTCAGCAAGACAGCGCCACATACCACACCGCGCGTGAAACAATCGATTTATTGCAACAACGAACTCCAGAACAAATTATCTCAAGAAATTCTGATATCAACTGGCCACCAAGATCATGCGATTTACCTCCGTGCGATTTCTTTCTTTGGGGTTTTGCGAAATCCCGGGTTTATGCCAAAAAAACAAGAAACAATTCCTGAGCTCAAAACCGAGATGCGAAGCGTCATCGGTGAGCTACAGCCACAACTCTGTGAAAAATACCGGAAAATTACATGAAAAGAGTAATGTGCCGTCATCAGAGCCGTGTGGTCATTCGACGTATATTTTATTCCATACCATACTTAAGCGGAACATGTCTGCTTTGGTTGGTTGGTTGAAAAGGCTGCAACACAGCACGCTGTCTGGCACACTTAGGCTAAAGAAGCCCATTGTGATACCTGCAGTTTCCTCTATAGCAACAATTGACTAGTCGTCTAGCCAATTTGCCCTTTCAATGAATTTGTCTATAAGACCTACAGGAATATCCTGTAGGGCTACGGTGCTAACTAAATGTGTTCCGAATATCCTACTTCTCAGTTTTTCCAGAGCAGGCCAACCTAAGAGAAGGTGTTTAGTCGTATTCCTATTGTGGATAACCTGCCTCTCGGCAAGTTAAGAAGTTGCCTAGTGTGTCTGCTTTAAAATCCAATAAAAAAATCACAACTATTTCAAAAAATTCATACTTTTATTTTAAAATCTTACTGATACTTGATCCTGATGTTTCATGACTTAAAGTTCTGCAGATTTTTTGTTCCTTTGTTGTCTGTCCGGTTTTTGTTTTCAACAGTATTCAACAAACAACTCCACATTTGTGTCGCAAAGACATTTATTATAAACAATTAATCATAGTGTCTCCAGCATGCAATATTGGATAGCAAATACAATGTGTTTGGATACAAGTATACTATATTTGCGACAATCTACAAACATATTATATTTGCATCCAAATAAAAAAAGGTGATTTTCAGGAGTGCACCATGTATAATCATGTTGTCGAAAAATATTAGGCTCCACCATGGGTTAATTTCAAAGATTGTTAGGTATTTTTTGTGAACTATTTTTCCACATTCCTAGTCCTGACCATGCGTGTTATTTTAATTCTTGTTTTTTTTTTGTTGTCTCTCTTCACATAAATGAAAACTCTTGCATTGCATGTGTTTTGCCCTGCAACCCTATATTTTGTTGTTGCTGTTGCCTGATACAGAACTACAATACAACATTCGTAGTGCATAACTCAATATGTACAACAATTATTATAATAATATAAATAATTATATATTCTTGGATTGCAAATGTTGTTGTTTTTCTTGTTTCTCTTCAACATTTTATCAAAATTGCCCATATGGTATTTTAAACAGACAGCACAAAGGATGTAAGATACAAAGGGAGAAATGCGAAGGGAATTAAGCGCAAAAAAGTAGAAAATTCTTTAACTTCCATGGCGGATTAAAGTGGAAGTTCAAATCATAAATATCGAATATCAATATAAGGTTAATAAAAGTTTGGTTAATAAAATTCTTTAACTAGTATATCCTTTGAAATATTTAAGTTTCTTTATTAACTTGGCCATTAATTGGAGCGCTGTCATAAATATATATTGACAACTGTTAAGAAAGATTACTGTTTTCGGAACAAGTATGACTTATAAAAACCGGTTCAAAATTCAAGATTCTGTTGAGATTTTAATTGCATTATCTGTATAGAGATCAAATTTTTTAATAATAATAAATTATTATTTTTACAAAAGAGTCTGTCCTTAAAATTTAAAAGCTTTTAGTAGAGGCAAAAAAAATATTTTCTAAAGATATAAAATATATTCCACTACACAACAATTTTTTAACAAAAGACCAGAAAAAATAATAACTTTTTAACAATGGATGGATATTATAATACTTGTATATTGTTTTTAAACAACCAACGAAAAATTCAATATTTCGAGTTTTGACACTTTTGTAGTTAGAGTTATATTCGCTTAAGATCCTACGTAATTTTGATTCAATACAATTAATTTTGTTTAGCACCTATTTACCCAAGTAAATATATCAAAAAGTCAAAAATTCCCATTACGAGGGCGGTCCCAAAACTGGGCCACCTGGTATATAGGTGATGCCAGTTGTTTGAAAAAAATATTTTGGTGAAAAGTGGCAACCTTAAGAAACATATGTTTTAAGTTTCAAGACGCCACGTTGTTTAGTATTTTTATTTGAGCCATCAAAAGTAAACGAGTAAAGCATGTAAAAATTGGTCACTCAATATTTCCACTTGAAAGGTCTTAGTCCAAGCAATATTAACGACGAGCTAGATTCTACTATGGGGGAGTCTGCTCGTTCGTTTGGTTGGTTGGTTGAAAAGGCTGCAAGACAGCACGCTGCCTAGCACACTTAGGCTAAAGAAGCCCATTGTGATACCTGCAGTTTCCTCTATAGCAACTATTGACTAGTCGTCTAGCCAATTTGCCCTTTCAATGGATTTATCTATAAGACCTACAGGAATATCCTGTAGGGTTACGGTGCTAACTAGATGTGTTCCGAATATCCTACTTATCAGTCCTACCAGAGCAGGGCAATCCAAGAGAAGGTGTTTCGTTGTTTCCTCGTCCTCTTCCATGCAGCAACTACAGATAGTGGAGTTTCTATGTCCCAATCTTAGGGCGTATTTTCCTACAAGACAATGTCCCGTAAGTGTTGCTATCATTGTGGATAACCTGCCTCTCGGCAAGTTAAGTAGTTGCCTAGTCCTCTTCCTGTCCACCTGTGGCCAGAGGTCCCTGGCTTGTTTGCAAGTTGAAGTAAGTCTCCACTTTTCCTTGAACATATTATCGGCCCACTGCCTGATCTGCAAACGGCACGTAGACATTGACATACTATCACCTTTTTTTGCCGGAAGAACCTGTGCCGTAGTACCCTGTCTAGCTAACGCATCCGCTACGCAATTGCCTGGAATGCCGCTGTGTCCCGGTACCCAGATGAGCCTGGTATCAAAATACTCTACCATCACCCTAAGTGCTGAGTGGCATTCTTTCACTGTCAGGGACGTAGCAAACATGGCTTCCAGGGATTTTATGGCAGCCTGGCTGTCTGTGTGGATACATATTCTCCGGGGGGTTGTTTCACTACTTTTCAGTACTTCAGCAACCTACAGTATGGCGGTAATATCCGCCTGAAATAAACTACAGGGATCAGGCAGCTTGAAGGAGATATATACATTTATGTCCGGTGAATGGACCCCATAGCCTACTTGCTTGTCCAACTTTGATCCATCTGTGAAAAATCCATCCGTCCTTTTCCCAGGTATTCTTGTTCGGAATAGAAGTCCTTAGATTTGTCGCTGGTAGAAGATAGGGGATACAGTAGTCCGTTTTTACGGGAATAGAGTTGATCCGGTGTAGTAATTCAGCGTGTCCGGAATGTCCTGATATCAAAACGCCACAATCTCTGATTCCCACCAGGGATGTAGCAGCTGCCGATTCGGCCATGTTATCAGGAGTACAGATGTTCAGAATAGTTCGTTTACGACTGTAAAATATTGGGTAGCAGAGCTTAAACAAGGCCGTACGAGTTGCCAAGACGACCACCGTAGTGGTCGACCAATTGAAGTGTCCCCAAATTGGTATTGGATGATCATCGGCCGAATGTGCGTGAGCTAACTGAAATAATAGGCATTTCAAAAGTTCCATACTTCGTTTATTCACCGAAGATTTGAAGATGAGAAAGCTGTGCGCAAGATGGGTGCCGCGTTTGCTTTCAATAGAGCACAAGCAGAGCCGTGAAGATGTTTCAGTAGAGTGTTTGGCGATGTTTCAACACAGTGAAGCTGATTTTTTGCGCCGATTCATAACCGTGGATGAAACATGGTTTATAACTATGGAGATTTATAACCAAGGATGTGACATTTTCACACCTGACACAAAGGAACAGTCAAAGAAGTGAACTGGAATGGGAGAAACGTGTCCAAAGAAGGAGAAGGCGGTTCCAATTGCAGGGAAGGTAATGGCGTCTGTTTTTGGGGATGCGCATGTGACATTTTTTCTTGATTATCTTCAGAAAGGAAAAACCATCAACGGCGAATCTTATGGTAACTTATTGCATCGTTTAAGTGATGAAATTGTGGAAAAAGAGCCGCATTTGGTGATTATTTCATCAAGACAATGCTCCAGTTCACACATCCACTATTGCGATGGCCAAAATTAATGAATTCAAGTTCGAATTTCTTCATCACGCAACTTCTTCGCCAGAGTTAGCTACCTGGGACTACTTTCTATTTCCAAACAGAAAAAATGGGTCGGTTGTAAAAGATTTGCCAATAATGAAAAAGGTGGAGTCGGCGATTGATGGCTACTTCAAGGAGTTTGACAGTTCTTACTATACACTGAATATCGATGCTATTGAATATCGCTGGAAAAAGTGTATCAGGCTAAAAGGAGATTATGTTGAAAAATAAAGAAAAATTTTCCCCTCTTTTTTGTGTCTTCGTTGTTAGATCGGCTAGTTTTGGGACCGCTATCATAAATTGCTCGAAGGTATTGGGGTTAGATGGAAGTGACTGTCACTATAGACACACATAGTTCAATATACACCACTGTACGTCATAGTTCATCTCCATCGTTGAACCTGTTAATTGACCCCATATTGTTATGGGGTGTTCAAGCTATGCGATACCTCATCCCGATATTCCAGGAAGTGGCTGAAAACGAGACATACATTAGTCACTTAAGATCAGCTTAACTCCCTGAATGTCTGTTGATCCAACATGAAGTAAGAGCCTACATACTGACTCCTACAAAAACCCGTTTCCCATTACATCCAATGAAGGTATTGGGAAGAGCTTCTCACAACTACTGAGCTGTGCGCTTTCTACTTTTTCACTCACTGATTGGAACCTACAGTTATACACCGGTTCTGAACCGTATTTTGAGAAGCCTTTTCATGGATAAGTACTCGATAGTATAGCCATCACTAAGCGAGGTGGCCGTCGTCGCAGGGAATGTAAGGTAGTCAGAGCAGGGATCGAAGCCGCGTTCTCAAAGCCGCGCATACTAGCCATTCCACCACCGCCGACCACAACATACTGTCTCCTGCTCATACAAAATTCCAAAGAGTAGCATATGAGATGTTCGATGTTATTGTTCTCCTCTTCATCCCCACGCCCTCTGCAGTAATCATGATCACAGATCCAAAGTTTAGACGCATGTGACGCCTATGAAACAGTGTCTAGCGTAGAGATATCTTGTATAGGACTGGAATCATGTTCAGCTAGCGATTCAAGGTATAACTTGCCTGGTGATCCTGCATTTTGTGCCTCCAGATCATCTATCATTTGCATGTCCGAGAGCTTCGGTTTTAAGTATTAGCTTGCGTGCAGAAAGGCGCATACCCACCTGTTCCATATCCAGTGGAGCAGTTAATGTAGTACCAATCGCGCCATCTCATCCGCTCTATGGTTATTTTGAATGTTCCACTGCCTCGGCACCCAGAGGTGCAAGACAGTTGAGGGCTGTACGAGTGATTTACACGTCTCAGCGATCCAAAAATAACGAGTCAAATGCTTTAAAATCAAGTGTGGAGTATCTATTTACATGGATGTTTTTGGGGTGAGGCTAGACGCTGAAAAAACTGTATGTTTTCTTTTCAATATTTTGTTTATTTGACCAATTTGTCGTTATTTTTATCTTATCTCATTTGTTCTCTTAGGCTTTCTTGTTTGGATGCAAATATAACGTGTGTTTGGAGCTTGTCGCAAATATAGTAAATTTGTGTCCAAACTCATTGTGTTTGTTATTCAAAATTACATGTTTGGGACCCAATGATTAATGTGTTAAAATATTGTATTTGTGATTCAAATATAGCTTTCTCGTGATACAAATACAGCTATGTTTGTCTCATTATATTCGTATTTTGTTTATCGCTAAGATCTGTCGAAAGAAAAATAATAAAAGTTGAACAAAGAGAGATTGTCCTCAGCTTAAGTTAGTGTTATTGGCAGTGTATATGTGCATTTTAATATTATTCTTTCAGTCAGTGAGTCATAAATGAGGAGTCGAGGAACAAAATTTACCTTTTTGATTATTTCAAAATGTTAGGAAATCCATTATTATTTCTTCATCCGATTATACGATAAAATTACAACATTTTCCCATCTCTAGTTATAGTGTCTAGTCTATGAGAAGAGAAGAAAAATTATCCAAATAAGATTTTTACCAATAGAACTTAACTAAATTCGTGCAGACATCGTAAAACATTTTGTAAAGGAATACAAAAAGTCACGATTTGTTCTGCGACTCCTCAAATATTCCCGAATGTGTGTGTAAATGAATTGAGTGTTCCCAGCTAACCAAACGTTCAGAAATTCTGTACGACAATCGGCAAAATGTTCCCATTTCAGATCAGAATTCTTACCGAATTCGTAACGACAAAAATATGAGAGGGTTGACACGAATTCTGAACTACTTCTCTGAGGGAATTCTGATGGTTTTGCCGACATTTCGAACCGATTTCAGACCGAATTCTGAACTGTAGTCTTGGGAAAATATTTCGATTTCTCAGATCGAATTCTGAACGATTTCGGTTAGAATTCTGGAATTAAGTCTTATTAAATTCTGATGCTTTCTGAAGGCTTGACGAGACATGTTTAAATAAACAAATTTAGCTAAAATTACTTCTTTTTCAAACAAATTATACCAAAACGTGTTAATATTTTTTATAATTTTATTTGTCATTTTTTTGCTGAACAGTAACCCTGAATGCTTAAAGAGAACTAAGAAATGAAATAAAGAAATCATCACAAAACTACAATCCATAGAAAAAAATACAATTACTGTAAATTTAACAAACAAAAAACAAGAATTTTAAATATAAAAATACCTCAGCCAAACAGTTAAGCGTTCGTTCAGAATTAGTTGCGACATGTCTGAACACAATAACAATAACTGTGAAATATGAAGTAAATAACAAAAATTTTAAACGAATAGACTACCCCAGATAAATAGTTCAAGATTCGTTGCGAGCTCGTTAAGAGAAGTCTAAACAAAAAATTAATAAAAATCCCACAGACAAGTCTAACAGAATTCGGGCCGAATTCGTTCAGATTCGTAACGATTTCGGTAAGAACTCTCGATAGAGTTCAGATATTGTTCAGAATTGTCTGATATCAGATATTGTCGGCAAATTTAGTTTACTGGGTTCTTATGTTGACTGACTGCTTGATCGGTTGAGTTTTAGTTTCACGCATTTAGTCGTCAATCGTTCGTTTGGGAGCAAACACACGAATGCTTCAACGCAAATATATAGATGTTTAGACATATGGCACCACGTAAAACTAGACATGTTTGCCAGTAAACATGCTAATGTTTTCATTTCAATGTAAGTGAGTTTAGGACTTGCAAGCAAATATATTCCAAATATACACATATGTATATGTTACAGATGCCGTTTTATCAGCGTGTATGTGGACGGCCGTTTCCCCGAATTTTGAAACATAAAAATGTATTCAAAATCTTGTGATATTGATTGGATGGATGGAATAACTGGAAATATGCTCTGCCGTCGGTGGTGCAATGGGCAGTGTGCGCGCCTCGTGTACAGGAGAACGCCGGTTCGATCCCTGCTCTGACCACCTTAAATTTCTTTCGGCGGAGGTCACCTCGCATAGTAACGGCAACACTATCGAGTACTTAGCCATGAAAAAGCTTCTCCAAATACCGTTCGGAATCGGTGTAAAAACTGTAGGTCCCAATCAGTGAGTATAAATCTAGAAAGCGCACGGCTCACTGATTGTGAGAAGCTCTCCCCAATTCCTTCATGGAATGTAATGGGAAAACCATTTTTTTGTATGATCTGTTAGTATTGTAAGTAGTTAAGCGACTTTATCCTCCCAAAAATCTCTAAAACTTTCGCTTACAGTGTTTTTGCGTTAACATCCAGTTTTAAACGATGAAATAGTGTAACGCATCTTCTTGCAGCAACTAGGTAGGATTCCAAAAAAACGCATGTAACGCACGCACGCACCTTTAAGACACTTGGCTTCCATCCCGAATCAAGAGACCATAATTTGTCAAAATACCAAAGCAAACAATCTCTTCTAACGCAGAAGGGAATATGGGTGAAGGCACAGTGGAACGCAGCAGTCACAACTCATTTGCCCGGCTAGTCAGTCCCAATCGCAATGAAAATGAAAACAGAAAATGCGCGCGTGTTCTCTGATGTTGGCCCCCCATCATTGACTGTGAATCATTGGCTTTGCAGTAACGTTTTTATTTTTGTTGCTTTTCTTCTTGTTTTTGTTTTTTTGTGAATGAATGTCGAGTACGGCGAAGGTGTGGTGGAATGAACATGAGTGTTGTTGTTACACTGTGTTTGTCCCCCGCTCACAGTTCACTCATATTCATTCATACCCATTCACTCCGCATAGTATTTTGTGTGGTGTCGTCGTAGTCAGTCGCAGTCGTACGTCAGACTCATACAAGCAGAGCAATGATGGGATATCAGCTTGGTTGAGGAAGTAAATGGCAGTTACTCGCCGCCGCCGCCGTGTAAGACGTGAGAGTATTGTGTGTCGTCTACGTTGTTATAAGGAAGGAATTGGTACTTTGGCAAATTGTTTTTTCCTTTCTTATTTGTTGACGTTTTCTTTTCTTTATTTTGGCGCGTTCAACTCAAAGAAGTTGGATGGTAGGTAGGTGTCTGCTGTATCCATACGTAAGTATGCATGTAGACAGGAAAGGTCAGATTTGTTTTGGGAGTTCTCTTTTGCCAGCAATTTTGAGGCATTCTGTGGGTTCTTTGGATATTTTTGGGTGTTAAAGAAGGAGTGATATGTTTGAATTTGTATATTTTTTTTAAATACATAATTTCTAATATCATCTTAAACCCGAAGAAAATAAATGTATAACATTAAATTGCTATTTTCTAGAAATATGAGAATCTTTTTTTTTTTATTTTTTATATAAAGAAAAGTTCATCATCTTGAGTTGACTAAGAAAAATATTTGAAACACTGAAACGTGTCAAGAAAAATAAACTTCTGCCTTAAACAGAGTTGCATTAAGTGTATGATTTAAACAATTATATGTATGAAATGCAAAGTCAACCTGTCGATTACCCCTTTAAACCAGCGTTCAAAGAGTCTACTAAACTCCGAACTCAACAATTTTTGTACGTCGATCAAGTCTTGCGACGGACACCCAAACACAAGAGTTAGATAAACGAAGGGACTCTCCACACGAAGCAACAACTCTAATTTGAGTTCTTCGTCGAGCACAATCACGAACTCTGCAACACAAATGTCGATTAAAGCTCCAATCACACTAAGAAATCAACTAAATTACAAAAAGTTAAACTGAGATCTTGTTACGAGCAAACACTGCGAGAGTTAGAAAGCGATGCAGTGCCCCTTACGGACAATCGACACAACGAATTTACATGCTAACGCCACATGCAAAGAAAAAAACGTTTATTGCTCGGTTGCCACAACAATACTTTGATTGATTTGTATTAATTTATTTATCGCAACCGTTCATGTAGTTCTCCCAAATAAACTCATGTATCCCAAATGTGTATCATGTTGTTGCAAACGAGTTCTCGTTTGCGATAACGGAAATTAGCCATTTTTCTAATGAAATCACAGATTACGAAGAACGTAAATTTTTCTCATTTTCTTATTCTGTCGACTGTATACACAGTCTTATCCGCTCGTTTGGCATACACACTCACGCATACACATAAAAGTGATCACACACTCTAATGCTTCTACCTTGTCAATATATCTTGGATGCACAATTTCCTGCGCTTTTATTTATTTGAACGCAAGGCGAGACAGACATGTAAGTAGACAGTGAAAAAATAGACCAAAATTTCAACTTTTTTTCAAAACAAACTTTATGGGTAAAACCAAAATCATTAAAGTTGGAAATTTAAACAAATAGAGCTTATGGAAGCCATAAATAAAAGTTTTAATTACAACTCAGTTGCTGTAACCGAAAGAACAGTCGCTGGAACCGTTTTTCGTTTCTCGCAAACGTTTTCTCAGCTGTAATTTTTCATAATACGTGTACTGCAAACGTTTTTCAGTTCTCGCAAACGTTTTTGTTTAATTTGGAGCAACTATAACTCGGTTGCTGTAACCGAAGGGTTGGCGGAACCGTTTTTCGTTTATCTTAAAGGTTTTTTCAGCTCTCATTTCTCATAACTCGTTTACTGCAAACGTTTTTCGTTTCTCCCAACTACAGTCCCCAAACGAACTTCAGTTATCCGAGATTTCGTTTGGGAGGAACGACTTTTTTCTTTGCGTGCAGGTATTCAATTTTTATGAAATTTTCGTTGCCATCAGAAGTACGCGTATAAAATGTAACGAAAATTTCATGAACCGAAAATTTCGCTCACTTTTCATTTACTAGGTACTCAGCTCTTTGCGAAACTAAATTACAGGATTGTTACGCCATAGTTATTTCGTACGAAAACAATTGTTTGGGACCGGAATTTTGACATTTCGATTATTTTAATAAACAAAAGTTAAACCCACATGCGTTAAAATTAAAATGCAGTGCAAACAAAGATGAATTATTAATGAAATATATGCAAGGTAAATCAGAGCTGTACTTTTAAATTTCTTACGAAAATTTCGCAAGAAGTGAATACAGGGCTTAAAGTCAAGTTTTCAGTTTTCGTGAAATTTTGGTTGGCGTGTAATTTCATGAACCGAAAATTTCGCTCACTTCTTCTTGGCTTGACAGGCAGCTCCTTTCGAAAATTTCGTATTCAAAATCAACTACAGGGTTGTTACGCCCAAGTTATTTCGTACGAAGACGATTGTTTGATAATTGATTGGGACCGGAATTTGAGCATTTTATTTCATCAACAACAGCACATGCGTTAATAGTAAAATGCTGTGCGTAGAAGAATTATTAATGAACTATTATCAAGGTAAATCAAATGTAGGTGGTAACCCTCCGCAACAACATTTTCCGTTACGGGGTAAATGACAAAATTTCCTACGAAAATTTCGCAAGAACTGAATACGGGGCTTAATACACTCCATAACCTAGGACATGGGACTGCGTTTGGAGGTGAACAGTTTCTGATAGCCATTCACTTGGGAGTGGCCAGAAATGAATCCTTAATTGGGCAGTCCAAGCAGCTCACTGCTTCCACGCAGTATATCTTGGGCAATAGCTTTATCGGAATCCTCAGTTAGCTAGCTAAAGTGAGAAGCCGTAACGAATGAGCAGCCTGATTGGTTATGCGATCATTGATGCGTCTCAGGATTATTAGGTGACCCTGTCACTGAAGCTCTTCGCACTAGTGGATATATTCTTCTGTCATTTCAAGGCGGATGGAGGCAACACCCGTGGCCACCGGCGGATCAAAATTGAAGAAGCCAAGATCTAGTTTCGATTCACTGCATTCTGATCAGCGTCTGATCTATAATGGGAGGCTGAGACATAATCATCCCGGCAGTTATATAGGCAATGAAAATACACATAACTGTTGGCGATCCTCGCAAACGTTATAAGGACCACGATTTAAGGATATGTACCTGGAATGTGAGAACACTATACAGGATGGGTGCCACTTTCCAACTGACGGATGTCCTCGAAAAATATAAAGCTGACATCACAGCTATCCAGGAAATGCGATGGACAGGAGATGGTTGCTCCAGAAAGAAAAACTGCGATATTTACTACAGCTGCCATGAAAAAAATAAATAAATGGTCTCCCTTTACATCCCATGAAGGGACCGGTGAGAACTTCTCATAATCACTGAGCTGTGCGCTTTCCAATTTTTCACTCACTGATTGGGACCTACAGTTTTACACCGATTCCGAACGGTATTTTGAGAAGCTTTTTCATGGCTATATACTCGATAGTGTCGCCGTCACTATGCGAGGTGACCACCGCCGAAAGAAATTTTTTTTTTGAAGGTGGTCAGAGCCGTGTTCGAACCCAGGATCTCATGTACAAGAGCCGTGCACACTACCATTGCACCACCGACTGCCATGAGAGAAAGCACGAATTCGGGTGCAGATTTATAGTTGGCAATAGACTGCGACACCTAGTTTCAAGGTTCAACCCAGTGAGGGAACGCGTAGACACAATTCACATCAAAGCGAAATAAATATTTCAACATCTCGTTAATTTGTGTGCACGCACCGACAGAGGATAAATACGATGAGGTCAACGAATCATTTTATGAGCGTCTGGAGGAAGTATACCAACGCTGCCCTGACCACGACATTAAGATTATCCTAAGCGATTTTAATGTCAAATTGGGAAAGAAAAACGTCTTTCGACCAACCATCGGTAATCGCAGTCTACATGATACCACCTCCGATAATGGAATAAGACTGATAGACTTCGCCGCTGCAAACAACATGGTAGTTAGTAACACACGATTCCAGCATAATAAGATACATAAGGCGACCTGGTTATCTCCTGATCAGAGAACGAAGAACCAGATTGATCACTTGGTAATAGATGGCAGGCACTCTTCTAATGTAATGGATGTACGAGTGATTCGAGGTGCCAATATCGACTCGGATCATTACCTGGTGGCTGCGAAAGTTTGCACAGGATTGAGCAGGACGAAAAGCTAGATATCGACAAGCTGCAAATACCGGAGATATCAATGTCCTATCAACAGAAGCTCTCTCTCCTGCTAGGGCAAAATACCCCAACTCCCATTCTTTGGAAACCGCTGCAAGAATTGAACTTGGCTATCAAAAACCCCGGAAGGATAAGCCATGGTAAGACGAAGAATGTCGCATTGCAACTGATGAAAAAGGCGCTGCATGTATGGCAACGAAACAGTCAGTTACAACGCGTGCTGCGAATGAGCGGTACAAGAGGCTGAGAAGGGCGGAAAACCAACTATTTAGGAGTAAACAATGGCAGTGGGAGCAGAGAGAGAGAGAGTGAAAAAACCGAAATGTGCAGGATGAACAACGAACCCCGAAGACTTCTACAGAGTATAAGACGATCGAATAATGGGCTGCCCTCCTGCAAAGACAAGAATGGGAATCTGGTGAGCGATAAGCAGTGTGGGCTTAGAATATGGAGAGACCACTTTTCCACACCGAAAATCAGATTGGACCTTATCAGTGTGGTTTTAAACCAGGCAAGTCCACGACTGACCAAATATTCACGCTACGCCAAATCCTGGAAAAGACCCACGAAAAGCAAATCGATACATACCACCCCTTTGTCGATTACAAAGCTACTTTCGATAGCCCCATACGGGGAAAATTGTTCGAAGCTATGTCTGAACTTGGTATTCCGGAAAAACTGAGCCGCCTCTGTAGAATGATGCTGACCATCACCAAAATTATCAGTGAAGATGGGGAAAGACCATTCTGTGCCAGGCCAGGATTGAGACAAGGTGACACACTTTCGTGCAGTCTCTTCAATATCTGAATGGAGATGATAATGCGAAAAGCTGCAGTAAATACGAACAAGACCATTAACACGAAAAGCCATATGAAAAACACCTGGGAGTATTCGAGAGGAAATTTTTCCGTAAAATATATCGCCTTGTTAGGGAAATCGGCGAGTACCGACGTCGTTGGGACCAAGGGCTATATGATTTATATTCTGACGTGAACATCTCTAGTCGAATCAAATTAATGTGATTCGCCTAGCTATGTCCACGTCAAAATACAAGTGATATATCTCTTGGTTCCAACGACGTCGGTACTCGTAGTGTTCTTTAACAGGACCATAAATTTTATGGAGAATTTTTCTCTCGAATACTCCCAGGTGTTTTTCATCCGCTTGCGATATGACCCAAGTTTCGGAGCCATATGTCAAGACAGGTAAAAAGTAAAATGAGAGTCTGGTTTAGCTGGACTTTTGTCCGTTGAGAGAGGGCTTTGTCCCTAAACTGCCTGCTGAGCCCCTAATATCATCTATTTGCAAAGCACAATTCTCCTATCTATCTCCAGGCTGACGTTGTTGTCCTTGTTCACGGCAGATCCAAAATAGACAAATTCATCTACCACTTCAAAATTAAATCGGTTGTCAACGTTCAAGTGCGGACCAAGTCGAGAGGTTTCTCTAGTCATTGACACCATCAATTTTGTATTGCCCTCATTAACACCAAGACCCACCTTCGCTTATTCCTTTTCGATTCTTGAAACTACTGCAGTAACCTCTCGCAAATTTCGCCCAATGATGCCTATGTCGTCAGCATACGCCAGCAATATTGATTGTCTCGATCAACATATAACAAAAATTTGTCTGTCCCCTCTCTGTCAATATCTCCAGAAGTGGGGATTCTCAACAACTGCTAACCGACAATATCCCTTATCACATACCGATCATTTGGGAGCACCTGTTGTATTTTATATGGACCTCGGAACTAAAGGACAAATTTGGTATTAGTTCCATTAGATGTGTCGACATTGCGAATTGATACAAATTCCCCATTAGAAAACAATAAGTGTGGACGATGAGTCTTCCATTTTCTCTTTGTTATTTTGTGGTTAGATCCCACTTCTGACATGTAAAACCCGATTCAGTTTTTCTTTCTTTATTTCGTCTTCCTTGAGTGACGGTTACAACTGTAATACATTAAAATGACTAGAGTTACCATATAATACATACGTAATATAAGAGTTACCATATGGTACATAAACAAGTTAAGAGTTGCCATGATATAATAAGGGCCATGAATAAAATTTCAATCACAGTTTTTATTTTCAAGTATTAAAGACTCATTCATGGTTATAACTAGAGTATTGAAAATGCAATGCAAAAATCTGGTTCCACGGTTGTCCACAGGTATCGGGTGTTGATTTTTGTGTATTTAAAAAATTATATTAAAAACAAAAATGATTATCGATGCTAATCGAAATATTGAGAATACGAGGCGGATCAATACGTCCGTGACTTTTTGAATGAAACAGTTTTTTTTTGCAAAAAAAAATTATTTGTCAACGTAATCTCCATTTAGCTCAATAGACTTAGTCCAACGTTTCTTAAATTTTTGTATCCATTCCAAAAAATAGGATTTTTCGAGGTCCATAAAATAGGAATTCGTTTGATCAATAATTTCATCGTTGGAGCTAAATCTCTTTCCACCGAGCCATTTCTTTAGGTTTGGAAATAGGAAATAGTCACTGGGGCCTAAATACGGATAATATGGCGGATGAGGTATCAATTCGTAGCCCAATTCATGGAATTTTGCCATTGAGACTACATACGTGTGCACCCGTACGTTTATGGTCAATTGAGAGCAAACGTGGCACCCATATTGCAGACAGCTTGCAGAAACTACACTGCCATATGAAATGACGATGGCATAAACAATCATACGCACTTTTACTCTTCGATCGGCCAACACCATATCGTGGATTTTTTCGACATTTTCGGGTGTATTGACCTGAATTTCGGCGTCAGCGTCATTTGTACTTATGCGACCACAACGAAAGTCAGTAAACCACTTTTTTACACTGAAATCGATGGTACAGAGTCCCCATAGTATTTATCAAGCTTTTCTTTGGTTTGATTGACGTTTTTTTTTCGCAAAAATTAATGTTTAATGAGGAGCCGAAATTCACTTTTTTCCATTTTTAAAAAAATTCACGAGATTGTTTGTTTTGAACAGCTGTTAAATAACGGAACGTGCTCAAAATTTGACAGTAGTCTATTAACAGGTGGTACTTGATGGGAGCAGTGTTGCATTTCATATAACTACGAGGGAAGTTGGAAAAGTCACGGACTTATTGATCCGCCTCGTATTTAGTAAATCTTGAAAAAATAGTCGAACCCGCTGATATTTTCATTTTATGAGACACCAAGCCAAAGTAATTCGACACAGAATTTTTAAAATCTTCCGATGTTCTTTTTATTTTATCGATCTTAGAAAGTTTAAGATTTTCAATCATAATCCGGTTCAAGATCATTTTCTCCATTAAAAATAATTTTTAATAGAACACGTTTATAAAAGAAGGAGTTAAATTGATTATTTCGGTGGTTGGTTGGGAAATATCCATTTTCGATGCCCACCAAGGCAGCACATCTATTTAAAAAAATTTAATAGTTCAAATAGACGAAGGGGCAAAGGACGGCTTCTAACAATTAGTGAGCTCTGCGCTAATGCTATAATGCTACCCATTATACCACTGATGGCCATATTGTTTAAACAGATGGGTGCATAATTTCAATTTTCTAGTAAATGACAGTTTTTACAATTTTCTGTCAAGAATTTAGCATAGAATCTAATTTTTTGAAAAATAAGAAAAAAAATATAAAACCACACATTTTCTGAAAATTTTCTTTTTCGAACACTCGGCGGAACCGTGAACTTCCTGCCTGTTCCACCACTTGCTAATTTTTAAAAAACCGACAGTCGCTGGTCTTCCATAATACCGATGTACTGGTTTTCCGTTTCGGATTTTGAATACTCAAACTGACTATGTATGACCCAACATGTAATCTCACAATTATTCGAATTTCATTAGTTTCTTCGAATTAACAACAATGTTTTTAAATTTAAATAGTTTCAAACAATTTAGCTTGAGTAAACTTTAATTGATGCATTAGCCAACTTGAATAAATTGTTTATAATTTTCAAAATTATTATTTTCCATTACACGTTTTTTTTTTTGTTTTTGCCACAAGTGCGTAACCGAAGTCAACTTCAAAAGCACGAAGTTCCAAGTATGTAATTCCCCTCTTGCCCACATCCAATTTGCGTCTGGCTACAGATCCCCAGCCCGGCTTAACATCTTAAGTGAGCACAGCGACACACATGTTGGCGTGGCATTAAGTGCGTTACGGTCATGTGTGTGTGTGGAAATAATTTCAGGTTAATGACAAAATTACTTGGAGCAGCCCCACTGTCACATTGTTGTCTATCTGGCTGCATGTCTGTCCCACTAATAGGCTAAGTACTGCAAGCGTTCGTCAGCCCAACATGCATGCAACAATCAGCGAGTTAATGTAAATATTTATATTTGTTTAAATAATTTAGAAAAACAATAGAAAATTGCAGTGATTTTGAAATTTATAAAATGTTTTTCTTACAATACAAATTAGTTTTGTATGAATATAATTAATTTAAATTGATTTGAAGTCTTGACTTACCCGCTCCTCTTCGCGTATCATTTCGGCAATCTCAGGTTTTATTTCCATATCGTCGTGATGCGAAGTTGATGCACTCGCGGGACTTGGCGTTGGAGCCGCTCCTGCTGCTGCTGCCGCCAGGGAAGCGCCCAAGGCACTGGCCATTGCTACGTGGGACTGAGCGGCGGCATGCAGCTGATGTTGAGCGGCGAATTGTTGTGCTGCAGCGGCGGCATGATGGTGCGGATGATGGGGATTAGCTAGAGCAGCTGCAGCAGCAGCTGCCGCCGCTGGATGAGGATGTATGGATGATAGCTGTGCCGGTGAGGTGTTAGATGGCGAAGGCAATGACGGAGTAGTAGCATCGTTGATGCGATTTTCCGCGGCTGCTAACAGCGGCGGGGAACCACTATGAGCATGTGGGCGATAGGGTAAGGCTGCTGAAGTTGAAGAAGCGGATGACAACGATGTGGCCGATGCTGAGCTGGAAGCGGACGATGTCGCTGTTGAGGCGCTGCCGGCGCTATTTGCAGTTATGGGCTGATTGCTAGGGTTGGGGGAAGCGAAGGGATTCCTTACTATGGTAGAAGTGGTCATTGCAATTGGTGCTGTTGCTGCGGGAGATATATTTTCCTTATCCATTGGTCTGAGAGAGGGTGAACGACTGCGGTTACCCAGCCGTTCATCATCGATTATGAGACCATCTCTAGAGCGCTTGCGCATCCTCTGATCGTTCATATTCATGTTGAGAGGGGAAGATGATATTTTCGCAGCCACCTGGATTCTAGGTCTCTTGGCATTGGGCGAATCACAGTCGTTATCGATATCCTCGTTGTCATCCTCCTCGTCCTCATCGTCGCCCTCAAACATGGGCGGCCTGTGTTCCGGCATCATTTGGTGTCCGGCCGCATTATTGTTCCCCGAACTACTGACCTCCGCCAGTCCGCGTATCTTCAACATTTCCGCCACTTTAAGTAGTGGGTTAATCTGTTCTTGACTCACATTAATCTCTCCCTTGTACATAAATTCCATGAGAGCCTTCAACTCCTGCCACGGGACATCACGCATAATGACAATGGGATGCTGGCAAGGATTGTCATGGAACAAAGCTTGAAAATATGGCGAGCAGGCGGATAAAATCATTTTGTGGGCCTTAATGGACTGACCTTCGCAGGCTAAAGTCACATCCACAAATGATTCATTTTGTAACAGTTCATCGAAGACATTCGTTAAATTACTCTGATAGTTATTCCAACGCAAACAAAATTGTTGGTTGTTTCTTTGGGTATTGGCGTCCAAGCAGGCTTTGAGGCTCTTGCCGACAATTTTATCTTCCATAGCTAATGGTTTTGCCGTGGCCACAGCTATAGCTGCTGCCACTTTCGCACCAATTGTTGCTGGCGCTTCAGCTTTTGGCAGTTCTACTGGCTTCATGCTTCCGCCAAATGCAAAAAGTTCAGTAATATGGTTCGGCTGCAAATGGTTAGGTGACGCCGGAAGAGACCTGGACTTGTTAAGGGTCACTGAAGCATCCAGCTGCATTTCAGGATCTTCGAGAACACTGGAAAACCCCACTACTTCACTTGATGTCAAGGGTCGGGGTGGTGGTGACATGTCTCCGACAATCACTGACTTTAGAGCATCCTCATTGGCCATATTTTCAATCAATTGTGGTGTGGTGGGTTTCTGGACTCGATCTGCTGACATTTGCACTTCGGTGCTTTGTTTGGATTGTGTATCAGTAGTGAGCAAATGCTCTTCGCTGGGAGCTTCGTCGGCAAACATGCGATATTCATGGGCTGCCAAAATTTTGTCTTCGGCCATGTCGGACATCTGATAACGTTCTACTTTGCATGTAAAATCTAGTATATCCTTGGTCAAATCCATTTCAAATTTTAAGTTGAAGTCTTTTTGCTTCACAGCATTTTACTATAATCACCGGAATTAGGGAGTGAAGCTCCAAAATGCTGGCGATTGAACTTTGTTTCACCTAGAAATATAGAAAAGTTTAAATTTAACAACGAACGGAGGAAGAAGTTTAGTAATCTGAGATAAGTTCAAAGTTGATGAAGGAAGAATATTTCATATATCGTGGTACCTAAAAAGTGCTGAAGTAAACTCTTGTATCTACTGTTTAACACAAAAGTAAACTGAATAAATAATTGTGCTCGAATTTGTGTTGGTTTGTCAAAGGTTAAGAAAGTAACAGGCGTTCAGCTCCTGCATGCCTGGTAGTGAATACGTATATGACAGAAACACGCGCATTTCGAAATGAATTAAGACTTTCGTCTTGTCGACGTGGTGCCACTGCGAAGATGCCGAGAGATTTCTTTGTCCCGTGTGTCACAGCAAATGTTTTATTACTCTTATTAAGTTTTATATATTTTAAATAATTAATACTGTCACAATCAACCCCATCATCCCAATTCAACCTCTAAGGACTCGTTCTTAAATACGGTGGACTGTAGTGAAATGTAAATGAAGCAATCAACCCGCGACGTTCAAACTGAAACGCTGAGGAACTGAATGACGACTGAGTCACAACCTGGATGATTGATAATTTTGGTTATATCTATAAAGCAGATAATCATGTAGTCACGTTCACAAATATTCAAATTTACAAGTTGCCCTCAATTCTAAATTTCTGGTTCAAATGTCCCTAATAGTGAATTATTAATATTTATAGTGAAGGAATATTAGAAACCTTGTTTCCATTTGGGCATTATGACTTAAGACCGGTTTACCTCCCAAAGAGATTGGGGAAAGTTTCTCACAATTAGTGAGTTATCCTTTATTGGTCATTGGGTACAGTTTTAACCTAAGGTAACGGAGCCGTCTTATAATCATTCCCAGTCTTGTCAGGATCTACATCAACATTACCATGGAGCACAAGTACGGTTATTAGATGTCGGGTGCTTCATGTTACAATCCCTAAATCAACTGACTTTGTGTGTATTCGGCTTCAAAACAAAATCCGTCGGTTTTTATTGCTGTCGTTTAATTCCATGCGGTTATTAGGTTTTGTATAAGTATCAACATTACTCAACCTCTCCTTTAGATTGATCTTATATTATAATGGTTTCCCATTACATTACATGAAGGTCGTTATCACTGCCTAGAGCTTTTCACCAAAATATGAACCAATCGCAGACAGAATCGACTGTTTCATACGCTCCGAAGCATTCGCTTGAGGCTAATGCGTGGCAGTGCTGACGCGATCACTCGGTGAGCATGACCCAATAAGTGCGCTGTCTTTTCTAAGATCATTGACCGTGAACAACGGTTATTCATAGATTTCGAACGGATAAGTAAGGAGGCCGTTAGTGACAGAAATCGTTAGTCCGCGTCTTGATCTCTACGTTATCAAAGATAAGAGCCGCGCAGGCTACCATTGTATTACCGGCGGGCCTGAAAATGCTGCATATTTACAAGTAAAATAAAAATAAATAAATGGTTTCCCATTACATCCCATGAAGGGACCGGGGAGAACTTCTCACAACTTTATCATGGCTATATACTCGATAGTGTCGCCGTCACTATGCGAGGTGACCGCCGCCGAAAGAAATTTTTTTTGAAGGTGGTCAGAGCAGGGTTCGAACCCAGGATCTCATGTACAAGAGCCGCGCACACTACCATTGCACCACCGACGGCCACAGGTATAATTTTATATATTGGATCAGCAGAGGCCACGTCTGGATCCAGAGGTAAGGTCGTCCATGGATTCTCTCCATTTTGAATTCGTAATTTTTTGTTGACCGTTTAGATAGTTGTATATAGAGTGTGCCGAAGATATCTCTGATTGAGTATGGCCTGCACTCTAAAATATTATCCTTTCAACAGCTCCCAGTTTTATCTGACTCGGCCTCGTTAAGTTTTGTCCGATTACTCATAAATAAATATAAATATTTTCCCACTACATCCCATGAAGGGATAGGAGAGAGATCTTCTCACAATCATACACTGATGGGGACCTACAGTTTTACACTGGTTCCGAACGGTGTTTTGAGAAGCTATTTCATGGCTTAATACTCGGTAGTTTCGCCGTCACTAAGCGAGGTGGCCGTCGTCGAAAGAAGTGTAAGGTGGTCAGACCAGGGATAGAACGAGTTAGAAATCGACTCCGAACAGAAATAACACTCCAGGTTTGCTTTTAAATAACTATTTATATATATTAAACCGTATTGTCTAGTGATTAGGATATACCCGAAAAACTAAATTACACATTGGTACTTTTGATGCCATCATTTTTCTATCTGAGTGGATCTACCCTATTAAATATTCCAAGATCTTACAATTACCGTAATCGGGTAAAGTTTTGGTATGTGTACATACTTGATTGTCTATAGATGGACCTTATCCTCTCTGCGTAGTATCTTCAAAACCCAGTTAGTCAGATATATTTAATATGTTCTTAAAAATATCCTGTAGCCTTTTGTGGTAGCTATCTAAATCAATGCGATCAGCCTGTCATTGCGTCGGAAAGAATTAAGGTATTCTTGTCAATCCATCCTTGTATTTTGTATCTCTTACTTTGTCCGATTGTCACTCTTTGCACTGTCCGTCCTTTTATCTGTTTTATTTGTCTCGTTTTAACGAACAGGGGGTTCGATTGAGGTGGAGTTTCCTTTGTTTTAAGCTTGAGCTTGGGTGAACTCGTCTCATAAATAATAAATTTATGAATACACGCGCTCAATCAGACACTCACACATACATACGTACACGCACAATCACTCGCTGAGCGTAAGAAATTTATGCATTTTAATAATTTATTTAATTTAATTAAATTTATTTGTTTTTTATTCGGTTTTGAATGTGCGCGTTCCATAGAACCCAGCACAAGTTCCCCCCCACAACGACTCCTTCTCCTGCGTAATTTACGAAGACGTAGCGGAGAGAGTGGTGGAGTAACCGAAGCAGTGGAAGGCATGCTTCATTTACGTGCTGCTGTTGACGCCAGTGGAGAACATGGAGTGCGGTTTCCCAGTGAACATTACGCCAGTGCCTGGATGTTACGGCAAAGCTTTGTTGTCTGTGTGAAGTGTGTGCGTGTGTTGAAATGTACAAGTGTGTGTTTATTTGCTTGTGTGTGCGAATTGCTATATAAGTTTCCTGAAATATTTATTTTTTTGTTATTAATGTTTAATGCTGCACGTCATAAATTACACAAGTGTCGACATTAAGTATTGCAGCAAAGTTTGAAGAGGGGAGTCGAATTTCCTCCACCACCTAACACTATTTTTCAATCTCATTATCCTGCTCCTGTTCCTTTTAAACAGCTTGCTTACTGGCAACCAACAACAACATATTCCGAAAACATTAGAGGAACAATTCGCGCGCTCTTTTTTACATACCACCCAGGCGAAAGGAAAACATTTAAAAATTATGTGTTCACTTTGGGTGGAAGAAGCCCAAGTTCCTTGATCTGTATCCTTATGAAACAACAACACATTATTCTAAGACATTAAATAAAAAGCGCGGGTTTTACCGCTGGAAGTTGTTTTATATTTAATAATTTTTCGCGTGTGGACCCACAACTGAACATCGCTGAGATCCTGTTACACACAATCCTTAAGTAAATGTCTAAGGAACTATTTTATAAGGCAAAGACAAAGTTATTCAACTTTGTAGAAATGTAATAAAACTCATGAACGTGGTTTGAGTTGGCAGCAGAGAATAATTTTATTGCCACCCACTCATTTACTCACTGGCAGAGCGGAGAGGAGCACGTCCACAGACTCCATCCACAAAAATTTGGTGTCTGTGTTGCTATGTATGTGTTTGGGGGGGAGGGGGGTATGGTTGGTGATGTGTGTGTTCGTTCATTCCTTGTTTGTCATCAACATCTCCAGCTGTAATGGGAAAAGTTTTCCTACAGATGCAGAGGTACAAAAGAGGCAGTCGGGCGGACGGACAGACAGACATTGAGACGTCGTCGGCGTTGGTGGCGGTGACGGTGGCAAAGGCTGCAAACAAAGCACGCGCTTGCTTGCGGGGGTAGGGGAATTGTGTATAGTGGTGTTATAAATTAATAAATTACAATTTATGTGAAGCTGAAGCTAAAGCTGTAGCTGCTGATTTTACACAAGAACAGCAGCAGCCAAAGCAGTAAAAATGGAAAAGTTCGAACGAGCGAGTTTCGAAAATGAAAATCGATTTTTCGTGCTGCAGAACAATAGAATATATATAAAGAAATTAAAATTTCATTAAAAGAAATAATATATACGTGGATATTTTCAAGGAGCACACAAACAATAGCAATTAATATTAATATAATATAAAGCTAAATAAAGGAACAATAAGAACTTTTAAAAATCTGCTTAATGAGAATTGACGATTGAAAAAGTTGTATATCTCATCGAAACTGTCCGTCCGTGGTTTTGCGAATCGGTTGAATTTTTTGTTTTAGGAGAAACTATTAAACACCTTAATGCGAATTGAGCGATTGGAAAAGTTATATATCTCAAAGAAGCTGGCCGTCCATTATTTTGCGAAATTAATGCTTATTTGGAAATTTGACGGTAATTAATAGTTCCGTTATATCGAAAGGTGTTCATTGTTGCCATGTTTTATATTTACAGTTTGACTTTCTTTGTGTTTGTAAATTTAAATTTCTTTGGGGATAATGGAAAAGAAATTTTGGGCTAAATATATACAAACAAACTTGTTTGGGCCCACTTGAAAATCGTTAATATGAAACACTTGTATGTTTTTTATATACCGTATTGTCGAGTGGTTAGAATATCTATGAGATTGATGACGACCATCTTCCTGAGTTTTACTTGAAATGTGAATTTCAAATTCTTAAAACAATGTAATAAAAATTTGAATTGTCTGCAACTGTCTTCGTTACTGCACTACTTTCTTTTTTCTTTGATCAAACGGTTAATATGATTTTTCTAATCACAATTTCAAATAAAGTTAAGTAAATTGTTAACCTCACAAAATCTTAAAAACTAAAAAATTTCATACAACATAAAAACTTTAACACTTTAATGATTATTTAATAAAGACCCCGATTGTGGTTGTCGAAAATCGACTAATGCTAATTTAATTGTAATTCAACAAAACTTACACTAATCGAATTTCGACTACGACGACCGTGAACAGGGTGAATATCTGTTTAAATACAAAATTTTACAGTTCTGCCACCAAACCAATACACTTGTGAAAATAAAAGTAATTTCCTCCAATAGGCCAGAAATATTAATTAAGAGTAATAATTTGAAATATTAAGAAAAATGCTTCACAATAAAAGCATTTTTCATCTCTTCGTCACAGAAAATATGATGAAATGTCATCATAAAGGAATAGTTAGGAACTCTCCAAAATCTCGAAATTGATTTTTTTTTTTAAAATTTTTGTAAAATGTGTTTTATCAAAATTCACCACAATATTTTAAGTTTATTAACACTTAAATTTAATTTCCGCATTAAAATGTATTATTGGCGAATTTAACACTCTTTTCCGCTGCTCGCTGACACATACGGCGAAGGGATCTCCCACACTTTGATTTATCAATAATTCACCACGATCACTCGCATCTGTCTTTATTCTTCATCCATCATTTATCATTCTTTTAGCAAAGACAACGACACTCACTCTTTCTTTTTTTTTGTTTTGTTTGTTGTTGTTGTTTCAAGTGGTAAGAAAAGAACAGCAGTTGCAACAACAAATTTAAATTCGATTTCGTTTACCGTTTTTCTATTGTTGTTGTTTTTAATGCACACGGGAATTTTGCAATTAAACTTTGTATGTTTGTTATTTTTCTTCTTTCTTAATATAGTTGTTGTATTTTTAATTTCAGTGTGTGTTATTGTTGTTATTATTAATATATAACTGCACTTGGTTTATTTGGTGGCACTCGCTCGCGTTGTTGTCTTACAAATGTTAGCCGAAGCTTTTTTGGTACACACGACGACGACGGTTGAATGTGAACTGATTGTTATAATATGAATGAAACTCGGTTGTGGTCGCACACTCAGCACACATTATTTCTGTTTGTTGCCGAACGATGTTCTTTGCTCTGCTGCAGCTGCTAACTTACACACACAGTTAACAGCGACGCTGGCGTGTACATTAACGTTTAGCTTAACTGTAGTTCGCTCTTTGCTCTCTCTCTCTCGTCCAGTGCGTGTGTTTTTAAATAAATCAACGGGTGCATAGGTATTGGTTGGTGCCTGCACTTTGTTTTGTTTTCTAGGTGTGTGTGTGTTTTTGCGTGAGTTCCTTTAGCTCAACATACGATGTGTTATTGCAACGTTCTGGAAATTGAAACATCGTTCGTTTCCTTTTGAAAACATTTGCGGCGAATATCTATTACAGAGAAAATAACCAAACATTCCTACACTTGTAAAGAGTCAGAGAGACATAGAAACAGACTAAACAATACAGAGAATTTGTAAAGAGAAGCCAAAAATCGTTATGTTTGGACGGGGTAAATACCTTTAATCGTCATTGGTTTAATTATTGTGTTGTTTATTTTTGTTTCGTTTTTTTTTATTATTCCGGATCTACGATCGTTTGGAAATTTTTACAAATTTTATCTAATTAATTTGCCGACGATGTTTACACAACTAACACACACACACAAAAGAGCGACTAATTAGTATTTGAACGAGTATCGAAAATGTAAAGGTATATTAACGAGACTTAAAGAGAGTATCCTCAATTAAACAATTCATTGCAACACGGAAAGATATTTGTCGCAGTAGCGAAATATGTATATTCATTGCAGTAATGAAACGTATTCATTGCAACAACGAAACATATTCGTTGCAGCACAAAAACAATAATATAAAAATTATATTCCGTGGGGCTAGAAACCACGTCTCAAGGAAAGCCAGATGAAGAGAGTCTAATGAATGAAAATAGCGCTGAACGTATGGCAATGTTGCACTCAGTCGCAACGCGAGCTGCGTCAGAGCAGTATACTGAGAAAATGAGAGAGTTAAACTACCCATTTCAGCGGGGAAGAAAGCGACGAAATGTAAACGAACAAAAATAAGAACAAAGCCCAAGAATCTACCATGAAGTGTAACCTCGAATTAACGACAATGGCTCAGGATACACTTATGTGAACATAGGACGAAAACTTAGTCGTAGATGAACAGACTATCTTGAAGATATGGAGAGACAATTTATCTTCATTACTTGCATCAGGACAATTAAACGCAGGGGAGTGAATTGAGCAAGTAGAGGACGATGTTTCCCATTACATCCTTAACCAAGACGAATGTAGAATAGCTGTTTACGGGCTTAAAAAATATAATGCCGCAGGTGCTGATTAACTACCGGCAGAGCGGTTGAGCACTAGTGTAGATAAGCAGATACGGTGCTGCCCAGGTTAATACGCCTGGAGATTGGAGTTTCAGCGTGTTGTATTCTGTATTTGAGACAGGTGATCTGAGTATTTAAGCCAACTACCATGGAATAAGCCCTTTTCCATTATATTCAAGGTCAATTCAGGCTCAATGTGGAAAGGACTAAAGACAATTGGTGCGGACCTGATCCGTCGTTCTCACTGTGGCTTTAGCCCTGCTGGGTTCACAACTGATCAGATTTTCACAATACCCCAGATCGTGGAAAAGCCACGAGAGACAAATCGTCACTTATCATATGTTTGTTGATAATAAGGCTGCCTTTGATATCCCGTTACGGAGGGAACTGTGCGAACTTAATCTGAACTTGGTAGTCCTGCTAAACTGAAACGCCTATGCAGAATTACATTCAGGGACTGAATATCCTCAGTGAATATTAGTAAAGATCTTATCGAATCATTTGACACGAAGCGAGGCTGCAGATAAAACGACTAAAACCATCAGTAGCAAAAGCCAAATGCTCCGACAGTGCGAGAAGTTACTGTGGATTTTTCCAGACAGAATCGGCAAAGTGGCATTGGCAGCAAATGACAACAATGTGAAGTCAACGGTTTTACCGAGCGGAGCTACCACTTTTTCCTCCCATTTAAACGGGGCCATAGGCAAATGCTTACCTGGCATTTTTGGAAATCCGGCTCTGACTGAGAGATGTTATTACTTTTCCGCACGCTTACGAATTTGCATTATTTCATACTTACTTAGGTAGCGACAAACAACCCAGAGGGATAACGGGCCTAACAAAATGAGGATAACATGTTCATCATCTTCAGTTTTTCTCCTCCAGTTGGTAACGCTAAGCTCTCGCAGGCAATCTTCCACCTGGTCTTTCCAGCGAGTCTTGGTCGTCCTATTTTTCGCACTGGTTCATTCAGATCCATTCTACTGACTTGGCGTAGATAGCGTAAACGCGCTGTTTTGATTCCCATAACTACGTCGATGTCGGGATACAGATTATACAGCTCGTGGTTCACCTGCCATCGATACTCGCCGTCTTGTACTAAATGCTTCGGTGAGATATTTCCCTACCGTTACTAAGGATTGCTTGTCGGCCAGTGACATTTTACTAAGGCGTGACAGCTTAGCAGCAGTACCAAGTTCCGACATAGCTTGGTACAGTTTTCCCCGTATATTCTTCCCCTTATACTCTACAAAGAGGTGGTAGATGTCGATTTTCTTTTCGTGGGGTTTCTACAGTATTTGTCGTAATATGAATATCTGGTCGATGGTTGACTTTCCAAGCATGAAGCCACACCCATAAGGACCGATCAGGTCAGTAACAAACGACCTTATTCTTTCGCACATTTCGCTCGAAGGGACCTTGTGTGCAATGGATAAAATGCTTATTCCACGATAGTGGATCATATCCTCGGAGCGCCTTCTTTGAAATCAGGGCACTGTATGCTAAGACTACAATCGTCGGGCATGCATTCGTCTAGCCAGATTTTGCATATTAGCTGATACAGCTCAGCCGGCAGTCCATCAGCGCCGGCGGCAGTCGACGCCATCGACCTGTATATGCTCAACACCCTCATCTATATTAAAATATCCTCGTGCAAGTAAAGCAGAGAAGTGATGTATCCATATTCCTAACATACTCTGCACATTTGTGACAAGATTACCGACCTTATCCATATAAACGGGGACCCTGATCCATTTCCGTAGGTATTGCTTTGAACTATTCGCAGGAATATACGGGCCTCATTCTTCCTTCAGTAAGATTCAATTTGCTCACTCTCTCGCTTTCCGTTTTGTCTTCTTAAACATATGGGATTGCTCTTCACGTTATACCGCTCTGTCGCGGCTGGCGTAGCAACTGCCTGAAGCATTGCCATAGGTGAACCGTTCTGTTCATCAGTTGCCATGCGACACTTATAATCGTACCATGGTTTTTCATAACCAAGTACGGTCTATGAAGCAGTTTTCATAGAGTGGGAACTATACTTCCACTGCGCTTCAGGATCATGAGGTGGGGGTGCGTTCTGTGCCAGTATCTGAGTGAGCTTCTCTGCATAGGCCGGGGCTATCTCTGGTAATTGCAGCTTTCCGATGTCCAGCTACAAGTTATTGATCCGAGTCGATATTAGATTCTCGAATCACATCTACTTTTTAAATCAATCAAAAATTGCCTTCCGTCAATTACCAGGTGATCAATCTGGTTCTTCGCCTGTTGGTCTTGGTATGTCCAAGTAGCCTGGTGGATGTCTTTATGTTGGAATCTCGTACTACGGACAACCATGTTTTTCGCCGCGGCCAAATCTAACAGTCTCATTCCGTAATCGGAAGTGATGGCGTGTAGACTGAATTTACTAATGGTTATTTCAAAGACATTTTCCCGGCTGACATTAGCGTTAAAATAACGTAGAACAATCTTAATGTCATGCCAAGAGCAGCGGTCGTATGTTTCCTCAAGCCGATCATAGAACATGTCCTTGGGGTCATCGTCTTTATCTTCTCTCGGGGCATGTACACAAATGAGCGATATGTGAAAGTATTTCGCTTTTTTGCGAATGCTGGTTATACGTTCAGTCACGGGGTTGGGGCTTGAGACCAGATGTCGAAGTCTTTTGCTAACTACAAATCAGCAACCAACTTCATGCTTATTCTAATGGCAGCTGTAGAATATGGCACAGTTCTTCTTCCTTATACAGCCATGACCTGTCCATTGCATTTCCTCGATAGCAGTAATGTCAGCCTTATAATTTTCGAGGACATCTGCAGGTGGACAGTGGCACCGGATCTGTATTGTATTCTAACATTCCAAGTATATATCCGTAAATCGTGGTCTTTATAGCATTTGCGAGGATCGTCAAGAAATATCGGGTTTTATATTTCTCATTCTCATTTCGTATTTTCATTACCAATATAACCGTGTAGGAAAGCAATCACAGCCCAACGTGGGTTTGTATTTTACCTACTGCCAGGATGATTACTTTCAGCCCGCCATTATGAAAAAGACGCTGACCAGAATGTAGTGTGTCGAAACTGGTTTTGTATTTCTTTACTTCTGATCCACTGTTGGCCAGTAGTGTTGACTCATCCGCCTTCAAAGGAGTAAATAATATGTCCGTTAGTTCGAAGAGCTCCAGCGACAGGTTTGCCTATTTAACATGAGACGCCTAAGTTATCGCATAACCAATCAGGCTGCTCATTCGATTCGCCTTCTCACTCTAGCTAGCTAACCGGAGGTTCAGATAAAGTCATTGCCCGGGACATACTGCTAGGAAGTAGTGAGCTGCATGGACTGCCCTTTGAAGGAATCATTTCTGGTCACACCAAAATGAGTGGCTATCACGGTCAGCCCAATGTCCATGATTGTTCCCAAAATGTTAAAAAATACTACCCCAACTTCGAAATTTTCAAAATCTTATCTACATCCTCGACTCCATATCTACATATAAATAAAACAAATAGGGAATGGAACGGGTCTTTCAACCAACCATTGGTAATTTCAATTTACACGATACCACTACCGATAATGGAATGAGACTGATAGACTTCGCCACTGCACTTATAAGGCGACTTGGCTATCTCCTAATCAGAGATCGAAGAATCAGATTGATCACTTGGTAATAGATGGCAGGCTCTCTTCATGTGAAATGAGTGTACTCTTGATTCAAGGTGCCATTATCGACTCGGATCATTACCTGGTTGCTGCAAAACTGAACGGATCACGAGAAAAGCTGGATACTGACAAGGTTCAAATACCGGAGATATCAAAGCCTTATGAACGAAACCGCACTCTATTAGTACGCTGCATGTATGGCAACGATACAGTCAGTTACAACCCGTGCTGCGAATGAGCGGTACTAGAGGCTTAGAAGGGAGGAAACCCAACTGTTTAATCAGAAACAAAGGATGTGGGAGCAGAGAGAGAGAGAGAGAGTGATAAGACAGAAATGTGCGGAATAAATAATGAATCCCGAAGATGTTGCCACAAGGTGAGAAGATCGAACAACGGACCGAATAATGGGCTACCCTACGGTAAGGACGAGAACGGGAATCTTGTGACAGATAAATGCAGAGAGTACACTTCCCGACACTACAAAGCACAGAATCTTATATTGAATATCAGGAGACATAGATAGTGATAGATGGTGATGATTCTCCGTCCAAGATGAGAATGCGGATGGGCTACCTGCTGAGCTTTCTAAGGTCGGTGGCGAGGGACTGTTTGCTCACATCCATAAACTTATATCCAGTATATTGTAGGGAGAATCTAAGCCTGACGATTGGAGTCTCAGTGTTCTGTGCCATGTATTCAAGAAGGGTGATCCGAGGGTATATTCCAACTATCGCGGTATCAGTCTATATCCGTCGCGTATAAGTTCTTATCAAACGTTTTATGTGAACAACTAAAATCAATTATTGAAAGCCTGATTGGACCTTATCAGCCTGGGTTTAGACCAGGGAAGTCCACGTCAAATCCTGGAATAGTTCCACTAAACGCAAATCGACACATATGATCTTTTTGTGGGTTAAAAAGCTGCTTTCGATAGCCCCCTTCGGGGAGAATTGTACGTAGGCATGTCTGAACTTGGGATACCTGCAGAATTGATTCGTCTGTGCCGAATGACGCTCTTCAACATCTTAATTTAGATAATAATGAGGAAAATTGCAGTAAATATGAAGAACACCATTAACATAGAAGACAATATGTTCCTGTAGTAGGCTCATGACATGACATCATTGGGCGAAATCTGCGAAAGATTACCGCAGTATTTTCAAGGATCGAAAAAAAAATCAGCGAAGGAGGGTTTTGCTGATAATGGGGGCAAGACGTAATTGAGGGTGTCGACGATTAAAAAAACCTCTCGACTGGGTTGACACTTGAACGTCGTCAAACGATTTGGGTACTATCACCGAAAATAGTATCCTGAAAAAAAACAGTTGTTTGTCGCTGTTGTCGCTATGGACGACCAGCCTACATAATCATGGACCGATTTATGGGACGATCTGCGACAGTCCACAAAACAAATCGATTACATGGCACCCAATTCTACATTTGAGAGAAACATCTCCACTCATATACCGGACAGTCAGAATCAGAAGGGAGACATACCAGGTTATAGAAGGTACATATTTATGCTTCTACACTGATGGCTCCAAAATAGTTGGAAAGTTGGGTTTGTAGTCTATTCTAAACAACTGGTTCTATACCTTGCACACAGTTTACCAGCCTATTATAGTGAGTTTCAGGCACAAGTTAAGGCAATCGAAGATGTTGTCCTTTGACTGGGGTGAACATCTACTCTGACAGTCAGGCTGCTATAAAATATCTACAATCTGTATCCATAAGATGGTCAAGCAGTTCGATATCCACCTTATACTTATTTATAGGTCTCCTGGCACAGGAACATTACAGTGTACCATAGAGCGGATGAGCTGGCAGGATTAGGGACTGCCTGCACTGAAAGAAAAACCTTCATACCATTAATGAATTCTTACATTGCATCAATGAAAAGTGTCATTGTTTTTGAGCCAATGTCGGGCTTCATTAATGCTATGAACAATGTTACATTAAACGAAAAATGTTTCATAGACCTGAAATTAATGTAAAGTTTCTAACCGGAATGAAACATTATCATTGTATTAACGAAATATGTTACATTGATATTATAAACCGTTTCATTGATGTAATAAAATATTGGCATTGATGTAATGAAAAGGTTACATTGATGCTATGAAAATTTGTTTCCTTGATGCTATGAGCATGTTTCATTAATGCAATGAACATGTTTCATTGATGGTATGAACATGTTTCATTGAAGGTCTGAATATGTTTCATTGATTGTATGAACATATTTCATTGATGGTATAACACGTTTCATTGACGGTATGAACATGCTTCATTGATGGTATGAACAAGTTTCATTGTTGTTATGAATAGGTTTCACTAATAGTATGAACAGGTTTCATTGATGGTATGAACCGGCTTCATGGATGGTATGAATATGTGGGTCCCAATAGGTCCGGCCGACAAAAAAATTTTGTTTTTTGAATTCCCCTTATTTTGCCTGATTTTCGGTTTTTTTAAATGGAGCGGGATTCTGCAATTCAGCCTTTTATTTTTTCTTATTTATTCCTTATCTCATACTGGCACTCATATATTGTGTCACAACTACTTTCCATACATACATACATAAATAATACATACATTTATACAAATTACATATTATCCCTTAACCAAATTAACGAATCGTTCAAAATTAATGAAATGGTACATTATATTAAAGCCAGATGTTTCATAATTGATTTTTTAGAAAAAATATTTTAAAATGCAATAAAATGTGTGTAATGTAAAGGATGGCCTATTTAATAGATTCTACTATAGTTTCCCATATTTACATGAAAAACATATTTCATTCCATCAATGTAAAAGGTTTCTTAGCACTAATGACGGTCCACAAATTCAAAAACTGCAGCAATGAAGGAGTTCATTGAAGTAATGTAACATTTCATAGCATCAAAGAAAGTTTTCATTGCATCAATGTAAACCCATTAATGTAACCCATTCATTGATGCTATGAAGCGTTTTTCTTTCAGTGTGTTTCATTGGATTATGAGCTTGTGGGTATGCACCATTCTGCATACAACCCCTGTTCAAAACTGAAATTTTCGACATCGTGGCATCGTGGCCTTCGGTGGTGCAACGGTTAGTGTGCGTAGCCGTTGTTCGAGAGAACGTGGATTCGATCCCTGCTCTGACCACCTTACACTTCTTTCGACGACGGCCACCTCGCTTAGTGACGGCGACACTATCGAGTAATAAGCCATGAAATAGCTTCTTAAAAAACCTTTCAGAACCGGTGTAAAACGTTAGATGAAAACTGTAAAGCGCACAACTCAGTGATTGTGAGAAGCTCTCCCCTCATGGGCTGTAATGAGAAAAGAATTATTATTTAAAATACAATATCTAGGATCCAACTTCATGTTGGATCTAAATACATTCAGGAAGTTACACTGAGTGATGTTAGGAACTTTTTGTAGAGTTCCAATTGTTTCGCCAGGGACTGAAGTACGTCTTTTCTTCAGCCACAACCTGGATTTTCGGGATAAGGTATTATATGCGCTGAACTACGCTTAACCTTATCAAGTCATTTTGCTGGTTCAACAATAGAGACTGAATATGATATCCCGTAGCATCACAACGGTTCTCATGGGACTAAGTGCTTCAATAGTGACAGCCAGTTCTATCGGAAATCGAATCGAACTCCTACTCCGACTCCGGGTAGTTGCTTGAACTGCGACTCCTAAACTCCGACCCCGATTTCAAACTCTTTATTAGATTTCTCTCATTTTTGATTTGTTCTAAAAAAGTATACGATCAGTGTTGCATTTACAATGAAACGATTTTTTATATGATTTATCTTTGTTCACAATTTTCTTTATTTTACTATTCCATTTTCATTTTCCTTGTTAGCCGCTCTGTATACAGAAGCAGAACAATCGTATGATTTCTATCAAATGGAATAGACTTTCACTCCATTTTTCTCTCCCAAAGATCGTTCCATTTGATCTGATAGTGTAACCTTGGCTTCAGTAAAAGCCATTTGGGCTATTAACACCATCAGATTTGCAGAATGCAAAAACATCTGTTTTTGCAAACTGAAATAAAATACCACAGTTACGGCCATGTTAGACTATTAGAGAAATCGTTGGATAATACTGTGTTTGTAATTTTCCAAGTCATGGTTATATAACCATATACGGACACCACTAAGTGATAAAAGACAAAAAAAAAAGACCCATGTCTCCCAGTTTTGCTCAAAGTCATGCAATTTTTGTATGGCCCCCCAAAGATTTGGGGCCTCGGTGTCAGTTTTGCAAAAAAGTGATCATTTTGTCAGGCTCATATCTTGCAAACCGTTCGGAATTTTGATTTACTTTCTGAGGGAAAGTTGTAGCTCATACATACATAACGGGTTTTTCAACAGAGACGCTACAAAAGTAAATCGATAGGGACAGCAAACGACGCCATATTTTTTTCCCGCTCTTTTGACATTTTTCTTCAGTAAGGTTTGTCATTTCATCATGGAAAGATATACGAGCCAACAACGAGTCGAAATTATTAAAATTTACTACCGAAATTTGGAGTCAGTGGCCTCAACTTTAAGAGCGCTACGTCCAATTTATGGTCGTCATAATTTCTGGCTGAATGAATATGCGTCATTGGTCAGACAGCAATCCACACGTAATCCATGAGTCATCATTGCATCCCGAAAAAATTACGGTTTGGTGCGGTTTATCGGCCGGCGGCGTCATTGGGCCGTACTTCTTCCGTGATGATCAAGACCGGCACATTACTGTGAATGGGAATCGCTACCGTTCAAAGATAACCGAATATTTTTGGCCCCAATTGGATAATATGGACTTGGAGGACATGTGGTTCCAACAGGACGGCGCCACAAGCCACACAGCGAATGCCACAATCAATTTATTGGAAACCAAGTTTGGTGAACATGTTATCTCACGAAATGGCCCAGTCGATTGGCCGCCTCGGTAGTGTGATTTGACGCCGTTAGATTATTTCCTGTGGGGCTATGTCAAGTCTATGGTCTATGCCAACAAGCCAGCGACGATTGATGACCTTCGTACGAACATCGAACGTGAAATTGCAGCAGTATCGGCCGATTTATGCTTGAAATCCGTCGAAAATTGGGTTCAGCGTCTGGACTTCTGCAAGCGTGTCCGTGGTGGCCATGCAAAATAAATCGAGTTCCATACATAATGGCATCGAACGTACTTTCACAGGAATAAAGAATTTCATTGGTGTCTAAAACCGGTTTTGTTTTATTTAAAAAAACTAAATAATGGTTTTTTTTCTATTTGTTTTTCGGTGTTAAGTTTTTGCCAGTTCACTCGTGATTCGTGGCATGTGTCAAAAACAAAAATGTTCAGTTTGTCTTGCCATTTCATCATGAATAGATTTACAAACAAACATTAGTGGTCTTCATGAAAGCTCGAAAGAACCTCGTAAACTCGAAAACATCGTAAACTTGCACAGCAAACGTCAAAACAAACAAATTTCCCATACAAACTGACTTGCTCAAAAGTGGAAATTTTTCGAGACAAATTTGCTGCGCAAACGTGGGATGGAGAAACAAACGTGTAAACTTTTGACATTTCGTTGTCATCTGACTAGGATGGATAAATAAGGTGATAGCACTAGAACAGTAGGAAAAGTACACATACATGATACATGCAATTGCTACTGCTACACCCTTATGTATACATCTTGGTCAGCTGATATGGTTTTGAGCACTACTACGCTGAGCAACTTTACCTGGTGCCTCATGCAACGGTGCGAGGGAAACTTGCGCTGAGCAAAAGTTCACGGCTTTCACGTTTGCATGAATGCCGCTATTGAGTTTTATTATCAAAATTTGTGATCTGTGAAAAATGTGTTTCGCAAGTTACATCCATTTTATGGTCGTCATAATCTACCCAACGAACAGTCTATTCAAGCCATTATGACCAAATTTCGCATTAGTTTCACTTTATCTGGCAGTGTTAGTGAAAATCGCGACATGTCCATCCGTCGCATATCGCAGCAATTGGGTTTGTGTTAATCAGTCACCTGGAAGATTTTTCGTAAGGACCTCGGTCTAAACCCATACAAAATACAGCTGGTGCAGGATCTGAAGCCGGGCGACATACAACAACGTCATATTTTTGCTGAATGCACCTTAGAGAAGCTGGAAGAAGATCACATTTTTTATAGAAAAATGGTATTCAGCGACAAGGCTCATTTTTGGCTCAATGGGTACTAGAGTAACCAATTATTTGAGTTTTTGAATTATTCGAGTAATCGAGTTGCTCGAAAATTGTTTGTCTGTCTTATTCGAACAACCGAGTAAAGTTGTTGTATAATTCGAATTACGCGAGTAATTTTACTCTTTTGTAATTGATCGATTTAATAGGAAAATGTAAATTACTTTTCTTATTGACTATTTTACAACCTCATGATGTCAGATGTCTTACACATATTAATTAAAAGAACTGGTTTCCCATTACATTCCATGATTTATAAATTTAATCGTTCGAGCGATTTGACCCCACTAGACAATTTTTTGTTTTGTGGGGGGCACGTGAAGTCTATCGTGAAGACAAACCAACCACGATTGCTGCCTTGGAAGGCAACATAACACGTATCATTGGTGAGATACCGGCCGAAATGTTGGAAAAAGTGTGCAAAAATTTGTCATTCAGAATGGGCCACGTGAAGCGTAGCCGTGGGTAACATTTGCATGAAATAATCTTTACAAAGTAAATGGCAGGCATTGATTTATCGATCCATATAAATATTTCATTCATTAGTAGAAATTTTCTGTATTTTCTTCAATTTTACAACACCAAATAATGGGTTGGCAAGAAAGTACTCGTATTTTCGGTTTTTTGTTCAAAGTAATTTTGAATTATTTTATTTGTTCATTGACCGTCTGCCATCGTTCAGACAACTTTTGATCCCAGATTCATAGAATGACTGCTCCATCCCACAAATATACTCGAACAACTCGGTTTGTAGGTCCTCTTCTGTATTGAAGGATTTCCCATTCAAAAAGTTTTGCTGCCTCCGGGATAAATGTAATTCGGAAGTTGCGAGATCAGGACAATAAGATGAATGTGGCATCACTTCCCATCCAAGCTACAATATTTTTTGCCGTGTCAAAGATGTGTGGGGTCTAGCGTTGTCGCGATGAAAACCCCCGCCTATGCGATTTACCAATTCAGGTCGTGTTTCTTTCAGTGTCCCATCAAGATTCGTCAATTGCTGCCAATAGACATCAGAATCTATGGTTTGAAAGGAACTCAAAATAATTTACTTCTTTAAAATCCCACCAAATGGACAACATAACCATTTTTTGGTGCAGTTCAGCCTATGATGAAATTTGAGCACGTTGATCGTGCTTGGACCAGGATGTCTTTCGGTTGGCATTGTTGTAAAGATTTAATTATTCATAACCAGTGACAATAATAATTTTTGTTGCATTTGAGCAATAAATCGCAAGTGATTTTCCGCTTTGTTAAGGCGATTACCTTAAGCTGATGCGGAACCCAAACTCCAACTCCAAGCAGTTTCAAATGATTTTTAACGGTCGTGTGCGACATCTTCAACTTGTCTGCAACTTCTCGAACAGAATCGTGTCTGTGAGATTCGATAACGGCTTTGATTTCGACCTCAGCATCCTCATTTGGCCTACCGGTTCTGTTGCCATTTTTGATCGTGAAATTCCAAGAACGAAATTTTTTGAACCAGCTTTGGCGTGTGCATGCTGCTAAAGCATTCAGAGCAAACACGCCTCAAATATCCTGGTGTACTTTTCGGAAATAAGAGAGCAAAATGTGACGAAAATCCTCATTTCGATCCTCGATATTCACAACACAATTTTACTGAAAACTGACCACTGAAAATAAACCTTGATACATCAGCTGTGTAACTGTCTAACAATGAATTTAGTCAGCTGATCTAAATGATTTCAAAAATTACAAAAGCACCATCTATATGAGAAAACCGAGGTTACTTTTTGCCAACCCATTACCAAAATTGCATTGCAGCAACGATTTCCAGGCCAAATTATCTCAAGAAATTCGAACGTCAATTGGGTACCAAGATCATGTGATTTAATTCCATGCGATTTCTTTCTTTGGGGTTTTGTTAAATATGGGGTTTATGCGAATAACCCAGAAACAATTACTGAGCTCAAATCCCAGATTCAACGCGTCATCGATGAGACACAGCCAAGTCTCTGTGGTAAAGTTATGGAAAATGTCATGAAAAGAGTAATGGCCTGTCATCGCAGCCGTGGGCCCTTTTGTCGGATATTTTTTTCCATACTTAATCGGAAATCGGGTCAGTCGATAAAATCGGCTCACACTTTAAACCAATAACAGCCATTTATAGCGGCGGCGGCGTGAGCTTCAAAACAAAGTTTCGGTGGCGGCGACGCACAAGAAATTTTTCGATCGGCTTCCGTCTGTCAAACTGTTGATTTTTTGTGTATATTTTTATTATAGTTGCATTTTTTTTTAGTAACTAACAGTATTACTGAATACTCCGTTAGCTAGCTAGAGTGAGAATAGCAGGTGACCAATGACACTGAAGCCCATCAAGCTATCGGGCATATTATTTTATACTTCGAAGGCGAATGAGCCAAACATATGGGCCAATGGCGAATAGAAACATAAAGACGAAACTCCAGGTTCGACAAATTGCATGCTGGTCAGCGTCTGATCCATAATTGGCGGCTGCAATCAAATACCCTGGCAGTAGGTAAAATGCAAAAACCTGGTGGACTGGGTTTGCCTCCCGCCACCGTTAAGAATGGCAGTGAAAATACAGAAACGAAAAGGAAAACATGAACAACCCCTATTTGTTGACGACCCCCGCAAACGTTATAAGGACCACGATTTACGGATATGCACTTGGAATGTAAGAACTCTATATAGATCCGGTGCAAGTATCCAACTTGCAGATATCCTTGAAAGTTATAAGGCTGACATTACCGCTATCCAGGAAATGCGATGGACAGGACATGGTTGCACAAGAAAAAGAAACTGCGATATAACGGGTTTTTCAATAAGAGCGCTACATAAGTTTTTTTTAAATAAAACAAAACCGAAATTCTTTATTCCTGTGAAAGTACGTTCGATGCCATTATGTATGGAACTCGATTTCTTTTGCATGGCCACCACGGGCACGCTTGCAGAAGTCCAGACGCTGAACCCAATTTTCGACGGTTTTCAAGCATAAATCGGCCAATACTGCTGCAATTTCACGTTCGATATTCGTTCGAAGTTCATCAATCGTCGCTGGCTTGTTGCCATAGACCATAGACTTGACGTAGCCCCACAGGAAATAATCTAACGGCGTCAAATCGCACGACCGAGGCGGCCAATCGACTGGGCCATTTCGTGACCAAAACTTGGTTTCCAATAAATTGATTGTGGCATTCGCTGTGTGGCTTGTGGCGCCGTCCTGTTGGAACCACATGTCCTCCAAGTCCATATTATCCAATTGGGGCCAAAAATATTCGGTTATCATTGAACGGTAGCGATTCGCATTCACAGTAATGTGCCAGTCTTTATCATCACGGAGGAAGTACGGCCCAATGACGGCGCCGGCCATTAAACCCGACCAATCCGTAATTTTTTCGGGAAACAATGATGACTCTTGGATTACGTGTGGATTGCTGTCTGACCAATAACGCATATTTTGCTTATTGACGAAGCCATTCAGCCAGAAATGAGCCTCATCGCTGAAGATGATTTTCCGATGAAAATCCGAATCATTTTCAAGTTGTTGCTCAGCCCAATTCACGAACCTACGTCGCTTATGGTGGTCAAGCGGCTTCAGTTCTTGCGTCAATTTGATCTTTTAAGGATGTAGGCCAAGATCTTTTCGCAAAATTCGCCACAACGACGTCACAGAGATGCCCAACGCTTGAGAACGACGTGTGAGAGACACATTTGGGCTTTCTTGAACTGAAGCCTCACTTCTTCTTTGCACTTCTTTGTCTCACTGGCATAGGAACATTTTGTACTGTGCCTGTGGATTCAAATTTTTCCACTAGACGCTCAATTGTTGATCTGGTAGGACGATTATGACGACCATAAATTGGACGTAGCGCTCTTAAAGTTGAGGCCACTGACTCCAAATTTCGGTAGTAAATTATAATAATTTCGACCCGTTGTTTGCTCGTATATCTTTCCATGATGAAATGGCAAACTTTACTGAAGAGAAATGTCAAAAGAGCGGGAAAAAATATGGCGTCGTTTGCTGTCCCTATCTATTTACTTGTGTAGCATCTCTGTTGAAAAACCCTTTATGTATACTACAGTTGCCATGAAAAAAAAACATGAATTTGGTTGCGGATTTGTAGTTGGCAAAAGACTGCGACATCTAGTCTCTAGGTTCAATCCGCATAAAAGCGAAATATTTTTATATTTCCCTACTTTGTGCGCAAAGACATTCTATGAGCGCCTAGAGGAACGTATGACCGCTGCCCTGGCCGTAATATTAAAATTGTGTTAGGAGATTTTAATGCTGAAGTAGACAGGGAGAATGTGTTTCATCCAACTATTGGCAATTTCAGTCTACATGCTGACAGTTCTGACAACGGTATGAGACTGATTGACATGGTCATTAACATGGTCATTAGTTCTACAAGATTCCAGCAGAAAGACATCCACAAGTCTAATTTGGTATCCCCTGATCAAAGAACGAAGAACCAAATTGATCAGGTGAGAACTGATGGAAGGCACTACTCCAGTGTAATGGACGTACGAGCTATCAGAGGAACTAACATCGATTGTGATCACTACCTAGTAACAGCAAAGGTTCGCACAAGATTGAGTAGAGCGAAAATCGTACGAAACCAGGCGCAGAGGAATCTGGACCTGCAATTAAGCTGCCACAGCCTACTCAAGGAAGCTCTCGCAACTTTTGGCACAGAACCCTCCCCCTCCCGATAACGATCCTGAAGCGCAGTATAAACCCATTTCCGACTCTATAAAAACTGCCGCAACAACCGTACTTGGGTTTGAAAAACCGCTTCGCAACAAACCATGGTACGATGAAGAGTGTCGCATTGCAAATGATGAAAAGAACGCTGCACGCATGGCAATACTTCAGTCAATTGCAACGCAAGCTGCGACTGAGCGGTATATTGACAAAAGGAAGAGGGTAAACCGTCTCTTTCGACGTAAGAAACGGCAGTGGAGAAAGCGCGAGAGTGAGAAAATTGAGTCATACAGTAGGAAGAATGAAGCCCGAAAATTCTACCAAAAAGTGAAAAACGGAACCCCCCTTCTGTAAAGACAAGGACGGAAATCTCATCGCAGATGTGCAGAGTATGTTGGGAATATGGAGTGATAATTTCTCTGCGCTATTGAGGCGATGTCAGAACACCTATTACCCGGCTTTAGAACAACAAAGCCGCAGGAGCCGATGGATTACCGGCGGCGATGAGCTGATAAGGTGAATGCATCAGCTCATTAGCAAAATTTGGTTAGATGAATACATGCCCGGCGATTGGAGTCTCAGTGTACGGTGTACCATATTTAAAAAGGTGACCCGAGTCTCTGTGCCAATTACCGTGAAATGAGCCTTTTATCCATAGCATATAAGGATCTATCAAGCATAATGTGCGAAAGACTAAAACCGATTATCGCTGACCTGATTGCACCATACCATTGTAGTTTAGGCCTGAAAAAACTACAACCGACCAGATTTTCACACTACACCAAATCTCATAGAAGACCCACGAAAAACCAATCGACACCTATCATGTATTTGTGGAATATAAGGCGGCCTTCGATAGCCCGATAGGGAAGGAACTCTACGAAGCAATGTCTGAGCTTGGTATTCCTGCAAAACTCATACGCCTTTGCAGAATGACCTTGACGAACAACAAATCCGCAGTGAAAGTTGGTAAGGATCTTACCGAACCTTTCGAAACTAAGCAAGGCATCAGGCAATTCAACACCCGATCGTGCGATCTCTTTAACATCTTAATGGAGATCATTATGAGAAAAGCTGCATTCAACATGAATAAGACCATCAGCAGCAAAATTCACATGCTGCTCGCGTATGCTGATGATATCGATATCATTGGGCGCACAATTTGAGAAGTTACTGCGATGTTTTCGAGAATTGAGTAGTCAGCAAAAGTGGATCTGACAGTAAATGAGGACAAGGCAAAATTAATTGTTTCAACGAGCAGGGCCTCCACGCGATTGGATCAAAGCGTGAACGTTGATTACCGTTATAATTTCGAGGTAGTGGGGCAATTTATATTCCTCGGATCTGCCGATGGCGAAAATGTCGACCTTGAGATCAAGCGAAGAATTATGCTTTAGAGATAAAGCCCTCTTTCGAGTAACAAAAGTCCAACTATACCAGACTCTCATACAACCTTTCGTGCTTTATTTCGCAGAATTCTGGGTCTTATCGCAAGCAGGCGAAACATCTGTAGGAGTCTTCGGGAGGAAAATACTCCGAAAGATGTATGGCCCTATAGTGCACAACGGCGAGTATCGGCGACTCATGAACCTTGGGCTGTATGAGCTGTATCCCGACATTGACATAGTTAAGCTGATCCAAATAACACGATTGCGCTGGCTTGGCCATGTCAGTGGAATGGATGAAGACGAACCAGCACGAAGGGCTTTCGAAACCGAACTCGAAAGACGAAAAATATGAAGACCAAGACTCCGCTGGAGAGATCAGGTTGACGAATCCCTGCGTACACTTGGTATTGTCAACTGGAGAAATAAAGCAAAAGATCGAACTGGTTGGCGAAATATGTTATCTTCGTTTTATAAGGTCCCTGACCCTCCGGGGTTGTCCGAGACCGGATAAGTAAGTAACTTGTATATTTAATAGACAGCGCTTCCGATAAATGTTACGTGGTCAAGTCATTGGTGGCATCGGCAAAATTTCCTCTTTCGTGTAATAAATTGAACACCCCTAAATACTTTTTTTGCCTTCCTTTTGCTCCTCCGGTTGATATGGTGGGTTTATCTTCTGTCAATGTATCTCGGATGGTGTCCTCATATTTGAAGTTGAATTTCCCAATGGTTCGATTGGATTTTACCCATTTTGCCTTAATATTTGCATATATCAGATAAAAATTATTTTTTATAATTTTGCTTCTCTCAATATTTCCGTAAGCTATCGAGTTCTTCTAAAGCATCTTCCGCGAAAAACGTTGGTGTGGTTGACGTTCTAAACAGGTCAAATAACTTTAAATTGTTCGACGCCATGTTTCCAGTATTTGTTGCGCCAACTTTCAGTCGTGGACTAATCCAGGGATTATGCTTATTTTGCAATATATAGTCTAATCTATTACCTGATAGGTATGATTTGGATTAAGGGTTTATAAAAAGGGTTATGCTACCATGCCTAAAAATTTACCTGTTACCTGCATATATACGGATGTAGGTTGAATTATGAAATATTGATATTATACACGTGTCCGAATAATGTGAATGCAAAGTAATTTTTAAGTGAAGTGCTAATTTCAATCAGTAGTTGTTTGTGCATCATGTATTGGGAGCAGACTTTGGCAGAGGCTATCAGATAAGCAACCTACTTAAAATGCAATTTTCAAACAATTGGATCAAACTAATTGTCAGTCAACACATTACAGAATGAAAAATATAAATCACATACCTTAAGAAAACAATAACGTAGCAATGGGTTTCCACGAACATATCGCACCCTAAATACAAAAGCGTCACAACTCTAAATTTCGTCGCAACTCAAACAATCACCGAGGACTATTTCTATCTGCTGTGAAAATCTGGGGTCAGTTTCTCTTCCCTTTCGCCAAACAAATCCAGTATTAATATGTCTATGTTTGGGACATTTCATATATTTTTTAACTTTCCACCTCAGTTTTTTGCCACTACGGAAAATTTGTCAATTTTGAGTTGTGACACTTTTGTATTTAGGGTGCGATATGTCTTGAATATGCAAGGAATGCACGCCATACAATTTCTGGAACCATGTCTATTTTAACCTTGTAAATAGTGATTTAATACTGATTTACCTGGAGAAACACAAAGCAAACAGTAAATGTTTTTATTATTTTACATTTAATAAATACATCAATCAATAGAATCAAAAAAAAATCGATTCGTTACCTAGTTTTCGTGATATTACACCTGAAATCGGACCAACTTACAAATTTAGTGTTTTTTTTAACCGAAAATCGGGCAACTTTGAACGGTTATATCTTCTAAACTAAAAGTCTGATATTATTAAGGGTAGCATATTTGAAATCGTTGAATATTTTCCTATAAGATGGGTTAATTCGTAGGCGCACATGAAAATTTTGATTTTTGCAACCTCGTTTCCTCTCTACAGGTGCCACTGGCCGTCGTTTATCTCGGCCAGGGGGTCGATTCTGATTCTGTGAAGCTGTGAAATGAAAAAAATGTCCAGTGTTAATTTAGGTACAAGAATTATCACTGAAAAGTTTTCACAGAACCAGAATCCACTCCAGGTTAGCGATAACCTTGTTCTCTAATCATTGCCGTTTACACCACCCAAGATTTATTCATTCAGGCCATATCAGTAGCACAGCTGATTTCATTGTTTTCATTTTTTTCGTGCCTAATATGTCAAAGTTTGTTTACATTTCGGTGTTTGTTTACATTATTAGTTTGTTCACAACGTTTCAACGAATTTATAATAAAGTAGATGGATTTATTTGCGACAACAATTTGTTAAATATTCATTATAAGCACTAAATTTAACATAATTTAAATTAAATTGCAATGTTCGCCTTGTGTTTACATCAGCTGACTTTGACATATTAGGCACTTTAATTTCATCAATAGCTGCCCAATTTGAAATTAAATTTATATAGCAGCTGGCAACTCCGTGCTTCGGCTAATTCGGCGCTGAGACAAAATTATCGAAGACGGCGTCACAACACAAAAATTAACTTGCCGGCTATTGGTTTTGCAAGTTTTGTATAAATTTGGAATGTTTTTGAAACAACTGAACCTTTAAAATTGAATCAGTGGGTCAAATCGGGCCAGTCGAAAAACATCGGCTCACAGTTTAAACGAATAAGAGCCATTTACATCGGCGGCGTGAGCTTCAAAAAAGTTTTGGTGGCGGCGACGCGAAGGAAAATTTTTCGACCGGCTTCCGTCTCAAAAAGGATGTCCAGGTAGAGAGGGAAAAAACGCCGCAATTTGGCAACCCTAGTAGAAGAGAACCAAAAAAGTCGACGCGATTCACTCAAACGCATTTCTTTCCCGCGTCATAACTTGATTATTTCATACTTTTTACATACTTTATGTAATATTATTTTAACATTGTTGAAATTTCTATAGTTAGATATTACAATAACATCATCAGAAAACTGCTCGTGTATTGAAATATTCAACGAAGAGTGTAAGAGAGAAAGCAGAGAAACGACACGCTTCACTCGTTTTCTTTGTTGGCATTGCACTCCATGAGTAATTTTTCTTCTCTATACCATAGTTGTTTTGATAGTTGCTTTATGTCCGTCTCAAAAACGATTTAGAATTGCGCAACTTGGCAACCCTGGTAAAAGAGAACCAAAAAGTGCTAGGAACACGGTTGCCACAGGGCTAATTTTTTAGTTACCAGAATTTTCCAAAAAAGTTACCAACTTTTAGAACATTAAATGTTTATTTAAAATAATTAATTATAGATAATCATATTACATACATACAACAATATAAAGATTACAAAAAACTAAACGTAAAATAAACATAAACTTCACTTTCTTTGCATTTTATTGCCTTTCAATTGCAATGCAAAATTATTTAGTGTACAAGTTCCTAATACGGCATTTACACCGACCAATATTAGCGCATTTCGGTGGTTAACTCCGTTAACCCGCGATAACCCAGAAGATTGCTCATACGATTCAATTTTAATCTGTAGAAACTGAACTTTAATTTTTAACCTTATTTTAAACCCTTGTTCATTTTGATGCAACACTGTTAGCTACTAAAAAAATAAACCTTAACAAAAACATACACAAAAACTCAACTGCGAAACAAATGGAAGCCGATCAAAAATTTTCCTACGCGTCGCCGCCGCCAAAACTTTTTTGAAGTTCACACCGCCGCCAATATATGTGGATTTTATCTACTGGCCCGATTTGACTCACTGATCCTATTCTAAAGGTTCAGTTAATTCACAAACATCCCAAATTTGTACAAAATGGAAAAACCAATAGCCGCCAACTTAATTTTTTCTGTTGTGCCGCCGTCTTCGATAATTTTGTCTCAGCGCGGAGTTTGTCTAAGCACGGAGTTGCCAACTAAAATGTGAATTTAATCTCAAATTGGGTGGTGTAAACGGCGGATTAGATAACAAGGTGATCGCTAACCTGACCGTGATAAACGGCTGTGTAAATTCGCTATAACGCTTTTATAATCAATCACGAATCAAACTCCGCGCGGAACATTTTGCTCCCAGAAAAAATTAAGAGAAAAATCTAAGTAAATAGGGAAATAAATAATTCAGAACAAACCTGGTCGAAGGCAATACAATTTATGCCTTAATCATAAATAAGATTTCATTTGAAATATTTTTTCCTTTTTAGTTAGGTTTTTCCACTTTATATTTTCTGGGGAACGTGAACTTGTCTCCATTGGGAAGTTTACTGATTGCAAAAAGTGAATTTAAACAACACAAACAGTTCGTCAGAGACGAATATATTTGTTTGTTTAGTGTGAACGACGGCAAGCGCGTATTTTGTTTAGGCCTACAACCATTCAATTCTCCCAAACAGTGATGTCACTGCTTCATGTTTTCTTCTGTTTGTAAGTAACATTTTAGATATTTGTACAAATTTTCTAATAGAAGTTTGAAATCAAATGTTTTTTCTTATACTAAGTATTTCTTTTCAATATGTTACCGAAATGAATAAAATGTTACCATGTTACCAAGCCGTTTAAATGTTACCAATTTTGGTTGGATATTACCAACCGTGGCAACCGTGGCTAGGAGTTCACCCAAACGCATTTCTCTCTCGCGTCATATCTTGCTAATTTCATACTTTTTGCATAGTTTATGTAATTTTACTTCAACATGGTTGGAATTTGTATAGGTATATACAATAACACTATCAAAAAGCTGCTCGTGTATTGAAATATTCAATGAAGAGAGTAAGAGAGAGAGTAGAGAAGTACTAGGCTTTCACTCGTTTTGTTTGTTGGCATTTGAGTGAAGAGAAATTTTGACTGTCTACTTGTACATCGTTTTTGGTACATAGTTTTTGTCCGTCTCAAAAAAAAACAGTTGATTTTTTGTGCATGTTTTTATTATGGTTGCATTTTGTTAGTAACATAAAGCAACTATTGTATAGAGAAGAAAAATTACTCCTGGAGTGCAATGCCAACAAAGAAAATGTGGGAAGCGTGTCGTTTCTCTGCTCTCTTTCTTACTCTCTTCGTTTAATATTTCAATACACGAGCAGTTTTCTGATGATGTTATTGTATCTAAATATAGAAATTCCAACCATATTTAAATAAAATTACATAAAGTGTGTAAAAAGTATGACATAATCAAGTTATGACGCGGGAAATAAATGCGTTTGAGTGAATCGCGTCGACTTTTTTGGTTCTCTTCTACTAGGGTTGCCAAATTGCGGTGGTTCTTTCTTCTCTACCTGGTAACTGACACTGTTGCATCAAAATGTACACCAGTTTAAAATAAGGTTAACAATTAAATTTCAGTTTCTACAGATTAATATTGTATGAGTAATCTTGTGGGTTATCGTGGGTTAACGGAGTTAACAATCGAAGTGCGTTAATCTTGTTTGGTGTAAATTCCTTATTAGAGAACAAGGTTGTCGCTAACCTGGCCGCGATAAACTTTGGTCTAAGGGCGATATAATTTATTATTATACCATTTTCTATCCGCAATTGAAAAATTTTGTTATATCCAACGATTTCTCTAAGAGTCTAACACGGCCTTAAGTATTGATGACCACTGTAAATCGTGTGAATATGATTATCCTTCGCCCTAATGCAAATTTTAACGGGCATGCATATGTATGTATGCATGGATATTGTGTGGATACGTGTAAATTTCTGTTATTTTCAAAATCTATACTGAACTTAGGCTGAAAGACGGTGATTAACAATAACAAATCGCCATTTTTATTTTCTTCATATACTAGAGTTGTTATTGATGAAAAAAAAAGACGATGAAGGGAAGACCCTCTATGCGTGCAATAAAGATCGAATATATTGCTGCACAGCTACTAAAACAAGAGAATCATATCTTGGGATATTATTCGCCAAAGCAACGAGCTGAGTTTGAAGAAAGGAAAGGCCTCCTAAAATATTCTTGTTCAAGTGCAGAAGATAACAACAACTATAATGCAGTTGGTGAGTGAGGTGGTGGTGGTGGTGTTGGACGGACCTTCTTTCACTCCACAACTGCATGGAAAATTGTGCGAAAGTATCTTTGCGTTCACAGGACCTTTGAATTTTTTTTGTATTTGAAAACAACAACAAAAAGGCCGCATAGGAAGAGTAAGGTAATTGTGATGAGAAACAAGTATTTTCGAAAGAATAAGTAAAGTAAAATAAGCTCCGCCTCAAGTAAACACACAATCATACACACACTCATGTGTATATCTCATCACTCGCTTGTACTCGCAAGCAACGGCCAGAGAAAAGGCATGGATGGGATGGGAATGCCGTTACCGGTCTTGGGCTGTTGATGTTGGTGCTGCTGTGTTGTGTTGTTTTTTACAACAACGGAAACAAATGAAACAACGTTTTGAGTATGACATATTCCCCCGTCCCCGTCACCAACGACCTATTCAGGATACTCATTTGGCTTACTTTGTTCAAATATGTATTTTCTCTTAAATTTCTGTCTCTGCAGAAAACAGAGAGCCGTTTTAAAGAGCACATTGCAAAAGAAAATGTATGAATTTCTCTATCTCTCTCTCTCTCTGGAGATTTTAATCGTTTTTTGTCGTGTGCTCTGTGAGGGGAGCTCGTGGAGCACTAAAGTTGTGTGTGGGTAAAAAACTAATACGAATTTTAAAGCACTGCCAACAACAACAACAATCACACAATATAATGTATTGTGACGTCACAGAAGAGGTGGAGCTTCGTATATTTTTTTTGTTGGCGATGTTGTGTAGTTGTTCACTGTGTGTGTTTCTGCGAGTACGAGAGTATGGTTGTTTGTCGTTTTGTGGGCCATAACGAACGAAAGTCTCGTATGGGACACAGTTCGTTAATGCTCAAGTGGGACGAGCAATTGAGTGTGAGTGTGTGTGTTTATAATTGTATGTGGATAACACAAGAGTTAACGCATGCAAATTGTGTGTGTGTGCCTGCATTTTATTGTACAACAACACACGTGATTCATGATTCCAAAAAACAAAAAACGACAAGATGAGGGAAAACACAAAAGCAACAACTCAACTAACTAGTACCATGTGATACTCGCAATATAGGCAGTACTAATAAAATCACACTCTCATACACACGCACACACTCAGCCAAGGTCGGTTAGACATAAATGCATGCACACAAACATACATACATGTATGTATGTATATTGCAAATGAGTTACAATATGTTTTATATAGTATAGACTAAATAAAAGTTGTAGTATATTGTTTTATTTAAATATATTATAGTGTGTGTGTGCGCGAGTTTGGTCTATGGCGGACCCTACTCGTGTACGTGTGTTTGTGTGGTGAGTTTGTGTTCCTTTATATACTAGACATTTTGTTATGTTGCAGCCCACTTGTTTGTCATTGGCAGTTGAAAAGTAGAGGCTTTTTATATGAAAATTATTCTTTTTAATTTATTATTACATATTATTATAGAAGTAAATGAAAGAAATTAAGAAAACAATAAAAATCAAATGATGTCAATATGTGCGTTCTATCGAGATGTTTATAACGGGTTTTTCAGCAGAGACCCTACAAAAGTAAATCGATAGGGACAGCAAACGACGCCATATATTTTCCCGCTCTTTTGACATTCCTCTTCAGTAAGGTTTGCCATTTCATCATGGAAAGATATACGAGCCAACAACGAGTCGAAAGTATTAAAATTTACTACTCAACTTTAAGAGCGCTACGTCCAATTAGTCCCACCAGATCAACAATTGAGAGTCTAGTGGAAAAAATTGAATCCACAGGCACAGTACAAAATGTTCCCGTGCCAGTGAGACAAAGAAGTGCCCGTAGTGTCGAGAATATTGCTGCCACTGAGGCTTCAGTTCAAGAAAGCCCAACTAAGTCTCTCACACGTCGTTCTCAAGCGTTGGGCATCTCTGTGACGTCGTTGTGGCGAATTTTGCGAAAAGATCTTGGCCTACATCCTTACAAGACCACCATAAGCGTCGTATGTTCGTGAATTGGGCTGAGCAACAACTTGAAAATGATTCGGATTTTCATTGGAAAATCATCTTCAGCGATGAGGCTCATTTCTGGCAGAATGGCTTCGTCAATAAGCAAAAAATGCGTTATTGGTCAGACAGCAATCCACACGTAATCCATGAGTCATCATTGTATCCCGAAAAAATTACGGTTTGGTGCTGTTTATGGGCCGGCGGCGTCATTGGGCCGTACTTCTTCCGTGATGAGCAAGACTGGCACATTACTGTGAATGCGAATCGCTACCGTTCAATGATAACCGAATATTTTTGGCCCCAATTGGATAATATGGACTTGGAGGACATGTGGTTCCAACAGGACGGGGCCACAAGCCACACAGCGAATGCCACAATCAATTTATTGGAAACCAAGTTTGGTGAACGTGTTATCTCACGAAATGGCCCAGTCGATTGGCCGCCTCGGTCGTGCGATTTGTCGCCGTTAGATTATTTCCTGTGGGGCTACGTCAAGTCTATGGTCTATGCCAACAAGCCAGCGACGATTGATGAACTTCGTACGAATATCGAACGTGAAATTGCAGCAGTATCGACCGATTTATGCTTGAAAACCGTCGAAAATTGGGTTCAGCGTCTGGACTTCTGCAAGCGTGGCCATGCAAAAGATATCGAGTTCCATACATAATGGCATCGAACGTACTTTCACAGGAATAAAGAATTTCATTGGTATCTAAAACCGGTTTTGTTTTATTTAAAAAAATCTTTTGTAGCGCTCTTATTGAAAAACCCTTTAATTGATGTGAGTGTTTTTTTCATAAATTGCCAATAATTCAAGTGTTTGATGTTACAGTAAACGTAAATGGTGTTGAAAACGAAGATGAAAAGCATTATGTCGTATTTAGACAGCAGTTTATTTTATCTTTGGTTCAAGGCCATCATCGATTTTGAAAAAATGTCCCTGTTGGAAATGTCATATATGTACATCTGAAGTCTCACTTCGCAACTCTCGATCCAAAAATAAAACCAACCAATCCTCTTTCACTAGGCAAATGGTTGCGCGAAGAAAAATTGCACCAGGTGTATCCGATGATCGATATCGGCAGCAAATTGTACCGCGGAACGATCATTTTCGTGCTTGAAACGTATCAAATCTTATTTGCGTTCGACGATGACTGAGAAAAGACTCAATGCTTTGGCTATAATGTGTATTGAAGAGGAAACTTTGCAAAAAAAATTGATCTGAACAAAACCATCGATAGATTTGCTGTTGAAAAAGTCCGCCGTAAAAATGTACATTCATAATTTACATTAGTAAGCGCGAAATGACTTGTGATTTACTTCTTGATTATTTAAAAGATGTATTTTTTGTTTTGTAAATCTTAATCGAAATTAAAAGGTGATTTAATTTATTACATTACATATGTATTATTCAATTTTTAAAATTACAAAAGAGATTTTTATTAAGAAATAAAGGCGGCACTTTGTTGCCTGCCTACGGGCGGGCAAATTCGTAAATCCACTCCTGCCTTTCACACTATTCGTGGTGCGGTCTGTGCGACAGAGAGTTATTTGGTATAAATTGACTTACACCAGGTAAAATTACAAAAATTTTTGACTTAACATTTTAATTTTTACACAAAAATTTTAACGCACAAATCGAAATGCCGTTGCTGATTTATTGTTGAATGGTTTGAGTCATTGCCTCTATCTGGTATTATTAAAGCAATACTTTCCAACATTCAATCGCCCATCTGCAACACACCAAATGTCATCAATTTACTGAGAGAGTTGGCTACTCTATACGTTATTACCCTATGGAATTTGTTACTCCTTTTTGGTTCTCTTTTACGTGGGTTGCCAAATTGCGCACATCTTCTGGTCGTCTAATTCTTGATCGTCTTTCAGAAAGAGATACAAAGACGTAGACGACCAGAGGATGTGCGCAACTTGGCAACCCTGGTAAAAGAGAACCAAAAAGTGCTAGGAGTTCACTCAAACGCATTTCTCTCTCGTGTCATATCTTGCTTATTTCATACTTTTTGCATAGTTTATGTAATTTTACTTCAACATGGTTGGAATTTGTATAGTTATATACAATAACACTATCAAAAAACTGCTCGTGTATTGAAATATTCAATGAAGAGGGTAAGAGAGAGACTAGAGAAGTACTAGGGTTTCACTCGTTTGGTTTGTTGGCATTTGAGTGAAGAGAAATTTTGACTGTCTACTTGTACATCGTTTTTGGAAAACCATTAGCGAAAGCCTCCAAATCTATGCCCGGCGGTAGATTATCCAAAAACCGTTAATTATAGCCATAGTGCTGGGTATGTTGCTGGTCTTTATTCTTTATGTGTGTGAATGGTGAGGTCGGTCCCGAGGTCTTTGGCATATCTCCGGGTGCAGAACCTCTGGATTGATTGCCATACTGACGGGCGTCATGGCCTCTTTAAGCTCGCGTTCTCTTTCGCGTTCGCGCTGTCGTTCACGTTCCCTTTCGCTATTACGCTCGCGTTCGCGCTCTCGTTCTCGTTCATGGTAAAATAAGTAAGGTAAACTCGTTAGAACAGCTGATTTCTTGCCAAGGTGTCTCTCTTATGTCAAATTCACATGTATTTTGTTTTTGTACCGTTTTGTTTACTTTTACAGTAGATACACACATGAAGAAAATTTGACAGATTATGGACACCAAACAAAAACAAAATGCCTGTGTTTCTTGTAACAGTTCCTAGTGCATTTACCTTACTTATTTTACCATGTTCTCGTTCCAAATCTCTAGAAAAGGCAGCAGCGGCATTGGAATGCATTTGATTGTTACTAGCACCACCACCACCACCAGCGGGTATAACGTTAAGGCCCGACAATCCCATTAGTCCCAAAGCACTTAAATCGGATAAATTTTCCGCACCTCTACGATCGGCACTGAGATGCTTTTGTGACGACGTTGCTGAAAGCTGATCATCGTTTCGGAATGCTTGACGTAAGCTGGGGCTTTGTAAATATTCATTGAGTACGCGATGGGCGATTGTTGCTGCTGCGACATAATTTGACGCCTCAAATTCTCGGTCATAGATGAGAGAGGACTAGCAAAGTCCTGATGGCCAATGGTGGCTCTTTGAGCCACCAATAATTTGGCGGCATTATGGTAACTATTCGCAGACGGAGAACTACCACTAGCAGTACCAAAGATGGCAGCCTAAAGGAAGAGGAGTGGAGAAAAAAAGGGGAAGAAATTTCAAATAAGACTTTGGAAGACATGGAGTAATAACACTGGCCGTCACTGAATCTGACTGCTTGAAAAAAATAATCTGAGCTGTAGAGATTTCGATAGATAACTTTTAGTTTTTCTACAAGCTTTCAAACAATTAGAAACAATTTACATCAAAGTGGTGATAGACTTACATCAAATGTATGACAACCTTACGTCTAATTGACGAAAAATGTTAAGTAAATTGATGAATAAATTACCTCAAAATGGTGAAAAATGTACTTCAACCTAATGACAAACCTACATCAAATTGATGATAAATGTAAATTAACTTGATGTAACATTTTCGTTGAATCAACGTAATCTATTGATGAAATATGGTGAAAGATTGATGAAATGTTCTCCATCTATTAAACGAAATGTGTCGTAGATTGGACACATTTTTTTTCCTAGATATCACTAATCACTGATTTTCAAAACGGAAAGAAATTTCCGACAAGATTAGATGTGGAAATGTGTGTAGATTTTACACTAAAAACCACTTTTACACTGCGCACCAAATTTGCCTCGAAAGCTTTTCACTTTTGAGCAAGTCGCTTTGTATGGGAAATTTGTTTGTTTTGACGTTTGCTGTGCAAGTTTACGATGTTTTTTGGAGTTTACGAGGTTCTTTCGAGCTTTCATGAAGACCACTATTGTTTTCCTGATATCAACATAAGAAATTTCAAACTAAAAGAAGCAAGAGTTTTCAAAATCCTGATTTTGTTTATAAATTTCTAATCATGAAATTCTCAAAAATAATTCTCATTGGAACTTTGAAAAATACCAAATCGTATTTAAACGAACCACAGGCTTGATATTCATGAGCATGAAGATCAGCTATCGTTGATGTTTATTGTTGATTTACCGCCCTTCTTGATACCAAATAAGAATGTAATCGAAGTTGTTCGCATCACTACACTGAAAGGAAAAGCTTTATCAAATTTATGAATCCCTTCATCAATTTTATAAAACATTTCCTCATTTTCCAACCTACGACACATCACATTGAATTGATGAAGAACACTTACTCAATCTTTCATCCATATTTCATCAGAAGTTCATGTTGATTCAACGACAACGTTACATCTAGTTGTTGTAAATTTTTCGTCAATTTGATGTAAGTTTGTCTGTCATCAAGTTGAAGTAAATTGTTCACCATTTTGATATAAATTGTTCATGAATTTCCTGTAAATTTTTTCGGCAATTAGATGTAATTCTGTCATCAATTTGATGTAAATTTGTCATCAATTTGATGTATATGGGACAACATTTTGAAGTAAATTGGTTGTTAATGTGTGGCCAAACTCTTTGGACAATTTTCAATCAAAAAAACACAAGAACAGGATGTAAACCCACATAAAAAATACTCATAGCGTGGATATTATTTTCTGTCCATTACATTATATTCTATTATGTATTTATTTTCCATTTTCTACTATTTTTTATTTTTCTCTTTATTTTTTCAATACTACACGTCCATATTTTGAATCGATTCCACTAATGATTTCGTAATTTCAATGATGAATATTGATGTAAAAAGATCATCATTCAATGAAGCTGAAGAAGATAAAGAAACGCAGCATCTTCAAACTGAACAACCTTTTCATTACGTTGATGAAATTTGTCATCAATTAAATGAAGAACAATTGATGAACATTCATCATATAAAGATCTTCCTTCAGTGTAGATAATTGTTTGAAGTTCACGCCACCTTTACTAAAAAAAGATCTACACTTTTTTCACAACCAACGAGATGCGCCTAAAACTAATCACATTTAATAAAAATTCAGTTGCCGCAGTCGATTATTTTTTTTTTGTTGCTGCAACGCCGTCGATAATTATGAGTCGGCTTCGTTCACAAAACACATGGTTACTAAAATGACAACAAAAATAAAGCAATTTATTGAATTTTTGTTTCGAAAATGGTCGTCATTTGCTAAATATGAATATTATATCCATCCATTCCACTCGCCACGAGAAAGATTATGGTAGTCGAGGGGTTGAGTGGTCGTTGTACTCAGGTCCTGCAATTAAAAACAAATATATATTAGGAATTTATTATTACAATTTTTTGAATAGCAGACGTAGAAAACATGTACATATGTATCGGGTTTTTCAATAAGAGCGCTACAAAAGTTTTTTTAAATAAAACAAAACCGGTTTTAGATACCAATGAAATTATTTATTCCTGTGAAAGTACGTTCGATGCCATTATGTATGAAGCTCGATTTCTTTTGCATGGCCACTACGGGCATGCTTGCAGAAGTCCAGACGCTGAACCCAATTTTCGACGGTTTTCAATCATAAATCGGCCGATACTGCTGCTATTTCACGTTCGATATTCGTACGAAGTTTATCAATCGTCGCTGGCTTGTTGGCATAGACCATAGACTTGACATAGCCCCACATGAAATAATCTAACGGCGTCAAATCGCACGACCAATTGAAATTTAAAATCCACCAACTGAAATTTAAAAATCTACACCATTTCCAATTGAAATTTGAAAAAAATCAATTGAAATTTAAAAACTCTATTTGAAATTTAAAATACATCAATTGAAATTTGAAAAAGACCAATTGAAATTTAAAATACATCAATTGAAATTTGAAACACATCAATTGAAATTTAAAATACATCAATTGAAATTTAAAAATCTAATACATAAAATCGGATAATAATTTTTAAATTTCAAGTGACGAATTTTAAATTTCAATTGATGTCTTTCAAATTTCATTTGTTGTCTTTCAAATTTCAATTGATGTTTTTTAAATTTCAATTGATGTATTTCAAATTTCAAATAGAATTTTTAAATTTCAAATTTCAAATATATTTTTCAAATCTCAATCATAGAATAACACATACGTAGAAGGTTTTATTCGCTCAATAAATTAAACGTCATAGGTACGATGGAAATTACACAGTGGAGGGTGGAAAATATGGGTTCAATAATACCAGATGGTGGCAATAGTATACAGCGATCCACAAAGGAACTACACCCGAATTTCGTGTTTTTGTGGCAAACCAGTTGTGTTAAATACAATACAAATGAATACCAACGTTAAAACTCAACAAAAAAGTGCAAAATACATTTAAATTTTTCAGTTCTACACCAAAACGACAGGAAATAGTTAAGTGAACATATTTTGTACCTCCACCTGGTGTATGTAAACATTTCCACAGACCTACCGAGAGAGTGTGAAATGAAACGTCAGATGAGAGAATAAGTTCTTCTATAGTATGTGTTATTCTATGATCTCAATTGATATTTGTCAAAATTAAATTCATATTTTTCAAATTTCAATTGGAAATGGAGTAGTGCATAAAATCGGTTAATAATTTTTAAATTTCAAGTGCCGAATTTTAAATTTCAATTGATGCCTTTCAAATTTCAATTGATGTCTTTCCAATTTCAATTGATGTGTTTTAAATTTCAATTGATGTCTTTCAAATTTCAGTTGATGTTTTTTTAAATTTCAGTTGATGTATTTCAAATTTCAAATATAATAAATTTCAATTGGTGTATTTGAAATATAATTTTAAAATTTCAATTGATATTTTTCAAAATTAAATTGATATTTTTCAAATTTTAATTAGAAATGGTGTAGAAGGAAGCCCTGAAATATGACTACCACGTCACCGCAGGTTATATCTAGATGATCAATATGAACGAAAATAATGCGATTGCCTTGGCTAGGTAAAATCAGTAGAATGGATACAGATGATCCCGAGGCTAGGATAGTCGAGGATGTACTCGACGGAAGCCGAAGAACTGGGCGACCAAGACTACACTGGAAGGACCAGTTAGAAGAATGTCTGCGATTAGTCTCATAAACTAGAAACAAAAGGCACAGACCGAGCCGGTAAGAAGCACAAGTTAACTTTGTTATAAAATAAATACATAGTTGCAAACTACATCCCATGAAGGGACTGGAAGAGCTTTTCATAATAAGCTTTCACTGTAAGCTTTCTGATTGTGACCTACAGTTGTACACCGTTTCCAAGTGGTTTTTTAAATCCTCTTTTCATGGCTAATTACTCGATAGTGTTACCGTCACTAAGCGAGTTGACCGTCGTCCAAAGAAAAGTAAGGCCGTTAGAGCAGAGATCCACGTTCTCAAATGCTAAACAATCTTTAATTTTTGTTGTTGTTTGGATGCAAATCCTGGGTTCCATCCCTGCTCAGACCACCTTAAAATTTCTTTCGTCGGCGGTTGCCTCGCACAGTGATGACGACACTATCGAGCATTTAGCCATGAAAGAGCTCTTCAAAATACCGTTCGGAACCGGTGTAAAACCGTAGGTCCCAATCAGGGAGTATAAAAAAGCTCTCCCCAATTCCTTCATGGAATGTTATGGGAAACCATTTTTTTTGGATGCCAATATAGTGCGTTTGTAGCTTGTCGGAAACACATTTTGGTTGCTATTCAATATTACATGTTGAAGACACAATTATTAGTAGGTTATAATGTATGTTTTTTTCTGCTTTGTTATCTTCAGTTCATGTAAACAATGCTTGCACGTAAGTATATGGATGTTTCAAATATTCACATGGTTCATGCATAATGTTACAGGTGCCGTTTTTTCAGCGTGCATGTACAGAAGCCGCGCGCACTAATCTCTGCACAACGTATCCTTGTTACATCACTTTTATGTTATTCCGGCCAAGCGCGTAACACAACTTAGATAACACATTTCGATCGGTTTCTTCGCATTTATTCCAATTGGTTACATCAAGCATTCGAAGAAATTTTCGACCTAGTGCTTCCTGCGGAGTCTGCCACGCTAAAAAATACTACCTCTGTAACATATTCTCTCAAACACAATCCGCACATTTATATATGTGTTTGGAACACACTCCAAATATTCACATATTTGCAAGTCCTAAACTCACATATATTTGAATGCAGCCATTAGCATACTTACTTGCAAAGGTGCAAACTTTTGCGTGGAGCCATATGCGTGTTTCATTCCAAACATTCATATCGTCACCTAACAAACATCCATATCGTCACCTATCAAACATCCATATACTTACTTCGAAGCATTCGTGTGTTTCCCCCCAAACGAACGATTGAATGTATGATACTTGACGGCAACAGATCAGTCAACACAAGAAACACTCAATTCATTTGCACACGTATTCAGTTATAAAAAATAAAATAAATGGTTTCCTATTGCATCCCATGAAGGGACAAGGGAGAGCTTCTCACAATCACTGATCTGTGCGCTTTCCAGTTTTCACTCACTGATTGGGACCTACAGTTTTAGACCGATTCCGAACTGTATTTTGAGAAGGTTTTTCATGGCTAAATTTCTCGATAGTGTCCCCGTCACTATTCAGTTATACTCTTGCAAAAAAAAGTTCTACACTTGCAATAATATTAATTTGGGCTGAAAGCAATCTTTCTTTGCCCCTCTTTTATTGTTCTCCACTCGGCAGAGCAGAGCGATAAAAAAAATTAAGTAAAAAGTGCACCAAATACAGTTGTATTTGTATCGCAAACAAAGCTGTATTTGGATTTGGATCGATATACGTGTTATATTAAATAAATAAATAAATAGTTTCCAGTTATATCCCATGAAGGGATTAGGGAGAGCTTCTAACCAACCAGTGAGCTGTACGCGTTCTAGTTTTACACTCACTGATTGGGACCCACAATTTTACACCGGTTCCGAATGGTATTTTGAGAAGCTTTTTCATAGCTAAGTATTCGATAGTGTCGCCGTCACTAAGCGAGGTGACCGCCGTCGAAAGAATTTGTAAGGTGGTCAGAGCAAAGATCGAACCCACGTTCTCATGGACAAGAACCGCGCACACTACCATTGCCCCACCGACGACCACGTATATTATAACTTATTAATCATTCTGTCTCACGCATGTAATAACGAACAACAAACACAATGTGTTTGGACACAAGTATATAATATTTGAGACAAGGATATTTGTATCCAAACAACAAAAAACGACAGATTTTTCTGCGTGTAGATAAAGGATACCCCTTTCCTATTACTTCCCATTAAGGGATTGGGGAGAGTTTCTCACAACCAGTTTTTACACACGCTGATTGGGACCTACAGTTTTACACCGGTTCCGAACGGTATTTTAAGAAGGTTTTTCATGGCAACCTCTTATGCGGCAGTGATAACCTCTAATACAGTTGTGACAACCTGTAATTCTGTTCTGATGACTTCAACTGTGGTTGTCACAACCTCTAAATTTGGTTGGGGCAATACCTAATTTCGGTTACGGTTAATTCGGTTGCCTCAACCGAAGTTTTCAGTGAATGTATATAGCCATAAAAAAAGATTGTCTACTCCTAACTTTATGGGGCGTAGGTTAGAAATAAGTGGTTGTCACACTTAGTCCAATGAAGACAATTGTGATACCTTATAGTCTTTTTTCATCCTTATAGTTGAACCTGCAAATTGATGCCATATGATACACCATCCTGGCATTTCAAGATGAAACTGAAAAAGAAACATATATTAGTCCCTGACGAACCACTTTATACACCGCAAAAAGCTCCTGAGATCATTTAGCTTAATTCTCTGCATACTTGTTAAATCCAACATAAGCAAGATACTAGTTATTGTCTCCTACACATAAAAATGGTCGGGCGGTAGCATATGAAATATTCCACACTCTCGTTCTCCGTTTCATCCCCATAGCTTCGGCAGTAATCATGAGCTGAGATTCAAAGTGTACTAACATAGAAATATATTGTCTAGGAACAGATATCAAGTTTAGCGTATGATTCAAGTCATAATCGGACCATATTTGGCTGGTGATCATACATTTTGTGTCTCCACATCGTCTATCATTTTCATGTCTGAGAGTTTCGGTGTTAAGCATTAGCTTACATACAGCAAGGGGCATACCTACATGCTCCATATCCTGTGGAATAGGTAAGGTAGTTCCTAATCACGCCGCTTCATCAGCTATAGGGCTCCTCGGAATGTTCCTAAGCCCCCGGCACTGATGTAAGATGTACATCGAACTCCTTGGCCATCTCGTTAAGAGGTGCGCAATAGTTGTGGGCAGGTCAGGAATACAGATTGCAGATATTTTATAGCATCCTCACTCTTAAGGTAGATGTTGATACCTCTTTTAGTGATGACGTTTCGTCCCAACCACTGTGCAACTTCTATAATTGCTATAACTTCTGCCTGAAATACACTACAAAGGTCTGGCAACCTCTCTTTAGAAACCTACTTTTCCACATAGTTTGGAGCCGTTAGTGTAGAAACATAAATACCTTCTATTATCTAGAATTCATATCTTCCAAAATGCATCCATTCCTTAATCTGGGATATGAGTGGAGAAGTTGCTAGACGTTCGTGTCATGGTATCCACTCTTATTGTGGATTGCTGCAGATCGTTTAAAATCCTCCTGTGTCCATTGGAAGCCATGAACGATAGTTCAGCTTTTAATGTTTTGGTTGACTTTCCGGGGTTACTTATTCTTTCAGTGCCCTTAGGCGGCATGCCAACGTTGATCGAGACTCGCTGAGACGATTGTTTGAGTTAGGTGACTGATTACATGCTGCCGATGGTAGATTTTGGACTGTGCCGCGATATAATGATGCTAGATAGAAGTGATTGGGTGGGTGGTATACTTATGTCACTCTCTGGTTATCTAATCTATATGGATGCCTCCAAAATGGGGCAGGAACGGGAGCGGGGTCCTTCAACTCAGTCTATCTCTGGGTTTGGGGTGGGACCTGCAGTGTCTTTCAAGTTGAAATATCGGCGATTATGAGGGCTGTGGCCGAAATTATGAATCGCCGCCAGATTACGTAGAAATTGGCGCGGCAGCGGCGTATAATTTTTGTTTAATCTTTTATATAATCCATCAATTAATGACATTTTCCTGATTTACAACACATGTTGCAACCACTCTACAAAGTATAACCTACATACAACCGCAAACGGAATATTTCCTAATACCAGTCAGCTTAATTTCCCAAGAACTAACTTATGGAGTTAAACGACAATTTGAATTTTGCATAGCAACAGCCAGATGAAATTCCACACGCTACAACACCAACAGCCAGTCCCATGTCCTAACAGGTTACAGCACACATTACAACTAGAACAACAGCAGGTCAAACTTCTTAAGAATTGAACAGCAGCAGCCTGGTCAATTTTCTAACTTAAGGGTTTTCCAACAGAGACACAACAAAAGTAAAGCGATGGGGACAGTAAACGACGCCATATTTTTTCCGCACTTTTGACATTTCTCTTCACTAAGGTTTGCCATTTCATCATGGAAAGAAATACGAGCCAACAACGAGTCGAAATTATTAAAACTTACTACCGAAATTTGGAGTCAGTGGCCTCAACTTTAAGAGCGCTACGTCGAATTTATGGTCGTCATAATCGTCCTACCAGATCAACAATTGAGCGTCTAGTGTAAAATTTTGAATCCACAGGCACAATACAAAATGTTTCCGTGCCAGTGAGACAAAGAAGTGCCCGTAGTGTCGAGAATATATCTGCCTCTGAGGCTTCAGTTCAAGAAAGCCCAAATGTGTCTCTTACACGTCGTTCTCAAGCGTTGGGCATCTCTGTGGCGTCGTTGTGGCGAATTTTGCGAAAAGATCTTGGCCTACATCCTTACAAAACCACCATAAGCGTCGTATGTTCGTGAATTGGGCTGAGCAACAACTTGAAAATGATTCGGATTTTCATCGGAAAATCATCTTCAGCGATGAGGCTCATTTCTGGCTGAATGGCTTCGTCAATAAGCAAAAAATGCGTTATTGGTCAGACAGCAATCCACACGTAATCCATGAGTCATCATTGCATCCCGAAACAATTACGGTTTGGTGCGGTTTACTTCTTCCGTGATGATCAAGACCGGCACATTACTGTGAATGCGAATCGCTACCGTTCAATGATAACCGAATATTTTTGGCCCCAATTGGATAATATGGACTTGGAGGACATGTGGTTCCAACAGGACGGCGCCACAAGCCACACAGCGAATGCCACAATCAATCTATTGGAAACCAAGTTTGGTGAACGTGTTATCTCACGAAATGGGCCAGTCGATGGGCCGCCTCGGTAGTGCGATTTGACGCCGTTAGATTATTTCCTGTGGGGCTACGTCAAGTCTATGGTCTATGCCAACAAGCCAGCGACGATTGATGAACTTCGAACGAATATCGAACGTGAAATTGCAGCAGTATCGGCCGATTTATGCTTGAAAACCGTCGAAAATTAGGTTCAGCGTCTGGACTTCTGTAAGCGTGCCCGTGGTGGCCATGCAAACGAAAACGAGTACCATACATAATGGCATCGAACGTACTTTCACAGGAATAAAGAATTTCATTGGTATCTTTTGTAGCGCTCTTATTGAAAAACCCTTTACAAGGGTTGCACCGCACCAATTAAACCTAACAATGACAACAATGCAAAATATTTATTGCAGCAATGAAAGAAATTCACTGCGGCAACAATTAATTTTCGTCACATTGACGAAACATTTTCTGTAAATGAACACCTTTTTAATGCTGTGATGAAACAGTACATTAACCCACTTCCGATGACAATAATTGTTGTGGCGACAAAAGTTTCCTTCGTATGACGAAACTTTTGCGTTCACTGGTGGTCAAGTGAAGCCGATCAAATGTCAAAGAACTGTTTAATGCTTTTTTGTTTTGTAAACTTCATAAGCAACTTGAACTCTTCAACCGCATCTATATATCAAACTGCATTATTTTAGACTTCTCATTCGACTAAGAACATTAACAATTTCTACAACGAACTACAATATTTCAAATGCCCAATTGCCCTCCTACATCAAAAGGCCATTAACCAAGTTAAATGTTTGCATATTCAATTAAATGGGTTTCTTTGTTTTAAACATTTTATTACATTAAGTACAATAATGCATGTTTGCATATACTAATTTCTCATTGCAAATAAATTGTTGTAATTAAACTGGACGTCACATGTCGTAACTTTAAAGAGATGCCCACAAAACAAACAGGGAAGAAGAAAAACTGTCTTAGGCCACTTAAGAATTGAATATTTGTGATGGTTCAATGGTCTGCACTGCCCGGCTAGCTCGCTCAGCTTTGCTCTGCTCTGCACCGATTCTAATATGTCTCCTCCACTCAAAGGGAAATGAAAACTGTTTCCGCTTGAAGAATGGCTTCCGAGGAAAACGTTAATGGGCAAAACTAAAGAAAGAAGCAAAACCAAAAAAAAAAAACACCGAATGGGTGAACGAATGAATTAACGGATGGATGGTTGGATGTAAGGATGGATGGATGGATATGTTTGGATGTTTAATGCCCGTGTATTGAAATTTGCATCAACCGTCCAACGACAAATTGAAATTCGACCATGCAAATGCCAACTAAACGTTGTATAAACTAAACTAGAATATAAAAAAGGAACAACAACTTAGAAATAGACAAAAAGAAGGAAGCGCATACGGCGGAAGAACAAATGAAAGCGACATACATACTATACAGGAGAGAAAAAACTGAAACAAGAAAATCCAACCAGAAAGAAACGACATCCGCGAAAGAGTACAAAGCTCAGCATGGACAAAAAATTATTAAGGAAACACACGACTGCAACTGGGAAAAAAATTGTGCAGGAAGTGGACAACGCTTTCACATAAATGTGATGGAAGTCAAGAAACTTGAACATCCTTCATACATACCCCCTTCTGCTTGCACATACACAATAAGGGAAACCGCAAAAATGGGAGCAAATCAAGGATTTCGAATTGGGTGTAGTGGACCGACCACAGCCAGGATCTTCTTATGTAGATGTTGAAAAAAAACTTCAAATGCTGAGGTAAACCAAAGAAATTACCGAAAGTATAAGGTTCGTTAAAAAGATCTGTCGGGGAACACGTTCAGTTGTTGCAGTCGAAAAGGAAAATGTTATGGAAAGATGGTGGTACATCAATCAACCCTAGATCAATAACAGATTTCAATCACGAAATACCACGGCATAGATGAACACTACAAAGCACTGCAATTGTGAGCAAGAAAAGTGCAGAAAATCTTTCAGGCGGCTATGACTTTGGGTTAGGTTGAGCAAAAGGATTCGAAACATCTGCGCCTTGATTCATGACCCATTTCTGGCCATACACTGCAGCCAGTAGGTAGGCCTATTGTGCGGTCTTCGCATTCCCGGGTGAAACCTGAAGTATTCCATATGAAATTCGCGCTGCATACAAATTTCCGCAGTGTTCTCCAATCTGATTCCGAATATTATTAAAATATGCCCGCAGATTGAATAACCACGAGCTTTATCAGTCCCCTGGTCTTCTTACTGTCCAGGAGGCCTCATATAATCTTTGCCGTTCTGCTCCCACCTGGTGCGTTCCATAATCTTATGTCGGTTATTCTTTTCCGTTATTGAAGTTATCCCCTTATGGCCTGGACAGGTTTGGTATTTTCCATATTCACAGCTCGCGTTTGATACCCATCTGAACCAATTCGTCGGCTCTTTCATTTCATGGCGTACGTTCATTGGGTGACAAAATCCAAAAGTCCATTTGATCCCAAGGCTACCAGATGTGGTGAATTTATTTATCTCCTCGAGTACCGCGCGATTTAAATCTTTGCAACGATTTTGTATTAATAGCCGCTTGACTGTCTGTGAATATCTTCATATTTGGTTGTCCGCATTCATCGTTCAGCCATCTAACAAATTTTGTGATCGCCTTAACCTCCTCCATAGTGTTGTGGTTAGGAAGGCGAAATTATCGTCTAATATTTAGGTTCCTATTCCCGTTCTTCCATCAGTCGTAGATCCCTATTGCTAGTTTTTCAGTCAGTGGTCATTTTGGGTTCTTAGTTAAATTGTGGTTAAACATCGAACTGTGTTTGTCAGTCAATGATTAACAATGACTAAACCACCCAATGTTGGTTGGTTAAATTGTTGTCAGAACCATATGATTTTGACAATCACATTACTGATTGTCAGAATGATAAATGTAAGATTGTATAAAATACATGTTTCTGTTTTGAGGGTTTGTACATACAAAGGGTTTTTCAACAGAGACGCTACAAAAGTAAATCGATAGGGACAGCAAACGACGCCATATTTTTTCCCGCTCTTTTGACATTTCTCTGCAGTAAGGTTTGCCATTTCATCATGGAAAGATATACGAGCCAACAACGAGTCGAAATTATTAAAATTTACTACCGAAATTTGGAGTCAGTGGCCTCAACTTTAAGAGGCCAACTTTAAGACGCCTCAACAATCAGCGATGAAGCTCATTTCTGGCTGAATGGCTTCGTCAATAAGCAAAATATGCGTTATTGGTCAGACAGCAATCCACACGTAATCCATGAGTCATCATTGCATCCCGAAAAAATTACGGTTTGATGCGGTTTATTGGCCGGCGGCGTCATTGGGCCGTACTTCCTCCGTGATGATCAAGACCGGCACATTACTGTGAATGCAAATCGCTACCGTTCAATGATAACCGAATATTTTTGGCCACAATTGGATAATATGGACTTGGAGGACATGTGGTTCCAACAGGACGGCGCCACAAGCCACACAGCGAATGCCACAATCAATTTATTGGAAACCAAGTTTGGTGAACGTGTTATCTCACGAAATGGCCCAGTCGATTGGCCGCCTCGGTCGTGCGATTTGACGCCGTTAGATTATTTCCTGTGGGGCTACGTCAAGTCTATGGTCTATGCCAACAAGCCAGCGACGATTGATGAACTTCGTACGAATATCGAACGTGAAATTGCAGCAGTATCGGCCGATTTATCCTTGAAAACCGTCGAAAATTGGGTTCAGCGTCTGGACTTCTGCAAGCGTGGCCATACAAAAGAAATCGAGTTCCATGGCATCGAACGTACTTTCACAGGAATAAAGCTTTTCATTGGTATTATTTAAAAAAACTTTTGCAGCGCTCTTATTGAAAAAATCGTTACTTTGAGCCTAGAGGGTTAAATTGATGTGCCCACATATGTTAGGTTAGGTTGAAAGGGAAGCCCGTCAGTTCAGTTAAAAATAAATAACGAGTTCTCCCGAGGCCGTAATTTCGGCCCATTGTGGTTCCTTTGTATTAAATTGAAAGGAGATAGGAATAGTTACAGAAAGGAAATAGATGAGGAAGAATGCAGGAGAGAGGGTAAGCTAAAGGAGAGAGTCTAGCGCAAAAATTTGTTCAGTTGTCCTCTTATGCTTCGCTGAACCAGCGAGATTTCTCCATGAATTTGGCGAGGGGTTTAATTGGAGCGTTTGCTAGGTCCCTGAGATTTTCGAAGAACCTGCCCCCAGGAAGGCTAGACGATACTATTGCAGTACTCTATATGAACAAAGCAAGTGCCGCACTGACTCCTCCTCTTCTTCATATAAACAGCTTCTGCAGAAGTCTTCATATGGAAGTTTCATGCGTGCAGCCATGTGACCTAACACGCAGTGTCCAGTTATGACTCCTGTAAGAGTGCTGAGTGTGTTGTTTCCAAGGGAGAGCAGCCCTTAGGTACGTATTCCATCAATAGCCGGCCAAAGACTTTGAGCTATTCTACAGTTCTGTACCGATTCCAATCTCGACTTGGTTAATGCTACTCCCAGTTCGTCGACATGGTTCCTCAGTTCCACGAACGGTATATTCACATCCAGGGTCGCAGCGTCTTCCCGCGTACAGGAGGGTCATGGGACTGTCCGTGGAGGTGGAAAGTTTCTGATAGCCATTCACTTGGGAGTGGCCATAAATGATTCCAAGAAGCTCACTACTTCCACGCAGTATGTCCTGGGCAATGGCTTTTCGGAAACCTCCGTTAGCTAGCTAGAGTGAGAAGGCGAAACAAATGAGCAGCAAATCAGGTTTAGTAGGTGACTGTTGTCACTGAAGCTCATCAAACAATCGGGCATATTCTTTTGTCCTTAGAAGGCGGATGAGCCAAACATACGGGCCAACGGCGGACAGAAACTAAAAGAAGAAAATCCAGGTTCGATATATTGCATCCTGGTCAGCGCCTGTTCCATAGTGGGCGGCTGCAATCAAATATCCTGGCAGTAGGTAAAATGCAAAAACCTGGTGGACTGGGTTTGCCTCCCGCCATCGTTAAGAATGGCAGTGAAAATACAGAAACGAAAAGGAAAACATAAACAACCCCTATTTGTTGACGACCCCGGCAAACGTTATAAGGACCACGATTTACGGATATGCACTTGGAATGTAAGAACTCTATATAGACCCGGTGCAAGTATCCAACTGGCAGATGTCCTCGAAAGTTATAAGGCTGACATTATCGCTATCCAGGAAATGCGATGGACAGGACATGGCTGCACAAGGAAAAGATACTGCGACATATACTACAGTTGCCATGAAAAAAAACAAGAATTTGGTTGCGGATTTCTAGTTGGCAAAAGACTGCGACATCTAGTCTCTAGGTGCAATCCTGTGAGTGAGCGAATAGCCACAATCCGCATAAAAGCGAAATATTTTTATATCTCCCTAATTTGTGTGCATGCCCCGACTGAAGAGGAAGATGATGACACCAAAGACATATTCTATGACCGCTGCCCTGGCCATGACATTAAGATTGTACAAGGAGATTTTAATGCCAAAGTAGGAAGGGAGAATGTGTTTAATCCAACTATTGGCAATTTCAGTCTACATGCTGACAGTTCCGACAACGGTATGAGACTGATTGACTTTGCCGCGACAAAAAACATGGTCATACATGGGCATAAAGACATCCACAAGGCTACTCGGGTATCCCCTGATCAAAGAACGAAGAACCAAATTGATCACGTGGTAATTGATGGAAGGTACTCATCCAGTGCAATGGGCGTTCGAGTGATCAGAGGAGCTAACATCGATTCTGATTACTACCTGGTAGCAGCAAAGGTTCGCACAAGATTAAGTAGAGCGAAAATCGTACGAAACCAGACGCAGAGGAAGCTGGACATCGGAAAGCTGCAATTACCCGAGGTAGCCACAGCCTATTCAAGGAAGCTCTCGCAACTTTTGGCACAGAACCCACACCCTCCCGATGACAATCCTGATGCGCAGTAGAAACTAAACGCTAGCGCGAGATGAATTGATTGAGTTGTGATTTGTGTGACACTAATACATTGTGATGTCATGCATGTTGTTACTACTTCCCTGCAGTCGACGTAGCTGACGAATTGTTAGTTATTTCCCTAACTACCAATAATTACCATGAACTACCCGCCAGACTACCAGCAATGCTTTACACTGACGAATTTAACATGGGGATGTCATTGACGGTAGTCAGTGGCTACCCTCTGCACTACCATGTACCATGCTGATCGCTAGTTACATGGAATTGACGAAATATCTAACAACATTGTACTAACTACTTGACTAGTACAATCCGGTTGATGAATTCGCCGGACCATAATGAATAAATGTTATGAATAAATCTTTTTCATTATCTTCACCACATTATTTTCCTACATTTTCAATTTACAACACAATTGTATTTTATATTTGTATTGTATTTTGTATGTAAATGTATTTTCCTACATTTCCTACAAACACAATTTGTTCCTTTTCATTCTTTATTAACCGTTTCATTTGTCTTTTGATTGTCATTTTACCGTTCTAAATATTAAAATTGACTTTTTTTATACTTCTGACCCACGTACGCTGTCATGATGATACTTCTACGAACGTTTAATAGCAACTGACGGCAACACAAAAAAATATCCAAGTAACCAACAAATCATAACGGGATAACGGTTCAGTGTATTGTTTTTTCCTTGTTTTCATAATTATAATAATCAAACGGCGAACTCTAGCATTACCTGTATCCACTCAAGTAGCTAGTCAGGCGTTTCGCTAACGAAATAACTGACTACATAGATCCACTAGCTACTTTTAAAACTGCAGGGTTGGTACATATAGGAATTCGACGGCAATGTTACGTTCGACTCAAGTAAATCCATCCAACGTGTTCGAACATGAATCGTTTTACTTGAGTGTTGCACGTTTTGTCGCCCACACTGAATTTATGTTATTCTAACGTTTGATTTGTGTGCGCACGATTGTAATTAAAAAAAAGGGAAATTGGAGAATATTGATGTTTAAATTATCGCAATTAATTATTTTTTACTTGTCTTCTTAAAAATATGTACCTTTTCTTTAAAAAAAAGTATTTTTACTTAACAAAAGTACCTTTTCTTAAAAAGACGTACTTTTTCTTAAAAATTATCTTTTCTTAAAAAACATTCCTTTTCCTAAATAATCAGCTTTTTCTTAAGAAAGTAAATTTTCTTAAAAAAAATTATAGCAGACAGTTGTCCGAGGCCTTCGGCCACGGACAACTGTCTGCTGTAATTTTTATATTTACCAACGGCATTTGATTCAAGTCCGTTAAAAAAAAATATTATGTTCAATTTTTTTTAAACTTAATTTAATTTATGTATTTTAATTAATATTTTTAATGAAATAAGTTCTGCGAATGTTGAGAGGGCCGCCCTAATATTAAAAAAGGTTTACCTTATCGAGTCTTCGCATTAGCATTCGAGCGTTGTGTGAAAGCTTTACGCTTTACAATTCAAAATTAATGTTACAACAGCTTTATTGAAGCTTTCGCAAAAAAGCTTTATTACGTTAGCTTACTGTTTGTTTAACTTTTTACTATATACATGTTGCCAAGCAACATTAGCTTGCTGTTCGTTTCACTTTTTACTAGACACATGTTCCTAAGCAATGTTGAGCAACCAAAAACACTCAACCAAACACCACACATATGTTTGAGTGTATGTGTTTAAACAATTTTCATTTGAGAAATTAAAATACTAGAAATATATCAACCAATATGAAATGTATATCAAACGAAAGATAACATCTTCATTTACCTACAAAAAAAATTTTAAAAAAATTCATCTAGCCGTTTCCTCAAATTCAATGAAATAAAGATTACAACAATAAAAACCTGACATGACTCCTCATACCGTAAGGTAAGACGTATTCTACGTCAAAATTACCTTTTCTTATAGAAAATAAATAAAAGCAAAACAGTCACATGCATACATACATAGATTGCTGGTACAACACGTATCACAACAAAGTTCAACCCAATCATTGGGTAGTCATAGCATCGTATGACGCGACGGTTGCGTCGCAATGACTACTATGAGTGGGTTTACGTGTAGACATGGCATGGCCCGAACTGCTGCTGGCGTCGGCCTTACACACACAGCAAAACATTTTGCACGATGAATTAAATGAATCGAAACATGCACTTGTGCTAGCCCTTAATAGAAACCCATTTCTGACTCTATAAAAAATGCCGCAACAACCGTACTTGGTTTCAAAAAACCGCTTCGCAATAAACCATGGTACAACGAAGAGTGTCGCATTGCAAATGACGAAAAGAACGCTGCAAGTATGGCAATGCTTCAGTCAAATGCAACGCGATCTGCAACTGAGCGGTATAGGGAGAAAAGAAAGGAGGTAAACTGTCTCTTTAGGCGTAAGAAACGGCAGTGGAGAAAGCGCGAGAGTGAGAAAATTGAGACATACAGAAGGAAGAACGAAGCCCGAAAATTCTACCAAAAAATCAAAAACGGAGCTAATGGACATGGTTCAGGGCCCCCTGCTGTAAAGACAAGGACGGAAATCTCATCGCAGATGTGCAGAGCATGTTGGTAATATGGAGAGATCATTTCTCTGCGCTACGGGTACCTGAGATATCCAAGGTTGATGGGATGACGCCGCCGATTGCCACCCTCCTAACCAAGACGAGATCAGAACAGCTATTACCCGGCTTAAGAAGAACAAAGCCACAGGAGACGATGGATTACCGGCGGAGCTGTTTAAGGCTGGCGGCGATGAAACTGACAAGGTGCATGCATCAGCTCATTAGCAAAATTTTGTTAGATGAATGCATGCCCGGCGATTGTAGTCTCAGTGTACTATGTCCCATATTTAAAAACGGTGACCCGAGTCTCAGTGCCAACTAAGGTTCTATTAAGTATAATGTGTGAAAGGCTAAAACCAATTATCGCTGACCTGATTGGATCATACCAGTGTGGCTTTAGGTCAACTGACCAGATTTTCACGCTACTCCAAATCCTGGAGAAGACCCACGAAAAACAAATCGACACCTATCACCTATATGCCGATTATAATGCGGCTTTCGATAGCTCGATATGGGAGAAACTCTACGAAGCAATGTCTGAGCTTGGTATTCCTTGCAAAACTAATATGCATTTGCAGGATGAGCTTGGCGAACAAAAAAACTGCAGTGCAAGTTGGTAAGGATCTTACGGAACCTTTCGAAACCAAGCGAGGCCTCAGGCAAGGCGACACCCTATCGTGCGATCTCTTTAACATCTTAATGGAGGTCATTATGATAAAAGGTGCAGTCAATATGAATAAAACCATCAACAGCAAGGGTCACATGCTGCTCGCGTATGCTGATGATATCGATATCATTGGGCGCACAATTAGAGAAGTTACTGCGGTGTTTTCGAGAATTGAGAAGGAATCAGCAAAAGTAGGCCTGAAAGTAAATGAGGACACGACAAAATTAATGGTTTCAACAAGCAGGGCCTCCACGCGATTATACCAAAGCGTGAACGTTGATAACCGATATAAATTCGAGGTAGTGGACGAATAAAACATAGCTAATCCCTAGACAGTGATTGTGAGAAGTTCTCCCCAGTCCCTTCATGTGATGTAATGGGCAACCCCATTTATTTTATTTTTATTTAATCCCTAGACAAAACCTATTTTTAACTATAGATATGTATGTGTTTTAATGAAAACAGTCTTTCCTCAGCAGCCAGCTTAATTGTTATTTATAATTCTTCTTTCTCCATGTCTAATAGTTTCGCTGAAATTTCGATTCAACTCTAACAATTTCGAATATTGGCTGACTGGACCCGTCCCATACGCAAAGGGATTTGTTTACTTTGTTTCTTCCGCATTTCAAAAATTGTCTAATAAGTTTCTATGTAGGATTAAAGACTAGGATGTAATCTATTAAATAATAGAAAATAATTTATATATTTTATGAATCAGTTAAGAACTAGGTAATAGTTATAAACATACAGAGTTACCATCACAGCAAAAAAACGAAAAACATCAATTTCATTTTAAAACGCATAGTCTGTTACAATCGGCATGGCATGTCTCTTTTGGTTTTTGGAACTCTTTCGAGAAAGGAAGTGGGTTCAAAAACTCAACAATTTTGTTCTGTCAGAGATTTTGGAATGATTTTTCCCCACAGGAAATGTTGGTTTGTTCACTTCATAGAATCTATAAAAAGGTTTCATAGATGTTATGATCAAATTTCAAAGATTTATGGCCTTATCATGTAAGTCACTTTCACATTCACGGTAATTTTCAACGTCATTTCTTGACCAAATTAAGAACCTGAAGTACGATTTTGGCTTAAATATTTATTGTTTGCGGTACATTTTACATAATTATTTCCGAAAGCGCTTAGTTTGTTTAGTATGCGTTGTCTAAAGTGGCAAGTGAAGTGATAAAGGCTGTTAGTTTCATAGAAATCAATGTCATGAACAAGTTTTATTTTATGGAATCGTAAAATTCTTCTTGCTAACAAGTGCCCAACATCATGCAAAAAATTTGTACGCGTTACGAAAATAAATTAAGGTCGAATAGATTAGAAACTATAGCGCGAATTACAAAAATTTCTGTTCAAGTAGTGTGAAATTGGAAGCACTTATCATTTCGATTCATGAAAGTAAAAATATGTTCAAAATTTTCCTGAACACTCCCAATCAAGGTGTTGTCATCACTAAACGAGGTGACCGTCGTCGAAAGAAATGTAAGGTGGTCAGAGCAGGGATCGAACCTTCGTTGTCATATACAGGAGCCGCACACACTACTCCATTACCCCAGCCAAAGCTTTTTAAAATACCGTTCGGAACCGGTGTAAAACTGTAGGTCCCAAACAGTCAATGTTAAAACTACCTTCAATGTTAGAAGCTACCCCCAATCCCTTCATGTAATGTAATAGGAAACCATTTTTTTTAACGTGAATATTCCCTACCTGAAATTATTTCAACGATAACTCTAATAAATGGATCTTGTTAAACGGGTTTCAAAAATTGTCACAACATCGAGCATTGAGTGCCTCAGGACTCTTTCCCTTAAGTAAACTATAACCCTTGTCATCATTCTTTGTACAGAATACTCTAAGTTAAAGAAATTGTTGGTGTTTTAACCCTTTTTCCAATGCACACCAACCCACATGCTCATAATTTACCTTGTCAATCCACAGCGTTTCTGTGTGTCATGCAAGTGCACCACCTCACCATTTTCTTCTTAGCGTTCAACCACATCCTAGTGAAGAAGTCCTTCTGCACAAGGGATAGATAGATGATTGATTTATACCAAATGAATCAAATTGAATTTTCGTAGATGAGTGACCAGAAACGCATTTCCTCCTTATATTCACTACGTTTGTTCGATGAAGATGACATTAACTCAAGATTAGAGGGCCTATTCTTCGTGGTTCCTGAAATTATATTGTCGTCGTATTCGTATGCCAATGTGTTTGCTATAGGCGACTTTGAATCAGCCCCGATTTTTAAGGAATTTGATATTCTATTGAATCTGTAAATATCTTATTGCATTAAGAATAAAATAGAATTTTAAAATTTCAAATCAGGGGTCTCAATTGGATGAAAATTGGATCTTGTTTGCCGATGGTGCTTTTGCCGCCTACCTGCGGAAGAAGTGTTCAAGTTGACAAAAAAAAAATATGGGGTTCAATATACAGGTCATACCGAGCATTTTTCTTCGAACAATCATTTACACTTTGGTTAGGTTAACATTGGAATAGCAATGGACAGTTTATGGTGTGTTAAACTGGTATGTGAATGTCAACAAGCAGTTTGTGGTGTGTTAAACAAACATTTGAATATCAATGGACAGTTTGAGGTATGTCTTGCAACTGAAGTGATGTAACTGGTTGTGAGATTAATAAATTAATTAATAAAAATAATCACATAGTTGTGGATTGAAATCTCTGTGGTTATGAGCTTACAAGAAATGGGTGATGAATTCGCTAAGGAAAATTCTCGAAATTACTACAAAACAACTAGATGGCGCGAAAGAGATTTAATACTGCTGGGCAGTTATAATTGGAAGGTTGAGATTCCTTTAACAACTACGTTTTTTTCTCGACATTTTGTCTCAAGATCTGACTTTTGGAGCATGGCATGTATTCCAAAGTTGTAGCCTGGACCATCCTAACCATATTTACCGCAGAAGGTTTACGAACAAAAAAATAGTCAAGTGCAAGTTACTATTTCTAGGACCCGAAGTGGAGTAAATCCGTCACACATATCATTTACAATTTTTTTTAAACACTTCCCGTAATTATTAAAATAACCACAATAATATGTTCCTTGATTATAATTTCGAATACACTTCATATAAAAACTCTTCCTATCAAATAATAACGGGTCCGCCAAATAACTTTTTTTTTTTGAAAAAGCTATAAAAAAAACTACTGAATATTTTCTCAAATTTCTTTTTTTATTTGAAAGTACAATCCTTCCGGTTAATAATGGAAAATAATTTCATTCAAATGGCTGCCTCGGCTGGCCATGCAGTAGCCTACACGATCGGTCCAATTGTTAAGCACATTATTGATTGTGTGCAGCTGTATTTCACCAATGGCTTCACGACTATTGTGCTTTAAAGCGTCAATTGTCTCTGGCTTGTCGGAGTAACACTTATCTTTGAGGGCACCCCACAAATAATAGTCCAACGGTGTCAAATCGCAGCTCCGAGGTGGCCAAACGACATCAGCTCTGCGTCTGATAATGCGATCTTCAAAAACAGGGCGCAAAACATCGAGTGTAGCTTCGGCTGTGTGGCACGTAGCGCCGTCCTGTTGAAACCAAATGTTGCCAATATATTCCTCTTCAATTTTTGTGAACAAAAATTCGTTCAACAAGGCCCGATAACGATAGTCATTAACTGTAATGGCCACTCCTTGCTCATTTTTGAAGAAAAATGACCCAATTATGACTCTGGACCAAAATCCGCACCAAACAGTGACTCGTTTTGGGTGCATCGGCTTTTCAATGTATGCGTGCGGGTTTTCTGTGCCCCAAATGCGACAATTTTGCTTGTTTACATACCCGCCAAGATCAAAATGAGCTTCATCTGAAAAGACGATATTTTTTTTGCAAAATCGGCATCTTCTGTAAGTCGATCGCAGGCCCACTTAGCGAAGCGAAAACGCATTGGATGGTCAGCGTATACACAACCATATTCGTTCAGCGGAAGGTTAAAACTAATTATCTGTCAAATCAGACATGAGCTGAGTGCTACCATTCACGAAATAAGCACTAGTTGAAAAAAAAAACGTTATGTAGATGTCGCACTATGCAAATATTTTGATTTTGTTGCTCTATAACCCAACCATTTCAGATTTTTCGCGCAATACTGATAAACAATTTTTCAAATATATCCACAGATTAAAAAAGGATAAAAAGTTAAAAAATTTACTGTTACGCATTTTTCCAATTGTCCTTATTTTTCGTTAATAACACAAGGTTCTTGTAAATTACGACAGTGACAATATTACTTTTATTATTTGTACAGTAAAAACTTAACACTTATACAAAAAACCCATTGCTCAATAACAATTATTACTCGACAATGTATACTTTTACGCATTTGAAATCAGATTGGTTCAAGATTTGGTCCAGTCGGTTATTTATATGGTTTATAACTTGCCAGCCGTTTCCGGAACCATCTCGTATTAGCGCCGTCTATTCTTGATTGTTCCAGAGAATACCGCAGTGACTTAATCGCTAGTGGTGAGATCGCATTAGAGTGTCCAAAAAAACGAATTTTTGTGGTGATCGGTTTGTTCGAAAAATCAATTTTTCAAGAAATCGGTTTTCGGTTTATTATATTATTCGGTATTATATTAGGTTTTAAAAAAACCGGCACACGGTTAAGGGCACAAAACCGGTTAAGCGATTTCGATTTTGGACACCCTAGATTTCATTATAACGCCAGCAAATACATCAACCATATACGGACACCACTACGTCATAAAAGACCAAAGACCCAAACTACGTCATGGGCCCCCAAAGATTTGGGGTCTCGGTGTCATTATTGCAAAAAAGTGATCATTTTGTCAGGCTCATATCTTGCAAACCGTTTGGAATTTTGATCTTCTCTCTGAGGGAAAGTTGTAGCTCTTGTCATAAAGAACATATAACATCAAAAAAAAACTTCATCTTCAAGGTCAAAATCTTTCCCCTGTTCAGGTCCATAGGTACCAAACCGTTCAAAATTCAAAGAAACAATCTACTACAGAAATATACCTAAGATCTCAATAAACAACTTTCTGGAACATACATATGAACTTCCTAGGAATGATTCTTAATACCGTTTAGGTAGAGCTTATGTAGCGTTTAGGTAGCCGCAAAAGTGAAAAATTTCCCGAACATTTTTTAATTTCACTGTGTGTAATTGTTTAAGCCATGGAAATATAACCATATACGGACACCAGTACGTGATAAACTAACTTTCCCTCAGAGACTAAATCAAAGTTGACCTTAACTGTGGATATTATGGTCCATTCTGAGGTTTAAATTTTCGATGACGCGTTCGAGCAATTTGGAGTGGTATTTGGTGAATGACGGCAGTAATATTGGATTCTAATTTCGCAATCTGAACCGGCTTATCCATGTAAACTTTGGACTTTACGTGGCCCCATAGCAAAAACTCTAGAGGTGTGATATCACACGATCTAGGCGGGTAATTCACCAGAATTGTTCTCGGTTTCACGGGCTGTGACGCAATTAGCTCTATCTTGCTGAAACCAAATGTCGTTGAAATCACGGAGTCATCGCTAAAAAAATTGTTGATCGAAAACAGTGGACCTTCTTCAAACTTACAGGTGAATAATTTGTAGACGCTGTGTCGAGCTAAGTCTTTTTATGGCCAAATGTAAAAAAAAAATTAATGGATAAAAAAACAATTAACCGATGTTTATCGTTTTTTGTACTACGTTGTTTAGGTACCGTTAAATGTTTGATAAGATCAAAGTTGAAAAAAAATATAGAATAAATGTCAGCAAATTTTCAGCTGAGCTCTTATCAGTATTCAGCTCTTATGAATGTTTTGTTTCCATAAGAAGTACATGTAAAAACTAACAATTTTGTGGCTTTGGTCATAGAGTAATACAATAAGAGTATGTGGCTGATGTTTTTCTTGGACGGGAAACCTTGGATAGTCCTGGAATAGTTGGTGTTTCATTCATTACATTCATACGTTGTTCATTCATTCATTGTTATCCCTTTTTCCTCTACTTAATTGCTACAATTTTCAATATCAATACTCACAGTTGCTGTGTTTTGTACTTTTGGTTAGATGCACGGTTGAATATTTGTGAAAACCGCACAGCGCAACTCCAAATACTTCCGGTCATCTGTCGCTATTTCTCTTTCCAACTTTGTTCTCCAAAAATTTCTAACGTCATAGTCGATCAGCTGTGGCTAGAGTAAAAAAAACCGGCCAATTCAAGAACCCGGTTTTTTGGTTGCTTGGAGAATAGATAGATTTTTTGAAATACATACCGGTTTCACTGTTATTTTAAAGATAAAACCCGATTTCGGGTTATATATCCAACATGTTTTGGTGTTTGACATGTTTTGGGACGAGAATCAGCGTAATTTTGTACGAGGTTGAATTTTATGTTTCGGGATTAGAGAACAAAAACAAATATTAATCATCGAAAATCACTTTATTGTTTTTCAAAATATTCCCCATGACGATTTATACACTTTTGCATGCGTGTGAACCAATTGTCGAAACACTTTTGCCACTCTGATTGAGGAGGTATCTCCAAAACATGCATTCTGAATGCAGCAACCGCTTCTTCAGGTGTCGAAAAACGTTGACCTCTCAGTTTGTTTCTTACGTACGGGAATAAAAAGAAGTCATTCGGTGCCAAGTCCGGACTATACGGCGGATGACCCATCAAATCGATATTTTGGGTGCTCAAAAAAGCAGTTGTGTGAGAGCTCGCATTGTCGTGGTGAAGAGTGATCCGTCTTCGGCGGTTGATTTTCCTGATTTCTTGGAAGACAACTGGCAAACAAATGATTGTGTACCACTCATAATTCACTGTTCTGTGTTTTTCTAGTGGTACGGTTGCGACATGTCCGGTGTTTACGAAAAAACAGGCGACCATTTGCTTGGAAGTGCTTCGGGCGCGAACAACTTTTGTTGGATTTGGCTCATCGTGAAACACCCATACAGTTGACTGCTGTTTACTTTCGGGCTCATACGCGTAAATCCAGGATTAATTACCTGTCACGATGTCATAGACGTGTTTCGAAGCACCGCGATGGTATTTTTGGAGCATTCCTTTCGACCAATCGACACCAGTCAAATGTTTATGCAATATTGAATGTATGCTGGTCCCACTAATGCCTAAGGTTGTCTCAATCTCACGATAGGTTACGTGACGATCTTGCAAAATCAGTTCGCGCACAGCATCAATGGTTTTCGGAACAACAGCTGATTTTGGACGACCTTCACGAAATTCGCCTTGGAGTGAACTACGATCACGATTGAATTCACCTTACCATCGATAAACACTGGTCCTTGATGGAGCTGCATCGCCAAAAATTGAATTAAGTTCATCCATTCACTGTTGCCGAGTTAATCCACGTCGAAAGTTGTAAAAAATATTCGTACGAAAATGTTCACGATTTAATTCCATTTTTGGGCCGAGATGAATCTTTTAAGTTACTGTAAAAAACACAAATAGCGCTCGTATGTCAAAACATTCTGAGTACGCATAACCTCAAAAATGCCCAACTTTACTATAGAGCTGTCAGTTCCCAGATTGCAACACTAGGGTTGCCAAATCCCGAAACATAAAATTCAACCTCGTATGAAAAATCATCTCATTTGGCATCAAATCATGTTAAATACACTAATTAGAAATGATGCTTTAGGAATTGCATTTTTCATTTAAAGAAGTAACAACCTTATTAATAACATATGGTTAAAAACAATCATGATAATTAAGATATACCAATTGGGCGAATCTCTAAGTTTTGTGAAAACAAAATTGAAAATTCGCAACAATAAAAAATAAATGTCTTTTCAAAATGTTTATTTTTTTCTATTTAAACTTTATGTAAAACTTTTGAACACAATTATTAACCCTAGAAGGGTAATCGTCGTCGATTCGACGAACACTTTTGATCGCATTAAATTTTTTATCAAAATGGACTGAAGAGCGAGTGGCTCAAAAGTAAATCAAAATGCTTGAAAAATTAATGGATTGTGTGTTTTCTTTTTTGCTTAAGTCTATTACTTATTAGAAATAGTGTGCCGGACTTGTACGCGACATTGTTCGTCAAAAATTCCGAAGTAAAATAGGACTTCGTCGATTCGACGAAGATTATCTTTAATGTATGTACAATATGTTTACCCTTCTAGGGTTAAGGCTGTTTTTGTTATTCCATTACTTTCACACTTAATACTACGAAATGTGGCAACATTTGCTGTAATGGGTGAAAAAAAATGCGATACGGCAACACGTTTGTTACCAATGCCAACAAATACATGGTAGCAGCAGGTGTTGTCGTAGTTGTAGGCAGCAACGAACAGATATTTTTTTAATGTTCATTCGTTTCAGTTGTCAAATTCTACACAAATATATACCAACAAGAAGAAAAAAAATATAAAAACAAAATGCATATGAGTTTGACAAGTAACACGAAAAATGACATGGAATAAATTAAATCACTTGTTTCAACGACTATACCTGGTAGATAATTCTACCATGATCAATAGCGGCATTCATGCAAACGTGAAAGCCGAGAACTTTTGCTCAGCGCAAGTTTCCCTCACACCGTTGTACAAATTTTGGTTCCTCTATTTCGCATCTACTCGACATTTGCAAACAAATTTTAAGGTTGTTTTTTTATTCCATTAAGCTATCGCCACTTACGACTTTCCAAATAAAACGATCCACACTTAATACTACGAAATGTGGCAACATTTGCTGTAATGGGTGAAAAAAAAGATATGGCAACACGTTTGTAGCCAGTGCCAAAAATACATGGCAACAGCAGATTTTGTTGTAGTTGTAAACAACAACAACACACGTTTTATTTTCGATCATTCGATTCAGTTCTCAAACTCTACACAAATATATACCAACAATACAAAAATACAAAAAGTATAAAAACAAAATACATACGATTTTGACACGTGAAACGAAAAATGACACGTAAAAAATTTCATCACCTGTTTAAACGACTATACCTGATAGATAATTTTACCATATTCAATATGTATAACATTTACCGCGCGATGCTGTGAACAATTTATTTCCAATTTTGTTTTCAATCGCAAATAAAAATCTATCCTTCAAATTTAGAGATATAATAGTATACGTAGTCTTTTCCATTAAACAAAATAATTTTAATGAACTTAAAATGTGTAAGCCATTTTGCAAATTTCTGCTTAGGAGTCTCTCCTTGATAACATTTTCATTCGCAAGAAATGATAACAAAATGTATCTAAGATAAGTTTTTGTTGCCATTTCTTGAAATTGAACATGTGGCAACATTGTCATTGCTTAAGTCGGAATTTAAGTGGGAAACTGAAATGCCACTTAATATCGCTTAGATGTCAGCAAAACGCATATCTTTTCTATACTTTTGTTAATACATATGTCCTGTTTCTCATCGGAAATGATTCTAAACAGAGCTTAAGTTAAGTAAGTAAACTAGTAAATGTCAAATATTCGCTTAAATTTGCAGAATTTTTTTTTGTGCCTGCATCTCAGTCGCTGTGACGACAATTTAGCTGATAATATTCCAACTAAATTTCTAATGAGCTCAAATGGAATGAACTACTCAAAAAACATTTAAAATACCATTTTAGATAAACTGAAAAAGAAACAAATAAAAATGGACACAATCATCATATAGAGAAATATAAGTATATTTTACCCCTTTTTGGCCGTCTAAAATGCTTAATATTTTTTTTCCACTTTACTTATGACATCCCATGTCCTGCATCTAATGGCATGAAATCGTTGTCTGTCTAATGTCATAGTGTAGAGCTGAGTGGATTTTTTTTCTTTCGTTTTTTTTTTATATGTCAGACATCCTTTTCATAACTTCAATCAAAATAAAAATTTCCTAATTTAGTTACATTTCTACAAAGAATAACCAAAATAATAGTGAAGAAGAAGAAAAAAACATTCCAACTTACAGAAAAAAAATGCATGGGAAAAATGAAACAATAATACAACTACAATTCAGATTGCCTCTCTCTGATAAACGTACAACAAATTCACTTAGACACAGGACGAAAAGGTTGTCAGTCATTTCATATGAAGACAGTCGAAAATAAATTGAAACAAAAGAAATTATTGAATGTAAAATGTTTTAAGTGTAATATTAAAACAAAATTTTTCTATTATTAGAGTTTAATTGAGTAAATGAGTAAATGTTGAACACTGATGATAAAAATACGTTTCCAGGATATTCAAGGACAAAAGACATTTCCTAAATTTTGATGTCCTTGGCCCACATTTCTATTTTTTATTCCTAAAAAGGAGGTCGAAATCTATCAGGTGATACCAAGATCGTTACAATCTGATGTCGCATTCGAAAGTTATTCCAGCATGAACACAGCTATCTCTTCACAAAAACACGGCAGATAGCCAACTTTAGGCAGCTATAAAACATGAACCCTGTGGAGAGTAGAATATATGTTTGAAATTTCATCGAAATCGAAGGGGTCGGGTCAAGGTCTGTGTCTAAAAATTTTGGAATTACCCTACAGCGAAAAGTCAGTTTATTCCAAAATATGAAAAAGGTAAAAGATACTTTGCGAAAATGATTCGTGTCGCTAAGTTTTCGCTAAGTCTTCGCTGTGTGCTTCATACAAAACAAGCGACTATGTAAGCAAGCGGTGTAACCAAAACACGCCTATTATGCCGAAATTTGCCGCGAGGACTTTTAGGTAACACTGTGGAACAAAATTAAACTTTTTCGAAAATAACAAGGTTCTGACAAAGGATTCTGGTAGAGAGGGGGAAAAATATACGTGTGTTTGCGTTTTGAAAGTTTACGTCTAATTTTTTTTAAGGGGAGGGGGTGAAATTTTCCGCTTTTGGACATTCTTCTGATGAATCGGCATAGGAAACCATGTTATCCTTACATTTTAGGTATAGGATGTTTTCAGCAATGGACATGGGACTGTCCGTGGAGGTGGAAAGTTTCTGATAGCCATTCACTTTGGAGTGGCCAGAAATAATTCCCTCATTGGGCAGCCCAAGCAGCTTCCACGCAGTATGTCGTGGGCAATGGTTTCATCGGAAACCTTCTTTAGTTAGCTAGAGTGAGAAGGCGAAACAAATGAGCAGCCTAGCCTGATTGGTTATACGGTCACTGATATGTCTCAGGTTTAGTAGGTGATTTATGTCACTGAAGTTCATCAAGCTATCGGTCATATTCTTTTGTCCTTAGGAAGCGGAGAAACCAAAAGAAGAAAATCCAGGTTCGACACATTGCCTCCTGATCAGCGTCTGGTCCATAATGGGTGGCTGCAATCAAATATCCTGGCAGTAGGTAAAATGCAAAAACCCGGTGGACTGGGTTTGCCTCACGCCACCGTTCATAATGGAAGTGAATGACGCCGTGAATGAAAACCAGGTTCGACACATTGCATCCTGATCAGCGTCTGGTCCATAATGGGTGGCTGCAATCAAATATCCTGGCAGTAGGTAAAATGCAAAAACCCGGTGGACTTGGTTTGCCTCACGCCACCATTAATAATGGAAGTGAATGACGCCTTATAGCACGCCAATTGAGTTGGGAAATAAGACCATATGGCTTTATTACCACAGAGCAAGTGAAATAAAGCCATAATGGTATTATTTCACCTTTGATAATTTTCTATGTGCTACTTATGTAGTGTATTTGATTTCTTTTATTGGCAAAAAAAAAATTTAATTCAGTTAACAGAAAATTGAAATACTTACATACATATGTATTTTAATTTCTACAATAATTAACAATATACAAATGTGGCATCCGTAATGATGACACGACAAATAGGACACAATGTATGCGTTCCGTTTTTCTCAGCTCTTCCTTTTATTTGTTGCTAGCATGGCTGACAAACTTTAAAATGTTGTCTGTCGTTTTCGCAACAAACAATACATGAAAGATAATGTTGCTGTTGAATTTCTACGTCAGTGCCTCTTTCTGCGCTGCTATTTGCATCTGATTCAATGTCGTCAGCGCTGTCAATTGTATTTATAAAATCTTCTTCAAGCATACAGTTTTTCATTTTGGAGAACTGTGCGAGTACAGTACTCAGGGTTATTTTCTTCTCCCTTAAAAGTCGATATCGATATTGTATGAAAATACTTCACTTTTTTCCGTAAGAAAATTGCTTTAAGGAAATCACTTGATTTGGTCGCTTCTAAATCCCATAAGAATTCCAGAAATCCGTAAAAATTACCATGCTTTGGAAGCTTCCTACGGGGCGCAAGAGTAGCGCGGACAGGCGCGGAAAGACGCGGGCGGGCGCTCCCCCCCTTCCTCGCTTGACTCATATCTCTTCAACGGTTGACACTGACAACTCATTCTTTACGTGGACAATATGCAATTTTAACAATGGATTGTACGGGTATGGCGTTATTTCCACTTCGATTGTTAAACTCATATGGTGTTATTACACTTTCGTATTGGTAATAAAGTCATATGATCTTATTTCTCAAAATCGTAGGGAAATAAGGCCATATGGCTTTATTACCGCTGGCCTTATAGCACGGCGTCGCAGTGAATATTCAAAAACGAAAAAAATCAATGAGTGTTCTAACTCACGAGCGATGTGTTAACATCTTTTTGTTACACGGTACCTGTTCGATTTCTGTGTACACATTAGTAAATGTTACATTGGAAAATAAAAAAAAGAATAGTTTTTATGCTAAAGGCTCTTTTGCTATTGCAATTTCTTTTTTCTAACATCTGCTTTAACATTAGATGTAATATTGTTAAAATTAATAAAGCAATATTTAGATCACTAAAATAATTGTTTTCCTTTGGTCATAAACCGAGCGACGACAAAAAGTATTGAATAGTATAGAGAACTTTATCCACTCTCATGTAGAGAGCAGTGTTGCCAGGTCGGCACTTTTTATGCTTTTTTAGCAAATTTTTTTTGGTCACGGCACCTGGTTTTTGACAAAAGATGCCCGATGCTTTTTGGCACCTTTTTGACATAATTGCATCGTTTTTAAGCCGTGTTAATTATTTTTTTAAGTCCACAATTTTTTTAATGACGTTAAAATTCATAGTGTTATACGGAGTTTATGCACAACTAGATTATCTCTTTATCTGTGTTTTTGCTTATGGAATTTGACTTCGAAATGCTCCTAAAGCTCTAACCTCCGTCTTTATAATCTTAATAAATATAATTCTACTGCACGTGTGTTTCTGACTGAACTGCTCCTAAACTTCTGGACCGATTTGAATAAATTTTTTTGTATGAGTTTGGGTGGCGCCCTGGGTGGTTTAGATTTACTATTCGGCCCAATTGGACAAAGGGGCGTGGTACCTCCCATACAAATCGCTTGACGTCTGCCGGGTCAGCTAGTATATTTATAAATATTTTTATATTTCGGGAAATATTTGTAAACTATGAAAAATAGAAACAACGAGGAATTGCAAACTGACATTAACATTTTATATTCAGTCAGGCACTCAAGTTTAAATACACCCTTCAGTTAAGAAAAGTAAACTCTTCACTAAAATTTTAAGTTATTACACATCCTGAATGATCAAAAACAGAACTAAAGATATCCACTTGAATAAATAACACAACGGTAAATCATACAAAAACATTACGAGTTGGGTTGCCTTTTTCGCATTTTCTTTAAAAGTTTACAATTATTAAATTTAAATTAAATTTAATTAAGAACTTTAATTAATTTAAATTTAAATTAAATTAAAAAAACAACAATACTTCAAAAAATACATTCGAAAGATTCGTTTGAAGAGAACTCACCGTGGCTGGAGATACAGTTGCCAATAAACAACACAAGTGATTGTATTGGAAAATTAGTTCGTTTGTAAATTGATATTAAACGGAAAAATTCAATAATTAACCCGAAATATCGTAATTTAATATTAAAACGTTATAACAGACATTAAAAATGTAACCACTTTTGTAAAATATGGATTTTTAAAAGTCATTTTGAGTTAGTAAGATTTTAGCATCTTTTTTTAAATTTTGCGCCTTTTTCGTTGGTGATTGAGCATATTTTCTTTGATAGCTCCTGGCAACGCTGGTAGTGAGTCTGACGAAAAGACCATAAACGAGTGGTATTCTCTTTATAGAATATTTCAATATTCTCTATACTATTCAATACTCTTTCGCGACCACGACCTGCTTGTTTGTTAAAACTAAAATACATGGTTTCCCATTACATCCCATGAAGGGACTGGGGAGAACTTCTCACAATCACTGACCTGTGCGCTTTCCAGTTTTCACTCACTGATTTACTCCGATTCCGAACGGTAATTTGAGAAGCTTTTTCATGGCTAGATACTCGATAGTGTCGCCGTCACTATGCGAGGTGGCCTCCGCGGAAAGAAAATTTGAAGGTGGTCAGAGCCGGGTTTGAACCCAGGATTTCATGTACAAGAGTCGCGCACACTAACCATTGCCCCACCGACGGCCATCGCCGCCACATCATAACCATCATACTTATTTTCAGGCAGAGACTATTGTTGTACAACAACTACGTATGTGATGCTAACGCTGTGTGTTGGTTGCATGTGTTCACTTTGATAGATTGTCCTACTCGTGCATATAGACGTTAACACATCAAAAAAAAAAACAACCCCTATTTGTTGGCGACTCCCGCAAACATTAGAAGGACCACGATTTACGGATATGCACTTGGAATATAAGAACTCTATATCGATCCGGTGCAAGTATCCAATTGGCATTATAAGGCTGACATTACAGCAATCCGGGAAATGCGATGGACAGGACATAAGAAACAGAAACTGCGACATAATACTACAGTTGGAATGAGTTGCGACATGTACTACAGTTGGAATGAGTTGAGACATATACTACAGTTGCATGAATTTGGTTGCGGATTTGTAGTTGGCAAAAGACTGCGACATCTAGTCTCTAGGTACAGTACTGTGAGTCAGCGTATAGCCACAATCCGCATAAAAGCGAAATGTTTTTATATCTCCCTAATTTGTGTGCATGCCCCGACAGAAGAGGAAGATGATGACACCAAAGACATATTCTATGAGCGCCTAGAGGAAACGTATGACCGCTGCCCTGGCCATGACATTAAGATTGTACTAGGAGATTTTAATGCTAAAGTAAGCAGGGAGAATGCGCTGCATCCAACTATTAGCAAATTTAAGTCTACATCCTGACAGTTCCGAAAACTGTTTGAGTGAGACTCATTGACTTTGCCGCGGCAAAAAGCATGGTCATTAGTGGTACAATATTCCAGCGTATTGCTTGGGTATCCCCTGATCAAAAAACGAAAAACCAAATTGATCACATGGTAATTGATGGAACGCACTCCTCCAGTGTAATGGACGTTCGAGTAGCAGCAAAGGTTCGCACATGATTAAGTAGAGCGAAAATCGTACAAAGAAAGCTGGACATCGGAAAGCTGCAATTACCAGAGGAGGCCACAGCCTACTCAAGGAAGCTCTCGCAACTTTTGGCACAGAAACCACCTCCTCCAGATAACGATCCTTAAGCGCAGTGGAAACCCATTTCCAACTCTATAAAAACTGCCGCGACAACCATACTTGGTTTTGCAAAACCGCATCCGCAAAAAAACATGGTACGATGAAGAGTGTCGCACTGCAAATGATGAAAAAACGCTGCACGTATGGCAATGCTTCAGTCAATTGCAAGGCGAGCTGCGACTGAGCGGTATAGGGAAAAAGAAAAGAGGTAAACCGTCTCTTTAGGCGTAAGAAACGGCAGTGGAGAAAGCGCGAGAGTAGAAAAAATTGAGACATAGAGAAGGAACAACGAAGCCCAAAAATTCTACCAAAAAGTCAAAAACGGGGCTAATGGACATGGTTCAGGGCCCCCATTATGTAAAGACAATGTTGGGAATATGGAGAGAAGCTACTGGTACCAGAGATATCAAATGACGATGAGACAATCGATCACAATTTGGACGACGACGTCGATTGCCAAGACGAGGTCAGACCAGCTATTACAAGAACAACAAATCCGCAGGAACCGATGGATTATCGGTGGAGCTATTTAAGACTGGCGACGATGAGCTGATAGATACATGCACTAGCTCATTAGAAAAATTTAGTTAGATGAATGCATGCCCGCCGATTGTAGTCTCAGTGTTTTATGCCCCATATTTTGAAAACGTGACCCGAGTCTCTATGCCATCTACCGTGGAGTAAGAGTTGTAACCATAACATATAAGGTCCTATCATGTTAATTACTCGATAGTCGCCGTGACTACGCGAGGTGACGTTTTCGTGTACAAGAGGCGCGCACACTAACCAGTGCACCACTGACGGGTCTTGAAACATATGGCTTTTTAGGTTAATGGTCTTGTTCACATTTACTGCAGCTATTCTCATTATCATCTCCATTAAGATATTGAAGAGATTGCACGAAAGTGTATCATCTGGTGTAAGTCCTCGCCTGGTACAAAATAGTTCGGTGAGGTCATTCCCTACCTTCACTGCTGATTTGGTGTCGGTCAGCGTCATTCTGCAGAGACGAATCAATTTTGCCCGTGTATCTCAAGTTCAGACAAAGCTTCGTACAATATTCCCCGTATGGGGCTATCGACTGAAGCTTTATAATCGAAAAAAATGGTAGGTGTCGAGTTGCTTTTCGTGGGCTTTGTCCAGGATTTGGCGTAGCGTGAATATTTGATCCTTTATGGATTTCCCTGGTTTAAAACCACACTGACAAGGTACAATCAGAGTTTTCACAATTAGCTGTAGCCTTTGAGATAAAACGCTCGATAAGGCCTTATAAGCAACGGATAAAAGACTGCTACCGCGATAGTTGGAAAAAACTTTAATACTGGACCTAGTACACTGAGACACCGGTCTTAAAAAGCTGAGCGGGTAGCTCAGCCGAACCCACCGCTTTATTATACCTAAGCTGGGAGATTGCCCTTCTAATCCCATCTTGGCTGGGTGAGGGACAGTCAACACCGTATACCAAAATCAATAACTCTGTTTCTTCACTTTAAGATTCTGAGTGAAGTAGTGCTGAGAAGTGTTTTCTCCATATTTTAAGCATACACTGCTTATCTGACGGCTGACTCCAATTTTCATCCTTGCAGGAAGGCAGCCCATTATTCGGTCCTTTATTCGATATTTTTACCCTCTGGAAAAATATTCGGAATTCATCACTTATCCCGCACATTTCGTGCTTTTCGCTCTGCCACTTTTTCTAAAACAGTTGGTTTTCCTCCATTTTCAGCCGTTTGTACCGCTCATTCGCAGCACGCGTTGTAACTGAGTGTTTCGTTGTCACACGTACAGCGTCGTTTTCATCGGTTGCAATGCGACATTCTTCGTCGTACTATGGCTTATCTTTCCGCGGTTTTTGCTAGCCAATATCAGTTCTAGCAGCGGCTTCTAAGGAATTGGAGATGTGCTGCCACTGCGCTTCCCTTTGATTTTTCTTTTATTTGCAGCTTGTTAATATCTAACTTTTCTCGTGTTCGGCTTCATATGCTTTTCGCCCTGCTTAGTCTTATGCAAGCTTTCGCAGCGACCACGTAATGGTCCGAATCGATATTTGCAACTCGAATCACACGTACATCCATTGCAGAGTGTCTGCCATTTATTACCAAGTGTCCAATCTTTATCTTTGTTCTCTGATCGGGAGATAACAAAGTCCCCTTATGGACATATGTATTTATGTTGGAATCATGTTCTACTAACTACAATGTTCTTTGCAGCGGCGAAGTCTATCAGTTTCATTCCATTATCGGAAATGGTATCTTGTAGTCTGAAATTACCGATGGTTGGTCGAAAGACTCTCTCCTTTCCCAATTTTGCATTAAAACTGCCTAGAATTGTACTAATGTCGTTGTCAGGGCAACGTTCCTCCAGATGCTCATAAAATTATTCCTTGACCTCATGGTATTTATCCTTATTCGGTGCGTGCACACAAATTAACGAGATGTTGAAATATTTCACTTTGATGCGAACAGTGGCTATGTATTCACTCACTGGGTTGAACCTTGAGACTAGATACCGCAGTCTCTTGCCAACTGTAAATCCACAACCCAATTATGATATCGCTCATAGCAGCTGTAATAAATATCCCAGTTTTCTATTCTCCTGCAACCATATCCTGTTCATCGCATTTCCTGGATATCTTTATATTTTATATTTTACGAGGATATCCGCCAGTTGGAAAGAGGCACCCGTCCTGTATAGTGTTCTTACATTCCAGGAATATATCTTTAAATCGTGGTCATTATAACGTTTGCGAGGTTGGTCAACAGATAGTGAGTTTGTTCGTTTACGCACACTTTTTCACATTCCACATTTACTCCTTTCCACATTAAAAATATCAAATTCGGTGTAATTTTTATTTATTCCAGATTTATTCTTGTCATTTGGTCTTCCACCACCATTTGTTTTATCGATAACAGCAAAATATTCAAAGAGTTTTGAAAACCAAACGATTTATCTGACATTCTCATATTTCATCAGATAAATCTGATAATGTGCACTTCGTTTTAGGAAGGAAAGAAATAAGTTATCGATATGTTGAATTGCCACCTACATATTTTGTTAAGTTTGACTTTACCGACGTCTGTCGGCGCTTTTGTGCACTAATGCGTTATTCAGCACAGACAAGAACCAAACACAGCATTGTATTAAAGAGATAACAGAAAAAGCTGTGTGTCAAGTGGTACTCAACTAGTGTGCAAAACATCTGCACTTTCTAACACCCGGTTTTCGGTTTGTTTAAAAAATCAATTATTACGGTTAAGGTTATTAATTTTGGCAGTTTTTTGTTTTAAACTAAATTACACATGTAACACAATTTATTTGTTTTCCGACCATTTAATTTACTTAAAAAAAATAAATAAATAGTTTCCCGTTACATCCTACGAGGGGATTAGGGAGAGCTTCTCACAACCAGTGAGCTGTGCGCGTTCTAGTTTTACACTCACTGATTGGGACCTACAGTTTTACACCGGTTCCGAACGGTATGTTGAGAAGTTTTTTCATGGCTAAATACTCGATTGTGTCGCCGTCACTAAGCGAGGCGAACGCCGTCGAAAGAAATTTAAGGTGGTTAGAGTAGAGATCGAACCCACGTCCTCATGCACAAGAGCCGCGCACACTACCATTGCACCACCGACGGCCACATTTTTACTTATTCGTGTTTAAATCACAACAATTCACAGCTCTATTTTAATTTGGAAATCGCTATATAATTTTAATTTAAAATTGTAATCATAGTTCAATTTGGAATAGATTGTTTATTATAAAATTTAATTTTTTTTTCAAATTCACGTTATACTGATTTAAATGAAATAAATAATATTAAGTTCAAAACATTTAGTTATAAACTTATTTTCATTTTGAAATTTGAAAAAAATAAATTGTGAAAAGCTTAATTAATTCTAATTCAAATCATGAAATCATTTTGAAATTTGAATAAGAAAATTGTTTGAAAGTGTTATTTAGAACTTATTTAAGCATAAAATCGTATTCTGAATTCCAAAATTTCGTTAGAATTCGAAAATATTCTCATTTATTATTAAACGTTTTAAGGATATTTGACACAAATTTAGTAAAACCCAATTAACCGACATCAAGTAACTGGTTTTCAGTTAGTTCGAAAATTAGGGATTTTTAAAAGAGATTAATTTGAGATTAAGAGATTAATTGGGATTATCAGGGTCCACAGATGTCGCTCCACAAAAATAACGACACTATTAAATTTGTTTGATTACCCACAATAGCCTGTTTCTAGTTGGCCATAAATGGACTTACTTTTTGAACCACGTGGGCCCCATAGGTCCGTTTGAAGAAAAGAAAATATTTTTACCAAGTTTTGTGCCAAGATTTGTTTTCATCTCTGCCATTAACAAGTTAAATTACTGAGCTGTTGGTTTCGTTTTATTCATAATTAAAGAACAATTAGGATGAAAATGAACTTGGCCGGTGAGAGCTCAAAAAGATAGTAGCGGCATTCATGCAAACGTGAAAGCCGTGAACTTTTGCACAGCGCAAGTTTCCCTCGCACCGTTGCATGAGGCACCAGGTAAAGTTGCTCATCGTAGTTGTGCTCAAAACCATATCAGCTGACCAAGATGGATACATAAGGTGGTAGCAGTAGCAATTGCATGTATTATGTATGTGTACTTTTTCTACTGTTCTAGTGCTATCACCTTATTTATCCATCCTAGTCAGATGACAACGAAATGTCAAAAGTTTACACGTTACACGTTTGCGCAGCAAATTTGCCTCGAAAACTTTCCACTTTTGAGCAAGTCGCTTTGTATGGGAAATTTGTTTGTTTTGACGTTTGCTGTGCAAGTTTACGATGTTTTCGAATTTACGAGGTTCTTTCGAGCTTTCATGAAGACCACTAGTAACACGGAAAATTAAAAAAATGTGCGGTCAGAATCATGCTGGGTTGTTTATGTTACAAACCTTTCAGGGCGGCCGGGCTTAGGAAGTTCTTCCTCTGGGGTGTATCCTACACCGGTTTCGCGGATTTGGCGGTTTTTAATGTTACAAACCTTTGTGCATGGTTGGACTTTGGCTATGCTTAGGGGGTTTATCTGCCGGGAAGGGTTCACCACCAGCTTCACGGCTTCAACAGATTTTACGATTCTCAAGGCCCTTATAATACCCACTGAATTAGTGAGAATAATACTTTTCATTTTAGTACCCACACTTACTTGCTACTATGTGTCCCTACGTTGGACCCGGTTTTTGGGTCCACTGTGCTCGGTCGGACCACATTATTTCGTGTTCGTATATTTTTCGCTATTTTTGAACTATTTTTTAAAAAAAAAGTTTAAATTCTGCCCGGTCGATTGCATTTTAGCCAAAATATGCAATTTCGTATAAGTACACGCTGAAAAATCTGTATATTTTTCTTGTTCGGATGCAAATATAACATGTTTGTAGCTTGTCGCAAATATATTATACTTGTGTCCAAACACATTGTGTTTGCTGTTCAATATTACATGTTTCAGACACAATGATTAATAGGTTATAACATACTATGTATTGGTGACCCAAATTTGACTTTGTTGAAAACTGCTGAAAACAATAAAGTGACAGGTAACAAATAAACTAAAAAGCAACAGATCTTCAATTAATGAAAACAAAGCTTGCCACCATATGGCTTTCTGTTACATCCCATAAAGGGATAGGGGAGAGCTACTCACAATCACTGAGCTGTGCGCTTTCCAGTTATCGCTCTCGGATTGAATGGGACCTATAATTTTACACCGGTTCCGAACGGTTTTTTCAGAAGCAATTTCATGGCTTATTACTCGATAGTGACGCCATCACTAAGCGAGGTGGCCGTCGTTGAAAGAAGAGTAAAGTGCTTCGCAGTAGGGATCGAACCCACGTTTTCTCGCACAACAGCCGCACACAATAACCGTTGCACCACGACGGCTAGCCGAAGATTAAACTTGTGAAAAAATTCGATAAATTTGTTAATAAATACTATTGATATTACTTGTTGAGTTTTCATAGAATAATAAAAAATAACCGAAAAAAATACATATAATTTGTAGATAACTCGCTTAATTATGGAGATTTAAAATTTGATAATAAATTCTTGCTTTTTTGACTGTTTTCAATACAAATTTACAAAGTGGTCGGAAAAACTAAATTTTATTTTTCGAAAACTTGCATAATAACAGAGATATCGAAAGTTGACATTTATATCGACCATAGGCCGGTTTTAGGAAATTTCTCTTCTGTGGACAGTCCGACAACGGCTACGCTACTTCGGAATGAACGCCGCGGCAAACACTTCATTTAAAAAATTTCATTATTTGTAAAAATAAATTCGTTTCCTTTAAAGATTGCAAAATTTCTCTTGAAATCCAGCCAAATGACAGCCATTAAAGTAGGTTGATCCTTTTATCGGGTTTTTCAATAAGAGCGCTACAAAAGTTTTTTTAAATAAAACAAAACCGGTTTTAGATACCAATGAAGTTCTTTATTCCTGTGAAAGTACGTTCGATGTCATTATGTATGGAACTCGATTTCTTTTGCATGGCCAGCACGGGCACGCTTGCAGAAGTCCAGACGCTGAACCCAGCATCAAGCATAAATCGGCCGATACTGCTGCAATTTCACGTTCGATATTCGTACGAAGTTCATCAATCGTCGCTGGCTTGTTGGCATAGACCATAGACTTGACGTAGCCCCACAGGAAATAATCTAACGGCGTCAAATCGCACGACCGAGGCGGCCAATCGACTGGGCCGTCTCGTGAGATAACACGTTTACCAAACTTGGTTTCCAATAAATTGATTGTGGCATTCGCTGTGTGGCTTGTGGCGCCGTCCTGTTGGAACCACATTTCCTCCAAGTCCATATTATCCAATTAGGGCCAAAAATAGTCGGTTATCACTGAACGGTAGCGATTCGAATTCACAGTAATGTGCCGGTCTTGATCATCACGGAAGAAGTACGGCCGAATGACGCCGCCGGCCCATAAACCGCACCAAACCGTAATTTTTTCGGGATGCAATGATGACTCATGGATTACGTGTGGATTGTTGTCTGACCAATAACGCATATTTTGCTTATTGACGAAGCCATTCAGCCAGAAATGAGCCTGATCGCTGAAGATGATTTTCCGATGAAAATCCGAATCATTTTCAAGTTGTTGCTCTCAGCCCAATTCACGAACATACGACGTCACAGAGATGCCCAACGCTTGAGGACGACGTATGAGAGACACATTTGGGCTTTCTTGAACTGAAGCCTCAGCGGCAGCAATGTTCTCGACACTACGGGCACTTCTTTGTCTCACTGGCACGGGAACATTTTGTACTGTGCCTGTGGATTCAAATTTTTCCACTAGACGCTCAATTGTTGATCTGGTAGGACGATTATGACGACCATAAATTGGACGTAGCGCTCTTAAAGTCGAGGCCACTGACTCCAAATTTCGGTAGTAAATTTTAATAATTTCGACTCGTTGTTGACTCGAATATCTTACCATGATGAAATGGCAAACCTTACTGAAGAGAAATGTCAAAAGAGCGGGAAAAAATATGGCGTCGTTTGCTGTCCCTATCGATTTACTTTTGTAGCGTCTCTGTTGAAAACCCTATAGTTTGAGTACCCACACTAAGGGTTTGAAGGTTTCCGATTATCAAGACCCCCCGATATTACGGTTATTTTGGTCACCACAAAAATAAAAGCTCCACTAAATTTGTGAAACGAATACTCTTAATTTGAGTAACCACACGTGCCATTTTTTAGCAGCCCCAAATGGACAGTGTGCATGGCTATTGTACATGAGTACATGGGTTCGATCCCTGCTCAGACTACCTTACACTTCTTTCAACGACGGCTTCCTCGCTTAGTGACGGCTATTGAGTAATAAGCCATGAAAAAGCTTCTCAAAAATACCGTTCGGAACCTGAGTCAAACTGTAGGTCCCAATCAGTGAGTGTGAAACTAGAACGCGCACAGCTCACTGGTTGTGAGAAGCTCTCCCCAATCGCTTCGTGGGATGTAATGGGAAACCATTTTTTTTTTTTGAGTTTTCTCTTATTTCTGTTTTTTATCAAGTCCTGAGCCTCGCTCGTAGTCCGGTAATTGAACGTTATATAAAATGTCTGCTGAATTTTCACGGACTGATTTGTTTTGTTGAAGTGACTAATAAATGTTAAAAAAAGCCTTTAATTTTTATTAACTTTTTCCTGTCTCGAACAACCCCGGAAGTTCAGGGACCATACAAAACGAAGATAAAATATTTCGCCAAGCAGTTCGATCTTTTGTCTTATCTCTCCAGTTGGTAGTAACAAGTGTACGCAGGGATTCGTCAATCTGATCCCTCCAGCGGAGTCTTGGTCCATTCCATTCTACTTACATGACCTAGCCAGCGCAATCGCGATATATTGACCCGCTTAACTATGTCAATGTCGGGATAAAGGCCATACAGCTCATGGTTCATGCGTCGCCGAAATTCGCCGTTGTGCACTATAGGGCCATACATCTTTCGGAGTATTTTTCTCTCGAAGACTCCTAGAGGGTCTTGCGATAAGACCCAGGATTCTGCACCATAAAGCAAGACAGTTTGTATGCGAGTTTGGTATAGCTGGATTTTTGTTAATCGAGAGAGGTCTTTATCTCTAAAGTGCTTGCTTAGTCCAAAATAACATCGGGCCAGTTTCCTGTAAAGTGAACGTTAAGCAGGAGGTCTACCGATTCGTTATTCCTTCCGATATCCTAGAGATGTGGAAGTCGTCGAGAAGACTTTGCGCAGTCTCGAACTCTTAACCGCGTTTTCAGTGGCTTCGCAAGTAATGTTTCCAAGAACTACTCTTAACTCTTTCTTATATTATTTAGTCTCTCTCCGGTACTTCATCAAATTGTGAGGTGCAGATTGACTTCTCTCTGACGACCGTAGTCCAGTATCTGCATAGGGCAAATAGGCTGACGCTACGTTCCATATCAGTTTTATAATTTTATTAGGATTGTGAATACTGTTTATTGTTTTATGCATTACTGCTAACATACTACTTGTATTGTCATTAGTTCCAGAATTTACATCTGACAGACATATCTTCTATTTCCATTGGTCAACTTATTTCGGGAAACAGGTTGGCAAAGTATGTTCTGTCTGTCTGATAGGTTTAGTAACCATATGAGCAATTGAACAGTCTTTAGGTTTGTTGTTCTGTTGCGCAAAAGGTATTTAAAAACCGAAAACCGGTTAATCGATTTCAAAGAACCGGTGAGACCGGTTCTTCGAGAATATCAATTTTCACAAAACCGAAGCACGATTAACCGCCAAAATTCTATTTATCATCAATTAGTGTCTTGAGACACCGCTTTGCATACCACATCACTCCGGAAAGTCCTAAGTACCGTGTCTATATCCAGCCTGTTAATCGGAGATACCTCATTAGATGCCCTAGATCTATCTCGTGTATTTCAGTGAGGTTATGAAGGAAGGAACGGCTCATAGTCTTCAGGCGTCTATTCATCACAGCCGGGCAGCTGCAGAGGAGATGCTGCACAGTCTGCTCCTCTTCTGCGTCAGCGCAGGCCCGGCCGTGGATATTATATGGCAGCTTCAACCGTCTTGCGTGATTAACGATTGGCCAGTGCCCGGTCAGCACGCCAGTTAGCCTAGATATGTCTCCCCGATTATGGCTGATCAGGGAGTTAGTCCGGCGAATGGTATATTCTGGCCAAGTGTTTCTGGATATGCGGCACGTTTCCGTCCTATCCCGTCTGGTCATCGCTCGTTCAAGGTAATGCAGGAAAATACCTCTTTTGACCAACCCTATAGGCGTTGCGACTGACACCATGTGGAGTTCGGTGGAAGAGGATGCTGCCCTAGCTAGTTCGTCTGTCTTTTCGTTCCGAAGGAGACCCGTGCGGCGTGGTATCCCAGCAAGAACCACATTGGCCAGCCGGCTTAGCTCGACAATTCACTAACGAGTTTAGATGCAGTATTGTAAGATTTAAGTGATAGAAGAGCCGCTTGGCTATCTACAAATATTCCAATGCGCTCTGTTCTTCGCTGTAGTATAAGTGCGGCGCAGGCTTCTTTGATAGCCAGTATCTCCGCTTGGAAAACGCTGCACTTGTCCGGGAGTTTGAATGAGAAAACACCCGAGCCCGATTCACATTCCATTTTGGATCCGTCCGTAAATACTTTGGTGTCAAAACCCGCAAGTGGTTCCCCTTTATTCCACTCTATTCTCCTGGGAAACCTGACATCAAATAGGTTAGCGGACGTCAATGAGGGGGTGCAGTAAACGGTGGTTATATTTAGTTCTCTTGGGATTGTCTGTAGTATACTTGCATGTCCATATGCGTTGCTCTTCCAGAGTTCAAGAGCGTTTAGTTGGGTGGCACACCAGGCCGCACTAGCTGTGATGTGACGGTCGATTGGTATAATATGAAGCATTGCATTAAGGGCTTTAGCTGGACACGTCCTCATTGCCCCTGTTATGCCAATGCAAGCTGATCTCTGTACTCTATACAACAGTTTCATGGTGGACGTCTTCCCTGCGACAGGCCACCATACCATTGCTCCATAGGAGAGTATTGGTCTAATTATGCTAGTGTACAGCCATAGCACCATTTTCGGTCGGAGACCCCACCGGCTTCCGAACATTCTCCGACAAGCGTAGTACGCAACGGTTGCCTCCTGTGCGCGGTGGTCTATGTTACGCTTCCGGGAAAGTTTAGGTTCTAGAATCACGCCCAAGTACTTGGCGTGAGTTGACAGTGGAATCTCTATTCCACTTGCCCGAGGAGGATTAAACTTTGGTATCTTGATCTTCGTGGAAAAATCATGATCTCAGTTATTCCTGGATTCACTCCAAGACCACTCCCAGTGGCCCACTCGTTAAGTGATTTCAAGGCCCCCCCCATTCAAGATTTCGCTCAACACGGATGAGAACAAACCAGACACCATTATTACAACATCATCTGCATATGCCACGGTTTTGATCCTCATTTTGTCTAGTTTCAGTAGTATTTTGTTGATCACGGGTAACCAAAGTAAAGGAGATACTTGCAACGGATCTATATAGAGTTCTCGCATTCCAAGTGCATTTCCGTAAATCGTGGTCCTTATAACATTTGCGCCTTCTAAGGACAAATGAATATGCCCGACATCTTGATGAGCTTCAGTGACATCAGTCACCTACTACTTTACACCTGAAACGCGTCAGTGGTTGCGTAGCTAATCAGGTTGCTCATCGGAAACCTTTGACTTCAGCCACTAGGAAAAAAATATTCTACCCTTGCCACACCGTGGAAGTGAACTGATCGAAAACGTTGCGCTGCGTTTTATAAAATACCCATTAAATAACGTAACATAACGCAGGTAGTCACGGAACAGCTGTGACGTTTTAAAATTGACTAAAACGACAAAAGTGACACGAAGTGTGTGATTCACTTTTTATAGAATAACACCCTAAATCTTGTTCTCAATGTCAGATAAGCAACGAAAGATTGGCAGTTCGGTTCGATACACGACAAAAATGCATGCGTTTCTTTTTCTAACAACATACTCGTACACAAAAAAATTCAAAGTTCATATCAAAGAAAAAAATTATGTGCTGCTCACTGTCATCGCCCTTATCGCCCATTTTAGCCGTAACATAGAGATTTCGAAATATGTATTTGTTGTTTTTTTTTTATTTAATAGATGAGTGTTTGCTTGGCTCTTAATTTCCTAACATGAAACCTGTCGTCAGTGTGTTGCCGACACTTTGAGAGTATAGAAAGAACACAACTATACCGTAGAACATAGAGACGTTATCTTGATTTGAATACATGAAATAGAGCGCAATTTCGAGCATTTCGATTTCATACCAAAATCCAAATCAAGGGCAAATCAGTAGACATTTAGTTTTCTTCAGAATCGGATGAAATTAAAACCCGTACGTATTGGAATATTACGTGATAATAATATAAACTAAATCGAGATACGACACTGCCAGCTGATATCTGACATCTTTTTGAGATGTACGGGCGGTGAAAATAAACACGAGAACTATGGCTGATGTCTTCAGATTTGTAGTTACTTTTAAATTTTTTTTTTTTTTAAATTTCAAAACTATTTTCATTGATCCTAAATTTGAGATAAAATTACTCATTTGTGTTACATAGTGAGCTAAACTGAACTTTGCTCTAAATGTTTTAAGTGATGGAGTGGTGACTTTAAGCAAATCTCAAATTCTAATTCAAATTTAGAACATAAATTGGACCGTCTGACGTCTGTAATTGACGCAATCAAAATAAGTAACATAAATCAAACATATTTGACGCATTTATAAGTGACATGTGATGCAGCCTGATGAAGTGAAACTGTTATAAATCCTGTTGCCAATTGTCTTATGAGCTGATCTGTTTTGTTCTTTTCATTTCAGATTCATCATCTATTTTAGGCAGATTATAACCTGAGACCATCATTATATTATCTGACTTAGAATGATGTCACGCACCGTGAGGTTAGTGTTGAAATTTTCTAAAATTTTAAATACATTTTGAAATAATTTCTAAACTAGCAATTTCTTCATTATCTCACATTTTAGATATTTCAAACTTGTGTATATAGTAGCCGGTATTCTACTAAGTAACGAGGATATCTGCGATACTGTGGATCAAATACAAATTGCACCACGTGTAGAAATGAAGGATAAACTCCAACAGCAGCCGAACAAAAAGCTTCAACGTTTGGCCATTGAAGCAAAACCGGGATCGAAGAAGACTTGGCTTAAAAGTTTCTCCGTATTCAAGATGGTGGATCGTGTGAAAAGCCGCATTACGCCCGCCTGGAGTTCATTGAGTCTGTGGACGATACCTAACATTTTCATTGACTATTCTACAAATTTTTTTTGTCGAAAATTTGCACTCAATAGTGACTGTGATGTGATATATAAATAAATATAGAAAATATTTAAAAAAAAAAAACTTTTGACTTTGAAAGTGACCAGTGATCAAAAAAAAAACAATTCTAGATTTGAGTTCGTAACTTCCCTAAAGTGAGTTCAAAAAACTGTATACAATTTGTACTTAAAATTAACAAATTCATTTAAATCTAAGGAAATGTTTCTTAGTCAGACTCAAATAAGAAAACAAATTCCGTAAAGTTTCTGTAATAAATTTCTTCGAAATGCGTACAACTGTACTGAAAGTGTGGGCAATTACACTGTGCAACAGTAGGTTTAGTTCCTCAACCAAACCAAAAAATTCTGAAAGTACTTGGACGTGGTATCACAATACCCCGCTCGGTTTTACTCCTATACGTAACAATTTTTTTTACAGGCCGAAGAAAATTTTGGAGGTAGATCAGGTCCTTATTTCAGATTTATCTTCAATAAATTCTAAACAGTTTGAAATATTGCATTACAGCCCTGATCCACCTCTAAAATTTTCTTCGGCCTGTAAAAAAATTTGTTACGTACGTATAGGGGTAAAACCGAGCGGGGTTTTGTGATATCACGTCCAAGTACTTTCAAAATTGTTTGGTTTGGTTGAGGCCCGAAACAAATTCCTTTTATTTGTGTCACAGTAAAAAGAAAAAACCGTTTCCCATTACATCCCATGAAGGGATTGGGGAGAGCTTCTCACAACCAGTGTGCTGTGCGCTTTCCAATTTTTCACTCACTGATTGGGACCTACAGTTTTTACACCGATTCCGAACGGTATTTTGAGAAGCTTTTTCATGGCTAAATACTCGATAGTGTCGCCGTCACTATGCGAGGAGACCGCCGCCGAAAGAATTTTTTTTTTAAGGTGGTCAGAGCAGGGATCGAACCCAGGATCTCATGTACAAAAGGCGCGCATACTATCCATTGCACCACCGACGGCCACTCATGTCACAGTGTTATACTTAATTCACTCCAATGCACCTTGTCACATTTGGCCAATCTACACTGAAAGCAAATCTTTACATCAAATTAATGATTAATATTCACCAATTGTTCTTCATTGAATTGATGATAAATTTCATCAAATTAATGAAAGGGTTTTTCAGTTTGAAGATTGTGATATTCTTCACCTTTTTCAGCTTCATTGAATTGTTGATCTTTTTTACATCAATCTCCATCATTGGAATATAGAAATAAATAGTGGGATTGATTCAAAATATGGATGTAGTATTGAAAAAATAAAGAGAAAAATAAAAAAACTTTGTAGAAAATTGAAAGTAAATACATAATAGATTATAGTGCAATGGATAGAAAACAATATTCACCATAGAGTAATGACGTATAGAGACGCCAACTCTCTCAGTAAAGTGATGGCATTTGGTGTGTTGCAGATGGGCGGTTGGATGTTGGAAAGTATTGCTTTAATAATACCAGATAGAGGCAAGGGATCAAACCAACCAACAAGAAAAAAGCAACGGCATTTTGCTTTGTGCGTTAATTTTTTTGTGTAAATACACCACAAATATATACTAACAATAAAATATATCAAAAAATTCCACAAGACGTTTAAATTGCACAGTTTTTCATCAAAACAACATGAAAAATTTAAGTCAAAAATTTTTGTAATTCCACCTGGTGTAAGCCAATTTACGTCAAATAACTCTCTATCGCACGACCGCACCACGAATAGTGTGAAAGGAAATGTTAGATGAGAACAACGGCATCTCTATACGTCATTACTCTATGGTATTCATGCTATGAGCATTTTCTATGTTATCTTATACCCTGTTCTTGTGTATTTTTTTACAATGAGAAATAAACCAAAGATTAACATAAACATAAATAAACATTATATTAACAATTGTTTACATCAAAATCATAACAAATTTACATCAAATTGGTAACAAACTTACATCAAATTGATGAACAATTTACATTAATCTGATGTAACGTTGGTGCAATGGTAGAGTGCGCGGCTCTTGTGCATGAGGACGTGGGTTCAATCCCTACTCTGACCACCTAAAATTTCTTTCGACGGCGGTCACCTCGCTTAGTGGCGGCGACACTATCGAGTATTTAGCCATGAAAAAGCTTCTCAAAAATACCGATCGCAACCGGCGTAAAACAGTAAGTCCCAATCAGTGAGTGCAAAACTAGAACGCGGGCACCTCATTGGTTGTGAGAAGCTCTCCCTAATCCCTTCATGGGATGTAACGGGAAACCATGTATTTATTTATTTAACGTTGTCGTCGAATCGACATAAACTATTGATGAAATATGGATGAAAGATTGATGAAGTACTCTTCATCAATTCAATGAAATGTGTCGTAGGTTGAAAAATGAGGAAATGTTTCATCCAATTTATGAAGGAATTCATAGATCTGATGAAGCCTTTTCTTTTAAAAAATCGAATTTTAAAGATATTGAGTTAAATTTTTGCATGTAGATTGTTAGCGATGTAGAAAATATTTTCACAAAAAATGGGCGGGTATAAAACCCTGCCACGCCCTTTTGTTATCAAAATATATAATAGAAGGGTAGTATTCGAATTTTATTGATATTCAGATGGTACTTGGTATGGAAGTAGCATATAATGTAGTGTATTCAAAACCAAAACCGGTTAACCGAATTCCGGCCGGTTAACTGTACTTCGGTTTCTTGGAAATTGCTATTTTCACACGTTGAAAAATATCGGCCCAGCAACATATTGCAGGAAACACGTAGGTACGTATTTGCAAGTATGGTTTTCATGAATTTAAGATCTGCTGCCTTTTTGTTTCTTTTTTGTCTGTATCGTTTTTGGCTTTAGCGGTTTTCAAAACACAAAGCCACATTTGCGTCTCAAATATATATATTAAAGCTTATTAATCATTGTGTCTCAAACAAGTTATATTGAATAGCAAACACAATGTGTTTGGGCACAAGTATAGTATATTTGCGACAAGCTACAAACACGTTTTTATTTGCATCCAAACATTAAACACAAGAAAGATGTTTCAGCGTGCACCGGTTATTGCAAATCGATTAACCGGCCTTTTTAGTTTTTTAAAGAACTTTTACATAACAGATATTACAACACAGAATTACAAACCTAAAGCCTGTTAAATGGCTCACTGGCTACAGAACCCATCTGACAGACAGAAAATACAATTGCCTACGAATTATTTCGCAGATTGCTTCCCGAAATAAATTGTACAATAGAAATATAAGACATATCTACCAACTCCCATTTAGATGTAAGTTCCGGTATGTATGCTATTACGTGGACACATATGCGTTCTTCACCCCAAACATGCATATACTTACGTGGAAGCACTCGCTTGTTTCCCCCAAACCTCTATATACTTACAATGAAACGTTTGTGTATTTCCTCCCAAACATGATAATGGTTAGAAACGAATGATTCTTTGATTTCAATATATATATATATATATACGTATATTGCGTTGGATATCACTATGCGTTTGTACACAAACAATATATGTACTTATAAACAAAAATTTAATTAATGCAAGCCTAGCGTGGATTAATTACTTGTGTTTTTGTTTGTTATATTTCACAAATGGCCCGCCGTTCCGATTTTCTCAGTAAATGCTCGAACAGACAAAGGGGCTTCACGATGTTGCTCGTTCCAGTTTCTTTCCTCAAAATCATTTCTCACTTTGGTAGGACACACACATATGTATATTAGGGTGTCCCATAAATAAAATTTTTTTTGCTCAAACTTTATTTTTTGTGATTTTTTTCAGATTTTTCGGAAGAGGTTTAGAGGTCGCGCAAGTCGAATTTCCCCCAAAAATCGGGTACTGCGGACGTTTTTGAATTTTACTTAAAACATGGTCAATGAACACGATTTTTTTAGTTTGAAAGACAATACTTTTAAAGCAAAACGTCCAAACTTTTATTGTAAATGCCAAAACCACAAGTTCTGGCTTTGATTTTTTTTGGATACATTTTGTAAATAACGCTTTACATCTTTTAAAATTCCTTTCTATGAAAATTTAAAATATTAATGATGCGCTTTAAAAGACGAATAAATTCCAATCAATTTTGTAAAAACAAATTTTTCAATTTGCGGTTACGGTTCCAGAGTTATACCATTTTAAAGCCTTTTATCCATTGTATGAAAGTGTTAATATTATAAACTGTTTGCCATTTTTGCATCGGATTTGCTTTAAATTTCTATGAAAATTTAAAATACTAATGATGCATTTTAAAAGATGGATAAATTTCAAGCAATTTTGTAAAACAAATTTTGAATTTTCTATTAGTGTTCCAGAGTTATGCCACTTTAAAACTCTTTACCCAGTGTATGAACCTAATAATATTATAAACTGTTTGTCATTTTTCATCGGATTTGCTTTAAATATTGTAGTATTGAAAAAATCTACATGTGCTAAGTAACAAGTTTACAAGCAATAATATATATGGTTCCTGCAATATGTTGCTGGTACATGTGCTAAGTAACAAGTTTACAAGCAATAATATATATGGTTCCTGCAATATGTTGCTGGGGCCGTTTTTTTTTTGCGTGTAACTCTTTGTCGCTACTTAGCGCATGTAGATTTTTTTGTGAAGACAATGTTTAAAGCAAATCCGATGCAGAAATGGCAAACAGTTTATATAAGTAGTATTATTAGTTTCATACAATGGGTAAAGAGTTTTATAATGGCATAACACTAGAAATGTAACTGCAAATCCAAAATTTTTTCTACAAAATTTCTTCGCATTTAACCGCCTTTTAAAATGCATCATTAGTTTATTAAATTTTCATAGAAATTTAAAGCAAAGCCGATGCAAAAATGGCAACTAGCTTATAATATTTTGAGGTTCATACAAAGGGTAACAAGTTTTAAAATGGTATAACTCTGGAACAGTATCTGCAAATTCAAAAATTTTTCAACAAAATTGCTTGCAATGTATCTGTCTTTTAAAATGTATCATTAGTTTTTTAAATTTTCATAGAAATTTAAAAAGTTATATAAATTTAATACATGTTACCTTATTGAGCAAAATCATTCCCAAAACTGGTAGTTTATGCATATACACTAAAAGTTTGGATGTTTTGTTTTAAAAGTGCAGACTTACAAACTTAAAAAATCGTGTTCATTGACCGAGTTTTAAGTAAAATTCAAAAAAAGTCCGGAATACCCAATTTTTGGGGTGAATTCTACTTGCGCGACCCACCCCTTAACCTCTTCTGAAAAATCTGGAAAAAATTTCAAAAATACTTTACCCTATAAGCTTTCCAATTAAACTTGAGCAACCATGAAAATCGAAAAAGAAATTTTTTTAGGACACCCTAATGTATATACGAAACACATACACAAAGACCAAACCAACATCACAAACCACTTCACCGTTAGATCCTTTGTTTATTCTTTTTTCACTTATCAAGCGCTTTGATATCCTCTGTCCGATGAACCATTGAAGACTGAAACTAAAATGCATACATCAACCCAAATAAGAATCACTGACTTCATCTGCAATTACACGCACATTCAGGAACATTTATGAATCATTGACTGAGGGAATAATGCAAAAATACAGATGCACACTTACAAGGTAGACCTAATACTTATAGTAGACCTAATAGTTCTCCTGGTGTGATATTTACGTTCGATGTTGAAAAGAATTGCTTTACTAATACCAGATAGAGGCAATGGTTCAAAACAACGAACAAAATAACAACAACGGAATTTCGTTTTGTGTGTTAAAATTATTGTGTTAAATACAACACAAATGTATGCTAACAATAACAGTGAATAAAAAAGTTTAAACCACATTTAAATTTCACAGTTTTTCACCAGAACGACATGAAAACTTAAAGCAAGAAGTTATTGTAATTCCACCGGGTGTATGCCACTTTTCGTCAAACATCTCTCTATCACACCGACCGCATCAAGAACAGTGTGAAAGTAAACGTCAGATGAGCCAAATATTCTCCCTAGTATGAGATTACTCTATGAGATAGACTCTCTCGTTGTCCCTCTTTGTTTCTCTTGCTCTCGAGAGAGCATAAAGACTGCAGCAAACATAGCTGTATTTGTATCATAAATATAGATATATTAGGGTCGCAAACACATATATTATAACATACTAATCATTGTGTCTCAAACATGTAACATTGAATAGCAACCACAATGTGTTTGGACACAAGTATATTATATTTGCGACAATCTCCAAACACACTTTATATTTGCATCCAAACAACAAACCAAGACAGATTTTTCAGCGTGTATGACAACGGTCCTCATTGGATTAAGTGTGTCAATAGTATCAGTCATTTCAACCTCACCTAACCTAGGTTGAATAAACAGGGTAATGCCATCTATACAATAAGTCCTATGATTTAGAAGGAAATGAGTATGGATTTAACGATGAAAAATTACTTTATAGTTTTTTATAAAATTTTTTTAGTTTTTTATAATAACATTGATCTCAAATATCAAAAAGACTGTATTAAAACTAATCGACAAAAAAAAACGAAATCGATTTTTAACCGGTTACCCCTCAGTTTAGCCGAAAATCGGTTTCGCCAAAATTTGAAAAGTCGAAGAAACCGAAAACCGACATTTTTGAACAACCGGTTTTTTTAAAAACACTAATTATACAAATTTTAAAATCTTAAATTTCAGTGGCAAATGTGATCCGCTTTCGCACTCTATAAAATGTCTATAAGATTTTTAAAGAATCAATTTGCTTTCGTCGCTTTACCGCATTGGTGTGTAAATAGCTTTAAAGTGTTAATCTAGTTATATCGACCTACGTATGCGTGTATACTATAAAAAAAACTGATTTTGGGACTCTATGAAATAAAGGGAAAATCCATATAAAAGCAAAATGAGAATGCATATGAAATTATGACACATTTCGTAGTGACTAAGCGAAATATTGCACCGTTTTTTGAAGATTTTGTAAACATTTCCAATATTAAAAATGCTTATCGAACTTCTAAGGAATTCCAATAGATGATTAAATGGAAACGTGATAAAAATAATAATATGACCACGAATAAGAAATACGAAATAATTTCTACAAATTTTCTCTTAAGCCATATTAACCACGTGGTTAGTTTTGTATCCCAGTACTAAAAAAAAAGATTGTTTTTATCTTTATGTATATAATTCTACTGCACGTGTGTTTGTGACTGAACTCCTCCTAAACTTCTGGACCGATTTGAATAATTTTTTTTGTATTCGTTTGGGTGGCGACCCTGGGTGGTTTAGATTTACTATTCGGTCCAATTGGACAAAGGGGCGTGGTACCTCCCATACAAATCACAAATTAAAAATCCATTATTTCTGCTCCTGCTAACTGTATTTGAACAAAATTTGGAGGACAACGTCTGCCGGGTCAGCTAGTTAAATATATAATTTTCGGAATGGGGATTTTATTTGAATTCGTCGCAATTAAGTTTAGATTACAAAAATTGTTTAATTATAAGGCGGCCTAGTATCCGAACGATATGACTTCAGATTTCGTGAGTAATAAGCTAAATGCGTCGTCTGTTGAAGTTTGGTACTCGTTTAGTACACCACTTGCCTTTCATCCATACTCTACAGTATTGTTTTTAAACGAGTATGAGTACACATGAGTATAAGAACTCATTTGAAAGGAATTTTAACATACTTTAATTGTCACCGATAAATTATAACAATAATGTATTTTCCAAATTCTCAAAAGAACTAATCGTCATGTCCATCCACTTATGTATGTCCTTGAAATTTGTGAAAGTTAATGGCATTATTCGAATCAATTTTTTTCTATTGTAAAATAATGCACAGATTAATATCAGGAATTTAGATTAGATTATATTATTTTGCAACGAGTTGGTACCACCAAGAGCTGTGCTATACATTTTTAATCATGAATATTATTATAGCGATCCGATTTCGATAATTCTTATCTGAGGTGAGATGTTTTTAAATAAGTTAATTTTTAGAGATTATCAGATCATACGACTGAAACATTCTAGACGAAACACGTGTGGATTTGGGTTGAGCCATAATAAAATGTTGAATATTTAAATCTGGAATTTTTAAATTTGTTGAAGTTTTTAACAACTTTTAAAACAACAACTTTTTTTATCTTGTAGGCCGTCGATGGTGCAATGGTTAGTGTGCGCGCAACTTGTACATGAGATCCTGGGTTCGAACCCGGCTCTGACCACCTTTAAATTTCCTTTCGGCGGCGGTCACCTCGCATAGTGACGGCGACACTATCGAGTATCTAGCCATGAAAAAGCTTCTCAAATTACCGTTCGGAATCGGTGTAAAACTGTAGGTCCCAATCAGTGAGTGAAAACTGGAATGCGCACAGCTCAGTGATTGTGAGAAGTTCTCTCCAGTCCCTTCATGGGATGTAATGGGAAACCATTTTAGTCTTAAAATATTGTGATCATTAAATTTAGATGTTTATAAAACTTGAAGCTTATGAAAATTTCGTTCCCATAAGAAATACGTGTATTGTCCTGAATCAAAAATGTTGTGAACCGAAAATCTCGTTCTCTTTTCATTTGCTTGATTCTCAGCTCTTTCGAATGTTTCGTAGGCAAAATCAATTACAGGGTTGTTATGCCAAAATAATTGCACTCGAAATTAATTGTTTCACAATTGTTTATTTTATAATTTTGATACACAAAAGAAACACGACATGCGCAAAAAAAATTAGATGAGGTATCAGAGAACACTCGGTTGGAACGAAGTTCCTTTCGCTATATATTATGTACCAGTTAGCTCCAACACGCCTAAGGCGCCTGTTGAAAAATACGATAATTTAAATGGATCTTTAAAAAAAGATAGTTTTTGCAAAATGAAAACTTTTTTTTAAGAAAAATTTTTTTTTATACTTTAGAATGTATTTTTTTTAAAGTTTATTTGTAGGTCTTTTTTGTAAGAATATGATTTATATTTTCCCGAAAAGGTCCTTTTTTAAAGAGATGTACTTTTTTGATTAAAAGCAAATGTTTTTTAAGAAAAGGTACTATTTTTAAGAACAAGTACTTTATGTAAGAAACAGCCATAAGAGTATGAAATTTTTTACAAAGAAGTACTTTTTTAAGAACAAGTACTTTTTAAAGAAGTGGTACTCTGTTTAGGAAAGGTTACTTTTTTAAGAAAATGTACTTATTTTCAGAGAGGCTACTTATCTCAGGAAAAGAAAAGTAAAGGTATTATTTTATTTTCAAGAAAAGGTACTTTTAACAATAGGAATTTTTGTAAAAAAATGTTTTTGCTTTTTGGAGAAAAGGTCTTTTTTCAGAAATTGGAAATTTTTGTTTAGAATTGGTCCTTTTTCAAGAATAGGTACATTTTTACAAAAAAGGTACTCTTTAAAGAAAATATAGTTTTTTTAAGCAGATGTACTTATTTTCAGAAAGGCTTCTTATCTCAGGAGAAGAAAAGAAAAGGTAATATTTTATTTTCAAGAAAAGGCACTTTTAACAAAAGGATTTTTTGTAAGAAAGGTTTTTTTTGGAGAAAAGGTTTTTTAAAGGAATGGGAGTTTCTCTAGAATTGGTATTTTTTTATTAAAAGCAAGTGTTTTTTAAAGAAAAGGTACTATTTTTAATAACAAGAACTTTATGTAATAAATAGCCATAAGAGTATGAATTTTTTTTACAAAGAAATACTTTTTTTAAGAACAGGTACATTTTAAAGAAGTGGTACTCTTTTCATGAAACCTTAATTTTTTAAGAAAATTTACTTATTTTCGGAAAGGCTACTTGTCTCAGAAAAAGAAAAGGTATTATTTTATTTTCAAGAAAAGTTACTTTTAATAAAAGGAATTTTTGTAAGAAAATGTATTTTTTGAAGAAAATGTTTTTTTAGGGAATTGGTCCGTTTTTCAAGAATAGGTAAATTTTTAAGAGTAGGTACTTATCTCAAGAAAAGTTATTTTGTTTCACAAAAAAAGGTGCTTTTTAAGGAAAAGGTAAATTTTTAAGAAAAGGCAATTTGTTGTAAGAAACTTTATGTTTTTAAGAAAAGGTACTTATTTTAAAAAAATTACTTTTTTTAAGAAAAGGTACTTTTTGTATGAAAATTTTCTTCTTTTAAGCAAAGGTACTTCCTTAAGACAAGTTTTTTTTTAAGAAAATGTACTTTGTGTAAGAATAAATAGTTATTTTTTTTTTTAGAAAATTTACTTGTTTTAAGAAAACGCACTTATTTAAGAAAATGTTCTTTTTTAAACTTCTTTCATTTTGGCTTTTCTGAATTTACAGTTACAGGCTCCACCTAGAAAACTTCCCGTTAAACAAGAAATTTCCCAACATATGTTAGTCTAGACATAAACCAAAGCAAAAGTACCCAACATAGTTTATAATACAAGGTTGCAGCATAATAGTGTTAAAAAAATTTTCTTATTTTTTTCATTTAACCCCCGATAAGGAACTTTGTTCCAATAAAATGGAGTTTGAAGGAGAAATTTTGATCAATAATTTGTTTGATCAATAATTTCATCGTTGGAGCTAAATCTCTTTCCATCGAGCCAATTCTTTAGGTTTGGAAATAGGAAATTGTTACTGCGGACTAAATCCGGAGAATATGGGAGATGAGGTACCAATTCGTAGCCCAATTCATGGAATTTTTCCATTGGGACTACACACGTGTGCACCCGTGCGTTTATGGGTAATTGAGAGCAAACGCGGCACCCATCTTTCTTAAACCCAACTGATCATTTAAATTCGAAACCACACTGCTATATGAAATGCCTATGTCATCAACAATCTCATGCACTTTTACTCTTCGATCGGCCAACACCATAACGTGGATTTTTTCGACATTTTCGGGTGTATTGACCTCAATTGGCCGTCCAGAACGTTCAGCGTCATTTATACGTGTGCGACCACATCGAAAGTCAGTAAACCACTTTTTTACCATTGAAATCGATGGTGCAGAGTCCCCTTAGTATTTATCATGTTTTTCCTTGGTTTGATTGACGGTTTTTTTTTTTCGCAAAAAATAATGTTTAATGAGCCTCGAAATCCACTTTTTCCAGTTGTAAAAAAATGCACGAGGTTTTATGTTTTGAAGAGCTGTTAAACGCAAAGTAAATGACGGAAAATTTGACAGTAGTCTATTAACAGGTGGTACTTGATGGGATCAGTGTTGCATTTCACATAACTACGAGGGAAGTTCGAAAAGTTACGGGCTTACTGATCCGCCCTCGTATTTTCAAACAAAAAATCTGTGATCATGATCTCCATTGATCGATACACGAGCTCCGCCTTAATTTCTGAAGAAATAGGGTATGATATTACCACTGTACATCCAAACCGTACATTTTTCTGTATGTAATGGAGTAACTCCATATGCGGCAACTTCTGCATCAGTGCGTGTAAGTAGGAAAGCAATGTGTAAGTAGCGACAACCAATCACTCTGGTTGTATAACGACTTCCATTTGTAATACGCTATTGAACTATAAAAGAATTGTATTCTTATTGTTCTACCATCGAAAATAAACCAATAAACTAAACTAAACTAAATGTCTTCGGTTAGTGACAAACCGCAGTGGCTTAACGGGCTAGACGCTGCTGAAGATGATGCTTCACAAACATCGAAACGATCGTCCAGCGAATGTGAGTTCGAATCCCACCCGCGGCATTTACATTTTTTTTACTAACCGGAGAAAACATGATCTCTTATAGCCTTAAAGGAAATTGCAAGTTTGCTTATTAACCAACCAGTAAAGCCATAAATAATCCTCACCGCTGAACACAATTTTGCGATAAAACATCGGGTCAGTTTCCAACTGCTCCAGAGTCCAATCTGTGAAAGAACGACTCTGTCTGCAATTAAATTTTTCTTTGAATAAAAGAAAAAGACAATGCTAAAATAATTACATCCATCAAAACATTAATAGGTTTCTGCACATTTATATTTCTGTTTTTTAAGAATAATATACATTTAGATAAAATATTTAAGACATCTAATTTATGATTGAATAATGATTGGTTTTAAAAGGAAAAACTTTTTAAAGTAACAGTAGTGGTCCCGTTGTGAAGATTCATTAATATTTTGTACTCTACAGTACTCTCTACTCTAATGGTCCAATTGAGTGTTGGGAATTGTCGGAGTTATCCGGACTTATTGCATTCTGGGGACTTCGATCGCCGCACCGTACATTTAAACTGGTCTGTAACATGTTGGCAATACTATCAACATCCAACTTTTCATCGGTGGCCGATATTTTACGCAATGCTGAGCAAACAATACTCAAGTCACCCTTTAGTTCACTAACGACGGCGGTGATTTTTTGAGCATTCGATAGGACCTCAACACTTTGGGTATATGGATTGTAACGGACCCCAAAGGGACGTTGTATGCTTTCAGCATATAACCTGAAAATAAAGTTAAGCAGTTTGAGAAACAAGGTTATGTTTTGACTGGGTTAAAGGTATAACTTACCTCATTTGTTCTTTGGCTTCTTCAAAGGAATCGGTATAGTAATAGGCATTCTGATAGGATGTTATAATACATTCCTCTTTGCATGTTATCTCAGGATCAAATTTTTTGATTTTCTCTTTGCAGGTTATGGCATGTTGCAACTCTGCCACGGAACTCAATAAACCTGCCCCATAAACTTTGAAAGTGTTATCTGGCTGTTGGCACAAGCCAAATTCTACCGTAAAGAAATAAAGCTGAAACCGAAGTAACCATGTTAGGACTTGTATGTTTTTTAAAGGATACAGTTTACAAACCGTTGCCAATTTCTCTATATCCGCATCCGAAGCTCCCAAAGAAGCTAAACCAATTTCTTGGGAAAATTGGGCAAAACTTGAATTGGCCAACAGCGGCATGTGTCCCAATAACTCATGACAACAATCTCTGGAAAGGCAACAAAATCGTGATTAAATACAATTGATGTAAACAACAGTGGAAGCGAAAGAAATGTTTGAAAGGAGGAGTTTGAATACGTTGCCAAATTTTAAATTCGAAACTTACGGTTCGGGTGTGTAAAACGGATCCGACGAATGCCTTATATATTGAGTGCAGTGGAATACACGAAAAGCCAAACCAGATAGGAAATCCCGCGGCGATAGGTAACCCGCTACGGGTCTCAGCTGAAATCCGGTCTTTCGTTTAAGAAAAGTGCTCACATCTTGTAGTTGGGGTAGATTATCGTCACGATACCCACAGTATTTCACCAATTCCGGCCAATTTTCCATATATTCGGGAACAGCATGTTTGATATACAAACGATGGAGTTCACGAAAAACAGTGCCCCTGATAGTGGATACGAAAATGAAAAAAATATGCTTTTCCGCAACTATTCGGTTTGGACATAATTTCTTACTTACCAAGTCTTTATCTCCTCCGGTGTATATTGGACCCGAGGTATAGAATTTCCACTGGAAAATTAAGAAAAAAAATATTGTACATTTTATAGCAACCCTTTTCGTAACGTACTGTTTGAAATTCATGGCAATCGAAGAAAACTTCTCCCTACGTTTGCGATATACCGGATCCTTAAATCCCGGATGATCAGCATCCAATGCAGAGCCATACATCAACACATTCTGCGCCTTGTCCAAGTCGGCGATTTTTCTGGGAAACCATACCATATCTCCGAAATCTGGTGGGAAGATTGCAAATCAAGTTAATATTTTGTATATGCGATTTTCCTAAAACGAACCAAAACTAGAACAGGCCGATAAGGAAGGAGCTCGAACCATAACATTTTTATCCATCGATGTATAGTTGACCGAATGAACTTCTCGATTTAACATTTTCAACACCTGATCCAAGCGTTTTTGGTCACACTCCACATCGACCAGGACATCAGCCTGGAAGAATTCCAAAAAAGAAAACACAGTATTAATTCTCTAAAATTCTGTTTTAATCGTAAAGAAATTTGGATCCGGAGCTTTAAAATTTAGGAATTTAAAACTCTGTTTTATCTCTGGATAAAAATGGATTAAATCTCAGAACTCACTGATATTTCCTGCAGTAAAATATTGTTGGTTGGCTGCTTGGTTGTAAAGGCTGCAAGACAGCACGCTGTCTAGCACACATAGGCTAAAGAAGCCCATTGTGATACCTGCAGTTTCCTCTATAGCAACTATTGACTAGTCGTCTAGCCAAATTGCCCTTTCAATGAATTCGTCCATAAGACCGACCTACAGGAATAGCCTGTAGGGCTACGGTGCTAACTAAATGTGTTCCGGATATCCTACTTCTCAGTCCTGCCAGAGCAGCGCAATCCAAGAGAAGGTGTTTCGTCGTTTCCTCGTCCTCTTCCATACAGCATCTACAGAGAGTGGAGTTTCAATGTCCCAATCTTAGGGCGTGTTTTCCTTCAAGACAATGTCCCGTAAGTGTTCCTATCATTGTGGATAACCTGCCTCTCGGCAAGTTAAGTAGTTGCCTAGTCCTCTTCCTGTCCACTTGTGGCCAGAGGACCCTGGCTTGTTTGCAAGTTGAAGTAAGTCTCCACTTGTCCTTGAACATATTATCGTCCCACTGCCTGATCTGCAAACGCCAGGTAGAGATTGGCATACTAATACCTTCTTTTGCCGGAAGAACCTGTGCCGTAGTACCCTGTCTAGCTAACGCATCCGCTACGTAATTGCCTGGAATGCCGCTGTGTCCCGGTACCCAGATGAGCCTGATGTCAAAATACTCTGCCATCACCCTAAGTGATGAGTGGCATTCTTTCACGGTCAGGAACGTAGCTAACATGGCTTCCAGGGATTTTATGGCAGCCTGGCTGTCTGTGTAGATACATATTCTCTGGAGGGTTGTGAGTAACACTACGTTTCAGTAGTATTTACATTTAGATCCGGTGAATGGACCCCATAGCCTACTTGCTCGATCCATCCGTGAAAATCTGATACTACTGGTGTCCCTTCCAGTGACTTTTCCCAGATATTCCTGTTCGGAATAGAAGTCCTTAGATTTGTCGCTGGTAGACGGTAGGGGATACAGTAGTCCATTTTTCCGGGAATAGAGTTGAGCCGGTGTAGTAATTCAGCGTGTCCGGAATGCACCCATATCAAAACGCCACAATCTTTGATCCTACCAGGTATGTAGCGGCTGCCGATTCGGCCATGATATCATTAGTACAGATATTCAGGATAGCACTAAGTGCAGTGCCTGACGTCGTGCCCATTGCCCCACTAACGCTAATCAGTGCTGATCTTTGAATTTTCATCAAGGAATTCAGAATATAACTATTTCTTTTGTAGGGACCTCCACCAAACTACGATGCCATAGAGAAGTATTGGTCTGACTATTGCCGCATAAATCCACATCTTAGGAGACAGTCCCCAGCGCTTTCCTATCGCCCCTTTATAGCATTAGAGAGCAACAGACGCCTTTTTCACCCTCTCCTCCACATTCGGTTTCCAAGACAGTTTTCTGTCGAGAATTATTCCCAGATACTTGACCTTTTCCGTCAACTGTAATTGCATCCCATTAACTGACGGCAGTTCAAATGCGGATATTTTATACTTCCGAGGGAACAAGATAAGCTCGGTTTTAAGTGGGTTAAGTGATTGGCCGTTGTTAGCGGTCTAGTTCGAAATCAGACTAATTAGGCTGGTTGTACGAATGCTAAGTAAATTGAGGTTTCTACCCGTACAGATGATAGCAATATCATCGGCATAGGCAAAGACCTGGCATTCGGCTCTGTCCAATTCAAGAAGCAGTTCATTGACAGAAGTTAACCATAATAGTGGAGACAGAACTCGCCCCTGCGGTGTCCCCCTGTTAACGTCCCTAGCAATTGTAATACCACAGCCAGGTGTTCCTAAATAAAGAACAATATTGTGAAGTAAACTGTTCTTTCCTAATTCGTGGGTGCTAAGAACACGAAATATTTCAAGACTGGGGCCTACTCGGACCTTGATCGAAAATACGGGACGTCCACTGCGCAGCCTTTTCAACCTTACATACCGAGCGGAAGTCTTCCCGGCGCGTTGGAAGGTTGATAATGTCCAGCCAATCCCTAAAAAAGGGAATTCAAGTAACCCTGCAAATTACCGCCCAATTGCAATTTGTTCTACGATCTCAGTGGTTATGGGGAGCATGGTTAACCACCATCTTGTGAAATATCTTGAGTCCAATGGCCTTCTTAATGATCGACAGTATGCATTCCATAGAATGAGATCTACTGTCGAGTCGATCCATCCAACGACTTGGTGAGAGTAAGGTTGTGGCTTTTGGTATTTTCAAGGCCTTTGACAAGTATGGCACGACGGAGTCTTGTAAAAGCTCGCTGCTTTTGGTGTCGGTGACAACTTCACTCGATTTACATCGAGTTTTCTTAGAGATCGCACTATACGAGTTGTTATAGATGGGGTTTCATCCGACCAGCATAAATTGACTGCAGGTGTCAGTTTCACGATCTCCTGGGTCACACTATGAATCAAATTTACTATTTGGGGATGACAGTAATCTCTGTCATTCTTATCCATTCGGCCGTAGACCAACTCTCCAAGAAATTGAAGTCAAACGCCAGACGATGAATGAAACACTCGACCAGGATCTGGTGTCCATTGTTGAATGGGGTGGAATGAATAGAGTAGATTTTATTGCGGGTAAGACCATAGCGAAATAGAACAGAGCCGCTATGCCTCTCTTCGTGTTCTCTTGATGACGACGAGGTAGTAGGCCATGTCATTGAGTTCGAGTTGCTTTTGTAATTTACTCTTTGGTTGGACCAATGCGGACAGAACTAAAAGGGAATACGTATTTTCGTTCGATGCAAATAACATAAAACGTAATTTAGCTGTCATTAGTATCAATCAAACACTATTTAAACGTAGTTTACTGCATGATCTATAATCGCTATGTCCCAGGTGTGTCGTCATTGTCTATGGATGGTGTGGATATTGATGAACCAGACGATCTTGATGTTCTGGGCATGAAAATAAAATGTGATGTCCGATGGGCAAAACGTGTATTTGAAGTGTCTAAAGATGCATTCAGTGTCTAGGCTTTTTAAAGCGGTGCAAGAAATACCTCACTCCATCTAATCTTCTCAATACATACACCACCTACATCAAGCCAAAGATGGAATGTAACTCCCAATTATGGGCAGGTGCTCTTAGGACATCTTTGGAGCTTCTCTACTGTCCAGAGGAGAGCGATGGTGTTAATAAGGGACAGTAAGGTATTCAACTCTATTGCCTCCTTTGAGCATCGTCGAAATGTGGCTTGCGTGTCGCCGTTCTATCAATAATTTCACGGTATGTGTTCCTCAGACATCCGTCAACTTATGCCAGACGTGAGTATTTTTAGCCGAAGTATACGGCTTTCCAGGAACTCTCATCCGTATTTTATCGAGTGGCCGGTTGAGCGCTCTACAAGCTATAGAGAAAAATTCGTTCTTAAGCCGTACAGTCCGTATGTGGAATAAACTTCTGGCTAGTTTATTTCCCACCAATTGTGACATACAAATATTCAAGGCAAATGTCAACAGACACTACTCCACTACCTCAATTTTCCTTCGCCAACTTTTCGTTGGAACAACCGAATTTGGAATTGATTCGGATTTAATGTGGTACCAATTTCGGTTGGAGTAACCGAATGTGGCATCAATTCAGGTGCTACAACTGAATTTGGCATCGTTTCCGTTGAAACTATCGAATTTATAGGCAATAACCGAATTTGGCCTTAAGTCGTTAGCAGCGACCGAATTTGGCGACAATTTTGTTGCTGTAACCGAATTTCGTATGAATTCTGTGGGTACAACCGAATTCATTTTCAATTTGGTCACCACAACATAATACTATGTATTTCAAACCTGATGTTTAAACTGGTTTGCATTTTGACGCAACAGTGTTTGGTACTACAAAAAATGCAACCATAATAAAAACATACACAAAAAATCAACTGTTTGACAGATGGAAGCCGATCGAAATTATTCCGACACGTCGCCGCCACGAAATTTTTTTTGATACTCACGCCGCCGCCGATATAAGTGGCTCTTATTGGTTTAAACTATGAGCCGATGTTTTTCGACTGACCCGGCTTGACTCGCTGATCCAATTTTAAAGGTTTAGTGATTTCGAAAACATCCCAAATTTGTACAAAACTGGCCAAACTGGCAAAACCAATAGCAGCCAAATTAATTTTCTTCTTCCATAATTTGGTCTCGGCGCGGAGTTTGTCTAATACGGAGTTGGCAACTTAAATTTCAATTTAATCTAAAATTGAGTGGTGTGAACGGTAAAGATTAGATAACAAGGTTAACGTTAACGTGGCCGCGATAAACGACGGTGTAAATGCGTCATTACACCCCCCAATTTGAGATTAAATTGACATTTTATGTGACAACTTTCTGCTTAAACCAATTTACAGCAACTCCATGCCTAAACCAAATTATCGAAGACTGCGGCATACCAGAAAAATTTTAAATTGGCGACTCTTGGTTTTGCACAAACATGGGAAGTGTTTGAAATTACTGAATCTCAAAAATTGGATCAGTCGGTTAAATCACCTCACATTTTAAACCGATGAGAGCCAATTATATTGGCGACGGCGTGAGCTTCAAATGATTTCTGGTGACGGCGACGCGTTGGAAAATTTTAGATCAGCTTCCATGTGTCAAACTGTTGATTTTTTGTTTATGTGTTTGTCATAGATAAAGGAAATAACTAGATATCGCACATGCCTTGGGAAATTTTCTTGTTCAATGGGATATTTTCAAGATGGAGCTGAATGCAATAATTATAACATTTGATTCCAAATAAAATATAGCTTGCGAGATGTATTTGGAACAGGTGATAGCAGTGGGTGTTGTAGGCAACATCAACAGGCATTTTGTTTTGTGTAGTGGGCCGATGCTGTACCAGTCAACACAAACGAATACCAACAATAACAGTACACCAAAAAAGCACATAACCAAAATGCATTTGAATTGGAAAGTGGGGAACACAACGACATGAAAAAATCTAAATTAGTTGTTCGAATAGCACAACCTGGAAAATGATTCTATTTTTGTATTGAAAAAATGTCCCACACTGTTGAATAAACGTCAGTGAATGTTATGAGAAACGTCAATGAAAGTTACAAAACGACAACACAGCACCTAGTGGCAATACTTGACAACGCCTATGCGATATCTAGTTACTTATTTCCTTTATCTATGGTGTTTATTATGGTTGCATTTTCTTGATTTTTAGCAGAGTTGCATCAAATTGTACACCAGTTTAAAATGAGGTTAACAATTAAACTTCCGTTTTTAAAGACTGGCTGGGTTAACTGAGTTAACCTTCGTAATGCGTTAAACTTGGTCGGTGTAAATGCGGTACTAACCTTCTAAATACGCTAATCTTGGACGCTGTAAATGGTATATAATGTCGCATTTACACCGCAGTTTATAGCGGCCATGTTAGCAATAACCTTGTTCTGTAATCATTGCCGTTTACACCACCCAATTTGAAATTAATTTGGCCTTTCAGGTGGCAGCTCCGTGCTTAGACAAACTCCGCGCCGAGACAGAATTATCGAAGACTGTGCCACAATAGAAAAATGAAGGTGTCGGCTATTCGTTTTTCCAGTTTTTTACGTTTGGGATGTTTCTGAAATAACTGAAACTTTAAAATTGGATCAGTGGGTTAAATCGAACACCTGCATAGTGGAAAATTCTCAATTAAAATGAGTTTTCGTTAGTATTTAGTTTGATGAATTTTTTAATAGCATCATTCCAAACAACAGCTGATGAATAGCTGTGGCTAGATCGGAAATAGCCATACGGTTTGCCAGGAATCATGAGGATGCATTTTGCAAAACTTAAAAAAAACTATATCTCTATTAATAGAGAAATAGAATGGTCTAGAACTTGAATAGCAAAATAAAACAGTATTTCTTAAACGGCCGAATAAATAAAAATCCATCCCTGATGGATTTGGGTTCTTATAAGTTCATAGCTTTCGTTCCGCTTAACTTTATCTTTGTTTGCAAATAATAACACATTCGAAATAGACACAGTTAAAGTTATCGTTCGAATTGAAATGACAAGATTGTGGAATCCAAATAAAATTACTTTCAACTAGAATCGGAACGACAGCATTCGATTGACATCAAGCAACAAACACTAACGAAGGTTTTAATACAAAGGTTGCTTGAAATCCGGTACTGAATTTCAAAATTCAAAATTACAATTATTATTCTTGTTCTGGACAATTGAATATTTAGGAAATCTCTAATGCGAAAAATTATTTGCAAACCTAGATTATTCACTTTCAAGGACTAAAGTCGCTGATTACTAAGATTAATTCATAAACCCATTTTTCACATACATTACAAACCTATCGGGTGGTCAAGTATCAAGTATCGTTTTGTTATTTTGACACTGATATGTAGAGTTTTTCTGTTCGAAAAATTGACTACAAGTCAGAATCATAACTCCGCGAACCAAACTGAATCGCTATACTCTGGAACAACGTTGTGGCAACAAAGTGAGTGTTGTGTTGCCTAAACTATGCGTTTGATGAAAGGAAGTTTTGGCCGAAATAAAGCACCCACCGTATGTGCTGTACGCAAGTTTGTGCAAAATGTTCGTGAGACTGGCTTGCTAGTGAACAACACTCATGGCCCCCGTTGTCGTACGATGCGTACTAACGTTAACGTGACTGCTGTGGCTGAAAGTGTGTAACTCAATCCAAGAACATCGACTCGCCATCGATCTCATCGACTCGGCATTTCACACACCACATTAATGAGAATATTGCACATAGATCTCGGATTATGCGCTTACAAGGTCCAGGAGTTGACTGGGCAATTGAAGGCAAACGGCCATCCAGTTTGAACCTTACAGAAGCTCCAACCGGACATCTAATTTAGCCTAAAAATCATCTTTTCGGACGAGGCGCATTTTCATCTCGGCAGCAATGTCAACAAACAAAATTGCCGCATCTGGAGATCGGAAATCCCGCACGTCATTGTTGGGAAGCCAATGGCTTCGCCGAGAGTCATAGTTTGGTGTACATTATTTTGGAGTGGTGGTATAATTGAGCAATTTTTTCGAAAATGCTGCTGGGCACGCCATTTCTTTCAACTGCGAGCCATGCAGAGCAATGACTTGGGACTTTTTATGGACTGAAATGAAAGATATGAACTTGGATAATCTTTGGATTCAGCAGAATGGCGCGCCATGTCACACAGCTCATCAAACAATCGATCTTTTTCACACGAAGTTCGGTAATCGTGTTATCAGCCGTCTTGGCGATGCCAATAGGCCACCTCGGTGCTGTGATTTGACACCGTGAGATTTTTCTTTTGAGGCGCCGTTAAAGACGGATACTATGCGAATAATCCAGACACGACCTACAACCTTTAGGCTAATATCGTCCGAGCCATTCGTGAGATAGAACCAGAAACGGTGGATAAAGTTTTAGAAAATTGGACTGACAGGAATCGTGTTCCATGAATAATAAAAATATTTGTTATTCCTAATAAAGCCATAATATACTAAAATAAATTAAATTTAGTTCACTTTATTTAATTGTTGAAAAGATAATTGTATTTGGACCACCCTACATCTGGAGTTTTAAAATTCAACGATGTCAAACAAAGATACAACTTTTTAATGTATCAAGGTTTTTTAAATCCAGAGATTTGGGAAATTCAGAGAATTGTGATTTTTTTGTTCTTTAGAATTTGTCTTTCGTATTTTCAGAATGTAGTATTAAGGATAATGGGATTTCAGAAAATCTCTTTCTTTTCTAAAAATGATGTAAACATGCGATAAAGTGTTTCCTAAAGTAAATCATACAGTTTTAAGGACATAAATTACAGTACACTAAGATTCTGCAATAATTGGTGCACTTCTTCAATTCCAAGGAGTTTTGTTGTAAACTTGGATCTGGAGTTTTGCATTTCAATTGAGAGTTTGTATGTTATTGAAAGATTTCTCGAAAAAAGACTTTATGAAATTCGGTATTAAAGATTTAAAAATTTAATTTTCTGAATTTGGCATCCAGATTATACAAATGCTTAATCATGGACAGCGTTTTCAAGAAGTACGTTTAGTACGATGGAATCATGCGATATATTGTCTTAGGATGTCAATCTTTGACTGAAACCATTCAGTGTTAAGGACTGAGGAATTCTTAGCAGAAGGCTCACATTTGTCAAAAAACTGGAGTATTTTCTGTAATAACTGTTAAGTTTTTTGAAAACGTGAATATGGAATTTCACCTGTCGAGCAGTTGCAATGATTTAATATATCAAGTATTTTGAAATCCTGAGATGAAGTTTTAGGATTTAATTTTGAGAACTTTCCTTCAAGAAAAGGATAATGTTTTCAAGAAATTATTTTTAAACCTTTAAAAAAAAGAGTTTGGAAAACATACGTCACCACTATCAGTGTTGGGATTTTTTAATTTGCATTGAATTTCAATTTACATTACTTTATCCAATGCTAATACAAAATAATTATCATTGGTCGCAGTGGCAATTACAACATTTTTAACTTCCATTTGCTTAGGCAATGAAAATTAAGGTTGTGGAATTGTAATTGACGCCAATTGTATAGAGACACCAACTCTCTCAGTAAATTGATGGCATGTGGTGTATTGCAGATGAGAGGTTGGATGTTGGAAAGTATTGCTTTAATAACACCAGATAGAGGCAATGGCTCAAACCATCCAACAATAAATCAGCAACGGCATTTCGATTAGTGCGTTAAAATTTTTGAGTAAATACACCACAAATATATACAACAATAAAATATATCAAAAAAAGTCAAAAATACGTTTCAATTTCACAGTTTTTCATCAAAACGACATGAAAAATCTAAGTCCACAATTTTTTGTTTTTGTAATTCCACCTGGTGTAAGTCAATTTATGTCAAATAACTCTCTATCGCACCGACCGCACCACGAATAGTGTGAAATGAAATGTCACATGAGAACAATGACAGCTCTATACGTCATTACTTTATGTTATTTAAATTCTGAATTTGCATTTGTAGGTTCTGGTTTTTGAAAATTGAAGAAAACACAGAACATTTGTACAAGTGAATGAAATATTTATAGAGTAATGTCATACAGAGCAGCCATTCTTCTCATCTGACATTTCCTTTCACACTATTCATGGCGTAGACTAATACATTCATAGATACATTTATTCTCTCAATAAATTGAACATTGGTTCAATTATACCAGATAGAGGCAATAGTGAACAACGTCCAACAAAGGAACAACAACCGAATTTCGTGTTTTTGTGGAAAATTAGATGTGTTAAATACAATACAAATATATGCCAACGACAAAAGTCAACAAAAAAGTGCAAAATACATTTAAATTGTTCAGTTCTACACCAAAACGACATGAAAAAGTTAAGTGAACATATTTTGTAACTCCACCTGGTGTAAGTTAATTTTAAATTTAATTTCTCTCATTTCCACAAACCTACGATGAAAAGTATGAAATGAAACGTCAGATGAGAGAATAAATATATCTATGTATGTATTAGTCTATGGTGTGCCCGTTGGTGGTGCAACAGTTCTTGTACATGATAACGTGGGTTCGATCTCTGCTCTGACCACCTTACATTTATTTTCGCGACGGTCACCTCGCTTAGCGATGACGACACTATCGAGTATTTAGCATAGAAATAGCTTCTCAAAGTACGGAACCGGTGTAAAACTGTGGGTCCCACTCAGTGAGTTTAGCGCACAACTCACTGGTTGTGAGAAGCTCTCCCAAATCCCTGCAGGAGATGTAATGGGAAGCCATTTTGTTTTTATTTCATGCAAATGTCGTTGTCATGAAAGTCTAACTTTGTCACACTTTTTCCAACATTTCGGCCGATATCTTATCAATGGCACTTTTAATCTTGTCGTCCAAGGCAGCAATCTTGGTTGGTTTGTCCCTATAGACGAGAGACTTCATGTGCACCACCATAAAATAGTCGAGTGGAATCAAATGGTACGAACGGTTCGGTCAATTGACAGAACCACAACGTGGGATTAATTGCTCACCAAACTCGCCTCTCAATTGGTTCATGGTATCACGTGCAGAGTGGCATGTGACACAGTCCTTTTAAAACCTCATGTCATATAAGTCTAGTTCTTCCATTTGGAACCAAAAACAAAGTCGAAAGATCATCGAACAGTACCTTGCTCCATTGATCGTGTAACGTCTTTGAAGAAGTACGATCCAATGATGCCGCCGCACCGGCCCATATACCGCACCAAACTGTGCATATTTCGGGGTGCATTGGCAGCTTCTGAACAGCCTCTGGTTGACCTAAAATAAATGGACGTAACTTAGGAAGCACATTTTTCAGAGAGCACGAATTTTGATCATAAATCTCAATGATTTGCATGCGTTGTTCGTTTGAGGCTATTTTGAGAAGCTTTTTTCATGGCTAAGTACTCGATGGCATTGCCATCACTAATCGAGATCGAGAACCCACGTTCTAATGTACAAGAGCCGCGCACACTGACCATTGCACCACTGAAGGCCACAATTACAGTTAGATTTATTGAAAACCGGGATATGCAGTAAAGCGCTTCAGTTGAGACCTCGTGAGAATATGAAACAAATCTACAAGATTTTTAAATGAAGAAGTTTCTTGAAATTCGTGGCTACAAAATTTTCGAATTTAAACTGATGTTTGTGAAATATATAATTTTGAAAGTTGAGCTAAGGGGATTTCAAACCAAAAATCAGATACATAACTTGCATATATGAACGATAATTGATCTAGGTGTTTAGTAAGCCTACATCTTTTCGACTTCGGAAACAAGTACACGCTGAAAAATATTGCAACTTATTGCAGGAACCATATACATGTTCGCAAGACACCAGTGTTATCAGCAATTTTCAACAAACAAATCCACATTTCGGTCACAAATACATATATTTTAACCTATTAATCATTGTGTCTGAAACTTGATATATTGAATAGTAAACACAATGTGTTTTGACACAAGTATACTATATTTGTGTCAAGCTACAAACACGTTATATTTGCATCCAAACAATAACCGGTTGGAACGAAGTTCCTTTAGCTATATATTATGTACTAGTTAGTTCCAACACGCCTAAGGCGCTCGTTGAAAAATACAATAATTTAAATGGATCTTTAAGAAAATATACTTTTTGTAAAATTACGAACTTTTTTTAAGATAATTTTTTTTTTTTGTAGAATGTATTTTTTTAAATATATTTTTAGGACCTTTTCGTAAGAATATGTATTATATTTTCCCCAAAAGGTCGTTTTTTAAAGAGAGGTACTTCTTTTATTAAAAGCTAATGTTTTTTTAAGAAAAGGTAATATTTTTAAGAAGAGTACTTTCTGTAAGAAAAAGCCATAAGAGTATGAATTTTTTTTTACAAAAAAGTACTTTTTTAAGAACAGGTACTATTTAAAGAAGTGATACTCTTTTTAGGAAAAGGTTATTTTTTTAAGGAAATGTACTTATTTTCAGAAAGACTACTTATCTCAAGAAAAGGAAAGGTATTATTTTGTTTTTAAGAAAATGTACTTTTTAGAAAAGAAATTTTTGTAAGAAAATGTATTTTTTAAGAGAAGGTACTTTTTTAAATATAAAAAATGAAAATAATATTAAGCTAATAAATAAGCTTTATATTATTTAAAAAAGTCTTGAGCTTGAAGAAATTTAGTAAATTGTAAGTTTAAAAAAAGGTACTTATTTAAAACAAAATTCCTTTTTTTCAGAAAAGGTACTTTTTTAAGAAAATTCACTTTTTTCAGAAAAGGTACTTCTTAAGATAAGGTATTTTTTTAAGAAAAGGTACTTTGTTTAAGCATATGAATAGGTTTTTTTTGAGAAAATTAAATTTTTTTAAACTTCTTTCACTTTGGCTGTTCTTAATTTACTTTATATTGGGTTCAAAACTACAATATATACTAAATATTGGTTACAGGCTACACCTAGAAAACTTTCCATTAAACAAGAAATTTCCCAAGATATGTTAGTCTAGACACAACCCAAAGCAAAAAGTACCCAATAGAGTTGATAATACTGGGTTCTAGCATAATAGTGTTAAAAAAAATTGTTTAATTTTTGTTCATTTAAAAAAAAGAGTTCGATCCAAAAAAAGACAAATTTTTCAGTGCGTAACTTAAAACAGAATTGTACATAATTTTGGTTTTACTGAATTGGGACTTTACAGAAATTACTACGGTTTGTGATAGGTTTGAACGGGTGTAGTCCCGACCTGATGAAGATGATGCTTTTCAAACATCGACAGGATCATTTAGAGAAAGTACGTTGATAACAATACTCGCGAATGTTTAAATTGTTTCACAAACCAAATATTTGTCCTTTAGCTCAAAGATCTGGTGTTTTCCAAACGGGAAACGCTGGTAGCATTAGTGTAGATTCAAGCTACGTATTCAGTTCCTGTGAAATTTTCGTTAGAAATACTGGCCTTTATCTCTAAACGTTGCAGAGATTTACCACCTATCTCTGATTTACAATGCAAATATTTCATTAATAGTTCTTCTTCGCATTCTTCTTCGTACTTCATATGGGAACGAAAATTACATTAAAGCTGAATACAGCGCGTTCTTAGGTAAAATAAAGAACTAAATACTATCCCATTACCGTCGGTGGTGCAATGGTAGTGTGCGCGGCTCTTGTGCATGATAACGTGGGTTGCTACCCCTGCTCTGACCACCTTAAATTTCTTCCGACGGCGGTCACCTCGCTTAGTGATGACGACACTATCGAGTGAATAACCTTCTCAACATACCGTTCGGAACCGGTGTAAAACTGTTTCCGTAAGTGTAAAACTAGAACGCACACAGCTCACTGGTTGTGAGAAGCTCTCCCTAATCCCCTCGTGGGATGTAACGGGAAGCAATTTATTTATTTTATATTATCCCCTTGCAACCTATGAATGACCGGTGTAGAGCTTCTCTAAGTTTTACACAGACTCCGAATGTGTTTTTTGAGAAGCCTCTTCATGGCTATTTACACGATAGTGTCACCGTTGCTAAGAGAAGTTATCGTCGCCGAAAGAGATATAAGTCGGCCAGAGCAGGGATCAAAACAACGTTCTCATGTAACTACAAGAGTCGCGAAAACTAAACATTGCATCATCTATGTTCGCAGGTATATAATCGGACCTGCTCTGTAAACAGAATCCAGACAAACATAAAACGTTTCAGAATATTTGGGTTTCTGTAAAACAATTCAGAATAAAAATATCAGTTTTGAATTAGAATGCAAATGCTTTGTGATTTAAAAACAAACAATTCAGAACAAAAATATTTCATGTTTTAAGAACATCAAAATTGTAGACTTTTTATTCTGAAAGAAAATTCTGATTCAAAATGATTCTGTATGCAGAACAGGGCCGAATATTAAATTTTGGACCTGTTTCTCATCTCATGTCCACAAAACTCTCATCCGATTCGTTACAGTGCTGATTAAATGTTCTCCAAATATCTTCCATGTCTTACCTGGTTTGTACTATTCTCCAACGGCGATAATTCCAAATGCAACACATTTATACCCAACTCTTCGAACACCTGCAATGCCCTGGCCAAATTTCCCACTTGATTCTTTAAAGTGAATATTATTGAGACCTTATCACCCGCAGAACATTGCTGCAATCCTGCGTCATTCCCGGCCGGCACAATGGTGTTATTAAATCCCGGCTTTTCCTGAGGAGGCAACAAGACAACAATGTTGTTACTATTCTCTTGATTTATCCTCGATTTTGGTATGGATGTCAGGCCAATATTTTCACTTACACTGCCCGTGGCGTTTATTGAATCTTTTTTATTTGAACGGGTACCATGCAAGGGACTTCCCTGTTTCACGGCCCATTCTTGGTCACCACTGCGATAGAGCCAAAGACCCAATAAACTTTTACCCGACGCACTCATTATTTTGCCCGAACTTTCGAGTGTTTTTCAAACCGTACAGCGCGACTTGCCACTGGCAACTGAAAGGCACTTTGGTATCCTGGGTGCCTTTTATATCCTTGAGCCCAGCAAGCACCTCACACAGAAGGCATCATCACATCGTTACCATACATTTAGGCATAAACGCATACATGCATACATGCGTGGTCTAGGTTGTACTATGTATATAATATTGCGTGTGTGTTAGTTTGAGAGTGTGGGTTTGTTGGAAAGATACATATCTCAAAGCAGCGAACCCACCCGCTTACAAGTTCAAGTCATTCTCTATCATTCATTCATACATTCGTTCACTTATGTTCCCTTTCCTTTTCGACTGCAACAAGTGTGAGTGCTTGAGGATTCCCATCTTCTTCTTTGGTTTATATGTATTTCAGTGAAATGCTGATGAAATTTACTTTGGCCAATTTCTATTTGCCTGACATTGGCATTGTTATACACTACAGCTTGGATGCACTTCGTCCCGCAGGCGGATATTTCGAGTTGAGTACAAAATAAATATTGAACTGATTGTCAGTATTTTATTTTGAAACGCAGCGATTTGATAAGAACTTTTTGAGGCAAATTGGTTACAAAGTTTAAGAGTTCATGACAAAGTTCGATAGGAATGGAATTGTTCTAATTTAAAATTCGACGAAATCATTAGAAAGTGTAAAGCGCCGGCTTAGATAAGTTGTCAATTTATACACAAGAAGGTTGTAAAATCCCTTACTGAACCATATCAATACTATTTTTGAGTTGATTCATTTTTATATTTCAATACACACCGCCGGGGTGCGTGACTCTTGTACATATACGCTGAAAAATGTGCCTTTTGTTGTTGTTTGGATGCAAACATAATGTGTTTGCAGCATTGTGTACAAACATATTGTGTTTGCTATTCAATATAACATGTTTGGAACACAATGATTAATAGGTTATAATATATACATATGTATTTGTGACCCAAATGTGGGTTGTTTGTTGAAAGCTGCTGAAATCAAAATCGTGACAGACAATAAAGAATTATCACGAAAGCAATGCTTGCAAACATGTACATGGTTCCTGAAATATGTTGGTGGGCCCGTTATTTTTCATCTTGTAAAAACTCGGATTCGGACCACCTTTCACTGATTTCATTGATAGTCACCTCGCTCAGTAACCGCGAATAATTTGACACGGAAACAATATTTAAATCCTACCGATTGAAAACAACGTAAAACAGTACGTCCCGCTCGGTGCCTCTTAATATTGAAGAGCGCACGGTTCATTGCGAAAGAAGCTCTAACCCAAATCCCTTCAAGAGAAGTAATAGGAAACAATGTTGAAGGGGACGAAATCGAAGACGTTGTCTGATAGACAAGTTTCTGTTAGAGAAGTTGCCAACAAGCTGAAGGTGTCGCACACGACCATTGAAAACCATTTGAAACGGCTTGGACTTGTCAAAATCCTTGACATTTGGGTTCCGCACGAGCTTAAGCAAACCCACTGAACATAGAAGATAAGCACTTGAGATTTATTGTTCAAACGCAATACAAATGATCCATTTTTAAAACGCATTCTCACTGGAGATGAAAAATGGATTCTTTACAACAATGTCAACCGAAAGAAATCCAAGAACTCTAGGCCCCACACATCTTTGCAGATTCGGCAAAAAATTATGGAGCATGGTTGGTGATGAAGTGATCCACATCCACCTTATAGTCCCTATTTGGTACCTTCGGATTTTCATTTCAGTCTGCCAAACTTTTTTCATGGATAATCCTTCAATACAGAAGTGGACCTTCAAACCGAGTTGTTCGAGTCTATTTGTGGGACGGACTAGACATTCTATGAATATGGGTTGCCTGAACGATGGCAAAAGGTCATTGAACAGTATGGCACCTACATTATAGATTACAATTAATTTACTTTATTTTATTGACTATATTACAACCTCATGAGATCAGACGTCTTACACATATTAATTAAACAAACAAATTAAATAAATTTCAACATATTCTTCCAACTGGCTCTATCCTTCGCCTTTTCTCAGGACAGGACACGGGACTGTCCTAGGAGGTGGAAAGTTTCTGATAGCTATTCACTTGGGAGTGGCCAGAAATGATTCCTTCATTGGGCAGTCCAAACAGCTCACTACTTCCACGGTAATGCGATCACTGATACGTCTCAGGATTATTAGGTGACCCTGTCACTGAAGCTCTTCGAAGTAATGGACATATTCTTCTGTCCTTTGAAGGCGGATGAGCCAACACCCCTGGCCAACGGCGGATCAAAATTGAAGAAACCAAAATCCAGTTTCGATACACTGCATTCTGGTCAGCGTCTGATCCATAATGGGCGGCTGAAAAATAATCATCCTGGCACTAGGTAAAATGCAAACCACGGTGGGCTGGGTTTGCCTCCCGCCACCGTTATATTGGCAATGAAAATATACGTAGAAAATAATAAACAAAGAAACGCCCCAACTGTTGGCGACCCTCGCAAACGTTATAAGGACCATGATTAAAGGATATGTACCTGGAATGTGCGAACGCTATACAGGACTGGTGCCACTTTCCAACTGGCTGATGTCCTCGGAAAATATAAAGCTGACATCACAGCGATCCAGGAAATGCGATGAACAGGATATGGTTGCACCAGACAGAAAAACTTCGATATTTACTACAACTGCCATGAGCGAAAGCACGAATTTGGGTGCGGATTTATAGTAGGCAAGAGACTGCGACACCTAGTTTCAAGGTTCAGCCCAGTGAATGACCGCGTAGCCACAATTCGTATCAAGGCGAAATATATTGACATCTCGTTAATTTGTGTGCACGCACCGGCAGAGGATAAAGATGATGAGGTCAAAGAAACATTTTATGAGCGCCTGGAGGAAGTATATGAACGCTGCCCTGACCACGACATTAAGATTATTCTAGGCGATTTTAATGCCAAATTAGGAAAGGAAAGTGTCTTTCGACCAACCATCTGTAATCACAGTCTACATGATACCATCGCCGATAATGGAATAAGACTGATAGACTTCGCCGCTGCAAAGAACATGGTAGTTAGTAGCACACGATTCCAGCATAAGGACATTCATAAGGAGACCTGAATATCTCCTGATCACCGGATGAAGAACCAGATTGATCACTTGGTAATAGATGGCAGGCACTATTCTAGTGTAATGGATGTAACGGGTTTTTCAATAAGAGCGCTACAAAAGGTTTTAGATACCAATGAAATTCTTTATTCCTGTGAAAGTACGTTCGATGCCATTATGTATGGAACTCGATTTCTTTTGCATGGCCACCACGGGCACGCTTGCAGAAGTCCAGACGCTGAACCCAATTTTCGACGGTTTTCAAGCATAAATCGGCCGATACTGCTGCAATTTCACGTTCGATATTCGTACGAAGTTCATCAATCGTCGCTGGCTTGTTCGCATAGACCATAGACTTGACGTAGCCCCACAGGAAATAATCTAACGGCGTCAAATCGCATGACCGAGGCGGCCAATTGACTGGGCCATTTCGTGAGATAAAACGTTCACCAAACTTGGTTTCCAATACATTGATTGTGGCATTCACTGTGTGGCTTGTGGCGCCGTCCTGTTGGAACCACATGTCCTCCAAGTCCATATTATCCAATTGGGGCCCAAAATATTCGGTTATCATTGAACGGTAGCGATTCGCATTCACAGTAATGTGCCCGTCTTGATCATCACGGAAGAAGCCGCCGGCCCATAAACCGCACCAAACCGTAATTTTTTCGGGATGCAATAATGACTCATGGATTACGTGTGGATTGCTGTCTGACCAATAACGCATATTTTGCTTATTGACGAAGCCATTCAGCCAGAAGTGAAATTCAGAATTCAGAAATTGGACGTAGCGCTCTTAAAGTTGAGGCCACTGACTCCAAATTTCGGTAGTAAATTTTAATAATTTCGACTCGTTGTTGGCTCGTATATCTTTCCATGATGAAATGGCAAACCTTACGGAAGAGAAATGTCAAAAGAGCGGGAAAAAATATGGCGTCGTTTGCTGTCCCTATCGATTTACTTTTGTAGCGTCTCTGTTGAAAAACCCGTTACGTGTGATTCGAGGTGCCAATATCGACTCAGATCATTACCTGGTGGCTGCGAAAGTTCCCACAAGACTGAGCAGGGCGAAAAACGTACGAAGCCGAACAAAGGTAAAGCTGGATATTGACAAACTACAAATACCGGAGATATCAATGTCCTATCGACAGAGTCTCTCTCTTCTGGTAGAGTGGAGTGGGTAGAGTGTCCTGTATTCAAAAAGGGTGATCCGTGTGTCTGTTCCAACTATCGCGGTATCAGTCTTTTATCCATCGCGTATAAGGTCTTGTCTAGCGTATTATGTGAAAGAGTAAAGCCAATTATTGAAAACCTGATTGGAGGTTATCAGTGTGGTTTTAGACCAGGCAAGTCCACAACTGACCAAATATTCACGCTACGCCAAATCCTGGAAAAGACCCACGAAAAGCAAATCGATACGTACCACCGTTTTGTCGATTACAAAGCTGCTTTCGATAGCCCCATACGGGGAAAACTGTACGAAGCTATGTCTGAACTTGGTATTCCGCCAAAACTGATTCGCCTCTGTAGAATGACGCTGACCAATACCAAATCGGCAGTGAAAGTGGGGAAAGACCTCACTGAACCATTCTGTACCAAGCGAGGACTGAGACAAGGCGACACTCTTTCGTGCAATCTCTTCAACATCTTAATGGAGATAATAATGAGAAAGGTTGCAGTAAATACGAACAAGACCATTAACACGAAAAGCCATATATTGCTGGCGTATGCTGACGACATCGACATCATTGGGCGAAATTTGCGAGAGGTTACTGCAGTATTTTCAAGAATCGGAAAGGAATCAGCGAAGGTGGGTCTTGTTGTTAATGAGGTCAATTCAAAATTGATGCTGTCAACGACTAGAGAAACCTCTCGACTTGGTCCGCACTTGATAGTTGACAACCGATTTAATTTTGAAGTGGTAGATGAATTTGTCTACCTTGGATCCGCCGTGAACAAGGACAACAACGTCAGCCTGGAGATAAATAGGAGAATTGTGCTTGCAAATATTTTGGGCCCAGCAAGCAGTTTAGGAACAAAGCCCTCTCTCGACGGGCAAAAGTCCAGCTATATTAGATTCTCATTTTACCTGTCTTGACATATGGCTCCGAAACTTGGGTCAAATCGCAAGCGGATGAAAAACACCTGTGAGTATTCGAGAGAAAAATTCTCCGTAAAATACATGGGTCCTGTTTTTTATTTTAGCGATTTTCTTATTTTAGCGATTTTAAAAAAAATCTTCCATATGAAAGATGGAAAAAGAAACAAATTATTTATTTTTATTCGTTTCCGAGATATAAATTTGAAGTTTTAGCGACATTTAGAAAAAAAGTGATGCCGTATTACATACATCCATTGGCAAAAGCCTCCTACGGCTTTAAAAAGTTATTATTTTTGCTATTATGTTATTATGGCTTTTTTTATTTTAGCGATTTTTTTTATTTTGGCGATTTTTTAAACAAATTCTTCCATACGAATTGGACCACTTTCTGAAAAACCCCTGGAAGCCCGCAAAAATTGGTTATATTTTTCGATTGGACGCACCGATTCCGAGATAGAGACATAAGGGCATTTCAGCGATTTTTTATTGGGAAAATTTTAGTTTTACTGATTTAAAAAAAACTGATGCCGTATTACATAAAAAAAATAAATGGTTTCCCATTACATCCCATGAAGGGACCGGGGAGAACTTCTCACAATCACTGAGGTGTGCGCTTTCCAGTTTTCACTCACTGATTGGGACCTACAGTTTTACACCGATTCCGAACGGTATTTTGAGAAGCTTTTTCATGGCTATATACTCGATAGTGTCACCGTCACTATGCGAGGTGACAACCGCCGAAAGAAATTTTTTTTTTAAGGTGGTCAGAGCAGGGTTCGAACCCAGGATCTCATGTACAAGAGCCGCGCACACTAACCATTGCACCACCGACGGCCGTATTACAGACATCCATTAAGTCCTCCTACGGCTTAAAAAGTTATTATGTTTGCTATTGGAGTTATAGCGAGTTATAGGAGGCGATCCGAGTTATAGCTATTTTTTTTTTATTTCAGCGATTTTCTTATTTTGGCGATTTTAAAAAAAAATTCTTCCGTACGAATTGGACCACTTTATGAAAAACCGTTAGAAGCCCGCAAAAATTGGTAATTTTTTTGTTTGGGAGCTCCGTTTCCGAAATGTGGATACAAAGGCTTTTTAGCGATTTTTTATTCGAAAAATATTAGGTTTAGCGTTTTTTTGGTTTTTTATGTAAAAAGTTTATAAACGATCGCTACCCATTCCCCATGGCAATAATAATGTTTTACCCATTACCCACGAAATACGAACCGTGGTCCGAGTATCGATGTAAAAGCACGGTAAAATTGTGGCCGGAAGCATAAAACCTGTCATTGAAACTATGGCATTATTTCGTTTATTATCCGCAGTAAGCAAACACGGCAGTCATTTTACAATATGGCTAGTAAAATGGTAAAGAAGGCAGTTTTGGAAGCCATATTCTCGGTTCCTACCTTAAGTAAGCACTTAACTTGAGCATAAGTCTAAAATATAGCTACCAAACCTGTATTATTTGTCATTTTATAAGGTTTTCCCATCTTCAGTAAACAAATTTAAATTGTAGTTACGTTGTTTTGCATTTCATCTGACTATATGTAGCTGTTAGTTTCTATAGAATTTAAAATCAATAACTGGTATACTATATCTAACCAGACATGTTGGAAATAGAGGTTCGGTTGAATGACCATTAGAAAGGTCTTGATATAACCGTCGAAATCCACCATATATAGTTCATATATTTTGGATCTGGATCCTTTTCATAATTGTCGAACAATTCTACTTTAGAATATATCTTTATGTCAACCTTTCCTAATACCATCTACTGATATCGACTGTACATCTTAGAAAGAAACTAAAAGTCAAACATCTCTTCGTAAATATCGACTTCAAGTCTTTGCTACCAATAAAGAACTCATGTCGTCAGCGACTCCACCCTCACCCACATGATATGCTTAAGGCTTAAAGTGCGTAGGTTGCCCCATATAAATGTAGATTTGTAAACTTGTATAGCCTTTGAATGACTTCAATGTAAACCTTTATTTGATTGGCTAAATCATCAGGAAAACAGACTCAGTTTAGTTTTCGTTACGGCTCCAAAGTGACGTCAACCTCGATGCGCTTCTCTTGTCTTCTGCTCAGGCTATGGATCATTTCCTTTGCCATTGGTTGTTGTTGTTGTTGTTGGGCCTAGTGTTGTAAGGAGCCAAGGATGTTAGGTGATGTGATGGTGGTGTGTTGAAACTTTGTTTGCTCAATGATTTTTCTATAAAGGGCATGAAACTGACTTTTGGTTTTTCCCCAATGTGACACAATTAAATAGTATATGCGGGTTAGAGAGAAACTTTTCCCATTCACATACGACGACTGACTATCCCTTGGAAAATAATGCCTTGCTTGGCTTAGTTGTGTATCTATGCGAATGTGGATGGACTGAATAAAGTAAAGTGCTTGTGAATCCTTTAATTTTCGCTTTTCATCTCGTAACGATAACGAAACTTTTTCGAAAGTCTTTACATGCAGTTTAAATAAGAGAGGATGTGTAAAGGATTTAAGGATTCAAAAGCAACAAGTTGCTGTCAGATAATATTTGTGAATATACTGGTATGCAATATGATTTAGTAAATGATTCCAATCGCATGTGAATATGAGATAGTGGTTGGTTGGTTGAAAAGACTGCAAGACAGCACGCTGTCAAGCAGACTTAGGCTAAAGAAGCCCATTGTGACTGCAGTTTCCCCTATAGCAACTATTGTCTAGTCGTCTAGCCAATTTGCCCTTTCAATGAATTTGTCCATAAAACCTGCAGGAATATCGTGTAGGGCTACGGTGCTAACTAAATGTGTCCCGAATATCCTACTTCTCAGTCCTGCCAGAGCAGGGCAATCCAAGAGGTGTTTCGTCGTTTCCTCGTCCTCTTACATGCAGCATCTACAGAGAGTGGGCGTGTTTTCCTACAAGACAATGTCCCGTAAGTAAGTGTTCCTATCATTGTGGATAATCTGCCTCTCGGCAAGTTAAGTAGTTGCCTAGGGCTCTATCTGTCCACCTGTGGCCAGAGGACCCTGGCTTGTTTGCAAGTTGAAGTAAGTCTCCACTTGTCCTTGAACATATTATCGGCCCACTGCCTGATCTGCAAACGGCAGGTAGACATTGGTATACTAACCCCTTTTTAGCCGGAAGAACCTGTGTCGTAGTGCCCTGTCTAGCTAACGCATCCGCTACGCAATTGCCTGGAATTTCGCTGTGTCCCGGTACCCGGATGAGCCTGATGTCAATATACTCTGCCATCACCCTAAGTGATGAGTGGCATTCTTTCACAGTCAGGGACGTAGCAAACATGGCTTCCAGGGATTTTATGGCAGCCTGGCTGTCTGTGTAAATACATATTCTTCGGAGGGTTGTGACACTACTTTTCAGTATTAGTGACACTACACTACAGTGATCAGGCAGCTTGAAGGTGATATTTACATGTAGGTCCGGTGAATGGACCCCATAGCCTACTTGCTCGTCCAACTTTGATCCATCCGTGAAAAATCTGATACTACTGGTATCCCCTTCCAGTGATTTTTCCCAGGTATTCCCGTTCGGAATAGAAGTCCTTACATTTGTCGCTGGTAGAAGGTAGGGGATACAGTAGTCCGTTTTTACGGCAATAGAGTTGATCCGGTGTAGCAATTCAGCGTGTCCGTAATGCACCGATATCATCAGGCAGCTTCGAGCGCCCCTTTACAGCAGTAAAGAGCAGTAGATGCCTTTTTCACCCTCTTCTCCACATTCGGTTTCCACGACAGTTTTCTGTCGAGAATTATTCCCAGATCTTTAACCTTTTCCGTCAACTATAATTGCACCCCATTAACTGACGGCAGTTCAAATGCGGGTATTTTATATTTCCGAGAGAAGAAGATAAGCTCGGTTTTAAGTGGGTTAAGTGATTGGCCGTTGTTAGCGGTCCAGTTCGAAATCAGACTAAGTAGGCTGGTTGTACGAATGCTAAGTAAATTGAGGTTTCTACCCGTACAGATGATAGTAATATCATCGGCATAGGCAAAGACCTGGCATTCGGCTCTGTCCAATTCAGGAAGCAGTTCATTGACAGAAGTTAACCATAATAGTGGAGGCAGAACTCCCCCCTGCGGTGTCACCCTGTTAACGTTCCTAGCAATTGTATAACCGCCCCATTAAGCTTTGAGGGATCTACCCACCAGAAGCTTCCCAATTAGGCGTGTCAGTAAGCTGTCGACTCCTAAATTCTGTAACGACCTGAGAATCGCCGAAGGTTGAATGTTATTGAAGGCTCCCTCGATGTTCACGAAGGTCCCTAGAGCGAAGACCTTATTCTCAAGAGAGTTATCTATTATGCTGACTATAGAGTGGAGAGCCGTCTCAGTATACCTGCCCTTGATATAGGCATGCTGAGAGCTCGATAGTAGATTCTGTGGAAGATTTATTTAATTAATTAATTATTCCGTCAGGTCCGGCTGATTTATTTACATTTTAATATTCTAGGTGGTTATTATAGATTTCCTGTTTTAAAAACTAATTTTCTTTGGAACTACAAAACGCCAAGAAAAATTTCGTTAATCCCAAACGAAATCTCAGATAAATGAAGTTCGTTTGTGGTATGTAATTGTGGCAAACGAACACTTGTTGAATCAAATATGTTGTTACATTTGTGATAAAAAATAAAACGTTTACGAGCACCGGAAAACGTTTACAACCAACGATATGTGGTAACTATAAACTCAAAATAAATAATAACGTTTCTAGTAACGTTTCCTTCATTTAACACAATCGAGTTTTAGTATCCCCAAGCTCACAATAAATTTTACGAGAACCGAAAAATGTTTGCAATAATCAACTTTTTCGTTTAACGCAACGAGTTGTATTTCACTGAATAGGATATATTTTCGATGTTAGCGTACTCTCATTTATAGGAGTATTTTGACTCCTGAGCTTCTTCAGAAAGCTCTCCAATTAACAAAGACTGGTATTCAATTATATCTTTGCCATGCGCCAATATTGTATGGATTGTCGGGGTCAACTTCTTCTGTGGATACATTTCCGCTAAAAGTGATACAGTTTTCGATGCATATTCTCCATATTTTGTAGAATTAACACTTTCTTTGCAGTTTAAAACATTGATGATCGTTCCCAATGTCTCATCATTTTCGAAAAATCTCGTAGAAGTGTTTCCAGCGGTAGAGTTTCCGTATCCGTACTTGTGACAGTCTACTTTAAGTCCAACTTCTTTAAAAACAGCATCCTGTATTTGCTTCTTTCTGATCCTTCCCTTATCCATAATTGATGTATTTTCATCGAAGTTTTCCTCCTCTTATTGTAGGGTATGACATTCCATATTGGTAATTCTCATCGTTTGTAGAATCGTTTAAATTACCAAAGTTCTTCTGACTCTTTTTGCAAATCGGGTATGACAATGTTGAGGTTGTTCCTGTTAGTTCGTTTGCGTCTTTTCCGTCAACCATGGTCAGGCGGAACTCGTAACTACATTCAATATATAATCCTTTTCCTTCACCGTAGTCCTTATAAGTTCTGCCGATTCCCTTGCAAACTGAAACATTATTACTTACATGGGTTACATGGTCCGATCAGATTACGACAAGTATCTGAACAATATAACGGAGGAAACTGAAAAAGGTAACCTCCTTATTGTGTACTCTCCAATAGGAGCGCTGAACGGCAACAATATCAGGAGTACTGCATCGTCAAAAGCTAATAATCGCATGGATGGATATATTATCACCAGATCGGCAAGTGGAGCGATGGCGTGTATTCTTTACGACACAATCCAGACTTCCGGATGATGAAGATGAGTGTATCCCTTTGGCAGCATTCTCACGTCGCAATCCGAGAAGGGATATTTCGACAGAACCCCGTCGCAAGCAGAGATCGAGACGGCACTGGGTAAAACTAAGGAACAGAAATCTTCTGGTCCTGATAATATTCCAGCCGAGCTGTTGAAATATGGTGCATCAGCGTTAGAAGATGTCATTACGCCGATCATCAAAAGTACATGGATAGACATCAAAATCCCTACGGAGTGGTAAAAGGGAATGGTTGTTGTCACTATCCCAAAAAAAAGGTGATCTAATGCTGTGCAGGAATAGTACTATTGCAACATGCAATAGGTAAAGTAATGGCTACTCTTGTACTTCAGGGGATCTCGCCGAAGGTGGAGCAAATTGTGCGGAAGGAGCAGGCGGATTTCAGGCGGGTGTCAGGCCTGGTCGTTCGTGTGCCGACCACGTGACCACACTCCGTATAATCATAGGACAAACATTTGAACTACATTCGCCTCTGTATCTACTACTATCTATCTAGTCAATCTACTAATATCTACATATCTAGTCTATCTACTACTATATATCCAGTAGTATCTATGTATCTATCTGCTGGCATTTGATTGTGTACCACGCAACTCAATATGGTCCACCTTGACCATAAAGGGGATACCAAACAAGATATTGTCCATGATCCGTGAACTGTACAGCGATGCAAGGGGTCAAGGTCGTTTTGATGGAAGGGAAAGCCAACCTTTCACCACATCTACGGGAGTTAGACAAGGATGTGTATTGTCCGCTGCATTAGTTTTGGTACTTATGGACGAAACAATAGAGGCAACTAATGCTGAAGTACCGTTTGCCATTCAGTGAAATATGTATAAACATCTATATGATATCGACTACGCAGATGACATATGTCTTATGGCCCACAAATTTGGTGACATCGAGGCCTAGTGAAACATAAATAAATGAATGGTTTCCCGTTACATCCCTCGAGGAGATTAGGGAGAGCTTCTCACAACCAGCGAGCTGTGCGCGTTCTAGTTTTACATTCACTGATTGGGACCTACAGTTTTACACCGGTTCCGAACGGTATTTTGAGAATCTTTTTCATGGCTAAATACTCGATAGTGTCGCCGTTTCTAAGCGAGGTGACCGCCGTCGAAAGAAATTTAAGGTGGTCAGAGCAGGGAGCGAACCCACGTTCTCATGCCATTCCACTACCGACGGCCACAAATGGATATACATACGTAGGGGAAAATGGACTTGGATCGGCCATGTACTTGGGCGCCCAACATCAGATTTTTCTATAGCGGCACTTGAATGGAACCCGCAAACGTGTCGAAGGCCAGGAAGATCGCCAAATACGTGGAAGTGGTGCCTGGAAAGGAATATAACCGTGGAACAAAATGTTATCACTTGTCATAGAGAGAAATCGTGGGAGGGAATTCGTTGACGCTCTTTGTTCTTCGTAAACTCTACATTTAAACTCTGTAGTGTAATATTATTTCACATTTTTATATTCTGTTTGCATAAATAAAGGACATACATATATACATCTACGTGCGTCACTTCCAGAGGAACAGGTAAGGCCACCCTCAACATATAGAGTAAATTTTGATCTAATTTGTTTCAAAAAATAATTTTCGTAATCGTAACTGTATCATTATTCACATTAAAGTTGCTCTATGGAACCACCGAATATATTAATAAGATTTATATATTTTTTGCGAATGAATAGGAAAGGACTCACGTCAGGATGAAGTGAATTCACTAGATAGTGGATAGATTCATGAATATATTTGTCGAAGATGCTACAACCAATGGATGCTATTTATTAGAGTTGCCAACACGAGACGAAGGAAATAATCCCTACATCTTGTGATAGTATTCAGGTGTGACGTGAATGAGATCGCCAAGAGCTTCTGAAAGCAGTGCGTTTTGGTATTCACTAATCGGTAGCTACAGTTTTACACCGACTACGAAAGATCATCCTTTTAAACAATTTTCTTCATTTTTCCGATTGTACTAGTTAGGATTGCTACTCCAAGCAAAGTGATGACAACCCAAAGTTCTTAAATACCGGTCCTTTATCATTGAACCATCGAATGTCACCAGAAAATGGAAAGAGATTTTGTTCATAGCCTCCATGAAACATATCCTTAAACCAACAATTAAAACAACCATAATTGAAATGGCTATGGCAATCCTTACCACATTTACTCCTCAGCCTTTATGCTACTAATATAAACGGTGGTCAACGAAGGTTTTACGTGCGTCGTTTAAGAGTTAAGTAGTTGCTTCCACTGCTCCTTCTTCCCTCCGTCGTCCTTTTGTAGCCACTTTTCATTTTAAGTGATTGAATACGAAAAGCAAAACGTTTATTTGTATAACCAACAAACAAACCATTTATGCTCGCACTCAAGAGGATTTATTTGATTTAACAATGAGATGATAAAGACCGTCGTCCTCATGATAGTTGGATGGGTTGATGGAGATGGAGATGGATATGAAACTGGTGGTAGTACTACATACTATGGTAGTGGTGGCGATGCTACCATTGACAGCGAAGATTTCTTGTTGGAATCATCAGGACAAAGTAACAAGTGGTGTTTGTTTAGACGAATGTGGTTCAAATGAGACTGGGCAGGGGTTGTCTTCTTGATGCATCATTTCAAGGATTTTTTTTGGTCCAGGGGGGGGTGTAGTGTGTGTAAATCTGCACGGGTGGCAAGTATTAAATTAATTGAATTGATTGATTTTTTTTTATACGAAGACTAGACACACAAACATTTATACAGATCCAAAAACACATGTAGATACCTTATATAATTGTTTAGCAGTATATAAAATAAATACATTCCTGCTGGATATTGGCCAATTCTGCAGTAAACATATTGGCAACTAAATTTATAACTCATTTCATACTTACTCTATGATCTGAAGCTGCGAGTTGTGTTTGCACACTTCCTTTTATCCATGTCCTTCAGATTTATGTATGTACACAACAAACGGAACAATTAGATTTTTAAAAATCTTGTTAATTTAATTCATTACGCCTTGATTGTATCCTGATTTGACTCGTTTGTAATGTGTTTATGTCAACACAGTAGAGGGCGGCCAATGTCAAATTAGTGAAGGCAAATTTTCAAGTTCATCATATATAAATCGTCACAACTTTGCTACGACACATCTGAGCTAAACTGAAACGAATGCAATAAATTCAAAATAAATACGATTATTGTCGTTGCCATAAAATTTTTAGCTTTTGTTTATACACGCTGAGAAAAAACGGCTACAGCAACATATTGCAGGAAACATGTATATGTTTGCAAACATTGTTTTCACGAGTTAAAGATCTGGTGTTTCAACGTTCTCTATCACGTTTTGATTTTCAGCAGTTTTAAAAAAAACAACGCCACATTTATCTCACAAAAACACATATTCAAACATATTAATCATTCTGACTCATTCTGACTCAAACAAGTATTTGCAACAAACTACAAACACGTCAAAATTGCATCCAAACAACAAAAAAGACAGATTTTTCCACGTGTATTTATAAGTACATAGATATAAAACAGACTACTAAAAACTGTAAATCCTCGTCCGAAGCCTTAGCTAGTTTTTGAACCATACACTGAAACAGTTTCGTCACTTTGACGAATAATTGCATCAAAAGTGAGCTAACGTATAAATTCATATCCACAACGTAACTATTCATTACAACACCCGCAGCATTTACATTTTTTTCACTAACCGGAGAAAACATGATCTCTTAGCCTTCAAGGAAATTACAACTTTAAATATAAGGAGGATCTAAGACAACTAAATTTGAACAATATGGTAGGGCCAAACCAAAACAGAACGAGACAACTACAATTAGAATAGTACGTTCTATAAATAGAACTTTCAAAACTTCGGCATCAGTGCGTGTAAGTAGGAAAGCAATGTGTAAACAGCGACAAACAATCACTCTGCACAATAAAATAAATATCTTCGGTTAGTGAGTGGTGTGAATACACACCGCAGTGGCTTAACGGACTAGACGCTGCTGAAGATGATGCTTCACAAACATCGAAACGATCGTCCAACGAATGTGAGTTCGAATCCCATCCGCGGCATTTACATTTTTTTCATTAACCGGAGAAAATATGATCTCTTAGCCTTAAAGGAAATTACAACTTTGAAAAGCTACTTACTTACTTACTTATCCGGTCTCGAACAACCCCGGGGGTCAGGGACCTTACAAAACGAAGGTAACATATTTCGCCAACCACTTCAATCTTTTGCCGTATCTCTCCAATTGGCAATACCAAGTGTCCGCAGGGATTTGTCAACCTGATCCCTCCAGCGGAGCCTTGGTCTTCCTATTATTCGTCTTCCTTCGAGTTCGGTTTCGAAAACCCTTCGTGCTGATTCGTCTTCATCTATTCCACTGACATGGCCTAGCCAGCGAAATCGTGTTATTTTGATCCGCTTAACTATGTCAATGTCGGGATAAAACTCATACAGCTCATGGTTCCTGTGTCGCCGATACTCGCCGTTGTGCACTATAAGGCCATACATTTTTCGGAGTAATTTCCCTCGAAGACTCCTACAGATGTTTCGTCTGCTTGCGATAAGACCCAGGATTCTGCGCCATAAAGCAAGACAGGTTGTATGAGAGTCTGGTATAGCTGGATTTTTGTTACTCGAGAGAGGGCTTTATCTCTAAAGTGCTTGCTTAGCCCAAAACAACACCTCTTCGCAAGCACAATTCTCCGCTTGATCTCAAGGCTGACGTTGTTGGTTTTGTTTACGGCAGATCCGAGGTATATAAATTAGCCTGCCACCTCGAAATTATTTTGTCTTGTCATTTACTGTCAGACCCACTTTTGCTGACTCCTTCTCAATTCCCGAAAACACCGCAGTAACTTCTCTCACTGTGCTCCCAATGATATCTACATCATCAACATACGCGAGCAGCATGTGGCTTTTCCTGCTGATAGTTTTATTCATGTTGACTGCTACTTTTCTCACAATGATCTCCATTAAGATGTTAAAGAGATCGCACGATAGCGTGTCGCCTCGCCTGAGGCCTCGCTTAGTTTCGAAAGGTTCAGTAAGGTTCTTATCTACTCTAACTGCGGATTTGGTGTTCGTCAAGGTCATTCTGCAAAGGCGTATGAGTTTTGCAGGAATACCAAGCTCAGACATTGAGTTTCTCCCGTATCGGGCTATCGAAGGCCGCCTTATAATCCATAAAGGCCTAAAGTCTTTTAGTCTTTCGCACATTATACTTGATAGACCCTTATATGCTATGGATAAAAGGATTATTCCACGGTAGTTGGCACAGATACTCGGGTCACCTTTTCCAATATGGGACATAGTACACTGAGACTCCAATCGCCGGGCATGCATTCATCTAACCAAATTTTGCTTATGAGCTGATGTATGCACCTTATCAGCTTATCGCCGCCAGCCTTAAACAGCTCCGCCGGTAATCCATCGTCTCCTGCGGCATTGTTGTTCTTAAGCCGGGCAATAGCTGTTCTGACCTCGTCTTCGTTAGGAGAGAGGCAATCAACGTCGTCGTCCAAATTCGATTGTCCATCGACATTGGATATCTCGGGTACCAGTAGCAGGGCGAAATGATCTCTCCATATTCTCAACATGCTCTGCACATCTTCGATGAGATTTCCGTCCTTGTCTTTACAGAAGGGGTGCCTGAACCGTGTAAATTAGTCCCGTTGTTGACTTTTTGGTAGATTTTTTTGACTTCGTTCTTCCTTCTGTATGTCTCAATTTTCTCACTCTCGCGCTTTCTTCACTGCCGTTTCTTCCACCTAAAGAGACGGTTTACCTCCTTTATTTTTCCCCTATGCCAGTAAGTCGCAGCTCGCGTTTCAATTGGCTGAAGCATTTCCATACGTGCAGTGTTTTTTTCATCATGTGCTACACTCAAAGAACTAATTGTTTGAGAAGAGGTTGTAGCAACCGTAAATTCGGCTGTTACCACCGAATTGAGGTTGCTACAACGGAATTGAGGTTGTCACGACCGAATTTAGTTCCCACAACTGAAATTTGGTTGAAGCAACCTCGTTGCAAAATTGGTTCAGTTGTGACAACCGAATCTTCAATTATATTCGTTCTGTCAACTAAATTTTCTAAAATTTCGGTTGGAACAACCGAATTTGGAATCAATTCGGATACTACAACCGAAATTGCCACCAAATTCGGTTGGAGTGACTGAATGTGGCATCAATTCGGACGCAATAACCGAATTTAGACTTCTGTCGGTTGCAACGACCGAATTTGGCGTCAATTCGGTTGCTGTAACCGAATTTCTCATTAGTTCTGTAGGTACATCCGAATTCTTTGTATTCTATGTTTTTCAAACTTGACGTTTAAAATTCTAAAAACAAATATTATGTTGAAGAAAGATAAAGAATGTATAATAATTGCTGTCCCGGCGATGTCAAGGTTTTTTATGGTTATTAAGAAAGGTAAGTAAAAATATTGCAATTACGGGATTTGTATTAAAATGGCTTTCTTAGATTGCAGAAAATATCCAAGGAGATATGAAGAGTTTTCAAGTTTTTCAAGGTCGGTCGGTTGAGCTATGCTGTAATCGTCTGTACATATGTACAACGGTTTAGGACCTACATCAAAATTATGGCCGCGACTTCAAGGTCAGAATGATTTAAACGACTTAATTTCATCGCTTTGTAATACATGAGTACAGGAAAATAAATCATCACTTAATAATAAAAAAAAACATTCAAATTTAATTTGTGACACTATGTAAATTCGGTTGTAACGACCTTTAATGAGGTTGTGTCAACCTCTACTGTCAACCTTTAATGAGGTTGTGTCAACCTCTAATCAGGTTGTGTCAACCTCCAATGAGGTTGTGTCAACCTCTATTTCGGTTGAGACAACCTCTAAATTCGGTCACGGCTAATTCGGCTGTCTCAACCGAATTTTTCTGTGAGTGTATGCGACACTCTTCATTGTACCATGGTTTGTTCGCGAGGGGTGGGTCTAGTACCTCAATTTGCGAGAGCTTCCTTGAGTAGGCTGTGGCTACCTCTGGTAATTGCAGCTTTCCGATGTCTATCTTTCTTTGCGTCTGGTTTCGTAAGATTTTGGCTCCCCTTAATCTTGTGCGAACCTTTGCTGCTAGTAGGTAGTGATCGGAATCGATGTTAGCACCTCTGATCACTCGTACGTCCATTAAACTGGATGAATACCTACAGTCAATTACCACGTGATCAATTTGGTTCTTCGTTCTTTGATCAGGGGATACCCAAGTAGCCTTGTGGATGTTTTTATGGTGGAATTTTTTTACCACTTATGATCAATCAGTCTCATACCGTTGTCGGAACTGTCAGCATCTAGACTGAAATTGCCAATAGTTGGATGAAACACCATCTCCCTGCCTACTTTAGCATTAAAATCTCCTAGTACAATCTTAATGTCATTGCCAGGGCAGCGGTCATACGTTTCCTCTAGGCGCTCATAGAATATGTCTTTGACATCATCATCTTTCTCTTCTGTCACAAATTTGCACACAAATTTGTGAAATATAAAAATATTTCGCTTTTATGCGAACTATGGCTATACGTGCACTCACAGGATTGAACCTAGAGGCTAGAAATCAGTCAACTACAAACCCGCAACCACATTCATGTTTTTTCTCATGGCGACTTTAGTATATGTCGCAGTTCTTTTTCTTGTGCTGCCTTGTCCTCGTCGTCGCATTTCCTGGATAGCGGTAATGTTAGCCTTATAACTTTCGAGGACATCTGTCAATTGGATACTTGCACCGGATATATATACAGGTCTTACATTCTAAGTCCATATCCGTAAATCGTGGTCCTTATAACGTTTGTGGGGGTCGTCAACAAATGGGGGTTGTTTATGTTTTCTTTTTCGTTTTTGTATATTCACTGCCATTGTGAACGGTGGCGGGAGGCAAAGATTTTTTAACGAGTTTTTGCATTTTACCTACTGCCAGGATATTTGATTGCATCTGCCCACTATGAATAAGAGACTGACCAGGATGCAATATGTCGAAAGTGGATTTTCTTCTTTTGGTTTCTAACCGCCGTTGGCCAATATATTTGGCTCATCCGCATTCTGAGGACAAAATAATATGCCCGATAGCTTTATGAGCTTCGTGACACCAATCACCTACTAAACGTGAGATCAGTGATCGCATAACCCATCAGGGTGCTTATTTGTTTCGCCTTCTCACTCTAGTTACCATATATTTGGGATGGGGGTGTTATGTGCTCCCATGGGGCTAATTTGGAATATACAAGTAGGCCATTCACTTTTATCAGGGGTGCGCAATATTGGCACTCGAAATCATTTTTTCTGTCAATGACATGGGTCACTTCATAAAGTTGACTATATCTCCGATCTGAAATGAAATCAGGTTATATTTTGGATGGGGATGTTATTGTCTCTCATGGTGTTAATTTCGGATATACAGGCAGTTCATTCACTTTTATCAGTAGTACCCAGTATTAGCAATGGAATCATTATTTCCATCAATGACATGGGCCACTTCATAAATTGGGCCACATCTCCGATCTGAAATGGAATCAGGATATATATAGGCTGCGCTATTAAGGCGTTTCTACGGCGTTAGGCGGTTATACATTAGAAGTTCCTTCACCTTTATCTTGAGCAACCCAGGTTAGATAAAAAACGACCAAGGTCAGTTTTTTAAATATTTGTTTCTATATAAAACTAATTATATGCTATATTCACCATAAATGGCTTAAAAAACGCTTATTGGCTCCTTTTTCTGTACAACACTTCTTTTTTTTGCAAAATATTGATTTGAGAATTTATCGGATAAATTCATCTTCACACCCTTGTATCTTTTTACGTTGTTTGAAACCGATAGATTTTATTCTGTTCGAAATATTATTAAGCTTTGCTTTTTTATTCCCTGCTAAACTAATTTTTCGACGACTTTGTGTGGAGTGCCGCTTAAAATCGCTTAATATCGCTTAGTTCGCCATACAAAGTCGTCGAAAAATTAGTTTAGCAGGGAATAAAAAAACAGGCTTATTGACTACACGCGAAAAATCTCTATTTTTTTATTGTTTGGGTGTCCAAAAACATTGTATTTGCTATTCAATATTACATGTTCCAGACACAATGATTAACGTTGGGAAATGTTGGCCTTAGAAGTTCCAATCGGTCATCGAATATGGCCGAAAAATCATCTATTACGCATCTGGGGATCGGAAAACCAGCATGTCATTGTCGGGAAGCCAATGCATCTACTGAGAGTGACAGTTTGGTGTGAACTCTGGAGTGGTGGTCATCAAAAATGCTGTTTTTTATTCCATTAAGCTATCGCCACTTACGTCTTTCCAAATAAAACGATCCATACTTCATAATACTACGCAATGTGGCAACATCTGCTGTAATGGGTGATACGGCAACACGTTTGTAGCCAGTGGCAACAAGCACATGGTAGCAGCAGATGTTGTTGTAATTGTAAGCAGCAACAAGAGACATTTTACTTTCGTTCATTCGTTTCAGTTGTCAAATTCTACACATATATATAACAACAATACAAGAATACAAAAAAGGATAAATAATATACATGATTTTGACAAGTGAAGCGAAAAATGAAATGGAAAAAATGTCGTCACCTTTTTAAACGACTATACCTGGTAGATAATTCTACCATGATCAATATGTATAACATTTACTGAGCGTTGTTGTGAACAATTTATTTCCAATTTTGTTTTCTATCGGAAATAAAAGTCTATCCTTCAAACTATAGTATATGTAAAGTATAAGTAGTCTTCGATTAAACAAAATAATTTTAATGAACTTAAAATGTGTAAGCCATTTTGCAAATTTCTGCTTTTGAGTCTCTCCTTGATAACATTTTCATTCGCAAGAAATGATAAAGTTTATCTAAGATAACATTTTATTGACATTTCTTGAAATTTATCATGTGGCAACACTGTCATTGCTTAAGTCGGAATTAAAGCGCCAAATTGAAATGCCACTTAATATCGCTTAGCTGTCCCATACAAATTAAGCTATAATTAACTTTACCGGGGTAAACAAAAACACACTTAAACAATCGAACTTTTGTGCGCTAAGTTAGGTAATCGTGTTATCAGACGTCTTGGCGATGTCAATGGGCCGCCTTGGAGCTGCGATTTGTCACCTGTAGACCTTTTCTTGTGGGATGCCGTTAAAGACCGATGCTATGCAAATAATCCGGAAACGATCCACACCCTTAAGGCTAATAAAATACCATTAGTGAGATAGAACCAAAAACCATTGACAAAGTCTTGGAAAATTGGACTGACAGGATGAACTACTGCGAAGCCTTAAATCATAACTGTCCTCGAATTAAGTCATAACTGTCCTCGAATTTTCTTAACGGTAAGAAATGCATTTTACAGTTTTATTCAAACTTGAAACAAACATACAAATTTGCATACTACGATATCATATATTTCACTATTGATGAATTTGTTGCGATCCGTTTTACTTCCCAAGTTTCAAAATATAAGAAAAGTTATTCTATTTGTGCAAGTGTCCACGCTCTAATGAAGCGATTAGTAGTGTAGGAAAGTTATTGTAAAATTATGATTTCAATAAAACTGTTTAAAAATTATATTCCAGGTGTTTCCTATTGATTGTCAGTTTAAGTATTTAATAAGCAAACCTTCTAATTTATTTCAACTACAAAGCGTAGTTAAGTTCAATGCAACTATGCCGCAGCTATTTACTAGTACTACAGCCCTGCTTACACTGTTTATTTAAAACAAAAGTCACTAAAATCAACCATGCATCGTTGACAAGAACAATTAATTTAGCTAAAACATTTATCTTGGTGTCTCAGTAAGAATCCACTTTTTCATTTTAAAATAAAAACACGTATTTTTTGAGATAGTTGTGATTTTATTTTTAAAGAAGACATGATCCGATTAATTATGGAAAAAAATATCCGTCAAATGGCCCCCACGGCTTTGATGACAGGGCATTGCTCCTTTCATGAAATTTTCAACGATTTTTTCACAGAGATGTGGCTGTATCGTACCTATGACGCGTTGGATCTCGGATTTGATTTCTGGTTTATTCGCATAAACCTGAAATTTCACAAAACCCCAAAGGAAGAAATCGCACGGCGTTAAATCGCATGATCTTGGTGGCCAGTTGCCATATAATTTGTTCTGGAAATCGTTGCTGCAATAAATCGATTGTTTCATGCGCGGTTTGGCAGGTGGCGCCGTCGTGCTGAAACCACATGTCGTTCAGATCCACGCCGTCCAGTTAGTCCACAAGAACTCCGTTATCAAGTTCCTGTAACGAATTCTGTTCACAGTCACTGCAATTTCGGCCTCATCTTCAAAAAAAAGTAAGGCGCAATCACGCCGGCGGAAGTCATGATCTGGAAAGCCTGAAATCATGACCAAACAGGCCTTCTTTAAAATACGGAAGGCCTTCAATACACATTACCTCCTCCTTTCTTTTTAACATTGCGTGAGATTGGGAGGCAAGGCCTTCCTTGCCCATTGCATAAAGAAGGCCTTAGAAGGCATGCAAAGAGGAAGGCCTTAGAACGGATTTACTCTAATTTATTATTGTTAAACAAAACTAAAATTAAACTAATTTATTTTATCACAAAATCATTACCCACTTCTACATATTTATTTATTAGTATCTATCTTAGAACGTTGTACCACGCCCAACTTCAAATTGAAAATTTTAAAAATACCCTGAAAAATATTAAATAAAAAATTTAATTTTAAAATTTGTATGAAATTTTCCAATTAAATTACGGTTAAAAAGAATCGGAAAAGAAATTTCTCAAAATTGCAAAAATCTTCTTCTTGGTTATATCTGATAAAAAAAATTCATGCATTCCGCAGGCCTTATTTTAGGAAGGCATTCCAAAAGAACCGTTCCACATGCTTATTTGTGGAAGGGCTTGCGAGTTCCGCCGCTGGGTTTGTTTCTCATGTTGATGTATGAGGATTTTCTGAGCCATTCAGATGGAAATGCGTTTCATCGGATATGTTTTTGTTTTTTTAAACATGGCATTGACTTCACTTTGCTCCATTACCCATTGACCGAATTGCCGGCGCTTTCCATGGTCTGCTGGTTTAAACTCCTGAGTAAGCTGATTTTTGTACTCATGAAGGTGGAGGTCTTTTACCAAAATTCGCTGCGTAATGCTTCGTGAAATTTGAAGTTGTTCAGAACGATGCCAAATTGATGTGTTCGGGTTTTCGGCGACACTCGTTTACAACAGCAATGTTTTCAAGAGACCGACCCGTACTGTCCATAACCGACCGACCCAGTTTCTTTAATTTTTTTTGAATGGTTAACCTTCGAATGGTTAACGCTTTAGGTGCACTTTCTCGACTGAAAATTTTTCGAAGTTTCGAGCGGTCTCAGCATAACTTAGATGTTATTGTTTCAAAATAGAAACAACGATTGCCATGAGATTGGTGTTACTTCTGATGTTCTTTTTACTTTATCGAGATCTTTTTTCGATTACAAATTATTTTTAGTAGAAAATAGTTTTTACCAGAAGCAGTGAAATTTTTTATTTCAGTGCATGGTTCGGAATATAGCTATTTCGATGCACACCAAGGTATCTCATCAGCTCCAGTCTCCACAAGTATTTAAGTAGTTATATCATCACACATTATAGGGATAGATAATTTTCAAACTAACAAGAATTGTTTCAACAACACCGACTAGTGTATGTTGTTTTGGATGTTTTCGCACTAGTAGTTGGTTGTTAAAACAATTCTCGTTAGTTTGAAAATTGTTTATCCCTATAATGGGTGATGATATACATAAGTACATATTTGTCAAAAAGGGAGCTGCTAATAAAACTATAAACTTGCTATTTTTAAAACATTTTATTAATATATACTTATATTATATCAAAACTTTCAAATAGTATTTCCCTCTGGGGTATGTCCAAGACTGGGTTCGTGACTTCGCGTGGCTGGCACTTATATATTCTCGAATCGGGACCCATGCCAACAACATGTTTTTTGGTCCAGTAGCTCTTGAAATATGAGACTCTTTGTTCGATCCCTGCTCAGATTTCTTTCGGCGGCGGTCACCTCGCATAGTGAAGGCGACTCTATCCAGTAGTTAGCCATGAAAAAGCTTCCCAAAATACCTCTCGGAATCGGTGTAAAACTGTAGGTCCCAATCAGTGAGTGTAAAACTAGAAAGCGCACAGCTCACTGGTTGTAAGAAGCTCTTCCCAATTCCTTCATGGGATGTAATGTAAACCATTTATTTATTTATTTAGCTTAACCACATGATTTTAATGTACATTTTGCTGCCTTGGTCCAGCAAGATTTTCTTAAATGGATCTAAAGGGACAACTTACTTGCAGTATTTGGAGACGAACATTTCTTTGAGTGTTAACACTTGCTCGGAAGGCCTTGTTTCTTTGTTTTCGGGTCATTTAGCCCTGTTTGCTCTGTTTTATTTCACTACTTGTTTATTCAGACTCGTAATTTTAAGTCTTTCGGTGAATTAATAATATTGCAACAGTATATAAAGAAAATAAATTTCAAAATTTGTGTTTTTTGAAAATTTATATTTTCAAAATTCAATTTTGATAACAATCCACCGAAGTAATCAATTTCGCTGCTTCTTGTCAAAACAATTTTGTATTGGAAATTATTTTTAAGAGACAAAAAACCAACCCGTAAAAAACATAGTTTTTGACTACAAATTCTTTTTATATGACCACGCCCCTTTGTCCTATTCCACCCATATTTGCAGCAGATGTTAGAATATGTACACCTAACCATCATACCCAATTTTGTTCAAATACCGTTAACAGGAGCAGAAATAGTGGATTTTTAATTTGTGATTTGTATGGGAGGTACCACGTCCCTTTATCCATTCCCACCCATATTTTTATAGTTAATTTTTGTCGCCGTCACTAGTTTGCCTACGAAGTTTCAGCTCAATTGGATCACGGGAAAAGGGTTAAAAACACTGCCTTGATAAGTTAATTGGGACCTCCTGAACAGGAAAAACGCTATAACTTTTTTTTCTAAGTCCGTTTTTTAGATAACGGTACTTTTGTGTTTTTCACTGTATGGTCCCAGTCAAACCCTTGTGGAGCCCAAGCGAAAAGTCCAATCGCGATAAATGGTATATCGTTGGAATTGTAATTGAATGGCCTTTCCGTCGAAGTGCTGTAAATATCTATCTGATAAGAAATGGATGAGTTATGGTACGTCAAAGTTCAAAATTTGCCTTTTTCGCGAGCAATGAAAATTAAAATATTGTCGTTCCACAAAATCCTTAATAAAAACTTTATTTTTCATCCAATTTTGTTCAAATTACGCTTAAAATGTTGGTAATTATATAAACTATATGCTAAAGAAAATAAAACGTCCCAGATCTTCACTACGACGTAGAAAAAAAACTAAATAAAAATGACAGATTTTGAAAAAAAAACGTAAAAATAGGCAAATTTTGAACTTTTGAATTTTGAACAAATTCATAACTCAGCCATTTCTTATCAGATAGAAATATACAGCATACCGGCGGAAAGGGCATTCAATTACCTTTCCAACGATATGCCATTTATCTCGATCGGATGGGCTCCACATGGGTTTGAGTGGGACCATACATCGAAACCCACAAAAGTACCGTCATCTAAAAAACGGTGCTTAGAAAAAAATTACAGCGTTTTTCGTGTTCAGAAGGTCCCAATTAACTTACCTAGGCATGTGGCGTTCTTGGTATTTTTCCAAAGTTAACATTTGTAAGGCAGTGAAATCAATCCAAAGTTTTTTCGGTATGCATGCTTGCAGACAAGACAGGTGAAGTTAATATAAAGAATTTAAAAAGATCTTGAACCGATTTACGATGAAAACCAATAAACTTTTACAGATCGATAAAGTAACAAGATAATTGGAGGTAATACGCACACGGTACACAGTAACGCCAATCTCATGGAAATCGTTGTTTATATTTTTGATACAACAACATCTATGTATTGGGTTTCAATGAAAGCCTGCATGGACAAGTAATGGGTTTTTCAATAAGAACGCTACAACCGGTTTTAGATACCAATGAAATTCTTTATTCCTGTGAAAGTACGTTCGATGCCATCATGTATGGAACTAGATTTCTTTTGTATGGCCACCACGGGCACGCTTGCAGAAGTCCAGACGCTGAACCCATTTTTCGACGGTTTTCAAGCATAAATCGGCCGATACTGCTGCAATTTCACGTTCGATATTCGTACGAAGTTCATCAATCGTCGCTGGCTTGTTGGCATAGACCATAGACTTGACGTAGCCCCACAGGAAATAATCTTACGGCGTCAAATCGCACGACCGAGGCGGCCAATCGACTGGGCCATTTCGTTATCTCACGTTCACCAAACTTGGTTTCCAATAAATTAATTTGTGACATTCGCTGTGTGGCTTGTGGCTCCGTCTTGTTGGAACCACATGTCCCCCAAGTCCATATTATCCAATTGGGGCCAAAAATATTCGGTTATCATTGAACGGTAGCGATTCGCATTCACATTAATGTGCCGGTCTTGATCATCACGGAAGAAGTACAGCGCAATGACGCCGCCGGCCCATAAACCGCACCAAACCGTAATTTTTTCGGGATGCAATGATGACTCATGGATTACGTGTGGATTGCTGTCTGACCAATAACGCATATTTTGCTTATTGACGAAGCCATTCAGCCAGAAATGAGCCTCATCGCTGATTGTTGAGGCCTCTTAAAGTTGGCCTCTTAAAGTTGAGGCCACTGACTCCAAATTTCGGTAGTAAATTTTAATAATTTCGACTCGTTGTTGGCTCGTATATCTTTCCATGATGAAATGGCAAACCTTACTGAAGAGAAATGTCAAAAGAGCGGGGGAAAAAAAGGCGTCGTTTACTGTCCCTATCGATTTACTTTTGTAGCGTCTCTGTTGAAAATCCCTTTAGTTGTGAATATTGATGTTTTTGAAAAATTCTCGTTAATTTGAGATTTGTTTATCCCGCTAATGTGTGATGATATGCCTAAATAGTTGTGGAGAAAGGAGCTGAAGATATACCTTGGTGTACATCGAAATATGTAGCTGAAATAATAAATTTCACTGCTTTTTGTAAAAACTATTTTCTACTAAAAATTATTTTTAATCGAAAAAAGATCTCCAACCGAATTATGATTGAAAAACATAAACTTTTACATATCGATAAAGTAATAAGAGAAATCGGAAGATATTTGGGGTAGTATTCTAAAAGTCCCGAAAGTGAACGTAAACGCAAAAGCCAACGCGAACGCCAAAGTCAAAAAATTGTAGTTTATATATCACTTCGCGCTTGCGTTTGTTTAGGAAAACTGTCACTGACATATGCGGTTTATAGAGTTGCCAAACTATAATAAACAACTATAGATTAGAAAAAGTTATCTTGAGTGAAATGCTTAGAATGAAAAATATAAAAAAAATTTAGCTCAACGCTGGGCGGAAAAGCATTGTCACAGGGATGAAAATGTTCATCACCCCAACAACTTTCGTCATCGAAAGTGAGCTATCGTACAGTTTCATTCCCGCTACGAAAATGTTTTCATCAACTGCAAATTGTTCGTCGCTGCGATGAACGTATGGTTGTTGCTGCAATGAATTTCAGTCATTATTGAAACGAAGTTTCGTTGCTGCAAGAATTTGTTCCATTGTTGCAGTGAACAAGTGTCTTTCTTCCAATGAAATTATTTCATTGCTGCATTCAATTTGTTTCATTACAGCAATGAAGCAACTTCATTTGTTTCACTGCTGCTATGAATTTGTTTCATTGCTGATATGAACGTATTTCATTGCTGTAATTATTTTGTTTCATTGCTGCAATGAATGTGTTGAAGTGTGTTTGAAATTATTTATTGTTTATTGTACATAAATACACTCTTAGTATTACATTGCAGGTGTTTTGATAACAATATTTTAAATTTTTGTTTCGAAAATGGTCTGAATTTGCTAAATATATTATATCCATTTCACTCGTCTGGAGAAAGATTATGGTAGTCGAGGGGTTGAGTGTTATTGTGGGCGTTGTATTTAGTTCCTGCAATTAAAAACAAATATGAGGAATTTATTATTAAAATTTATATTTAAGATAGGGACATATCTACTTAAGTCTGTACTTACCATGAACATAAGCTTTACTCCCCTATGGGTTTCATCACAGCAATTGATTTATGTTGAAAACATCCTTCTACGTAGAACCACATCACTGTTTTCTTAAATTATGCAATTGTTGTTGTGTTGAGGGTTCTGTCATTCAATTGTATTACCACATCTCCCCGTCCTGAAGCCACTGGTCGCTCTGTAAGCATTTTCTTCAACTGCTCTTTATTTTATTTCAACCAAATTTTTTAAAATTTAGATTGGATTCATTTCATTCCAATCGTTCCATTTCTAATTTTATTATTGTACACAAGAATTTCAGTGCGTAAACAATAGGTTTGTTTCTTTACTTTTTGTGTAAAGTGCGTGTAAATGAGAGTAAAAGCAAAATTCACTGTCAAATACTCAAAATTACACAAAAGTAAAGAAACGCAAAAAACCACTTTTCTTACACGCAAACAAATGTCAAAACACAAAACATATGTTTGACAACAAATCTTGCATATCATGTTAATTTTCACTGTTATTTGCACACTTCCCATCTTCTTTAAATAAGCACTCTCAAAGCAATCACTTTTCAAGTTAATAAAATTGTAAATTCAATAATTTTTGATGTGTTAACATCTATACGCGCGCCTCTAGGGCAGTAAACTATCAAACTAATACATACGCAAGTGTTAGGTTTGAAAGAGTAAATCATCGTTTGTTTGTTCGTTGCTTGGCAGTCGGTATCGAAAGTGATTATTGGGCGATTTTCATATAATTTTCCCACGCGATTTTCTCCGGAAATTCATAGCCGATTTTATTAATTTTTGGATTAAAAAGCTAGTGCGGGTTTCGACGAAGAGTTTAGGCCAAAAATTAAGGCGATCCGATATCGGCGAGCCGAGATTTAAGTGTTTTAATTTGGAGTAATATTAAAAAAGTGTTTTATGTTGATCTTCGGTTTTGTCTTATCATCGTTTGTTTGGTCGTTGCTTGGCAGTCGGTATTGAAAGTGATTATTGGGCGATTTTCATATAATTTTCCCACGCGATTTTCTCCGGAAATTCATAGCCGATTTTATTAATTTTTGGATTAAAAAGCTAGTGCGGGTTTCGACGAAGAGTTTAGGCCAAAAACTAAGGCGATCCGATATCGGCGAGCCGAGATTTAAGTGTTTTAATTTGGAGTATTAATTTGGAGTAATATTAAAAGAGTATTTTATGTTGTTCTTCGGTTATATCGTACGAATATAACAATGTATGTATGTATGTACAAGTGTCTGTTGCTTTGCATTCTTTGACTTTTGTGGGAATAAAACAAAAAGTATTGAGCAAGAATATAATGACACATGTGCTTGCACTGGGTCTTTAAATAATTTTAAGTATTAATATTATTTAACTGTAACGTCATCATATGATTGAACGCTGTTTTTTATTTTCCAATGTAACATTTACGAATGTGTTCATAGAAATCGAACAGGTACCGTGTAGCAAAAAGGTGTTAACACATCGCCCGTGAGTTCGAACACTCATTGGATTTTTTTTTCACTTGCGTTATTTTTTTAACAAATAATACATATGTTTTTATGTTGACGTTTCGAACAGCTGATTGTTTGACACTTTACACAAACTTACCCGAAGAAGTCTGTGTAAGTTTGGGTAAAAGAGAAACGCATTTTGACGTTAAGAGAAAAAAATCTCTCTCATTTACACAATTTTGGAGTAAAGAAACGCTTTTGTGTAACTTTGTGTAAATTTGTGTAACTTTGTGTATAATTGTGCAAGTAAAGAAACAGAGCTAATATAATTTTGAATTATTTAAAAACAAAAAGTTTGAGCTCTATCCGTCGAATCATTTCAGCCAAAGTTGGCAACTACTTATAAGCAATGAAATGCAAAAATGTCTATCCTCGATCGGCATGTTTCTTTAAATTTGTAATTTCTTCAACTAACTCGAAGTTCAGCTGTTCAATTCAATTTGACAGCTGAAGTGATGACGAAAAACGTTGCGCTGCGTTTTATAAACTACCGATTAAATAACGTAACTCAACGCAGGTACTAGTCACCGAACAGCTGTAACGTTTTATAAACTACCAAAACGACAAAAGTAACGCGAAGTGACTGATTCACGACTTACAGAATACCACCTTTGTTATTACCAATTCAATTAAGCACCGGTTGCTAAGAATTAAAATAATAGTTACAATGATTACAGTAGTTAATGTAAATTTCTTTAGAAATCAACTACCTATATGTTTAACTACGCAACTAATGAAATTTATCACTGTATGATAATATTTGTTGCATTAAATTTGAATTTAATTTTTTAACGGTTTTCTGTTACGCCACTTCCCCCCAACCCACAACCACTGAATGGATACAATATTTGTATGTATACCATGCGATACCACATAAATAACGAAATATCTTAACGAAAAGTTGAAGTCTCCATTGTGAAGTTGTAACGCCTGCGCCCTGAACCACTTGGGTCATATGATGACAGATTGCAAGTTGTAAACAAAACAATCATTTTCAACCCTGTTGTCAAAGTCGAGCCAAATAAGTAGCACATACACACTCGTATCCCATACACAAAACCGTCAGCGAGACTCTTTAAGGGCTGAAACCACTTTTTCCGTTGGTTTTTTTTTCTTCTTTTTGCATACGAAGTCACAAAAGTACAAGGAATTTATCGATTTTCGCATGAGCGAGTTTAAACTGCGGAGAGTTGGAAGGAAAAGTGTATAAACTTTTGTTGGTTCGCGAAGTTCTTTAAGTGGCGTATGCAATTCATTTCTAAGTTAGAGATGATTATAAGATTAAAGGAAATTGGACAAATATTCTTAACCTAAAAGTATTAAACAAATATCCTTAAGGAGTGTTAAAGCCGAGTGCACAATGGCCGACAGTGAATTTGAGGAATTCCATCGACCAATATTCGAGACACATTCGATACCATTTGCAACCACGACGGGTGTTGTGAGTGGAGTGAAAAAGTCAAATCCTCATACATTCTATTCGTAAGTTCAAGGCAATAAAGGCAAAAAAGAAATTTTGTTAACAATTTGCAATGGAAATTAGAACAAATACAGGCCAATAAAAAGGACCTCTTTGTGACATGGCATACATATTGTATTTGGGGGAAAATCAATGACAGCCAGTGTTGTTTTTTATTTCATGTTTTTATTGGTGGTGTTGTAGTAATCGCATAACTTGCTGTGCGTGTTGTGTTCGCCGTATTTCTTTCCAGCCTTATACCCAATGACGACATTGAGGACTCTCCATCATCGAAGAGTGATACTTCCGATCAGGAGGATAATGTGGATTGTGGCAACAATAAGTTAAGCAGACAAGTGGAGGATGATGAAATTGGCGATGGCTTAAAAGTGGTATCATTGTCGTCAGATGGATCCTTGGATACCAATGACTCCTTTAATTCCCACCATCACCACCCACTGAATCATCAAGATGCCATAGGTGGTCTCGTTGGTATAGGCTCAAGCAATGCTCACGGTGGTGGTCCACATCAGTTGTCAACGCCATCGTCGCACGGGCTAATTATCAGTGGACTCAATAATCAACAACAGCAGCAGCAGCAACAACAAAGACGTCGCAGGAAACTACCGGAAATACCAAAAAATAAGAAATGTAAGTGCATTTAGAGGAAAGTTGTCTGTGTATATTGCAGTTCCGAGCCCAGCTATTAAAAAAATACGAGCGATTTTAAATTGTAGATTTATAGTTGTAGTATTTTTAAATTATTTAACTCAATTTAAACAAATTATAGCAAATTGTTGACCCCGTATTTAGACACAACTTATTTTATTAAATTCCAGAATCCCTTACAGAGTTATTCCTTGAGACATTTCTAATGAAAATTACAAAACAGAAACTAATGCCAACATAACCAAAGTTTTCAATGACATAAATCGATTCGATTCAAAATAATATGCACCGAAAGTTGAATAAAAATAAATGGTTTCCCGTTACATCCCATGAAGGGATTAGGGAGAGCTTCTCATCGAAAGTAGGGATGTGCGATTAATTGATTAATTAAAATTTTGATTAATCAATATCGCGATTACTCTCGATTACTCGAATATTCAAAAATTCAAATTAATCAATTATCTTGAATATTAATTAATCATATTTGAATCATTTTATTCATCAGTCAAATAATTTTTGGGGAAACATACGAAAATATATCATACAGACAAAAGGAAACAATTGAACACATAGAGTAATGATGTATAGAGTAGCCAACTCTCTCAGTATATTGATGATATTTGGTGTGTTGCATATGGGCGGTTGCATGTTGGAAAGTATTGCTTTAATAATACCAGATAGAGGCAATGGCTCAAACCAACCAACAAGAAAACAGCAACGGCATTTCATTTTGTGCTTTAAAATTTTTGTGTAAATACACCAGAAATATATACTAACAATAAAATATAACGAAAAAGTCCAAAATACGTTTAAATTTCACAGTTTTTTCTTCAAAACGATATGAAAAATTTAAGTCAACAATTTTTGTAATTCCACCTGGTGAAAGTCAATTTACGTCAAATAACTCTATCACACCGACCGCATCACGAATAGTGTGAAAGGAAATGTCGGATGAGGGGGATGGCAGCTCTATATGACATTACTCTATGGTTGAATATTTTGAGTAAAGAGTAAATTAAAACTGAGAAAACCAAAAAAACATGAATAACTAATTATTCCAAGTTCGATTAATCAAGTTTTAGCTTAATCTATTTGTCGTGAGTATTGATTAATCACAATGAAGATTAAACGATTATTCGTAAATATGATTAATCGTCACCTATTAATCATTAATTAATAATTTGATTAATGAGAGCGACGATTAATTAGGCTGCCTGATTAATCAATTAATCACATTAATCGATACCTATTTAATTAATCAATTATTCGATTAATGAGAGTGTCGATTAATTAGGTTGCTTGATTAATCAATTAATCACTCATCCCTAATCGAAAGAATTACAAACTTTAAGGGCAGTTATCACCATATCTGGTTAGAGCTAACTAAAGGTTAAAATTTTTAAATTCCATGCAAACTGACAGCTAAAACTTTTAGTTTGCTTTAACTGTCTGATAACTCGAGATGGTGATAATGGATGTGAGTTTTATTTCGAAAATAAATCGCTGCAAAGCTGATTGTATATCTAATATTTTCGAATCGCCCTGTATTCGGTAACACATAATTGGGCTACTCAGGTACACCCCAAAAAATTCGGTCTTGTTTTGTTTTTTGGATGCAAATATAACTATACTTGTGTCCAAACACATTGTGTTTACTAGTCAATATTATGTGTGGAGACACATTGATTAATAGATTATAATATACATATGTTTTTGTGACCCAAATTCGGTTTTGTTTGTTGAAAACTGCTGAAAACAAAAACAATGCTTGCAAACATATACATGGTTCCTGCAATAAGTTGCTGGATTTAACTCCACATTTTAACACTTTTAAGATTTCAATGCTAATATTAGATCTTATTCAGAATTTCATTCAATAAATTGAAGGAGTAAACCTTTTAGTATGTTTGGAGTATTTGGGTATATCATCACAACCCTACCCGCAACTTGGTGAGAATTGTTTCAACACATCCTAGTGAGAAAACATCCAAACCACTGCTTTATAAAAACATCAATATTCACAAGTTGCAGTCTATGTTTTGAATCTCACATAAACTTATATTATACAACACACAGAAGTGTCAAAGTTCTATTCCAATTTTCTACACTTTTTGTATTGTGAACTTATAACATTTGGCCTCTGAGTAGCTCAATAATATCTACTAGTTCTTTGTGTATGTTACTGCTAGTAGTAACAAATACCAGTTCGGAACTATTTTGTTACTAGTATGTCTGTGTCATGCAGCTAGTTATTCTCCATACAAACCACTGTAAAAATTAACATGGCGAAGCCAAAGATTTGGAAGAAGTTGTACCCTTTGCACAAGCTCTAGACCGTTTTTAATATTATGTCTTTAAATTTCAGTTGATGTTTTTTAAATTTCAGTTGATGCATTTCAAATTTCAAATAGAATTTTTAAATTTCAATTGATGTATTTCAAATTTCAAATAAAATTTTTAAATTTCTATTGATTTTTTTAGAATTTCAATTGGAAATGGTGTAGTGGTGGTTTCAGATTTATAAAAAATATCAATTTAATTTTGAAAAATATCAATTGAAATTTGAAAATTATATTGAAATTTGAAATATGTACATAAATTGAAATTTAAAATTTCTATTTGCAATTTGAAATACATCAATTGAAATTTAAAAAACATCAATTGAAATTTGAAAGACATCAATTGAAATTTGAAAGACATCAATTGAAATTGAAAAAACATCAATTGAAATTAAAAACACATCTATTGAAATTTAAAACACATCAATTGAAATTTAAAACACATTAATTGAATTTTAAAAGGCATGAGTTGAAATTTAAAAGACAGTAATTGAAATTTCAAATTTGTCACTTGAAATTTAAAAACTATTATCCGGTTTTATGTCTGAGATTTTTAAATGTCATTGAAGTCTTTCAAATTTCAGTTTATGTCTTTTAAATTTCCATTGACGCATTTCAAATTTCTATTGATATGTTTTAAATTTCAATTGATTTGTTTTAAATTTCAATTGATGTATTTTAAAGTTCAGTTGATGCAAATAGAATTTTTAAATTTCAATTGATGTATTTAAAATTTCAAATAAAATTTTTAAATTTCTATTGATTTTTTTAGAATTTCAATTGGAAATGGTGTAGTGGTAGTTTCAGATTTAGTTCATTTTTCACTACTCAATTTCCAATTGAAATTTGAAAAATATAAATTTAATTTTGAAAAATATCATTTGAAATTTGAAAATTATATTTGAAATTTGAAATATGTATATAAATTGAAATTTAAAATTTCTATTTGAAATTTGAAATACATCAATTGAAATTTAAAAAACATCAATTGAAATTTGAAAGTCATCAATTGAAATTTGAAAGACATCAAATGAAATTTAAAATTCCTCACTTGAAATTTAAAAATTAGTAACCGATTTTATGTATTAGATTTTTAAATTTCAATTGCTGTATTTTAAATTTCAATTGATGTATTTTAAATGTCAATTGATGTTTTTCAAATTTCAATTGATGCATTTCAAATTTCAAATAGAATTTTCAAATTTCAATCGATGTGTTTCAAATTTAAAATGGAAAATGGCATTTTTAAAAAGCATCAATTGAAACTTAAAATGCAGTTATTGAAATTTAAAATACATCAATTGAAATTTGAAACACATCAATTGAACTTAAAATACATCAATTGCAATTTAAATCACATCTATCGAAATTTAAAATGCATCAATTGAAATTTAAAAATCTAATACATAAAATCGGTTTATAATTTTTAAATTTCAAGAGACGAATTTTAAATTTCAATTAATGTCTTCTAAATTTCAATTGATGTTTTTAATTTGCAATTGATGTATTCTAAATTTCAAATATAATTTTCAAATTTCAATTGATATTTTTCAAAATTGAATTAATTTTTTTTAAATTTCAATTGAAAATGGTATCATTCGACCTTTTTCTTCTGGGTATAACAAGCAACAATTTTGTAGGCAGAAACATACTACGATTATTGCTTTGAGGGCCATACATGTTGCTCATCTGTCCATTCTTAAAATGGGACGAACTATCGATTTTTACCCATGGTTGCATACTAGTTAAAAAACTAGTTAATTTGCACTTATATATACATCTGCAGGCACAAACTACTAGTTCCGAACTAAGCTGACTAGTCTATTCTAATTTAATTTCTGTGTATTTTTTAATTTAATTGTTTTTTTTTAATTTTTACACGTTATCTTCTACACATTATATGCTTCTTTTCTTAGAAATTAGACCGCTTTTTCCTACTCTATTTGTTATAACAATTCCAAAACTGTTTTTAATGTTTCCAAGTTGCCTCAAGTCAAAGAGTTCTTAGCTAATATCTGGTAAACTATATTTCCTAGAAAGCACGTGCCCAGGTGTAAAGTTGGTCATGAGTCTGATTGTAGTAGGTCAATAAACTTTAGTCAAATTCTCAATGAAGTCATTAAACCACAGTTGAAGCATTTCATGAATTTAATTTGAAACAAACTTTCTTATCTTTTACACCGTAAGAACCTCTCAGGTCCAGTCAAGGTTTGGATAATGTTTTCCATTTTATTTCATATTCATTTGCCATTATTTTGCACTTGGTTTCTAGTTTAGTTTGAACTTATTCTCATGACAATCCGGCGATTTTTTGCAGCTTCCATTCTACATCTTTTAGGTGGTGGTGGTGGTGGTGGTGGCGGTGGCAGTGGTGTCAACTATGAACAATCCAATTTGGCCGACGAACTGTCTGCGGGACGCAAGACAACTGGTGGCCAGCAGGGTCGACAAAATCAACGTTCTTTCCTGACACTCAAACACAGCTATCTACTGGACGAGGATTCCAGTCCCGATTCGGAACGTTTACAAAGTTTAGGTGATGTGGATAGCGGCCATAGCACTGCTCATTCCCCCAACGACTTTAAGAGCATGTCCCCACAAATTACTTCCCCAGTTTCGGAGTCACCCATAGCTCAGCCATTTGGCGGGGTGCCATTTGCTCAGCTGGAAATGCTCGAGGCTACACATCGGGGCTTGCACAAATTCATACCGCGTCATCATGATGAGATCGAAATCGAAATAGGCGATCCAGTTTATGTGCAAAAGGAGGCCGACGACTTGTGGTGTGAGGGTGTCAATTTACGTACCGGACGCCAAGGCATTTTTCCATCGGCCTACGCTGTGGACTTGGATTACAATGAGTTCGATCCAACAGTGCAGCAGGTAAAGAAGGAGCGTTACCTGCTAGGCTATCTGGGATCTGTGGAGACGTTAGCTCACAAAGGCACCGGGGTGGTGTGTCAAGCGGTACGTAAGATTGTAGGCGAATATGGTAATTCGCCTACAGGCCAGGTGTGTATATTGGAAATATCGGATCAAGGGTTGCGTATGGTAGATCGATCTGCTCCAAATGTAAGTATAAACTTATTTGCAATTTACTTGCGATTAAAATGTTAACTTTTTCTTCATAATTTCTTCAGAACAAAAAGGACAAGAAACCATGCATTGACTATTTCTACTCGCTTAAGAATGTATCCTTTTGTGCATTTCATCCAAGGGATCATCGTTTCATTGGCTTCATAACAAAACATCCAACGGTACAGCGGTTCGCCTGTCATGTTTTCAAAGGATCCGAATCAACTAGACCGGTAGCCGAGGCTGTGGGGTAGGTAGACGCATAAAGCCGAGTACTAAGATTGTTCGCCTGCAAAATATTGTGCAATGTGAATTTTGCTTGGCTGCGAAATGAGCCAGAAACCTGTCAGTGTTTTGTCTGTTTTTAAGTCTTTTTTTCACTAAAAATCTCTGTTTTTGAGAAATTGAATGAGAGTTGACAACATTGATCATTTCTTCCTTCAATTTGATTGATCATTATATTTTTCTTAGAAACAATAAAATGTTTCTCGATACATGTTGATGATATTTGGTATGGACAACTTAGTACTACGCTTGAAGAATTTTTTCGCTGATATTTCGCAGGCATTTTTTTATGTATTTTTTTGGCGTAGAATACGTCTTACCTTATGGTATAGGGAGTCACGTCAGATTGTTATTGTTGTAATCTTTATTTCATTGGTTATGAGGAAACGGCGAGATAACTTTTTTTAAAATTTTTTTTGTAGGTAAATGAAGATGTTATCTTTCGTTTGATATACATTTCATATTGGTTGATATCTTCCTAATATTTAAATTTCTCAAATGAAAATTGTTTAAACACATACACTCAAACATATGTGTGGTGTTTGGTTGAGTGTTTGAGTTTGTAGCGTGAACACAAACTATGCTGCTGTTTCAGTGTGGACACAAACCTTCGGCTGTTGTTTTGATTGATGAAATATTGAAATTTCGTATATTTACTTATGTATTTAAGTGAAACAAAATGTTAAATGTGAATTTGAATTTAACATGGATATATAATTATAAAAAATATAAATCAAATTGATTTGCGTCTGTTATTTATCATTTATCCTTACTCTTTTAATTTAAAAACATATTTATCCTATTTTTCCTACCATACGCTTATGTATGTATATTATCAAAAGTAACTATCAAATAAATAAATTCATTTGCTTATGTTATTTATCATTTATTGTTATATATGTTTTCTGTCTTATCGGATGGCGTATTCTACGTTAAACTTAATGGCCGTGTCTCTGACACAGCCTGCAGGGACCTCGGACAACTGTCTGCTGTATTTTTTTAAACTGCACGTGAAATGCTAATCTTAGTACAAGCCTTAATGCAATTGGGTTTCCCATGTCAATAGTGAAGATGTTGAACTATTAAACTTTGCATCGCTTTCAATTGTTTGCGTGAACATACCTGCATATGTGCATTAGCATTGGTGATTCTAATTCGCAAATTTTATTTTATTTTCAGGCGGGCTTTCCAACGATTCTATCAGAAGTTCATTGAGACCGCTTACCCTATTGAAGATATTTATATTGAATAAACAGCGTTGCTTTTCATATGGACCGATCGACCGACCCCCTTACAATAATATGAAAAGTTACATTAATACAATATGTATATAAAGAATATATAGGTACTACAAAAACAAAAAAAAAACAGACAAAAAAAAGCATTCAGTTCTCTATTCATGTCTGGACTAAAGTCCAAATTAATCAAATAAACGCAAATTGCATACATGAAAGGGAGTTCAATGGTGGAAACCGAGTTAAATTTCTTTTTGGAATATATTAAAGAGGCAGCCGGTAAGTAGTCATAGATGCTAATGTATAAAATTCTAATAAGAAAATGGTAATTGATTAAATAATTGATTAATTAGTTGATTGAATGACTATATTAATTTTTAAATGTTATAAAACATCCTAGCTGGAAAAGTACGATACTAACGATTGGTATCATTCGAAAGAAGAAGACTCAATATGTTTTCTGATGAAACTAACCAGCAAATTCTGGCCCAATAGACATCGGGATTTTACTACACCATTTCCAATTGAAATTCGAAAAAAATCAATTGAAATTTAAAAATTCTATTTGAAATTCGAAATATGTACATCAATTGAAATTTGAAAATTCTATTTGAAATTTGAAATACATCAATTGAAATTTGAAAAACATCAATTGAAATTTAAAATACATCAATTGAAATTTAAAAATCCTATTTGAAATTTGAAATACATCAATTGAAATTTGAAAATTCTATTTGAAATTTGAAATACATCAATTAAAATTTGAAAAACATCTATTGAAATTTGAAATACATCAATTGAAATTTGAAAATTCTATTTGAAATTTGAAATACATCAATTGAAATTTGGAATGCATAAATTCAAATTTGAAATACATCAATAGAAATTTGACACACATCAATTGAAACTTAAAAGACATCAATTGAAATTTAAAACACATCAATTGAAATTTAAAATACACCAATTGTAATTTAAAGATCTAATACATAAAATCGGTTAATAATTTTTAAATTTCAAGTGACGAATTTTAAATTTCAATTGAAGTCCTTCAAATTTCAATTGATGTGTTTCAATTTTCAATTGATGTATTTTATATTTTAATTGATGTGTTTTAAATTTCAATTGGTGTCTTTAAAATTTCAATTGATGTCTTTAAAATTTCAATTGACGGTTTTTAAATTTCAATTGATGTATTTCAAATAGAATTTTTAAATTTCAGTTGATGTATTTCAAATTTCAAATAGAATTTTTAAATTTCAATTATTGTATTTCTAATTTCAAATAGAATTTTCAAATTTCAGTTGATGTATTTCAAATTTCAAATATAATTTTCAAATTTCAATTGATATTTTTCAAAATTAAAATTGATATTTTTCAAATTTCAATTGGGAATGGTGAAGTCAAAATTTATTTTTTTAAGGTTCGATACCTGTATAACCGTTAGAGATATGGAAAAAGTTATTTACCCATTTTATAGATGTTAGCTAGGTCTAGGTTAAAGTGAAACAGTATCAAATACTTCGTCCTGATGATGTTCCAGTAGAGGGTTTTGGCGATGTTTAAGAGCAATGAAGCCGAATTTTTGCGTCGATTTATAACCATGGCTGAGACATGGTTCCACCACTTCACACCTGAGACAAAGGTACAGTCAAAGCAGTGGATTGGAGTGGGAGAATCGTTTCCAAAGAAGGCGAAGACGGTTCCATCTGTAAGCAAGGTCTTGGCGTCTGTTTTTTTGGGGGTGGGTATAGAATAATTTTTATTGATTATCTTCAGAAAGGAAAAACCATCAACGGCGAATATTATGTTAATTAATTGCTGCGTTTAAGTGATGAAATTGTGGAAAAAGGCCACATTTGGCGACACAGCAGTTCACACATCCACTATTTCGATGGCCAAAATTAATGAGTTAAAGTTCGAATTAGGTTAGTTTAGGTTAGGTTTATTACATTTGACAAAAAGAGACAGTATAAAACTTATCGTCACTACACTTGGAGGTCGGTCGACCCATTGTGATTGCCCATATATATGAGCAGAAAATAGAGAAGAGAGGAGGGCGAGCCCCACTTGTAGTGAAAAATTGTCGATAGATAGATAGACGTAGGAGAGACAGAAGAACCACTGAATTATGTTTCCAGTGTAGATATTCATACTAGAGGTCTGAATGAGTGCACATTTTCACACATTCAAATACATTCATGTTTTTTGAATGTGTTAATGTTCTCATTCTAGCGAGTAGAGCACGATGCATACAACCATTCTTCTCAGCGTGTTGCATTGGGTACGAAACACAATGAAACCGAGCATAGAGAGTTCTTGTATGAAGGAGTATTAACTAGATTGAGTAAAAGGTCTTTAGAGACAAGCAGAACTATTCGAATAATGAGATGTATTCATGAGACATATCGTATTAAAAAAGCGTAACTAAAGCAAATGCTGGTTTGGTATGATTTGAAGTTCTAATTTCTTTGGAATAAAGAATATGATTAAAATTAAGTCAATTTTAGAAATGTAGCACTTATGCCTCACTAGGTTTGATGTCGAAGTTGAATATATCAAAACTTCCCTTGAAATTCGTGAAACAATACTATTTTCTTCACCCACACCGGCCGATTGAGTTGAGGACCACATATTTTTAATGTTTAATAAATTATTTTTAAAATAATTTACTTCATCAATTCCATTTTCTAATATATATTTTTGCAGTTAAACTCATAAAAACCGAATATTTATTTCTTTAGTCTTCACCCAACGTTGCTGATCTTTTCATTGACGAGAAAGCAAATGAGACCCATAACCACTCATAATTTAGCGTTTTTCATTCGAATAGTTCGAATGGTTTTTACATTCACGAATATTTATTGAGTAAAATGTTGTGTTGTCGTAACAGAATTGAGACGAACAGAATAGTTAACAGAGCAGAGATTCATACAACATTCATTCCAAGAGCACACAGGAACGTATCGTTTCATTTCGTTTTTTACACTATTCGGACCGTTGGTATTGGTACAGTGAGATAATGAATGTATTCTAAAAGAGAGTGCATTCATGCAGTGTACTAATTCATACATCACCTGATAAGCCCTGATCATTACATACCATACTATATTATACATACAATAGCCCTGATCAATACATACAATACTAATCATCAGATGATGGTATCGCCTGCCTGGATCCATGGCAGACCACGCGAGAAATCCATCAAATCCTCAATGGCCACATCGCGCAAAGATACCAGGCCTTCTGCCTGAAACCAACCAAAGCAACGGCGACATCTAGTTTTTTTTGAGTTTTGACATAGAAGCTGATCAATGGTCTCCACCTCTTCTTCATCACCAAAAGCACGACAGAAATCAACCCCGTTCACAATTCAGTTGTGAGTGAAGCCTCCAGCATCACAGTGACCCATGATCACCCCACTGAGGAGACGCAAATCACACTTGTTCAGTCGAAGAAGCGACTTAGATCTCCCTGATCCCTCTGCCGGCCATATGTCCCTCGAAATCCTACAATCCTCTCTGGCCTGCCATCAAGCCATACAAGTAACAGATCGGTGGATTTGCAGAGGCAATCAATCTCAAATCAGCAGAAGTGCAACCTGCTCTAACAAGATAGTCTGCTTCAAAATTCCCTGTGACATCACTATGTCCCGGCACCCAGCAGAGTCTTAACTTGCGGGGCACTACACTGTTCAAGATCCGTTTGCAATCCATAACCAATTTGGGTTTACATACGTGTGACCTGGGGGTCGATTCTGGTTCTGTGAAACTGTGAAATGAAAAAAATTTCCAGAGTTAATTTAGGTACAAGAATTATCACTGAAAAGTTTTCATAGAACCACAATCCACCCACGCAATTAGGGCTAGCTTACTATCAATGTCTTGTCTGCAAACAAGCCGCAATGGCTTCACGGGAATATGAATTAAGATGAAATGAATTCACCCGATGGATATAAGCACGATTCCATTATCTAAATTGCAACTCTCATAAGTTCGAATTGCTTCATCACCCACCTTATCCGCCAGATTTGCTTCCTCGTACTATTTTCTATTCCCAAACTTCCCAAAAAAATGGCTCGGTGGTATCGTAAAAGATTTGCCAACCATGAAGAGGTGGAGTCTGTGATTGATGGCTATTTTTAGGAATTCAATAGTTCTTACTATAAACAGGGTATCGACGATATTGAATATCGCTGGAAAAAGTATATCTAGCTAAAAGGAGATTTTGTTCAAAAATAAAGAAACTTGTTCCCAACTTTTTTGTGTCTCTTTGTTAGGTCGCCTAGTTTTGGGACCGTCCTCGTAAGTATAACTGATTAACATCCACCGGCCAGTAAAATGCCAAAACGAATAACTATTGAAAAAAAAATAATTAACACAATGCAACAGAAAAATTATAGAAAATTTTTCTAAAAAAACGTTACAATCAAACTTTGTTCCTTAATTTAATTTTTACTCAGTGATCATTTCTCTGCAAACGAAACATTTTCGACAAATTTATGGCGGAAGTGCGTGAAAGCGCAAGTTTTACTTCTACCAGCGCCATAGAGTAATTATATACATAGAGTAACCACTCCTCTCAGTAAATTTATGAGTTTAGGCTTGATGGCATATGAACGTTGCAGGTTGAAAAGTATTGCTTTAATAATACCAGATAGAGCCATTAGTTCAAAACAACCAACAAGAAAACGTAACGACATTTCGTGTTTGTGCGTTAAAATTTTTGTGTTAAATATCGTACAACACAAATGAATATTAAGAGACTGTGCCAATCGGTATCAAAGTACTATGGTGAAAAAAAAAATTGTTATGGTGAGAAAAATTTTAACTTTTGTTGTGCCAATCGAAATCTTTTTTGACAATTGTAAATTTTGACAGCTTAATCATAAGAAGACGACTAAGACGCTATTGAAATATAATTGTGTACAATCCACGATGTTCAACGTTAACGTTCGCATTATTTCTACACTCAAAATTTTTCATAGGTAAAATACATGAAAATCGTAGTACATTGTACGAAAATATTCGTGGTTTTGAACCCACTCAATAGTTTTTACAATTTACAAGTTTTTATTATTTACAAAACTTTCGTAGAACTACGAAAATTATTTTGTAAGATTACGAAATTTGGTTTTTAGTTTCACAAAATCTTTTGTAAATATTAGACACGCGAACTAGATGTAGGTAGGATGATCAACACTTGAAATACACCTGGAATCCCATCAAAAGATAGTGCAGTGTTTGTATGGATATCAGAAACTGATTTCGAAAGATTTTGGAAATGTCTCTTTAACGCACTTACAGTTGAAACTTTTTCACCGCAATTGTTGTATATGCAAGTAAAGCCACAACTATTGCTTTTATTATGAATTAGCCTGAAATGCTTTTTGAAAAAAGTTTCATTCGGCTGAAATATTTGGCACAGGTAACAAACAATTCATTCTACTTACTTTTCTTTTTTGTTATTTAGCAAATTATTTATTATAATACGCAAACACCACTCTTCACACTGAAAACTGAAAAAAAACAACCGGAATCCTTTTTCTTCTTTAAAAATCAAAGCCCACTTTGATTTGTTTGAATTATTTTCTAACTAGGCTGACCATACTCTTTTTGCACGGATCGTCCTATAGAGAAAAAAACTTCAAATTGTTACTAAAGAATATTATTGCCACCCTGCTTATGAGAGCGAGAGAGTATGGGCCATGATACAAATACATTGTTGTAATTTCCGTAACCACCCTGCAGTCGACGTAGCTGACGAATTGTTAGTTATTTCCCTAACTACCAATAATTACCATTAACTACCCGCCAGACTACCAGCAATGCTTTACATTGACGAATTTAACATGGGGATGTCATTGACGGTAGTCAGTGGCTACCCTCTGCACTACCATGTACCATGATGATCGCTAGTTACATGGAATTGACGAAATATCTAACAACATTGTACTAACTACTTGACTAGTACAATCCGGTTGATGAATTCGCCGGACCATAATGAATAAATGTTATGAATAAATCTTTTTCATTATCTTCGCCACATTATTTTCCTACATTTTCAAACTTTTGCACACAATTTGTTCCTTTTCATTCATTATTAACCGTTTCATTTGTCTTTTGATTGTCATTTTACCGTTCTAAATATTAAAATTCACTTTTTTATACTTCTGACCCACGTACGCTGTCATGATGATACTTCTACGAACGTTTAATAGCAACTGACGGCAACACAAAAAAATAACCAAGCAACCAACAAATCATAACGGGATAACGGTTCAGTGTATTGTTTTTTCCTTGTTTTCATAATTATAATAATCAAACGGCGAACTCTAGCATTACCTGTATCCACTCAAGTAGCTAGTCAGGCTTTTCGCTAACGAAATAACTGACTACATAGATCCACTAGCTACTTTTAAAACTGCAGGGCAGTTGTTTTCAAAATCAGCTGATAAAAATGTACACATACATGTACAATTGTGAACACAGATAGATGAAATCAAAAGAGAACGCACTCACACGAACAACTTTGACTTTTACTGGGTACGATGAAATGTAAACAAAGAAAATCATATGGGCTGACGCTACTACCTTGTTTTTGTATCATGGTATGGGCCTTATTCAAAAAAAGTTGTGACAGGTTTGAGAGACGATTTATCATACAAAAAACGCCTCTCATAACTTTTTATGAATAAGGCCGTATGTGTTCAACTATGAGTTATTCTCTCTCAATTAGCCTCCTTCAAATATACAAAATAATTTCGTGATATTATTTATCCAGCGTGAAATTATCCAACGGGTACAAAACTTTTGTAATATTCACTAAAGTTTTGTATATTGTAGAAAAAAAATTTTACGTCGTTCGCATGGTTTTACGTATGTTTGTTGTGCAAAGCAATGATATGAAGTTGATATTCGCCATTTAATTGCGTAGAAAATTTCTCAGTAGAAAATATCACTAAAAGTACATAGACGACATCCAGTAAAAACTTGCAAGAAATTAAAATCAGCTGGTTCGTAAACAGCTGATTGCAATGTAAATAACTTAAAAGACAACAAAAGTACTGAATTGAAAATGAGTAGCGATAGACAACTCGATGTGCAGTGCTCGCCAGGAACATTTAAGAGGGTTCAAGTTGGTAAGTATAATGATGTTACAAATTAAATATTTGGAAATATATTTTTCCGTTGCAGATGAACAATACAGGCAAGCTGTAGCACTTCAAATGGCAGGGACAGAAAGCTACGACGCAATTGCCTTTTCCCCAAATGAAAATGCAACAACATTTTATTTATAATAATTGCATATAAACGTTAAAAAACAACACAATTCTCAAAATACTTCTGCCATTGTTCAATTTCAACTTTATTTTGTTTGTTTACATAAAACATATGATTCAAAACAGCTGTTCGAACTTGCAAATTCTTACTGGCAAAAATTTCTCCAGTAAAAACTTGTAAGTTCTCTTTCATCGAACTGTCAAAATAAATTCTCTCTTACTCTCTCGTTACTGGCTTTTTGGTGTACACAGACAACATCCACAGACAACAAATTATCAGTACGCAGACAGACCTAGTATCTGCAGGTGCTGCAAAGTTTGGGTTTTTCTGCTGAAATGGAAATATATTTTAATAAAAATGTTCTTATAATAACATGGCGTAACAACCCTGTAGTTGATTTTGCCTACGAAATTTTCGCAGAGCTGAGTGCCAAGCAAATGAAAATTGAGCGAAATTTCCGCTTCATGAAATTTTCGCTATTTTTTATGCATGTACTTCTTATGGCAACTAAATTTTCATACAAACTGGGCTTTACATATAAATGACAAACAGAGCTACAAGTCGACATAAAAACTTGGCGACGGCACCTGACTCAAAATTCAAACGGCGTTGGATGAAGCCGAAGATTTAAAACACTTTTAAAAACGAATATATATTATTACAAAATATAAATATGCATGTAAATGTGAAAAAACGGACAAATATACTTATTTGATTATGGATTGAGTCATCGTTATCAAAATTAGAATCTGAAAATGTTCGGCGGCGCCTCACCACAATACAAATATGGGCGGCAGCAATTCGGTTTCGCTCTACACACTTTGTTTGTCCGCTGATGTGTTTCTATTACACTTAAAAAATGTCATCTACTTGTCAAAAATGTAACCAGGCTAGTGAAATTTTATTCACCACGCAAATGTCGTATTTTTATATAACCTATGTACTATGATACAGATTTTAATATAACAAATTTCACTTTGGCTGCCTTCTTGGGTATAGAAGGTGCTTTTAACAATGTGCCATCTAACGCTATCAGGGAATTCGCTGGGGTACCTTTACTTCCTGTCGTATGGATTGCGAACATGCTTCGGGATCACATTGTAAATTCGAACCTTGGATTGAGCTCAGTTCGGAAGCTGGCTACAAAAGGCTGCTGTGGCTTTTGTGGTTGACGGCATTCTTAAGGTCTTTGAGTTCAGGGGACGTAGAATTATTGCCTATGTGGCCGACGTTATTATTCTTGCCGGTGGAAAATATTTACCTACGATCACTCACCTCATGCAGGATGCCCTAAGTGAGTTTTCAGTTTGGGTTAGGCACTGTGGCCTGGGTGTTAACCCGACAACGACGGAGCTGGTTTTTTTTACGCCCAGGCGAAACATTGGCCTATTTGGGACACAAAGCTTGGAGGGCGTAGAGCTATCCCTATCTTCTCAGGCGAAGTATCTCGGTATCGTTCTCGATCAGAAACTGAACTGAAAGCGAAATACTGAGGAGAGAATGAAGAAATTATTAAACGTGCTCTACGCCTATAGGAATTCGATTGTCAAAAGCTGGGGTCTTTGTCCGAAAATCATTCATTGGATTTTTTCAGCTATCGTCCGCCCTAGTCTAGTCTGGTGGAACGCATTGGGGAACAGCTACCAGTTGAAAATGCTCAGTAAAGTGCAGCACACTGCGTGGATGTGTATCAGCGGGGCGAGGAGAAGCACTCCGCAGGCGGCCTGGATATAATCCTGAATTTGACTACTATTGATGTCTACGCGAGACCGTGTGCTTTTAGAAGCACAAGAGAGAATTGGGTATCTGGAGAAATGCCTCTGAGGGACATGCCAACATTCTCTAGGAGTTGATTGAGAATCACCTGGACGAGTGTTTGAGTCAGGCCACTGACTACATGCTGCCGACTGTAGGCTTTGGGCAATGCCCGGAGATCATGATGCCAGATAGGAGTGACTGGATGGGAGGTATACCTTCCTCACTCTCTGGTCATCTGATCTTTACAGATGGCTCCTAAATGGAATCGGGCTCAGGAGCGGGGATCTTCAGTGAGGACCTACAAATTGGGCTTTCTATGAAATTGGGTGCGAACTGCAGTGTCTCCCAAGCGGAAATCGTGGCGATTATGAGAGCTGCAACTGAGATAATGGACTCGTGCTTACATATATCCATCTGGTGAGTTCGTCATCTGCGTTGATAGTAAGCCAGCCCTCAGCGCAATTAGGTCACACTTTTGTAAATTCAAATTGGTTAGGGATTGTAATCGGATGTTGAACAGTTTAGTGTCCGGCAAGCTAAGAATCTGCTGGGTTTCGGGACATAGTGATGTCACAGGGAATTTTGAAGCAGACTGTCTTGCCAGAGCAAATTGCATTTCTGCTGATTTGAGATTGATTGTCCACCGATTCTGTTACTTGTATGGCTTGATCGATCGCTGGTCGCTAGACGAGATCAACGCTGCCTGGCTGGCTAGAGTGGATTGCAGGATTTCAAGAGACATATGGCCGGCAGTGGACTCAGGAAGGACTAAGTCGACTTGACAAGACTGATTTGCTGCTCCTTATTGGGGTGATCACGGGTCATTGTGATGCCGGAGGTTTCACTCGCAACTGGACTGTGAACGGGGTTGTTTATTGCTGTTTGAGGTGATGAAGAAGAGGTGGAGACCATTGAGCACCTTTTATGTCAAAGCCCAGCCTTACAGCGTAGGCATCGCCATTGCTTTGGTTGGTTTCAGGGCCCGGCCTCTTTGCGCGATGTGGATATTGAGAATTTGATGGAAATCTCACGGGGTCTGTCATGGATCCGGACAGGATATAACATCATCTGATGATATGTCTATCGGTTATTTCTACCCCACCCTTCCCTTCTCTCTTTTCTTCTCATGTATATGGGCAATCACAGTTGGTCGACCGATCTCCGAGTGTAGTGACGATATGGCAATTACAAACTGTCTCATATTGTCACGTCTCCTATGCCTAATCTATCCTATAATAAAAAATTCCAAAATACGTTTAAATTTCACACAGTTCCATAGTTCCATTCCATGTAGTACATGTAGTCTGTTGGTGGAGTATAATCTTGAAAGATGACAGCACTGGTAGACCAGGAAGGAACTGCATAAAACGTTACAAAATGGAAAATGGTTTTAAGAATAAGTTTTTTGTTGTCCAGACTTAGACTCGATTTTATTACTATTTCAGCCACTCGGAAGAATGACGAGGTCAGAAAAATGGTAGCTGAAGTGAGTGAGAGCATAGCAAAAGTCACAACGCTAAAGAAACGGCTTTCGGAGGCTCAACGCAGGAAGATAGTGAAAACAAGGTTTAACCAAACAAGGCGAAACACAGGACATTCCGTAGAATCTGTCGGTGCCCCCCCCCCTCGACCACAACAGAGGCTGTGGAAAGAATCTGATCACCTGAAAAGCAGAACACTGTCAAATCAGCAGCGAAAAGGAAGAAGAGCTTCCCGTCCTCCGGTAACTCGTAGACCTCCAAATCCCATATTACCCAGGGTGTTCCAAGGAAATCCAATCAACAATAGGGGCAAAGCCCATGAGGTTACTAGGAAGGCAAGCACCTCAGCTAAATCAGCCGGGACATGGTAAGAAACCACCGACCTATGCAAATGTAGCAAGTAGGCAATACTTGGACTATATCTGCTATGCAGTCATTGACAACGGCAGCCCAACTGGCGTAATACGAAAAGACCAGCACCAAAACGTGGAGGACCTAGTCCACACGAGGGTAATGGAACACGTAATGAAGGCCGAAAGTGGACCACCCATTGAAGTCGTCAGTAATGGTTTCAAAGGGGACGTAATGACACTGCAGCTGGTCTCACAAACTCTGCGCAGAAACTCTGAAGAAGATAGTGTATGGCATCTCTGCATCCTGGGAAGGCGGTAAGCTAGCCCTTGTGAGGGCAAAGACATTGCTGACCGACATTGAAGGCGACCAGGTGCATCAAAGGATGGGGCAGCAAGTCCATATCGGACTCCATACTGTAGGTTATTGGCAAGCAAAACGCCGGTTGTTTTCCACAGGCTGGAGGCGCAGTATGGAACCCTCCTTGTGATCGGAATAGTCCAGGCACCCATGGTACGGGTTAACAAATAAACATTGCCAATAAATGGCTAGTTGTCTACATAGAGGTTGGAAAAGTTTCAATTGGCCGGGGTAACACACACGGAAAATCCGAAGAAGGATGAAGCGAGTGGAGGCCCAGTAGAAAACACACCGCTTAAAAAGAAGGAGGAAGTGACCGAAAACATCACCAACTCCCAGGAATACCGGTTACTGGAGGACCAATGTTAGAAGTCATCCATATAAACCTCCACCGGAGCGAGACAGCAACCCACGCTCTGGTGGATAAATCTAATAAAGGTAAAATATACTTTGCAAGAACATTGGACTATCGGGACAAAGTTAGTGGATTAGATCATATTAACTACCAACTATTCTACACGAAGACCCCAGAATTGTCAACATCTGGCGCAACTGTGCTGAAACAGGGAGATGGCAATATGTACCCGGCGTCAGTATACTTGCCATAGGACTCGCCGACACCACCACCTTCGTCGGAATTACAACGACTAGTAGAGAGGTCCAAAGAAACAGGTAACGAAGTATTAATAGGTAGTGACACTAACTCTCACCACACGTCGTGGGGTAGTACTAACTGTAGCCGCAGGGGTCATACACTAGTAGAATTCTTGAACACTAACGTCCTGAATATTGGGAACAAAGCCACTTTTGTAAACAAAATTAGGGAAGAGGTATTGGATATAACAACTTGTTCTGAAATCCTTATAGATGAGATTCAAGAATGGAGGGTTTCGAATGAGCACTCATTCTCGGATCACAGATACATAAATTCGAGATATCACAGCCTCCGCCGAAATCGATAAATTTCCGAAACAAGGCCAAGACAAACTGAACAAAGTTCGGAAGCCTACTTAGAACACGACTAGATCACCCTAAACTCGAATACTCTAGTAGGTATGAATTGGACGTTAAAGTGACAAGGACCACGCGAGCACTGGTAAAGTCTTTCGAAAACAGCTGCCCACTTCGTGAAAGAAAATCTTTCCAGGAAAACCCCTGGGTTACAGGGGAAATACGAAATATTGAGAAGAAGGTCCTTAGACTTTACAACAGGGCTACACGTAAAAAAAACTTCCAGTATACTGGGAGGACTATAAAATAAGTCTCAGTGAATACAACGAAATATTGGGAATGGCAAGACGCAACTCCTAGAGACTTCAGTGAACAGGTGGATAGCGTCAACGGCATGGCGAAAATAAAAAAAATACCCATATCCAAGCAGAAAGCCTAGTAGAGGACTCGGGGAAGAGAATGGAGACCATGGAACAAACTTTAAACCACCTGGTGTACACACACATCCCGAATGGGAACGCGGAACCCACAGAAGAACGACGACAATGCGTAAATGTAGTACATCAGACAAAAATCATAACGGGCTAAATTTTCAAAAAAAAAGCTATAAAGAGATTCTCCCCATATAAAGCGGCGGGACCGGATTGGATTTTTCCGGATGTCCTACAACATGAGGTTGGCCAACTAACAGCACATTTGAAGGTAATTTGCATCGCATGCTTAAAATTCGCCTCCACTCCAAAGAATTAGTAGTATTTATATCCAACCCTGGAAAGGTAAGTAAGGTAAGGACCAATTAGCCTTACCTTGTTTCTACTCAAACCCCTAGAGAGAATGGTGGACGGCATGGTGAAAAGAGGAATACCGTACTCTATGCTGAACTTCAAGCAACACGCATATGTCAAAGGTCGATCAGTGGAAACCGCACTTCATGAGGTAACCCAGTACGTACGTAGCAAATTGTACACACTCTCTGTATGCATATATATTGAGGGAGCATTCAACAATGTCCGGACTCAAACACTCATCCAATCCTTAGACCAGTTTATGGTGGACCGGGCATTAAAAGACTGGATCAATCATATGCTAAGGAATAGATGGATAAACTGCGGACATAAATATTATAATCCACTACAAGGGAGGATTATATCACCACTCTTATGGGTCCTCACAATACATAGTCTCCTCCGATGAAGTATTTAAACCAGTCTGCTATGCAAAGGACGTGATTATACTTATTATCAAATGTGAACCCGGACAAAAAGGAAATCGAAAATCTACGAGTTTGAAGAACCACGATTCTTGGAAAATACGATTAAAATACCCGATAGGGTTAAATACTTATGGAAATTGAATTGGAAGCACCACATAGAGAACAGTGCCAATAACGCCTATGCAGAAGGGCTATAGGATCCAAATGGGGCCTCAACTCGGAAATAACACACTGGCTCTATAGAAGCGTAATTAGGCCAATATCGTACTAACATATGCTTCTGTAGTATGGTGGCCGGCAGTTAAGAGGAAATACAATATCGCGATACCGCAAAGGGTTAAATGAATGTGCTGCATTAGTATTAGCGGTGCAATGAGGACCCATGAAAAATATTTTATGTATCCAGTGAATCGAGATTAGGGTCAAATATGAGGTCGGCCTTGCGGCAAAACGCCTACAGGCAATAGGTGAAAGGATCAACTGGGATCTTAAGTCGAAACACCAACGGATAATGGAGGCTTTGGCCGGTTACACGTAAGATGCGAGTGAATCCAACCGCATACCCGAGTTAAGGCGAGTTGTGTGACTATTACGCCATCTAGAGACGCCTGGCAGGATGGGACCCTGACATAAACACTAAATGGGACCCGCTGTTACACGGAGTATATCTTCATGGACAGCGCACACTACCCGTTGCACCACCCGAAATTAGAGGAAAATATAAGAACACGAAATATATGTCATTTTTTGTCGGACGGACCTATGTTCCAGACTTTTTGTTTAGAGTCTGGAAAATTGTTCTTGAAAATTTTTCAAATGACTAGCAATGAAGCAGATTCCTCATTCCCTTTAATTTAAATATCCACTCTAATTTTTGATATCCGATTCTCAAGACATACTACAATATGGTAAATTGGTGGTATCTAGGTGCACAGATGCCGCTCCACCAAAAATTTGGGATAAAAATACCTTTCATTTGAGTACCCACAGTTGCCTGCTCCTAACCGTCCCTAACTGGACTCCTATTTTGGACCTATGGGCCTCATAAGGCCATACGACAAAGAAAATATGTATATGTTTCGTTTTCTTGTATTTTCCTATAATTTCGTTATTTTTTTTATCAAGTTTGGAGCTGCCCGAGCTCCGACAATTTTGTCGCTACTAGGTGCTATTTTGTTGCCGGCCGGTGATGACGACACTATCGAGTACTTAGCCATGAAAAAGCTTCTCAAAATACCCTTCGGAACAGGTGTAAAATTGTAGGTCCCAATCAGTGAGTGACAAATTAGAAAGCGCACAGCTCACTGATTGTGAGAAGCTGTCCTAAATCCCTTTAGGGGATGTAATGGGAAACGGTTTTTTTAGGTTATATTTTATATAAATAATATTGTATTATGACAATTTTTTATAAACATTACAATTTAACAACAAAAAATTATGATTTCCTGTAGAACCACAATTTTTGACTCCTTATCATTCGGCTGAACGTTTTGTTTTGTTTTAAAAACTATACAGCAACCAAAATTTCGTAGTTGCATGTTGTCAGTTGCCATATGTAATAACTCTTCGGCAACTGGCAACGCACCTGAGGTTCGGTTGCTATCGATACTCGACCCATTAGCTTGAAATGGTTCGGTTGCTATCGAAAATCTACCCATTAGCTTGAAATGGTTGTAACCAATAAAATAGAGCGCAGACCACATTAAAAACGGTTGTGTTTTACAGTGAGTAAACGTGTCTACCAACTAGACGGACGTCCAACGTCCAATAAAAGGATATTACGAAAATATTATAAATTTTGTGACAGTGTTGACAATCTTTATCTGGATTGGACCTAGGGTGTAATGTGATTTCTTCTGCGCTGTACATTATTATCCAAAACCAATGTCATTTATTTATTTCATAATCTACAAACAGCCGGAAGATAAAATAATGTATTATCTAATTCACTTGCAACAAAAAAAGTAACTTGAAAAAAAATTTTACTTAGAAAAACAAAAAAATAGTTAATGAGCGGGACGATAAAGAACTGTAAAATTATTAAATTAACCATTTTCTGACAATAATAACAAATGGAAAAATCAAAAAAAAATCAAAAAATAACAAGAAAATTGGAAAAAAAAAATGCATTAAACACAGGCGAAAATATTTGAGCGCAACAACATTATTAGGTACAATGAACATCAGGAATGCAGGAACATCAGTCGCAGGAGTTATATAAAAAGGAAAGTTTCAAAAATGCATGACACCAATGAAATCAGGAAACGATAAATGGCAGCAACGATGGAAAAAGAAGGTGTAATCAATGAATACGAAACAGGAGTTAGGTCGCAGGCATGGATGACATAGTCAAATCAGGAGCAACAATTTAACATTCACCTAGGTGTGACTGGATAAGTATCTGACTGGGAAGTTGTATTTGAAGATAGAATGTTATTTCGCAATAAACACAAGCGAAAATATTTGAACGCAGTAACAGGATTAGCGAGAATACAGGCACAAGGAACAAAAGGAACACGGGAATGCAGGTGCAAACGGAACATCAGGAGCAAGAATAATACAAACAGGAAAGTTTCACAAGAAGCATGACCCCAGTGATAAATGGCAGCAGCGACGGAAAACGTACATAGGTGTAACCAATGCATACGAAACAGGAAATTGGACGAAGTCATGGATGGAAAATTTTATTCATGAATAACAATTTAAATATGAGTGGTAGAATGTTAATATTTACATATATATGTGGAGCAAGGAACTGGAGCAGTTGCGGTCAATAACATGATGTATTTAAGTCATTTGTAGTGTTTCACGTAATAAACATCCAATGGTATTGGTTCTCAGTGGTTTGCATTGTAGAGTGTATTGCATAGAAGCTACGTAATCTGGCAAATATTATGGGTCGATTATCGATAGCAACCGAATCTTAGTTGCGTTGCCAGTTGCCGAAAAGTTATTACATATGGCAGCTGGCAGCTAGAGGTTATATTGGCAATCACGAATTTTTTATTGCTGTATAGTTTTTAAAACAAAACGTTCAGGTGAACTTTCTCATTATTATCTCCATTAAGATGTTGAAGAGATTGCACGAAAGTGTGTCGCCTTGTCTAAGTCCTCGCTTGGTACAGAATGGTTCAATGAGGTCTTTCCCCACTTTCACTGTTGATTTGGTGTTGGTCAGCGTCATTCTACAGTGGCGGATCAGTTTTGCCGGAATACCAAGTTCAGACAAGGTGGTATGTATCGATTTGCTTTTCGCGGGTCTTTTCCAGGATCTGGCGTAGCGTGAATATTTGGTCAGTTGCCTGGTCTTAAACCACACTGATCAGGTCCAATCAGGTTTTCAATAATTGGCTTTAGTCTTTCACATAATACGCTCGACAAGACCTTATACGCGATGGATAAAAGACTGATACCGCGATAGTTGGAACAGACACACGGATCACCCTTTTTGAATACAGGAAATAATACACTGAGACTCCAATCGTCGGGCATAGATTTCCCCAGCCATATACCGCATATAAGTTGATGCATGTGGGCTAGCAGTTCTTCGCCACCTGCCTTAAAATTTTCAGCGGGTAGGCCATCCGCACCAGCGGCTTTATTATTCTTAAGGTGGGTGATCACCGTTCTAATCTCGTCTTGGTTGGGGGGGGTACAATCTTCCACTATCATTACCTCCTGATCTTCAGTGGAAGAATCCGATGGAGTAGTGCTGAAAAGTGATCTCTTCACATTTTGAGCACACACTGCTTCTCAGTCACCAGATTTCCATTCTCGTCCTTGCAGGAGGGCAGCCCATTATTAGGCCCGTTATTCAATCTTCTAACCCTCTGGAAAAACTTTCGGGATTGCTAAAATACCTGAATATTGTGGTTTTATACCGAAACTTTGCAGATAAAGATGCCAAAAAAAATAGCTCGTTGGATAAATTCCAATTACATTGAAGGACGGTATGATACCGAGTTTTGATCGGTCTGTGACATGCTAGAAGAATACTTCCCACGCACCCAAAACTCTGTCGAGGCTTGGCATAGACGCCTTAAAGTCGTCGGCAAAAACATGCCGATTTTTACAGTCTGATCGAAAATCTGGCTTAACAGCTGATTGTTCCTAAATCGGCAATCAAAAAACTTAATTCGGGGAGCGTTGAACCCCGCAACAACAAAAATTATTCAAAAAACCAAAAGTTTAAGGCTGAATTCAATAACATAGAATGTATGGATATAACAGACTATTTAGATGCCATAGCAATTAATCTTGCATTTTATATATAAATTGATTATTAATAAAAAAAATTGTATTGTTATGATTTTCAATAATTCGGGATGTTTCAAAATTCGGGATTTTGTAATTTAGGATTTTAAAATTCGTGATTTTGCCATTTCGGCCTTTTCAAAAACTTTGAAATTCGGGATTTTGACACTATCCCTTATACAGGGTGGCGCCGAATGGGCTATATGGTTTAAATGGTTTATAACTTTTTTATTTATGCGATTATTATATATTTTTTTTAAATACAGTATATTATTGGGGAATTTTTTGCAATTATTATTATATATATTTTCCATATTTTCCATAACTTTTCGCAGAATTTCGGATGTAATGGCCATGATTTCATTTCGAATGTTGGTTTTTAGTTGGAGAATGGTTCTTGGTTTGTTAACGTACACTCTTCCTTTCAAATATCCCCAAAGAAAACTGTCAGGAGCTGATAAATCTGGATTATAAATCTGGATTAAATCTGGATTTCGCTTGTGCGCGAAATAATGCGTTCGCCGAATGTGTCCCTTAACAAAGCCATTGAGGCACATGCAGTGTGTGCGGTTTTCCACAGCTGGCCTAATAAAATTTTCCAACATCGTCCGATATGCAGCACGGTTGATAGAGATTAAGACACCACTTTCATTTTCAAAAAAATATGGGCCAATTATCCTTTCGGAGGATACACCGCACCAAACAGTACACTTAAGTGGGTGTAATTCTCGCTGATGCACTGCTCTTGAATTTTCCGTAGCCCAAATCCTGCAGTTTTGCTTGTTGACATACCCATTTAACAGGAAATGGGCTTCATCGCTTATTGCCAAATTGTGAATAAAGTCTGGATTTTCCTCCGTTTTTCAATTCAATTATTTGTGCACGTTGTGCGATCGTGTAATGATTCATAATTAATTCCCCAAGTCTTCTTCACAAATTTTTGAAAAAAAAAAATCAAAAATAATAATTAAAAAAGTTATAAAGAATTCAAACCATATACATAGCTCATTCGGCGCCACCCTGTATTAGTCGTGTTTTGGTTACAAGCTAGCGATTATCGCTTGCTAAGTTGTAACGAAAACTGTTATGTAGCGATAAGTGATTTTATTGAAAAATATGAAATAGTGTTGAAAACGATAAAATATGTCAAAAAAAATTTTGTGTAAACTTGCGAAAATGATTCGTGTCGCTAAGTTCTCGCTAAGTGCTTCATACAAAACAAGCGATTATATAAGCAAGCGGTGTAACCAAAACACGCTTATTTTAGCTTAAACTTGCAATTTAACTGTAGATCAACTAGGGTCATAGGGCCTTTTCGGAAATGTAAATAAACTGCGCATCTTTAATTAATTTGCACTGCATTTTTGCTGCTGGATTTGACCTGTAGCGTTTTGAATCACTTGCAAATAAATAGAAAAATCTTAAGATCGTCCTACTAGCTTTGGGATAATTTGAAGTATTAGCTAAAAATACCAGAATTCTAGCTAAATAAGACGCAGGGAAAGAAGTAATAAATATGCTGATGATCTATATTTTTAGATTTTTTTTTTTTGTTAATAAGGCTTTTCGTTTGTTTTTTATTTTGAAATTGTTTCTTCTTTTTATTTTAATTTATGCTAAACTTACTCTTAATTGTAATAATAATAATAATAATAATAATCCTTTTACAATAATAATAATAATAAAATATTTTGCGTTTAATGCTCCTTTTGTTTTGACAATAATAATTATTATGTTTGCTGTTTGTTATTGTTTCTTTTGTTTTTGTTTAAATTTAACGAACAATAATAATAATTATACATAAAAATAAACCGTAATAGTAGATAAATATTTACACATGTACAAGGCATATAAACTAACTAATAGCTAAATGAAATCATAGATATATATCGGTTTGGATAATATCTATATATTTATACATATATTATATATACATATATATATATATATATGAAGGGATATATGTATAAATAAACCAGGTTTTGGAATTTAATTTTCTTTTCGTAAACTTAAATTTGTGTATATTCTCATTCATCATCGCGCATTCATGTTCTATTTTATTTATTTATTAGTTTATTTAATTTAATTTATTTAAAGTTGTCGTTCTTATTTACATGTGTTTTGTGTGTGTGTGTGTGTGTGTGTGGGGGGGGGGGTGTGAAAGAAGGGGTGTGTGTGTGTGTTTGTTTAAAACATTTCTTTTTTCTTAATACGGAATATATTATGTATGTATGTTTATATACATATTGTTTGATGATAACTACAATTTACTTTTCTATACATATGCAATTTGTTTAAATTTTTACTAAAATTTTTAAGTTTATATTTAATTTTTTGTTTGTTTTTGTTTTCATTCTTAATATTGTTTTATTCCTATAATTTGTTGCCACAATATGGGGACTTTTGTTTGTAAGTGAATATGTTTTTCATTTTGTTGTGAGGGGGGGGGTTTGAAAGGGGTTTAGGATAGGTGGAATAATAACTATTGCAACATATTAAACATTTGATCGAAATTTTTTATTTGTTTGTATTGAATTGCATGATCTGTGGTTACTAGTCTGCAGTAACACATAGGGTTAAATTTATTAATTGTGTGGAAGGGGTTTTATGTCTATACGATCTTATCAGACATTTCCATTAACACAACAATTTGATCTCTAGAGCGTTTGTAACATTTCCACTCAAGTTTATATTGAACCTGTAATAAGTCACTTGTCAAAAAGATTGAGGACACTATCTAATATTTCTCTCTCAGTAGGTGAAAAAGCTGGCAGTTCGAATATTATGTCAGCATTATTAAACAAGATGTTTATTCGAAAATTGTGTACACTCGTTTTTTTATCAAACATTTTATATTTATTTATAACAAATATAAACATATTGGTAATGTGTTGGCTCCGAATCAGTTTTCAAAATACTTACAACAGTTGTCAATTGGTGCAAATACTAGTTTCCAACCAAATACACAAGTAGTACATAGTAACCAATACTCAATTCTAACAAGAAGCTCTCGTAAATTATTATTCCAAGCCTGCTCTTAAAGATGACAATAACTGTTCGTAAATTCAGACTCTCGAATGGGACATATTATATACAATAGTTTATGTGATATCTCTACAACTTTCAAAATCATCAAATTCTGCAGGTACTACAAGTTTAGAATTAGAATAGAGTATTATTTGAAATCGGTTCAGAATACGTTTGTCTATACAAAATTATTTTTTTTTTCTATTGCGAACTTATCTAAATCTGTTAATGTCGACCACAGCTATTTAACCTACGAATGAATGTCCAAACCATTAATAATTGGAAACCCCAAATTTGTATAGCAGACCTGCGAAGATTCACTTAATTATAAAATAATAAAAAATAAAACAATAAATAAAAAACCTAGTACCACAGCAAAGGGCATGGCATGGCTAACAAAAATCGAGTACGTTAGTTAATTACTATTTTAAGGACATTTAGAATGAATTTTATTATGTACTTATATATGATTTTTTTTCAGAGGGGAATTTTTTGGCTTCTTCAAAAGAACGGAGACGTTTAAAACAAAGTAGAAAACTAAACAACAACTGACATCATCACATCTCCTTCAATACCTTATTTAAGACCTACATTGCATATATACACAAGAAATGAGGAGACAGAAGAGGCAAGGACGTGGATAAATGGGATTCTAAAATGGATCTCCTTAACTATATATCAACAACACTAAATGTATTCATTACTTAAGCGGGTGGTGGCGGGCGAGGTAATTTAACGTCATCATCATCTAACTTCGCAATCTTTTTGCAACGATAGTAGAGGACCACCACCACCACCACCACCACCACTATTCGTGTTACTACTGCTGTTCGTGTTATTGCTGTTACTATTACTATTGCTATTGTTATTGTGCTGGGTATTCGCACTTCCACTTAGACTTTGGTGGGCAGCGCTCATCATCGAATTCGAATTGGAGTTACTGAGGTGAGTATGGCTGCTTAGCGCTGACGACTGGCTGTTGCTATTCTCATTGCAATGGCTGGTTATTCCGCCGACGCCTGTTGTGTTGAGGAGGGCTTGCGTTGGCGTCACCACCATGGGAGAACGCATCATCATGGCGTCCGGTATACACGGGGCTGTGGGGTCATGCAATGAGCTGGCCGTGTTGGATGAATCATGTAGATCGTTACTCTTACTGGAGTCAATGACAAGGCACGGTGAGGGTGTACTTGAATCTTTGGCAGCATCCGACTCGGCGGCTCTTGCCATTAACAAGGAAGGTTCATGGTGGTTGTAGTGGGAGTAGTTTGCGACCGTAGGTGGGGAATTCATACTATCGTGGCAGGCATTGGCGTCTTCGGCAAACTTAGCAAATTCCGCTGCGGTAGGTTTGGGGGCTGGCACTGGAATACCGCAACTAATGTTGGAGTTAGTGTTTGCAGTGAGTTCCTCGTTAACGACCGGCGAACTGAGCTTCTTATGTTTTTTTCGCTTCTTATCACCAATAACATAACCACCTCCATCCGAAACACGGGCTAGTTTGAGGCGTATAGGGGCAGCTGGCGTTTCATCTGTTATAGCGGTAGCGGCAGCGGTTGCGGGAGAAGATAGGCTCGTATCAGTCGCTGTTGACTCCGCTTTACGCTTGTTAATTCTTAAAATGAGTTTTGGGGGATCTCCGGGCGATGCACTTATGGGCTGTTCAATGAGAGTCGTCGTCATGCTGTTGCTGTTAATGCCACTGAACATAAGACTTGTATTGTCTTCTAACTCCCGATTTTTATGACGCTTCTTTTCCTTCTTGTCTTTCTTTGGCTTAGAGGATTTAGCTTTCTTTGTTGGTGGAAGATCATTGACTTCGGCATAGGATTTAACTGTTCCAGCGTTCGAACGCCGCGTGCGTTCCTCTTCGTCCCCTCCAAACTCTTGCATTACCTGGTCGCGATAGTTCATGGAATCACGCATAAGATCTTCCAATGTGGGCGTGTAATTTGTCGTAAGCCGTTTCTTCGGCGGACAGGCGACCGATCTGCGAGAAACTTCATAATTATTAAAGCTACCTTCGCAACTGCCAACAGAGGTAGTGGCACTGGCAGTACCATCTCCAAAACCGCGAATTTTGATTTTAAGTTTTGGAGTGGGTTCATCGTCGACCCCTCCTTCAGAGGTTTTACTCCTACCTCGCCGCTTGCCTACACTGCTCACAGCACCCGTCTTGCCGGTGTTCTCCGTACTGCCAGAGGAACAGGCACTACGTCTGCGACCATCCGCTCCTGAGCTCAAACCACCGGTGTTCATATCATTAATATCGGTAGAAATTATATCCAATGATCTAAGCTCTCGACTAGAGTTCTTTTTGAATCTTTTCGAACTTGTTCCAGCAACCTCGGAACCGTAATCATCAGCTTCGCTGCACACACTGTCCGTTTTACGCAACACCTCCATTGAGTTTGACATAAGACTTGAGTCCGTAGGAGGTAAACCACAAGAGGAATCGTCACCATGATTGTCTTTTTGCACCACATATAAACTGAGCAGCTCTTTCTTTCGCATACGCCGTGAATTGGTGCCGCTGCCACTTACTGATGCACTGATTACTGTGCTAGCGGATACCATGGATTGCACATTACCTACATTTGATTGTACCACGGTGGATGAGTGGTGGATCATAGTCGTGGAGCTATTGTAATTATCTGGATGTGCCAGGGGACCTTTAATTTTAAGCTTAAGTTGATTGCGGGCGTCCGAAAGTGAAGCTTTTGTAGCCAATGTGGTATCGGAATCAATAGACACATCTTCAGATGTTGTTTCCATGGATGTTTGCAAATCCGTTACTAACTCCGCGGAACACATACTGTTGGTGGTGCCAGAGTTCAACATTGAAGTAGTCGTATTTATGCTGCCACTACTTAGTTCAAGAGCAGACACTACTGCCGCTGATTTTGCTACTGCCGATGGTACAATGGATGAGGAATCTGTATTTGTTGTGTATGTTGCGTTAATAAGACTAGCAGCAACATTTGATCCTCCCATCGCTGCAACTGACTCAACATTATTTGAATTTATTGTAGAGGCAGACGTCGATGACGTAGTCGTTGGAGTCGTCGTACTCATGTTTGCAGGTAGTTGTTTATTGGCAGCCGTTAGAGAACTGCTGGTGCCAGTAGCTCTTAATGCCGATTGGAATTCTCTTTCATCATCCTCATCGAACTCAGATAAGGTTTGATCGGCTGTTCCGGAATCGAAGGCGCCAAGCAAGTTGTTATTATAAGCTTCTTGAGAAGCGCTGGAATGTTGAGGCTCAAAACCCAGGTTGTATGTGCGCATATCTACTGGTCCCGGTAACATAGGTTGTACAATAGAATGCAGATTTGATGTGCTCGACTTTAACGTGCTATTGCAATTCGCCAGAGATTCGGTACCTGCAGCCGAGGAGGAACTTGATGTGGTCGCCGAAACTGCTGCGGAGGCGGACGAATTGCCCCTTGCCTTGCAAGCTTGTGCACTATAGTTTGGACTACGATATTTCTGATTGTCCGAGTTATGGGCATTACGACAGTCGAACGAACGACGTCGATCCCTCAGAGACTGCAAATTTTCCATACCCGGCGTGGCCATTTCTTCCTCATAGCTAAATTCGAATGGTGTTCCAACCAAATTATCAGCACTCACATATTCAGTCATCGACAACGGCAAGGTGATGATAGCATTAGCCACACTATTACCACGGCCGCGACCACGTCCTCGTCCTCTTCCTCGGGAACCAGTACCGCTACCCCTGGGTGCTCTTTGTCGTGGCTTGCCAGCCAGTGTGTGTGTAAGGGGGTCGTACTTTGTGGATTTGTTGGCGGCACCCATATTTGTGTAATCCGTAAGAGCCGAGTGAGATTGCTGTTGTTGTAGCTGCTTATTTAGTAACTCCATTTGGCGTGGTGATTTACCTGGAGATTTGTGCTGCCCTAATTGCGGTGATTTGTGCGAATTTCGTAACTGCTGTTGTGCTTGTTGTTGTTGATTGTATCTTGTAGAAGAACGGCTACCCTTCGAGGGCGATTCCTTTGTGGGTGTGGTCTGCTGCTGAGTCATATTGCTGATATCACCACCACAACTGCCCATGTGCATGTTGTTGTAGGCGGGTGGGACAGAAGCATTTGCGTTGCTGGGAGAGGTTAAACTGAATTGTGGCGTACGCGGCGAATTGTGGTCTATAAGACTGCCAGATCCAGATACACCAACAATTGCTGCTGTTAAAGCCATATTATGTGTGGAGGAAGTAAATGCTGCACCGCCATATTGACCGCTCGATGAATTGCCGCCTGCAATAACTGCTGGGTTTGTATTGTACAAATCAGGACGTGACTGCTGTTGAGAACTAGGCGTGGAGCCAGCATTGACGTTAGTATTTAGACCCGATCCAGCGGGATACATAACGGCAGCAGCGCCAGAACCAGCACTGCTACTAGTAAATGGTAATTGACTCATTGTTGCTGACATAGCCGAGGTTGCTGTATCGTGGAATAGGCTCACCGGTCCATTATACTGCTGAGCAGCCACTTGTGTCACACCAGCCTGCTGCTGTTGTTGATGTTGGGGTGTAGTCTGTGTAGTGGGTGTCGTCGCGGGAGTTGAATTGTATGTTTGGCTACCATACATCAAGGAATCGATGCCATTTACTAAAGGTGATTGCTGCTGATGTTGCTGCTGCTGTTGTTGCGACTGCTGGCTTAATTGCTGCTGGAAGGAGGTTGCAGTCATTCCGAATGTGTTTAGTGAATTGAAGAATGAGTTTTTACAGTTGGGCGAGCTGTCCGTCACATTTTGCATAGAGTTCATGGTACTGCTGTTATTGTTATTGAGAACATTTTGTGCCATAGAATGCTGCTGAACATGGGGGCTGTGTTGTAGGTTCATTTGGTGCTGAACAGAAGAAGAACCTTGTTGCGATTGTTGTTGCTGCAAGTCCATTGAGGATGCCTGATCATTAGACTCAGACACAGAACTAGGCGAAGTCGATCTTCTGGCCGCTATCAAGTCGTTTTCATTCCAAATTCGATTCGTTTGCATGGTGTAGGGTGACTGCATGCGGGTATTTTCATCAAAATCACAATCTACCACCAACTTCGTGGTGTCCACCACACCTGCACCGGACGACGTAAAATCAATGTTATCTTTCGAAGCTGCCGCGGCGGCAGCATGTAGGTCCACAAAATCAGGAGTAGTTGGGGCATTAATACCGCCAGAGGAAGACATTCTGTTGAGTTTCGTGGAACCAAATGTATCTAATGTTAGAGACTTATTTAAAGATGAAGCTGTTGTTGCCTGATTAGCCAATTCTTTCTGTATGAGGGACGTCAGTTCTGCCACATTTGCCGTCGTAGTCTGCTGTTGTTGTGTATCCGTAAGGGGAGATTGTTGGCTGTAGCTGGTCGGTGTCGTAGCCGTATGCTGCAAAGGTGATATTGGCATTTGGGCCTGTGCTTGTTGCTGTTGCTGCGCCTGTTGGGAGTGAGTTTGTACACTGCTGCCTAAATAATTTAAACCGCTTGACGGCATAGCGGATGCAGATGAATGAGCAATACTTGCAAAAATATTCATTGCCGCATCCTTGTTCGTTACGTTGTTAGAAGATGAAGCATTATTTGGCGAAGCATTCATCACTAAACTGCTGCCACTACTATTTGCTAATTGTGGCGACTGCGACGTGTTTTCGGCTGAAAAATGACCCGCACTATTTGTTTCCATGGCCGCCATGGCACTCTCCTTTTGCAAATGGCTAATATCTTCAGGATCCGCAGCATTATGAAACGGAAATACAGAAGGTATTGCTGGCGTTGGAGGCGGCAGCATAAGGTCAGGTTCCTTTGAGTCATCTACACGATTGCGATGTTTGGTCTTACGTAACTTTTCCAATAGACTCATGGTGGCCTGGCTGCTATCTTCGGGTGTTGACTCTTTGCCCATTGTAGTGTCGCCTCCTAGCAGACTCGTTAAACTTTCCGCTTGTTGACTTAATACATGGTCCACTGAGTGATTGCCATAATGCGAGGCGGATAGCAAATCATTTGAAAATCCAAGCTGCTGATGTTTCTCTTGCTGTTTCTTGTTGGCATTGTCTTCTAGATCGAGTATTGTGTCTACTATTGGATGATGCGCACATTCTAGAGATGTTGACGAGGTCTGAGGGTTTATTGCAATGATGGTTGGCGGGGTGTTGTGACTCTCATCTGTCGCAGTACTTATTAATGAAACCGTCTCGGGGGGTTGGTGAGATTCCTTTTCCAGACTGCTGGAACATGCTAAATTTGCTTCTTGCGATTTACAGGAAATTAGACTAGTATTTAAACATTCCACGGGAGAGGTTTCTTCAACCGAGCAAGTTCCAATATCCAATGCCTCTGATGTGGTTGTGGCTGTTGTTTGAGGCGCCTTTTGCGGCGATGTAACGATTTCACCCGAATTAGAGTTGGAGTCAAGATCTATGATCTCTGGCGGTTCCGGTGCAATTACAGCGACAGCTGGTGAAGAGGACGAGGCAGAATACTTGCTGGTGGCACCAGCAGCGTTCGCTGCAGCCATTTCTCTTTCTTCTTCCAATACCCTAATTAACTCCATTTCATTAAGTAGATGTTGGGTGTGATGCGTATGTTCTTCCTCGGCAGACATAGGTGGACTACCAGGGCGAGTTCGTCGTCGCCGTACGCGATCCTTACGTCGAGATGTTCTAAGATTCTCATGATTGTCATTATCGTCACTTGCGTTTGATTGTTCATCATCTTCGTCTTCATCAACGTCCGAAGAGCATGACGAAGGAATAGGCGAGGCTGGCATTGGAGCTGCTGGTGGGCGATCATCAAGATCAACCAACAACTCGTCGATTTTCATCGGCGATCTTTCTCCGCTATCTCTGGGCAATGTTGTGTGTATTGGAGCAGTGGTAAGTTCCTCATCTATGTCCATGGGAACTTCCGAACATAAGTCACCACCAAATGATGTTTCTTGTACGACAGTTGTAACGCCAGTGGATATGTCTTTATTACTATTATCCGTTAGAGCACTCATATTCTCTTCTACGCCTTGGTCATTTACACATTCTTGATCTTTCTTCGCCTCCCCTAGAATTTCGATGTCATTGTCTTGACTCGAGCTTTCTTTTTCGTTGATATTTTCCTGGACTTTCTGGCTGTCCATCAGAGGTGTTTCTGTCGTCATCTCCCTCACTGCATTGGACGAATGCTGTTCGTGAGAAACTGGAACCTGTTTATTTGATTTAAGTTCTTTGGAATCTTCTTCGCTAATATCCTGACATTTTTCGTTAACATCACATGATTTATTTTCTATGCGGGAAGGACTAGATAAGGATAACTTTGTTGGCGTTAAATCGTTTGATGACTTGATATCTTGTGTGACGACCTCCATCGTGGATTTAGATGCATCTTCAAATACAAGTTCTTGAGATAGTTTTTGTGCTCGCTCCTCAAGTAAAGCTGACTTTCTGCGCGTTTGGATTGTGGATTTACTTTCAACCAGCAGATCATCACTGTTAATAGTACTTGATGTGCTGGTGGTGCTTGTGTTCCGTCTTAGTTGTTTTTGTGGCGAAACTTTAGGAGACTTTAGAGTTGAAGTTGGGAGCGGCAGAGATGTCGCTGCAGCCGTACGATTGTCGTCCGACTTTCTGAGATTTCGCTTGTTGGCGGCTGCCATGTTTGGCAATGGTCTTTTCGAATCTTCTTGTTTTTCTTCGACATCACTTGTTGCATCCTCATCGGACGAAGATGATGAGTAGCTGCTGTCGCTATTTGACGAACTGTCATCGCTACCATCGGAAGATGAGGAAGAGGAACTGGAATCACTTGCCGAGCTGGACGTAACTGACACCTTTCTCTTGTTGTCCACCGGCGGCAGGGCACGTTTCGGAGTGGTATTAATAGATGGTTGCTGTTGTTGGTTCCGTTCAACATCATCTTTTGAACGTCTCCGACTACTTGCAGGAGTTTTTGTGATTGTTGCCGTTTGTTCCTGCTTCTCCTTATCTCTCGAGGAAGAATTCGACGCATCGCGAGTGGACATTCGTCGAGTGGGTAATGATTTTACATTTCGACTTTCTGGTGTTTTTAGTTTGCTTTCTTTGTCATTACTTAGTTTGCCTTCCCTGTCCTTGTCCTTATCCTTGTCTTTGTTATCATCAGTTGGTATTCCGGATGGAAGCACGGGAGCATCCGTTGTTGCTGTTAGAGGTTTGTTGCTACTCTTCAACTGTTCTGCAGCTTTCTTGGCAGCCTGTCTTTGTGGCACATACGCGACGAGTATATTGCTTTTGTTAGCTTCATTAGGCGGCAGTAACGTTGTTGAAGACGATGATGAAACGGGGACAACAATCTTTGGCCCAGGTTCGTTATCCTGATTCGGTTGTGACAACTTATCCACAGGAGGCGCCGCCTTAGCACTTTGTTGTTGTTGTTCTGCAGTAGATTGTAATGATGGTCTCTTGGCTTCCATATCCAAGCATGAGGATTGTGACTCTCTTCTCAAACGACTCGAAAGCGAAGATTGACTTGAAATTGCTGCCGACGAAGATAGTTGACTAGTGTCCGTGGTGGTGGGTTCTTTAGGATTTTTTGGGGGCCGTCCGCGCTTGTTGGCACTGGGTTTTTCATTGGCTGTCGCCGACGACTCTTGTGTTTTTGTGGCGGCATTACTACGTTTTTCATCCGTTTTTGCTGCTTCCTTAGGTTTCAATTCACGCGTTTTATTGTCAACATCCCCTCGAGGCAATATACTCGTCGTGTTGGAGTTATTGCTGGATGATGACGAAGCAACAATCGTGGTTGATCTCATGTTCTCCGATGCCTTTTTAGCAGCCTGCCTTTGTGGTACCACCAGCAAATCTGCAATAAATTTATGTTGATGCTTCTCTTGCTCTGAGCTTGTGCGTTTCCTGCTTGAATCCGATGATCTTTCCTTTGACTTGGATGATGAGGAGTTGGAAGTTGTGCCTTTAGCAGATTTTCCCGGCGCAGCCAGGGATAACGACGTTGACGTGCAGTCTTTTTGCGCTTTACTGCATGATATTTGCTGTTGTAGTGTGAATTCTTTCATGGCTGCCTTTGTTCTTATTGTTTGTTGATTTTGTGAATCACTGACATTACTCTCAGCTGTTCGTTCCTCTTCCTTATCCTTATTATCAGAGTCCAGAGAGCTATCTGTATCCGAATAGATTTGCTCGATAATTTTGCGTGCACCACCGCTCTTTTGCAACGCCGTTGTATTCCCATCATTGATTAATTGTTTTCTACTATGTTTCGGTATTAAATCAAGACTTTCATCGCTTGACGAGTTCAAATTCTTCAAAGAATGAGTTGCTGACTTATTATGATTGCCCCGTGAGGGAGGAGTTGGACCGGATTGGTTCTTTGATTGTTGTTTGACAGGTACTGTTGATGATTTATTTTTCTTAACATCAGCTTTTTCGATCTCAATTTCGCTGGAACTTGAATGCACTGTGGTTGTTTGATCGGCTGTGACATTTTTAGGGCCTTTTGACGTCGCCGTTGTAGATACCGTCGCCAATGCAACCTTAGGGTCTGTTTCATCCACGGCCTCTGCAGCACTCTTCCTTCTTTGTTTGTTCCTCATTTCTACCGACCGCGAATAACTTTCGCGTTTCGATTGCGTTAACTTTTTGGGGGATGATTTAGCGGCTTTTGGTGATTGGGATTTTCCATAGCTGGATGACGAATCAGAATCGGACGATGAAGAACCGCTTCCGGTTCCGGAACTGCTGCCGCTGCCCGAGGACGAACCATTGTCTGAAGATGAATCTTCATCTTCTGACGATGAACTACCTGAAGAACTTGAACTTTCATCATCAGAAGTTTTAGAGACCGATTGTTTTGTTGTTTTTGGTGGAGTGCGCGTGTTACTTGTACGAGGTCTCACACTTGAAATAGCGGCAGTTGTGGACGCCGTTGTAGGTTTCTGAGATTTGTCCTTGCCAATTGAACTGCGTCTCGTCGTACCTCCCGAACTCGGAGCACTACATTTACTTTGCAATGATTTTTCAACAGCTGTACTGTCGTTTGTGATACCCGCACTAGACGACAAAGACGTAGCCTTTCCTGTCACTACAGCACCGTTATTTACTTTTTTGTTCAAGGGAGATTTATTAGTAGTTGCTGGCGTCGCAGCTGTCGAAGCTATTGTTGACGAGACTGATGCTATCGACTGCTGCTGCTGCGAAGATGTTCCTGAGGTCACTCCTGACTTGTTGCTTATCCTTTTCGTTGGCGAGGTGGAAGCTCTGTGTGTCTTATTAGCACTTTTTGGTCCGCTTTTTACATTCCCGAGGAGTTTCTCCAAAATATATTCTAAACTTTGGTACTGTGTATGTTTACTTTTGTCACAAGACGAATAGAATCTGTCATAAAGTGTGGGTCCGTCATTCGCATAGATGACGGCATTTTTGAACTGTTCGTCAGTAGCTTCATCCCCAGACTTTCTTCTATCGTCAGTCCGTAAATTATCATCACTAAGCACAGATATTTGTTTGTAAAAAACTTGTTCCCGCAATCTGAAGAGCGAACGTGAGAGCTTTTCTCGTCTGCTGACCATATAACAAAGGTTACGGACACGCTCCAAATCTTGTCGTAGATGAACAACCAGCTTATAATTCTCGAGATCCTGTTGCTCCTGTTTGCGTGCAATCATTTCCACATCCTCAGACTTAGGGGGAATGAGAGCGCGGTTATGACGAGATTTTCGCTTCAGTTTCCAGTAATTGTAAATGGCTTCGATGGCCTCATCATCGACATCAAAAAGGTGACAACTGATATCCTTAATGTTGACATGTTTATCGAATTCCGATTCAACCTCCTATAGAGAAGAGAAAAATATTTATTATAAAAATAAACTCCTTACATTTGCGTCTCTTTCAAAACATACCTGTAAGCGACGAGCACGTACTTGATTCCGTTCTTCTGAAGTCATGTCTGATTTGCGAGACTTTCGTCTCCGACAATCATCATCTTCAGTGCCCGAACCTTTTCCATTGCCTAACTTGTTCTTGCAGTTCGAACTGCTGGTGCTCTTGTTGTTTGCCTCCTTTTTACCCTTGCTTACGCTGTGTTTGTGGCAATAGGAACGCAGCTTGACTCCATCCTCCGCGTTACCCTCCTCGATGATGGCTCGCATTTCCAAGCCATGCTGGAAAGCACAGGTGACGTGATATGCCGTCTTGCACGTCTTCACCGAGCACTGTATGCATGCTCCAACACGACCTCGACACAGTACGCATATCAAAGACCATCTACTATGTGGAATGCTTGATATTTTCGTTATCGGTTCCATGCGGTCAACACACCCAATACTGACTTCCGGTATCCAAAGCGCACAGGAGACGTGCGCCCAATGTTTGCCGGATTTCGTTGATTTCATTGCACCTCCTTTGTTGGGGCATAATACACAAACTGGTTTGATGGCCATTGAACACGTTCGACATAGCCATTGACCTATAATGGTAACCATTAGTACAATTGGCCAACAATAACATGAGACTGAATAATATTTCATCGTATCCAACATACCCGATGGAATGGCTGTAATACCGTAACAAGCCTGATGCACACAAATATTGCAGTTATCACAGAAAACCATTTCGTTAGCTTCCTCCGAATCAGGAGATCGACACACATCGCATATGACATTTTCATCATATTCAATACCGAGACCCTCTTCGTTTTTCAAAATAACCTGAATTTGTTCCCAACAACGAACCTGATAACACAAGGACATTCCAATTGGATACATTACCAAAGATATAATTCAACATGCGATCAACGTCGGACGATTAGTCTTACCTCCAACTCTTCGATAACGCGCTCGAATTGAGTTTCACTTATGGCAAAAGCACCATACCGTGCACGATCGACATTGTACAGTTTGAGCCATGATTCATCGACCTGATCAATGTCGTAGGCGCAGGAATTTTCAGCTAAAGCAACCACATTTGTGAGACTATGTAACTCGGGTGAGTATGTATCGTCTTTGGTTATACGCAGGAAGCGATTTTTTGGACTGCATTGGGATTAAAAATTGTGTAAATTAAGGTGAGTGAGTGTCTTTTGCACAAGGGAAATATGTATACAGTGTAGTTGGAACATGTATTCTGAATATTGAAAATAATTGGAAGAATAATATGGGATTTGAACTTACAGTTTGAAATCATGAGCAGGTGGCACTATAGGTTCAGTCAGCACTTCAACATATGGTTCGGGCAGAGAGTCCGGATTTACCGGTACTTGGACGCCGCGTTCCCATTCCTGTTTCCATTGATCGTTTACCACCAGATATTCATAATTTGCTAGTTGTTCCGAATCGGGAAGTTTCATGGCGCTTATGAGATCCTTACTGTAAGTGAAGTATAAAAAAAGATTTTTGTTTTGTTTTACTCTTTGACAGATTTATCACACTTTCTTCTTACCGATAGAGTTCTGCAGGCGCTTCTGTTGAACTTCTATTGTAAATGCTAGACATTTTAATGTCTGCTACTGATGATCTCGCCTGCCATGCAGCTGCCGAAGATGAAGAACATGCCTGGAGTCCCACAGCTTTGGAGCTGGTGGAGCACATTGCCTCATCGCCCACTCCCACCACTTCACCACCAGAACCAGAAGCGACGACAGATGCGGCAACATGTGGATTGTCGATATCAACTTGGGAATTATTATTGCTTGATGATATTAATGCTGGGAGACAGTTTGAACTAGCGCCCAATGTGGGAGTCGGAGTGGGGATGGGGTTGTAACTGCCGGCACCAACGACGCAGCTTCCTCTTCCCCCCTCTCCAACAACACTGGACAATTGACTACCTCCTCCTCCTCCTGTTCCTCCCCCTCCTCCTCCCCCTGCCGCTGCTGCTGTTCCTCCTCCACTGCCAGCGCCTCCTCCTCCACCACTGCTACCGCCACTGCCGTTGGGTGGTCTACCTTTACGCCTCTTAGTGGGTGGCGGCTGGGGTTCAACATCGAGTCTTGGATGATGCAAATGATTGCCGCGTTTACCTCTTTGTGACATAGTTCCTTGGCGATAAACGACGGCAAACACATGTATTGTGGCTTCGTTGTTGTTGTTTGTTTTTTTTACTTTATAGACGATACTATTTTTGCCAATTCAGCAAAAATATCGACCAGTATTAAGTGAAGTATACGTTACCACTTTGAGAATTCCTCTCACTTTGTAAACGCTTATTGGTCTGAGTATTTTTACTTAAAGTCCTGCAAGAAAAGTTATTTATGTTTTGTTATCCATACAAACGTTCGATAAGGTATTTCAAATTATTATGCAGAGCGATCGTTAATGGTTGCTTTGAAAAGAAAGCAAGTATACTGGCAGGATGGAATGTATTATTTTCGGATTGTGAGCTGTAAACAGAAATATATCTACCAAAATATGAGTAGATTACTTTCTGAGAACTCTGAATGTAAAGCAACAGACTACTACAGATAGGACACAAGATATATATAGAATGGTTTATAGTATACCCGGCTCTTTTACATGGGGACGTGGGTTCGAGAAACGGGGTACGACGGCCGTCGACTCGCTTTGTGGCGGCAACTCTATGGAGTAAATAGCCATGAGAACAAAACTTCTCAAAAACCCGTTCGAAATCGGTGTAAACTGGTTATAATGTGAATACTTTTACATAAACAAGACGGATATTCTTTTGTAATATACTATAAAAGTTCAATACAATATATAATATTTTTCAAAAGGAGTGTATATTTAAAGTTATGTTACATTAACAAAAATACGACAAGATTCATTTGTCTATTTGGTAATGTTAACACAAAGAATGGTTATTATTTTTCCGATATTGAATATAAATTAGGTTTATCTTCTATTAAGGATATAGAGAACGGCATGACACTTACTTGTGCAGCCCCCATATTTCACTGATACCACTGACATTCGAACTCTCTACCAATAATATATTTAATTTCCAAATAATTGCTTATTTTGTTAGCTCGGTCGCAACTACAAGTTATTAGTTGTATTGGAGAATCCTATGAAGAAGATATTTTCGCATTTGAGAATATATAGAACTTATGCCCATTATCACCAGCTCAAGTTATCCTACAGTGGGAGGTAACTTAAAGTTTAAACTATTCAAAAATTATAACTGTTAGTTAGATCTAACCAAATATAGTGTTAATTGCCATTAGGGAACTAATAATAGTATGCGCGAGTAGATATTAGCCGCACTTACAGACGCATTTATACTCAGTCAAATTTCCCAATAAAAACATGATTAATGAAGGATATTACACTTGATCGACGGTGTGAGATTCTATCCTTTGAACTTGCATAAGTAGTATCAGTTTTTAAATCAAAATTACGATTTGATTGGGCATTTCGAAACGAAACGGCTACGGACTATATTGTATGATAGCGCATGAGATCACAGAACGTTTAGTGCTGCATGGATATTAATGAATGTGGACGTATAACATTACCAACTAACCAAAGTTTCTCTAATGTAGACTCCAACTTATGTAGCCTTGGCTTCATAAGTGTTAACCAAAGCAAATACTGGGAAAAGGGTTATTGGGTAGACTTCAAGGAGGCTTCATTCTCTATCGTGTAATATAGAATTTTGAAAAATTGTGGAAATTACTCAACTATTGATGCCCGTGATCAAGTATACCTTCCCTTTAATAGAAGTTTCCAGAGACGTTCTCTTAAAAAGAATATGGTTCGGTAAAAACTTGCATATATACTGATTCTAACTATAGACTTATATTTCGTAGTTGCCTTTCCAGACAGAGGCTGTACAAACTAATATCGCAATGGTATCTAACTCATGGTTCAATCCTTTATTCCAAACACATAATCCATATCCAAATTGTTATATGTTATATGGACTACCGTTGCCATTAAGTTTAATACATTGATCACCCTACACTCACGTGCATTGTATTATATCACTTACTACATATTTCTCCAAATGATTTGATCATAATCAGCGGCATCAACGGATCGGCTGATCGTGGCTCTTGGTTGAGGAGTATGATGTGATGAAGATGAAGGTAGCGCTACTACACTGCCGTGCGGCATTGACAAGTGTTTATCTGTTTTTGTATTAGACTTTTCTCTTGGTTAGAACGCCAAAGCGGCGAGAGACGACTGGATTGTATCGGCTCTCGTTCTGTCGTGGAATATTAATATTATTATTATTATTATTGTTGATTATTATTGAAACTGTTATATCAGTAGGACATCAGTTGATGTATCAATTGATGCGTTGATGGTGTTAAGGTGGTTGTTTCTTTCATTTGACACTGATGTCGTGCAATCAATTGTGCGCAAAGGCGTGTGCTTTATATCCTAATAAATAGTATATTACAATTTGATATTCTTAATAAGTGACCGTAGTTGCGGTAGAAATCATTGTAATGTTTTGCAACTTGTCCATTAGTTTCATTTGGTATCTGTTTTTTATCTTTTGTTTTTGCTTTTTTTTTTGGAAATTGACAACTTCTTGCTGTATGTGAAAGATATATTTTCCTTTTTCTACGTTTCTTAATTGTTGTATATTTTTAAACAGCACTTTCTTTTCTATTGTTTCTTGTGTGTGTCGTTTCGTTTTTTTTCTTTCTACTTCAGCTTCTTCTTCTTTTACTCTTTGCTTTGCAATTTCCGCCTTCTTCATGTGTTGTGTGCACTAATATTCGTCGTCTTCGTCCATTCCCACAAATGATTTTGTGTGTATTTTGTATGTGGTGTGGTATGTGTACTCTTGTGTACTTTCAATCGTACGCACCAACCACGAAATGTTTCGCACTGCTAATTCACAATGGTGTTTGCTTTTTAGTTTTGTTTTTTTGCACTTGACATTTGATGTTCTTTTTGGTGTGTGTATTTACGTTTTCAGTCGTTTATGTGGCTATGTTGAACTTTTAACTGAATTATAGGAAGATATGTTTAGATATAGAAATGAAAACTTATTAATTTGGTAGAAGACTGTCGTTCTGTGGTTCTCTTTTCTGCTGCCAAGACGTTCTGCTTCTTCTTCGACTTTATTTTTCGCCACAATTCACACTAACTACGAGCAGAGATGATACAATTTTAGTACTTTTCAGTTAGTTTTTAGATTATTTTTTGGACCAATTCTTTTAATTGGTATTAATTGGAAAGTCATATTAGCCAGCGGAAAACAAAATTTTTACGAGATTCAAACTTTTAAAGGGAAAGGAAACAGTGTGTGTTTAATCGAAATGTATCAACATTTTTTATTTTTTTTTTATTTTAATTTATTCATTCCAATTGAAACATCACCAGAAATTGTAACGAATATCGAAATTAATATAAGGCAATGCACCAAAAGATTTAGCTTATACCATAAGTTATAGTTAAACGAATATTTTAGAAAATATTTGTAAATATTTGCTTCTATTAATTTTTAAGATTTTAAAACATATTCAATAATTTTTCAAAATCACAACATCCAAAATCTCGATAACTAAGCAAGTTATTAAACTGTTTATTTAATTTTTCCATTTATTTTAGCTTGTTGTTTTCACTTAAACTTTGAAAATATGCGTTGCCGCTTTTTTTTTTTTTTTAATGTAAATCTTTTTTGTGTCTACCCCCCCCCCCCCACAGCACAATATGTTGTTTACAGAGTTAGGCATAAACTAGACGTAATCCTTTAAAACTATACTTTGCATTGCAACTAAGGAACTAAATATGTATTTAATGTCGGTCTCGTGAATAACGTGCAAGAAAGATTAACAAAGTTTTAGATAAATCTTATATATATAAATTAATGTTACACATCAATATTAATTTTAATTGTAAGGCAAGTCACAATAAACTGTTATGTGCATGAATGCATGCAAGTTCCGTCAACGTCATGTTGTACTTTTTTTTTATATTATATACATATGCGTTTTGCCATTCCTGGCTCACATTACCCACGGTGAAGTTTATTTTGTAGAAGAAGAAGCAATGCAAGACGATGAAGGAATGGAAAAAATGAGTATCATATAAAGAATTTCGCAATGTTCAATAACTTTTGAATATGAAACAATTAACAAAATATAACCAAGCAATATAGAAACACCACAAATTAATAATCTATTACGTACTTTTACTAATTCAGCGCGTTTTTCTCCATTTCTACATCGATTGTTGCTTTCTTCTTTACATTTTACTTCGCCCATTGATTGCTTTTGTGGGAATGTCACTCGCTCTCTAGGAGAATGGGGTAAAGCAAAGACTTAAACCACACATTGTTGTATGGCTCAAGTTCCCCATTCTAACGAATGAACGAAGATACTACTTTGATCGATGCTCCCCACAATGACACCTTTTAGAAGTATGAAAAAAACAAAAAATTTCCACCACATTCAAGCAAGATGTCCATCATTGGGCGAGAAGGAAAGTAAAATGAAAACAAAAATCTATTTTGTTCTTCTTGGAAGGTAATCAGAATTTGTCTCAGAGTTGCAATGCGCATATAAAATTAAAGTTTCTTTAAAAATTGTTTCGCTGTAAGCAGTTAAGCCGCAAATGGTGCTAGATAGTTGGTACAAGAATTTGTTGAATCCGTTGGATAGGATATCTTTGACAATTCCCGCCATTAGTTAACAACTACACATGAATATGATGAGATAAACACGAAAATTTGGCTTTCCGACGTTGATTTTGTTGTTTTCACATTGTAAGAAGACTCATCATACATACAAACACACACGGAAAAAGCAATGACGATGCTTGTGCTCTGATGATAAATTAAAAGATTATATACATTTGCATTCATTGGGGCTATTTTATTTTTTCTTCCTCTGTTTCTGTTTGTTACTACTACCGCCGCTGCTGCTGTTTGTCTTCTTGGCCAAACTCAATTCAATCACTCACGTCGCAAGTGCCAGCCACCTCTCTTCCGATTTTTCTTCTTGCACACATATTCCGAGACGAACGAACATACGAAGAGACGTTATAGAGTTAACAACAACAGCAAACACACACATTTAAACGACATGCCCCCTCTCACACTCTTTATCCATCATACACTCACATTCATTTCATTTTTCATTAAAATTATCCTCCGATATCGCGTTTTATGTGGAATTTTTGTTATTTACCCGACCCGGAATATTTTTCATGCAATTTTCGTTTTTGATTTGGCTTGCAAACTTAATTCTTGCAATTACTTGATTTCGTACACTTTTTCCTTTTGTTCTTTACATATAGTCGATGTTTCTTTACACTTATTCCTTTTTTTCTACTACCCAAAAAAAATTACCACGGAAAGACAGATGAAAAAACTTTGCCGCCGCAATTTCTACGTATATCGGTAATGCTAAAACCTTTCAAGGCATTTTACTTGTTCACAAGCGCGAAAATATAGTTATTCCGTTGATTTAACAGGAAAAAGTTATTAATTTTCACTTTAAAAACACTTTTTCTTGTTTAATATTTACAAGACGTCTTTGCAGTCGTCGCCATTATTAATTTTTGACTATTGTGAATGAATGGTATGCTATTGTTAATGGAGTAAAGGTAGTGCCAGATTTAAATATAATTTAACTCAGCAAACGACCAAAACAAAATAGAAAGCGTGCGCCGCGCAATAATGGGCCAAAATCCATAAAAACAATACACTGTAATTATACATATATGTATACACTAAAATAATTTTACAACATGACTTTCTTTTCAAAACATGACCATTCCACTTTTTGTGTTTTTGCACAAATTGAGAAAATAATTTTTGCTGAAGTTAAGGACCAGTGGTAATATTAAAGAATGTGAGAAAATTGAAAACTAGTCCTCACACGGACCTATGGGTCCCACAGGGTCCAAAAAACCGTCACACCCAGGGACATTTGGGTATGGATTAGTGTGGGTACTTCAACGAAAGGTATTTATTTATTTATTCAGTATTGTAATACAAATTCCGCGGTGTCATTATTTTTTTCGTGGGATATCTGTAAGTCCACTTTTGTACGTACAGTAACCATGAGATTGGCATCCAGGAAAATATAATTTTGTTTAAAAAGAATCGGGCGATATTTCTGATTTTGCCACACATAGACTTAGGGTACAGAGGGAATTTTAACCCCCCTGTCTGAGCCCGGTACGAGCTACGTAGGTCCCTGCGAGGGCTACTTTTCCATTTCCTCACATTCTTTATTTTTCTTTAATTTTGGTTTATTTTTTGCCTACCCCTGGTCCTGAATTTTTGCCAATAGTTTTTTAGGAATGCAACTTCAAGATTAGTCATTGCTTTGTACAGGATTCAAAAATTTAGCAGTAATATATTTTGAATAAATGCAAGATTTGAAATGGAATAATCTTGTTTTGACGCGGCTGCTTGGAAAAATCATGTTTTGATTCAAACCACTGTGGATTAATCTTGTTTTGTTTTGTTGCAATTTAGACTAAAATAGTTAAGTAACTTCTGGATTAATCATATTTTGTTCCAGAAATTTATATTTGAAATGGGTAATGTAATTTTTGATGAAATCTGCATGCATGCGTGCCGAAAAAAACTTTGGATTGATTTTTAATTACGGGTTGGTTTTTTTGTTTTCTTTTCCACAAATTAATGGTTACGTACATAGTAAAAATACCAAGTAGTCGTAGTAGGTGCAACAATAATTGTGCGCAACAACAACCACAGACATTTTGTGTTTGTTTAGGCTCTCCTCATGTCAAAGTCATCACATACGTATACCAACAAATAAATGTAAACAAAAAAGAAAGAAAAACAAAACCTGTGAATCTGACAGAAGCGGCCAACTAAACAACGAGAAAAAATTTCAATCAGCTGTCTACTGTGTTTACCTTCTCATTCTACCTTGGTTACATACATACACAGCGATATAGTAGAAATATAAATTTTTAGAGGTTTATATTCGTCTCGCTCAAACACACGGTGTCTAGTCAGAATGCTGCTGTCTCGTCACAGTTCTTGACATTCAAATAAGAAACTGGGAATTTGCCAACATTCATATTCAAATTCAGCATTATTGTTGGTAGGGTATTTTGCACTTTCATTTAGGCAGTAATGCCACCTTTTCTTGTCTACATACAAAAAAAAAACACCAAACCCAAAATAGGCAATATTACCGATGGTTATTTTTTCTGTTATACATAATTTCTCCAATCTCGGCATCTGATTTACTTTGTCTTTTTATTTAAGCTGTTACCGTTTATGACTTAAAAACGATTTAATACTACGAAATGTGGCAACAGTTGCTGTAATGGGCAAAATTGTTGTAGTTGTTGGAAGCAACAACAAAAACGATGTACTATGTATTCCAGATCGTCTTTTTGTTTTGTTCATTCGTTTTAGTTGTCAAACTCTACACAAATGTATACCAAGAATACAAAAGAGTACAAAAACAAAATGCATATGAGTTTGACAAGTAAAGCCGGTATTCAGTTTTTATGAAATTTCTTGCCATAAGCAGTACATGTATAAAAAGTTACGAAAATTTCGTGAACCAAACATTTCGCTGCTTTTCATTTGCTTGGTACTCAGATCTTCGCGGAAATTACAACGTTGTTATGCCAATGTTACTTCGTACGAAAGCAATTGTTTGGGATCGGAATTTTGATATTTCAATTATTTTGGCAAACAACAGTAGCACTACCTACGTGCGTTAAAAGTAAAATGGAGTGCGAAGAGGAAATTTTAATGAAATATTTGAGAAGTAAATCAGAGATAGGTGGTAACTCTCCGCAAGAAAAATTTCCGTTTAGAGATAAATGAGAAAGAAAAATTTCGAAAATTTCGTAAGAACTGAATACCACGAATTATCATGTAAGTTCACATTTACTGTAATTTTCAATATCATTACTTGACCAAATTATTGATGTGTTAACATCTATACGCGCGCCTCTAGGGCAGTAAACTATAAATTTAATACATACGCAAGTGTTAGGTTTGTAAGAGTAAATCATCGTTTGTTTGTTCGTTGCTTGGCAGTCGGTATTGAAAGTGATTATTGGGCGATTTTCATATAATTTTCCCACGCGATTTTCTCCGGAAATTCATAGCCGATTTTATTAATTTTTGGATTAAAAAGCTAGTGCGGGTTTCGACGAAGAGTTTAGGCCAAAAATTAAGGCGATCCGATATCGGCGAGCCGAGATTGAAGTGTTTTAATTTGGAGTATTAATTTGGGGTAATATTAAAAAAGTATTTTATGTTGATCTTCGGTTATATCGTACGAATATAACAATGTATGTATGTATGTACAAGTGTCTGTTGCTTTGCATTCTTTGACTTTTGTGGGAATAAAACGAAAAGTATTGAGCAAGAAAATAATGACACATGTGCTTGCACTGGGTCTTTAAATAATTTTAAGTATTAATAGTATTTAACTGTAACGTCATCATATGATTGAACGCTGTTTTTTATTTTCCAATGTAACATTTACGAATGTGTTCATAGAAATCGAACAGGTACCGTGTAGCAAAAAGGTGTTAACACATCGCCCGTGAGTTCGAACACTCATTGGATTTTTTATTATATATTTATTGTCTGTGGTACATTTAATATAAATATTGACCTATATCTTTCGCTAAGCACTTAGGCCCAATTTTTGACTAGTCAATCATCTTTCATCAACATTCAAACATAACTTAAACTCTGAATTCATTTTTAAGGTTAATAGTTGATTGCTGTTTAAACAGTCAAAGTTGTACATTTACTGCCTTATTCATAAAAAAACAGTAATATATCTCTAAAGCATTCATCAGTTATTGAACGCTTTAAGATTTGGCGAAGATTTTATTAGAACCGTATTCATAATGATTATTTTAACTAGGGAACAGATAATTGACTGACAACCCTGTTTTATGTATTCCCGCAGTGCTTGTGATGTAAAAACAAGATTAACAATAACCGATAGACCGACTTAATTTTCTTTTATATAAACGCGTCAATGTATTTTTGAAAAATTTTAAACATTAATGTAAAGAACTATTCAATAAAAAGATCAATTAATATTTGCTATATTCATAAATTTAGAAGAAGTGCCAAAAAATCATATTGAGTTGGATTTCAGTTTTGGGTAGTCGAATATAAACCCGGATAATAGGTTGTAGTTTCAATGTTTTGATTTTATATACATCACTATGTAAACAAAAGTTCATTTTGGCTAAAAATTATAAAAATTGGAACGAAACTATTTGGTTGCTTAGCAGGATAATGCGACACTATAAACGCTGCAAATATACACAAAATAATTCCAATTGTTTATACCACATAAATATTTAAGTACGGAACGCGTGAAATGTAAAAAAATTATATCATTTGTGTATTAATGCGGATAAAATTGCCTTAAAGAAGGGTTAACCGTTCAACAAAAATGGCGACGTTAGAGAACTCTTAACACAGGAATTTTTCGATTATGAATACAATTTTTCGGCTTTACCTTCTTAAACCTTTAACAAACCCATGACAACTTTTTATGAATAAGGCCGTTGAACTATGATCAAGTGACCATATGATTTTGATAGAATACAACAAGAAGAACAAACACAAAGCTCCTTTAGTTGTTAATGTGAACAATTATAATCACCATCCTAGTTGCAATAACAATAAAAACGTATCATTTAACTCGTAGTGTAATTAGAACTTTCATTAAATATTATGATTTGTTATCACTTCACTTTTCTTTTGCAAATGGTGTCAGTTTGATGCATTGTAACGATTAGCCGATACATGTATGAATACCAGTTATTTTTCGTGGCATTTGCCACATGGTAGTAAGATTATTTGACAAAGCACTGAAAAACTCTTTTCGTATTTAAAGTCAGATCAAACATAAATCAAAATCAACTGATTGTCAATTTAAATAACCAGTCAAAAATTGGGTCTTAGTTTGTTTAGTATGTGATGTCTAAAATGGCAAGTGAAGAGAATGTGACTTGTATGATAAGGCCGATAATCTATAACACGGCATTTACACCTAACAAGATTATCGAATTTTCGGGATTATCGACGTTTTTTCTTATGGAGTTTGGCATTTAAAATCCCGAAGAAGAGGTAAACGTTGAAGGTGTAATGCAGTTTAAAATTGGGTGGTGTAATAATGCATTTAACCTTGTTCTCTAATCAAAGACGATCTAGATTTAGACGACCAGAAGGTGTGCTCAATTTGGCAACCCTGGTAAGAGAGTACCAACAAGTGCTAGAAATTCACTCAAAGGAATTTCTCTCACGCGTCATATCTTGATTATTTCACACTTTTTGCATAGTTTATGTAATTTTACTTCAACATGGTTGGAATTTGTATAGTTATATACAATAATTCTATCAAAAAGCTGGTCGTGTATTGAAATATTCAATGAACAGAGTAAGAGAGAGAACAGCGAATGACAAGGGTTTCACTCGTTGTGTTTGTTGGCATTTGAGTGAAGAGAAATTTTGACTGTCTACTTGTACATCGTTTTTGCTCTAACCTTTGCAATTTACACCACCCAACTTGAGTTTAAATTTACATTTTGGGTGGCAACTCCGTGCTTGGATAAACTCCGCGCCGAGACAAAATTATCGAAGACGGCGGCACAACAGAAAAATTAACTTGGTGGCTATTGGTTTCGCCACTTTTGTACAAATTTGGGATATTTTTAAAACAACTGAACCTTTAAAATTGGATCAGTGGTCCAAATCGGGCCACTTGATAGCATCGGCTCACAGTTTAAACCAAGAAGGACCGTTTATCAATAATAGACAGTTAAAATTTCTTTTTTATAGTGTTATTGTATATAACTATGCAAATGTCAACCATGTTGAAGTAAAATTACATAAACTATGCAAAACGTATGAAATAATCAATATATAAAGCGAGAGAGAAATGCGTATGGTTGAATTTCTAGCAGTTTTTGGTTCTCTTTTACCAGGGTTGCCAAATTGAGCATATCTTCTGGTTGTCTAATTCTTCATCGTCTTTGCATTTATATCGGCGGCGGCGTGAGCTTCAAGAAAGTTTTGGTGACGGCGGCGCGTCGGTATCTACAGATTAAAACCAAAAAGGATGTACAGGTAGAGAAGAAAAAAAAACGCAATTTAGCAACCTTAGTAGAAGAGAACCAAAAAAGTCGACGCGATTCACTCAAACGCATTTCTTTCCCTTCATTATTTCATACTTTTTACATACTTTATGTAATTTTATATAAATATGGTTGGAATTTCTATAGTCAGATAGAATAACCTCATCAGAAAACTGCTCGTGTATTTAAATATTCAACGAAGAGAGTAAGAGAGCGAGCAAAGAAACGACACGCTTCACTTGTTTTCTTTGTTGGCATTCCACTCCATGAGTAAATTTTCTTCTCTATACAATAGTTGCTTTATGTTAAAACCCTGATACAAATACAAAGTAGTAGCAGTTTTTGAGTAGCATTAGCATTGTTGAAATTTCCGTACCCAGTTATTGTCAAAATCAGCTGATAAAAATGTACACATAAATGTACAATTGTGAACATAGATAGATGAAATCGAAAGAGAACGCACTCACACAGACAATTTTGACAGTTACTAGGTACGATGAAATGTAAACAAAGGAAATCATATGGGCTGACGGTACTACCTTGTATTTGTATCATGATTAAAACATTCGAAATCCGCTAATCTTGTGTGGTGTAAATACCGTATGAACGACAAAGATTAGGGAACAAGGTAATCGCTAAAATTGATCATATCTTCCTTCAATTGGATTGGTCGTTACATTTCTCTTAGCAACATTAAAATGTTGCTCAATACATGTTGCTTAATTTCGCGTGAAAAACTTGGTACTACACGTGCGGAAATATTTCGTCGATATTCCGCGCATTTTTTGTATTGAGTTTAGTAATATTTTACGTGAAATGTTGTTCTTAGTGCGGTCCTTTAGAGATAAATGACATTTCGCAAGAACTGATTACGGGGCTTTAATGAGATGTCAAGAGAGATTATTTTGGTAGTTTGATGATAGAGACTTTACAATCCCGATGTTCGTAGTTGATATTCAAATTATAATTCATGCAATCAAAACCAAAAAATTCAGGAAAATATTGCTAAATTTCTGATTTCGATCGAAATGCTGCCAATTGTTATCGAATCACGAATATTCTGGAACGAGCTTATACCGCGCCAGACCTAATTACAAATATCGTACGTAAAATCTGTATTTAATACCTTATAGATTAGTGCTGATGTCTTTTGATCCAATGGAATCAGATTACGTCCGCTAACATACATTTTAAAGATCTAGTCCCATCTATAATTTTTTATACGGGCTGTTTTTTTTTCGAATTGATTGAACTGTTTGTTAATTGGATCGAGACATGTGTTTGTTACCTGCAATATGAAAATTTCATTGTTTTTTCCAACTAGGCTAGTTGACCCACTATCATAAATGTAAGATTAGTTTAGTTATACGTGGGAGATACAAACTACAATTCAATTAATGTGTATCAAACATACGTAACTAAAAACATTGACTAATTCGATTAATGTCTAGAGGGACCCATAACATCTATTGTTTTTGCACGGCATTATTACTGTGATTCTTCCTTCTCGCCCATCAGGTCGTTTTGTTACTTTTAATATTGACACATTTAACACGACTCAAATGAGCCTACCTATTACGAGCTATGGAGCATAATGGAATATTTCAATCCCTACTATAAAAATGCATTACAAAGTTTTGCTGTTTTTGCATTACAGTTTTGCCGTCTACCCATCTAAAAGATGGGTAGACGGATTTGATGTTACTATGACAATCTCCATATTTCAGCTGAAAACAGTCAACGAATTATTTAACAAAGTAAGTTATATTAATGTATATTTACTTGTTTTCTTTTTGTGTATATACCACGCTCATAAATAATCGATACATTCCACTTCAAATACATTGTGCCTTTTGTTGCAATTCTAAGAGGCCCAGACATTAAGTGTCATTATACTTATTTCCTACATACATGTTGATGTGCAAGGGTGCAGCACAGACATGAATATATTTTTAACCTGGTTACTTTTTATATACGATGCCCATACACTTCCCCGGTCTATAGTCTACAATCTCGAAAAAGGTTATTTTAGTGTGGATTGAAGTTTTACTCATCTGCATCAGCAAAGCGATCATCTTCTAAAGACATATTATTCATATTAACTCGAGTATTATCGACCACACCCTCAACGTTCGCAGGAACATTGCCGACCGCATCAACCGGATCCTCGGAACAACTATCAAAACCATCGCCATTCATGCCCTCATCTTCGTCTTCCTCCATGAAGTCACTATCCCCAGATATACTATCTTCAGAGTCAGGATGTAATGCCTGACACTCGCTCATGGCCTGGTACATTATGTCTACCACATTAATGTCTTCCGGTAAAAGCCAACATTCGGTCATTTGGTCTTCTTCGGCGTCTTCAAAGATTTCTTCATCTGAATCATCGTTGCCGCTTCCCGGCTGACCATTCGCATTGTCTACGTTCTCGGGGATGCCCGGCCATTTGATTTGGCGATCGATCAGAAAATAAATGCATTTTGTAGGGGCATTAGAAATGCCATGGACACCTACACGTTTCCAAAATATAGATATACCATCTTGCTCAGCATCATTCCGTTGCCAAACAAGCGAGCTACGAAAACCAATAACAATAATTATTCCAGCGGTAGTTAAGAAAATTTGCTCTTACTTTTGACTAATGTACACCGTGCCGTTACCAATTATTTGCTGACCCATTCTCAGCTTAACGTTGTTACCAGAAAATGCCAGCCCAACATTGGGCGGTGTAACCTGTCCAATTATGACCATCTTGTTAGCTGCCTTTTTGTTTAATTCCCGCTCTTCACGTGCAAATTCGCAACAGTAAACAATACAATTTGCCGGTTAACAACAAAGGCACTTGTTCTTTTGACGGCGTTACGTACAATTGTGTCCATTGCCGGTAAGCCTGACTCCGTTGTTCAATAAGCTCTTTCCAAAGACCATCGAGGAATAGACGAGAAATTGTAGTAGGTGACTTGGCAACCCTGGTAAAAGGGAACCAAAAACCATGTACGAGTCAAATTTGAGCATTGAAATATTCAATGAAGAGAGTAAGAGAGAGAGAGTAGAGAAGTACTAGGGTTTCACTCGTTTTGTTTGTTGGCATTTGAGTGAAGAGAAATTTTGATTATCTACTTGTACATCGTTTTTGTACGAGTCACACAAAACAAATTTCTCTCACGTCATAACTTGATTATTTTATACTTTTTACATACTTTATGTACTTTTACCTTAACATGTTTGGAATTTGTATTGTTATATCAAAGACGATCAAGAAGTAGACTGTAAGAAGTTGTGCGTAGTTTGGCTTCAGAACAAAAAGTCGACACGATTCACTTAAACGCATTTCTCTTGACACTGAACCAAATCAACGAACAATTTTAGTAACTTTTAACTAATTTATTTATTCAAATTGACGAAATTTTGTTAAGTAGACGAAAATTTGTCAATATGAAATATCATAATGTGAGTGTCATTTACAAACACAGAGACGTTTTAGTAATAGAGTGTGCGCGCGTCATTCAGGAATAGATCAAATTTTTAGGTAAAAACGAATAAATGCCTTTAAAGTTTGCAATACTAATAAAAAAATTTTTCCAATAAATTAGTAACGTGTACAATTACGTATTTTCAGGTATATAGTTCAAGAAAAGGAATTGAGAATCAATTAGTGGCTTGTGGTTACAAACTAAGTGCTTTCTTGGAAAGGTATATGACTTCTGTTTCAAGATGCACAAATTTTTAATTTTATATAATTGTATACCAATTTACATTGTGTCATTGTAATATACAAAATCAATATAATTCTTATATATGTATATACAAAGCATTTTACTGGCATTATTATCGAGAAAATATAGTCAAATTAAATAAAATCATTAGTAAAATGTAATATTTTTTTTTATTCAATTTGACGATATTTAGTCAATTTTACTACACAAGAGAAAAATTTAATAACATTTTAGTCAAATCCACATCCAGTTTTTGTTAGGTCTATAGCATAGATAAAGGAATTAACTAGATATCGCACATGCCTTGGGAAATTTCTTGTTCCATGGAATATTTTCTAGATGGAGCTGGATGCAATAAATACAACATTTGATCCCAAACAAAATATACCTCGCAAGATGTAATTAGAACAGGCGATAGCAGTATGTGTTGTAGGCAACATCAACAGGCATTTTGTTTTGTTTAGTGGGCCGATGCTGTACAAGTCAACACAAACGAATACCAACAATAACAGAACCCCAAAAAAGGTCATAACCAAAATACATTTGAATTAGAAAGTGGGAAAGTGGAAAAACTAAATTAGGTTTTTGAATAGCACAACCTGGAAAATGATTCTATTTTTGCATTGAAAAATTGTCCCACACTGTTGAATAAACGTCAGTGAATGATATGAGAAACGTCAATGAAAGTTACAAAACGACAACACAGCACCTAGTGGCAGTACTTAACAACGCCTGTGGGATATCTACTTATTTCCTTTATCTATGGTCTATAGCAGACATGTGCAAACTGACACAAACGCATTTCAAATCAGTTTTACGAATTTTGCGACTGTGTTAAGTTGAACGGAGCAAGCAGAACAAAAGCAGAGAAAACAAAAGTAGTACACTGAGTAAAAAATTAAAATTAAAAAAATTAAAACTAAATCTTAAAAAAATCCAATGAGTGTTCGAACTCACGGGCGATGTGTTAACACCTTTTTGCTACACGGTACCTGTTCGATTTCTATGAACACATTCGTAAATGTTACATTGGAAAATAGAAAACAGCGTTCAATCATATGATGACGTTACAGTTAAATAATATTAATACTTAAAATTATTTAAAGACCCAGTGCAAGCACATGTGTCATTATTTTCTTGCTCAATACTTTTTGTTTTATTCCCACAAAAGTCAAAGAATGCAAAGCAACAGACACTTGTACATACATACATACATTGTTATATTCGTACGATATAACCGAAGATCAACATAAAATACTTTTTTAATATTACTCCAAATTAATGCTCCAAATTAAAACACTTAAATCTCGGCTCGCCGATATCGTATCGCCTTAATTTTTGGCCTAAACTCTTCGTCGAAACCCGCACTAGCTTTTTAATCCAAAAATTAATAAAATCGGCTATGAATTTCCGGAGAAAATCGCGTGGGAATATTATGTGAAAATCGCCCAATAATCACTTTCGATACCGACTGCCAAGCAACGAACAAACAAACGATGATTTACTCTTTCAAACCTAACACTTGCGTATGTATTAGTTTGATAGTTTACTGCCCTAGAGGCGCGCGTATAGATGTTAACACATCAAAAAAAAATCAAATATCAACATCTCTAATGATTATTTCCATTTATGATTTTTGCCATTTACAAACATAAAAATTTCTTTATATTCGTCCATGGCAATTAAAATTTATTTTTTAAGTGTAGTGTTTTTTATTACAAATAATTTTGCTTGCAGAGCGATACGGTGTTGCTTGGTCAAATGCAGAACAGCAACTGACTTTGAATCGGTAAACAAGCAGCAAGCTTTCGGACATGTTGGTGTGAAAAAACGATCAAGCTACTATCGGTGTGAAAACACGATGACTCAAAAGAGTACTAGCTGCACATCTATGGTCTATAGTGATGAAATTTCGTCAAATTCACTTACCTTTTCGTCGATTTCACCACTCCATTTGTTTCAGTGTACCAAAACCGGCGCAATTTGGCAACCTTCGTAGAAAAGAACCAAAAAAGTCGACGCGATTCACTCAAACGCATTTCTATCTCTCGTCATAACTTGATTATTTCATACTTTTTACATACTTTATGTAATTTTATTCAAAGACTTCTAGATCGTCCACCAGAAGATGTGCGCAATTTGGCAACCCTGGTAAAAGAGAACAAAAACGATTTACAAATAGACAGTCAAAATTTCTCTTCACTCCAATGCCAACAAACAAAACGAGTGAAACCCTAGTACTTCTCTACTCTCTCTCTTACTCTCTTCATTGAATATTTCAATACACGAGCAGCTTTTTGATAGTGTTATTGTATATAACTATACAAATTCCAACCATGTTGAAGGAAAATTACATAAACTATGCAAAAAGTATGAAATAAACAAGATATGACGCGAGAGAGAAATGCGTTTGAGTGAACTCCTAGCATTTTTTGGTTCTCTTTTACCAGGGTTGCCAAGTTGCGCACATCTTCTGGTCGTCTAATTGTAAATCGTCTTTGAAGAGAACCCAAAAGTGCTAGAAATTCACTCAAAGGCATTTCTCTCACGCGTCATATCTTGATTATTTCATACTTAGTGCATAGTTTATGTAATTTTACTTCAACATGGTTGGAATTTTTATAGTTATATACAATAACACTATCAAAAAGCTGCTCGTGTATTGAAATATTGAATGAAGAGAGTAAGAGAGAGAACAGAGAATGACTAGGGTTTCACTCGTTGTGTCTGTTGGTATTTGAGTGAAGAGAAATTTTGTCTGTCTCCTTGTACATCGTTTTTGTTTTATTTACACATGGTTTGAATTTCTGTAGTTAGATACTTTCACATCATCAGAAAACTGTTCGTGTATGGAAATATTCAACGAAGAGAGAGAGCAGATAAACGAGGCGCTTCACTCGTTTTCTTTGATAGCATTCCACTCCATGAGTAAATTTTCTTCTCTATTTAAAATCCCATACTCTTTGTCAAAGTAATATTGCCTAAAAATTTTGTATGATTTTTCCTAAGAGCTAAGTCAACATATGGTTTGCTAAGATATACGGCAATATGAACAATGTCCTTAGGTATTTTTTTGTTCAAGATTTCACTTAAAATTTTAGGTAAATTCATTTGAGAATTTACCTAAAGCCAAAAAGTAATTATACAAATATATTTTTGTAAATTTATTGTCGATTAAAGTAATATTGTAGTAATATTGTCGATTATAGTACTATACGTAATTTCGTTCTTTGTTTGGCTGAAATACATTTTAAAATTAGCAGATTACTAATAACCTTGTCGCGATGTGGGGGCTTATGTAAGTGTGGTCGAGGCTGCTAAATTGTGGTCTCGGCTGCGCGAACTAAAGGTTACTCCGGGGGTAGCTGAGTCTCGTTGTAGGTCTATCTGTCCAGCAGGCCTACTTAAATATCGAATGTCAGTGAAGGTTCCCCGACATGGCGATTCTTGCGCCATTATAATATCCAATGTTGAATGCAAAAACATTTTTAAGGTCAAGGTGGTTGGAAGCAGTGCCGAGGACCTGGGTGGCCAGTTAGTGTTTAAATAAACTGGTCCCTAACAGCTCCCTCCGACGTCATGGCACGGGTCGGTAGTAATGTGTTGCCCGGCCCATCTCCCGCCGCCACTGTGTTGGACTGTACTACTTTACTGGCATACTCGTTTGACTCACAATGAACGAAAATAATAAAACCGAGACTAAAACTGATACGAATACTCTTAAACCTGACAACGACACTGCAAACGATACTGCCTTACGATTAACTATAAATATGACATTTGAGACGGATCCCATGCGTATCCACGGCAGCATTGTGCGACAGCAACGTGAGATTGTGTCAATGATGGTGTCGCAAGGACGCGATCACCTCAATTGTTCTACCTGTGAGTTTGGCGGTACTGCCGATCTCATTTGAAACTGTGGACTAAGCAGCGATAAAGGTATGGTATCTCCCCTCTCTGACGAGAATGGGGATACTACCATCGCCGGTGCACAACAGGAAAATAATTCGGTGTTAGTGTCTGTTCCTACTCTTGTTAGATAAGATACGGAGGTTAACAAAACCCAAACTCCACCTCACGGTATCACCGGACATGAGGTGGCTGATGCGGGTTCTACCTCAGTCAAAGCTGGCAAGGCTAGGAACAGATCCAGTACTCATAAAGAGAGATGCGTCTATCGCAGAGCATGCGCCGTCGTAAGTAGGCTCATGAGTTGCGATGCCGAATCTTTCTCTCACAAGGACAAGCGGGTGCTATCCGATCACCGGGAGTGTATCAGGAGGTACGAGTCTTCGCACCCTGATTCGTTTCACGTGAGTGAGGAAAAGGGTAGCCCATCTGTCCAAAATAGTGGCAAAAAAAATATCTTCTGGTCCCACTCCAAACACCCGAGTCCAGGCTCCAGGTTTGCCGGCTGAAAAGCCCGTAAACAGGGCTGCCTGCTCTTCGAGAGTGGGGGATCCTCCAGAACAATCTGAGGAGACCGCCGGTGGTAAACCCCAATCCGGTTCTCTTGGCCCACTTCCCAAAAGCGGGAAGTTTGCCTAGAGAGCTAAATTCGGTGAAGAACCCCTCGTAGGCTCAAAGAAGCCAAGGAAACAACAGCTTAGGTTCAAATCCATTCCATAAGATTGCATTCGTTGATAGGGCTGATCCTGATGGCAAGATCAGCCCTACCAACTGGTTGCAGGTTGAAAGAAGGCTTATGGACGCAATGTTGAACGATAGTAGGAGAATCGGTGAAATTAGCTTGTGGTGCCGACTCGCAGTAGGCAGTCAAAATCGTCGATTGCGTTAATAAGGAGTCTGTGGACTTCCTTAGGTTAGAGACTGGACGTTATCTCTCAGTCTTTACTCCCGCTCCGACTCATTGTATCCGTCTGGATACCGCCGTCAGTTTTGTCAGCGGATAAAGTGATCAAATTACTTGGCAAGCAGAACCCGGGACTTAATACCCATATGTGGGAGGTATTGTCCACTGGTTCTGCTACCGACACGGATACCTCGGGTGCCGATTTTAGAATCGTCCTGAATTCGGTGTCATTTGAGAAGATAAAAGTTCGTGAGGGATAGATGCTTTTTGGTCTTGGAACCGTCAGGTTCCGCCACTCCAGCTTCTCTGTACGGAGATAGACGTAGGCGGCTTCGTGTGGCGCAAATCAATCTGTACCACTGCGAGACTGCATCCGCTAATCTTCTACTCTCCCTCATGAACCATGGGATTGGCTTTGCCCTAGTACAAGAGCCCTGGATAGACCTGTGATAGGTTTGGGCAATGTCGATGTGAACATCTTTGCGGTCAGAACATCTGGCAAGGTAAGAGCTTGTATAGTAGCTAGAAAAGATTTAAAACTTATCCCTTCTTCCAACTTTAGTACGGGCGACGTAGCAACGGTGTGCATGGATGTTGACACTGGATCAAATTTGATACTTGCGTCTGTGCACTTACCGTATGAAGAGTTTGATCCGCCTGGTAGGGCAGTTCTTGAACTGATATACCAGGCATCTACTAAAGGACGACAGCTTATTATGGGCTGTGAAGCAAATGCTTACCACACACAATGGGGCAGCGATGTGATAAATAATAGAGGTGAGTCTGTTTTTGATTTTATTATTCAATTCGGGCTCAAAATTTGGAATATGGGAAATGGGACACCTTTCGTAATAAATTGAGTGAGAGTGTTATTGACATAACCCTATCTTCTGAGGAATTGCTTGTAAAGGATTGGAGGATGTCGGGGTTGACTACTCCTTTTCTGATCATAGTACAATTCTCTTCACTATTGACTACGTGGCGGGATCCCAAGGTCCTTTCAGGAATCTTAGGAAAACTGACTGGGTGAAATTTCATGAACTTGTCAGTTGGTTGTCTGGGTTGGACTCTAATCCCTGCGCAACAAGTGATGATGTTGATAGGAAAGTTTACAAAGTCACCGACCTTCTACATAAATGTAGCCTGTTTGGTGGACACGGGAGTTGTGTGCTCTTCGTAAGCCCACTAGGAGACTCTTCAATAAGGTCAAGAAATCGAAAAGGGAATCGGACTGGACTGTGTACAAAAACGGTTATAATCAGATCACGAAGGATATTAAAAAGGTAAAATGGGCCGCCTGGATCATCTTCTGTAAGCCCATAATCGAGGTAAAAGACGCTGCACGATTTCGTCGCGTGGCTTGTAAAAGACAATATCATGTAAACTTTTGAAATAAAAACTTATTTACAGCAAATAAAGAAAATCACATAAAACTTTAATAGATTCTATGTATGTCTCATATCCTATCAACGGGTTTATTCCGGCGGCTCTGAAAATCATCGACTTGTCGGAAACTTTGAACGTTTGATGATCAATACGATTTAATTGGCCACTTAATTGTAATGCAGCTAAAGTATTGTGGTTGATGCTTTGGTTTTTTCCTCCATCTGCCATCGTCGGCAAAACGGACAACCTCTGTCCGATTGTGACTGCTGCTGCACCTTGTTGCTATTCACCAGATGGGGATATCGTCTAAGAACTTCTACGATAATCTTACCATAGTTTATCTTGGAGTTTGCCCTGCCTTTCATCTCAATGGTGAGGAGTTTATCAGGGCCATCGTGATTTACTATGATGGTGGTGGTATCAGGTGGATCTCCCGACTACTGTTGTGTTATGGTTGTTTTAATGGCAGTATAATGCTTGCCTCACAGTCTCCATCATCCCCAAATACGACGGCGATTGTTTGCTGCTCATCAAACTATTTAACTTTTTTTTGATATTGTATCCCATTCAAAGTTTTTAAAAAGGGTATGTAACGATGTGTTACTGCTGGTGAGTTGAATCCTTAAAAAATATTATAACCACCACCGACGTTCTAATTTTTTTAGGCTCCTGTTTTATATGAGTAAATGTTGTTCCGCTTACCTGCTGTTTCATGGGTATACGGCTTGTCGCCGCCTTACTGGACGAGGTAAAAGCCATGTATATATTTTGCTGTACACTACGCTGTTGCAATTGAGGTTGTTCCGGAATATTGTCACCTACCACAATACGTTTTGTGGCTGTATTAATGAACGACCTGCTGCACTGGCAGAGGCGCCGGTATTGTTTGAAGGGACTGCTTTGCGGGTTACGTTTGGACTTGTAGGCTGCTGGAAAACAGAATGGGAAAATGGTATACTCCTCGATTACTTTACTTAGCATTAAAATTTTCTGTGGATACATTTCTATTGTACGCCTATAGGCTTCGAACAGATTTAATAAAATAATCATCGTCTACTACTTGGTGCGATGCAGCGGCTTAAGTGTACTTATAGTGACCATGCTGGAAGGAGTACTTCTTGTCCTGCACGGAACTCCCATAGGCCCACCCATGCCAGAAGGGCACTAGTACACGAACTAAGAACTACCCTTCCCAGGCTGGCGTCTGTCTATCCTTTAATAGGGCGGCTACCACTCAAAATCCTCAAGCGTCTGTCCTTCTTTAGGTGGCTAAGTAGTCTGCGTCTAACCTACAGTTCTTTCTGGTCTTTGTAGGTCAGGTCATGAGTTGTGCCGAGGGTCTGAATGACCAGCAAGTGCTTTAAAGAAACTGGCCTCTAGCTTCTCCCCTCCGAGACCAGGGTACAGTTCGGTTGTAATTTAGTTTCCTAGTGTGCGCAAGCCGTCACTGCACACCATGGTCCAACCCCTTACGGAACACTCGTGGGATCAAAATGTCACTTTTACCGAAAACAAACAAATTCCTCGATGGGGCTGGGCAGCCCCATCAGAAGAGGATCTTTTGGCATCCAGTCAGGACTCGGTAACCGGCACAAAGAGCGCGGTGAATGTCGTCAGAAACTTCCCCCGTCTTAACAGTCAACAGCTACAGCAACAAAATTAGACCAGTCCGTTAAGTCAGACGCGACGGTCTCTAAAAAACCAAAATGCAGATGTCCTGCTGATGCTCGGAGGACACTGTACCAAAAGGCGAAGTTCATCCTTGAGAAGACTGCCAAGAATGAAGCCAAATCAAAATACGGAAAAATAGTTGAGGAGTACGACGAGAAGAAAGCCTCCCTACAAAGCGGCAATAACAGACCCTCAACCTTAAAGCGGGAACGTTCTCGGGTGGAGGACGATGAAGCCGTCAAAACGACTACAGTGCACGCTCGATAACGTGAACTAATTAAAACCAAGGGAGTTCACGTTAACAAAGGTGTTCACGTTTTCGAATGCCAAATAAGTATGAAGGGGATATGCATATATTTACACATTTAAATTCATATTTTATTGTTTATTTGTACATTAATTTGTGCGTAACAGAAATAAAAATCTGAAAAATATTTTTATTTAGAAAGATCAGTCATTTTTTTTGTATCTTCTGTTTTTCTAACAACTGAAACACAGCTTTCTCTCTTAGACGTCTAAGTACATTCATATCACTTTGATCGACGTCTTCATGGCTAGCCCACTGTACCGCTTTGTTCAAAATTTGGACTGCTTCACTTGGTTTAATTTTCTCCGATGCTTCAGAGGTGCAGTCATCATCGTTGGAGTCATCATCATCCTCCTCTTCAATATCGTTATCCGCAATGTCTACGTCGATATCATCATTCCATTCCTGAACGGTCGGTAACGTACATTCAATATCAGGACTTAAACTGTGAAGGAGATCGACGGTGTTGCACATCAAGGGGCGAAGTTCAGCCGTCTACGTTTCCTTTAAAATGGCTAACGGCATAACATCTTCGGGATCATCATCGTTTCCTGCAAAATGCAAAATGTTGTTCCAGCACCTAGCTAGGGTTTCTTCGCCGACACGAATCCAAGCGGCATCCAAAAGTTTTATAGCTTTTTTTAATGTTAATTTCTTCATCGACTCGAGCAGATCAGATTGCGTCGCTGGTATTGACGCTAAAAGACTGTTGCTGTTGCATTCTGATCCATCGGTTGAATGAGCGGAGTAACGTTTGGTGGCATAAACATTGCGAAGATTTGCCCATCTTCCGTTTTCAGTTCAGCTTCATTAGGATGGGAAGGTGCGTAGTCGATTAGAAGAAGAGCTTTTATTGGCGACTTTTTCTCTCTTAAAAACGATTTCACCTTAAAAACAAGCCAAACTATAAAAAAATGTATACAGAAGTCAAAGGAAATATTTACCTGTGGAACAAATGATTCATGAAACCATTCTTTGAAAATAGTCGACGTCATCCAGGCTGATTTTGAACTTTTGTAGTCGGTGGGGCACTGAAAGTTTTTAAAGCAGCGTGGATTCTTTGCCTTTCCAATTACCAAAAGTTTAAGTTTGTGAGATCCAGTGGCGTTTGAATCACACAAGAACGTGATTCGCTGCTTCTCTGTCTTTACGCCTGGGGCTCTCTTTTCCAAACTGGATACGTACGTTCTTTCTGGCAGAAGCTTCCAGAATAAGCCAGACTCATCAGCATTATAAAGCTGATCGTTGCACAACTCCATTTCAGCCATTATAGTTTTAAGTTTTTCTTTAAACGGCTCCACCAGTCGAGGCTGCGAAGAAAGTTTTTCGCCTGAAATTTGAAGGAGCCGAACGCCGTATCTTTTTTTGAACCCTTGAAGCCATCCATCACTAGCGTTGAAACCACCTTCGCTTTCCTTAAGTTTTAAATGAAGTTTTTTTGCTTTTTCCTTCAGCATTAAAGCACTAACTGGCCAATTTTTATTCCGCATACGAATAAACCAGCGATAAAGAGCTTTCTCCATGTTGGGCAACTCTGAAGTGCGCATCGTTTTTCTTTTTCCAGGCCCGGAGAATGTGTTGTTTACACATTTAAAAATCATATCTTTTTTCCGTTTAATTCCACAAATTGTTGATTTAGCAACATTATATTTTTTTGCTAAACACGTCACACTCGATCCTTTTTGCAAAAACCCAAGAATTTCAGCTTTTTGTTTTAATGTCAAGCACACAGGTTTCTTACAACTCATCTTTACGCAGAAAATATATATAAGGCGAAACGCTCCGTACCAAGCCAAAATTGCGACTAAAATGCTTTGTGTGTTACACATAACAACGAAAAACGAATAACTTACTATTAGGGGATTCCCCAAGATCAGAATTATTTGAACTCAATGTTACCTATGTAACGTTTATAGTTCACGTTATAGAGCTTTCTTGCTTTGTTCACGTTTTAGAATAATCAATGCACAAAAAAAATTGTTCACGTTTTGGGGTGTTCACGTTTTGGAGTGTTCACGTTATCGAGCGTGCGCTGTATATCAGCAAAAATTTCCTTCAACGAGATAGTAAAGGACAACTTAATGGTTGCCCTGGCCAACATGAAGACCGAGAAGCTAGCTCCCGTGACAGTCTCGGAATGGAGTAAAGTGGAGTCTAAGTTGTCAGAACTCGTGATGGAACACGTACTGGCAAGCAAGGGCTCCCCGTTACCCCATTACAACTCTAGCAAGATTCACCGAGGCTATAGGGTGATTAAATGCACGGACGAGTTATCGAAGGATTTCCCGCAGAAGTCTATCACTTATGTGAGCGATGCCTGGAAATTCCTCGGAGGCCTCGCTGCCCAACTAAAATAAACTATTATAGATTAGAAAAGGTTGACTTGAGTTAAATGCGCAGAATGAAAAAGATTAACAAATTTAGCTCTATTTCAATAGATCAACACATTTACTTATAATACTGCAAACACCAACAATATTCACATAAAATGTATATAACTAAAACCAGTGTTATTTTGAGTTCGAATGTCGAATAAATTTTCCCATCTATGTATATTAAATTAGTTGTATTTTCAAAAACACGTGGCATTTGGCGGTATGTATTGGTTGTAATGTAAGCAGTCTTGTGTTTATTATTGTCAACATCAACTGATATCTATAATTTTTTAAATATAATTATAATAGTTTTGCAACGCATCATTTATTTGAAATTTTCATTTCGAATTTTATTATTGTAAATAAGAGTTTCAGTGAGTAAACAATATAATTTTGAATTATTTTTAAAAATAAGTTTGAGCTCTATCCGTCGATTGCTTTTCAGCCAAAACTGGCAACTGCTTATAAACAATGATATGCAAAATACTTCCATCTGCCCATCCTCGATCGACATCTCTCTTTAAATTTGTAATTTCTTAAACTAACGCGAAGAACTGTGTCATTTGACAGCTGAAGTGATCAAAAACGTTGCGCTGCGTTTTATAAACTACCCATTAAATAACGTAACTCAACGCCGGTAGTCACCGAACAGCTGTAACGTTTTATAAACTGCCAAAACGACAAAAGTAACGCGAAGTGGCTGATTCTCGACTTATAGAATACCACCCTTAATGAATGTACACCCGGCGATAAAACAAAATACTAGGTAAAATTTGCACATTTTCCATCGCAGTTTCTTTCATTGTTGTCATGTGGCAACTCTGACTATGTTTGAAATTCCCTATACTCGTTACCGTTATTTTTGATACATTTATGTGCTACACGTGATGATTCAGCCATTGTTTTGTTAAAAGAAGTAAATTTGACTGTGGTATTATCACTTGAAACGAAGGCTGAAATTGAGAATTGGATCTGAGAGACAAAATTTCTCGTCAAGTAGGCATATTTCAAATTTTTTTAAAAAAAAAATTATAATCTTTTGATAATTCAATATGGTTAAAAAATATCAATAATTAACATGCTTTATCATAAATATAATATTCTGAAATCCTCATGAGATTCAAGATTCCAATAGGTTCGACTATTGCTTGTGGTGCGTGAGCTTTTTATGTCGACGTGTGTACATTAGCGTGTACTGTAAACAAATTCTGTTGATGTGTATTGAAGATCTGATTACAAATATTTTGTATTGTTTTTGGAATTCTGATAGAGTATAGTTTTACAGAAATCATAATGAAGCACATTTCTTCAGTTCTATAAAATGTAAAAAAAATATTTAAATAACCAATTTAAAGCGATTTTGAGGGTGGCGCTATATTTAATTGTTTTAAAGCAAAAATATACATTTGACAAAATTTTTGGGAAAAATTTTAAAAATATATGTTCCGTATACACATGTGCGTCATGAGGCGTCGTTTGCCCACATATTGACTACAAAAAATGTTGGTGTTCGCGTAAACAGCTCAATACGCATCGTTTGCGACCCCGGCCTGTTTGAAATTAAAAAACGAGTTTTTCACTACACTATATACTATTTGTATATAGAAGATAAGCGAATCTAGAGGCAATATTTGTCGACCTGATATCTGGGCATTAACATAGGAGAAACTGCAGGTTAAATCTCATTCACTTGAAGTGTGGAATTTCTCTAGACCACGTCCCTACTATTTGCTTTTAGTTATAATAATCTCATAATACGTGAAATCGTATAAAAATATATAATTTGGTTTTTTCATGAAACCCTTAAATACGTCATATACCTTGTAATTCTCGTAAATCTAAATTTAAACCGTAACTTAGAATGAAAGGTATTTGACATATGGGTTTTATGGGGTATTCGAAGTATTTACAAGTTTGAAGGAAAACCATTAATGATTTACTACCATGTATTAAACGAATCAATTTTTCGATAACACAAACATTGAATTTTCGTATAAATATACCAACGTTATTCGAAAGAGGTATCAGTGTTACATTTATAACCGAAGAATATGAAAGTATTTATAGTACTTGCTTTGGCCATTGCCGCTGTATCGGCTGGAACTATTCTGCCAGAACAGAAATTCATCGAACCTCGTAAATTGCCTGTAGCATTCAATGTTGAGGGTCGCATTACCAATGGCAAGGATGCCGCTGAGGGACAATTTCCATATCAAGTTGGATTAAGCTTCTCCAGCTCCAGCGGTGGCTGGTGGTGCGGTGGTTCTATCATCGGCAACACTTGGATCTTGACAGCTGCTCACTGCACTAGCGGGTAAAATTCGAAATCAATATGACTTTATGTTTTCTATTTATGCATTGTATTTTCTTGCAGTGCCTCTTCCGTTGTTGCCTACTTGGGAGCCACTGTTCGTACTAGTCCCAAGGTATCCTATACCGTTGCCAGCAGCAACTTTGTGCAACACGCTAGCTACAACTCTCTTCTTTTGAGAAACGATATCTCTTTGATCAAGATCCCCTCCGTAACCTTCACCTCGTACATCAACAAAATTGCTCTACCCCCTCTATCGTCATCCTACTCTACCTATTCTGGTCAAAATGCCATCGCTTCCGGCTGGGGCTTAGTTTCCGATTCTGCGACTGCTGTTGCCTCCAAATTGCAATATGCTACTCTTCAAGTTATTGACAACACTGTGTGCGCCAATACCTATGGCACTTTGGTCATTACAGCCAAAACTATTTGCACTGCTACTCCTAGTGGCACATCTACCTGCAGCGGCGACTCTGGTGGCCCATTGGCTTTGGTCTCCTCCGGTGTCCAAATTGGTGTAACGTCATTCGTTTCTTCTGCTGGCTGCCAATCTGGAGCTCCTGCTGGTTTCGTACGTGTAACCGGCTACTTGGACTGGATCAAGCAGAATACTGGAATTTCCTACTAAAGCAACATGATATTAATAAAAACAAGCCTTTGAATTGAAATTATTATTTGAAAAAAAAAATTATCTTGTATTTTAAAAGCATTACAATTGCCACCATTATGATCATCACTGGATATCCGATGGTAACAGCTACAGCGTACACAGAAAAAAAAACTATTGTAACATTACCCATATTCATTGTCTGATATTCATTACACACCAGGCGAAATGTCATAAATTTGCTGAGAGAACTATTAAGTCTACTATAAGTATTAGTCTATGATTCTGGCGCTGCGGTTTGACAAACACAGATGAAATTGTTACTGTGAATGTGCAAAATATGTAAATATATTAACATCGTGAATGCACAAAACTAAAAATTGAGGATTTTGTTCGACGTTGCTGACAGAAGTTCGTTTCCTCATTGAAGAAGCGCAAAGATAAACGTCAGATGAGACGGATGACAAATCTATGCATAGACGAATTTAGTATAGACACATTAATTCTCTCATCTGACTTTCCGTTTCCCACTCTTCGTCGAAGGTTTGTGAAAATGAGAGAAATTCTACAAAAATTAACTTACAGCAGGTGGAGGTACAATAACTGTTATATTAACTTTTTCAATTCGGTTTCGTATAGAACTGAAATTTCAATGTATGTACTTTGCACATTTTTTTTTAACTTTTATCTTTGGAGTACATTTGTATTGTATTTAACGCAACTATTTTGCCACAAAAACACGAAATGCGGTTGTTGTTTATTTGTTGGACGTTGTGTACTTTTGTCTCTATCTGGTATTATTGAACCCATGCGTTCCATCATCCAATGTTTACTTGCAACCATACCTATCACGAATAATTTATTGAGAGAATTAATGTGTCTATACTAAATCCGTCTCAGAATGTATGTATAAATAAATTATGGCATAACCATAGTGGCATAACTACGTCTAGCAAGGTCAATTTTGATGTTCCAATTTTCGAGTAGTATTTGGCGAATGAATATCCATGTTAGATTTTTGACTTTACGTAGCACCAAAGGAAAATGTATAGAGGTGTGATATCACATGCTCTAGGCGGGTAATTCACCGTGCCGAAGCGTGAAATTAACTATTCACCGAATTGTTCTCTCAATTATGTGATGGTTACATGGGCTGAGTGGCAAGCAGCGCCGTCTTGTTGAAACAATTGTCCGTTATCATGGCGCGTTAACGAATGCCATTGACAGCTATGTTCCGGATTTTGCTTATTGAGTTAACCATTAAGCCAGATATGGTCCTCATAACGGTAAAGAATTTGGTCGAAAACATCGGTTCTTCTTCATGCTTTTCAAGATGCCAAAGATTGAAATGGTGACGTCATAAAACCCCTACTGGAAAAAAGTACCTCTAACTGAATTACAAGCTACGTATACCGGGAGGTCCAAATAGAAGTATATATTTAAAAAATAAATAAAATAAAATTATATAATTTCTTCTGGTATATTATGGCTTTATTATAAATAACTAATACTACCATTATTTATGGAACACTATTTCATTCATGTGGCTGCCGAATAATCAGTAACATTTTCAAAGAAATTGTTAACGGTTCTAGTCATATCTCACGAATGGCTCGGATGATATTAGCCTTGAGGGTGTGGATCGTTTCTGTATTATTCGTCGAAAGAGGTCAAATCGCAGCTCCGAGGCGTTCAATTGGCATCGCCAAGATTGTTTGATGAGCTGTGTGCCATGGTGTGCCATCCTGCTGAAAGCACAAAGAGTTCGTAATCGTGGATCTGAAGCGCTCGCATTTTCGATAAAAAAAAATAGGCCAATGATGCCACCACTTAAAAATGCACACCCAACTGTCACTCTCTGTGGATGCATTGGCTTCTCGACAATGACGTGCGGGTTTTCCGATCGCCAGATGCGGCACTTTTGTTTGTTGACATACACCATATTTACACGATGCCATTTTTAGCTGCCATTTTTATCAATTCTCTTTTGAAATTGCAGAGTTAAACTTTCGTGCCTTAACAACTTGCCATCTCATGATATTAGTGCTTGCCATTTTTTCTGACATTTCTCGTTAGTGGGTGTTCTTGTATGTGTTGTTCATTTTTGTAAGCGGTCAAATTTTGTTCTACATAATTCTAATAAATTGTTTTTTAAATAATTTTTAATAATTTAATAATTTTAATGTTTAACTTTATTTTTCTATTTTTTAACTTCTGTTAAATTATTTCACGTAACCTCTAACAATGTAGCTAGAATGAAACAAACAATAATATCAAATGTAAAAATCATAACAAATGCGGAAAGGGCAGTGTGGTGGCGCTTCGTGCCATTTTCCCCTCCATTCTTGCTTCTCTACACCCCTTATCAACAAACGAAAATTGAAATCGTGTAAAGCGGTGATTACACGATACATCTGATGTACAATAATTTAGTGTAGACTTATGCTTTGACAAAGACGGTACATAATTTTTCTTCATTCAGACATTTTTTCGGCACTGTGTTGGCCTTGCTATACTTCATATATATTCGTGAAGATACTCTCTTCCTAGTTATTTTCTTTTAATTATGTTCGCAAACATGTTTTCGCGTCTATAATCAACATAAACTGAAGATTTTGCAGTTAACACAAATTGTGTATGTGTGACGCATGCACACTTATTTTCACTAATATATAAAAAGATGATCATACACATAGAGTAAATATGGGTAGAGAAAATCTTTCACTCACCAAATTTCTGACATTTGTCCTCGTGTGATGTATACGTTTGCTGTTGAAAATAATTGCTTTACTAATACCAGATAGAGGCAATGGTTCAAAACAACGAACAAAATAACAACAACGGCATTTCGTTTTGTGTGTTAAAATTATTGTGTTAAATACAACACAAATGTATGCTAACAATAACAGTCAATAAAAAAGTTAAAAACACATTTAAATTTCACAGTTTTTCACCAAAATGGCATGAAAAATTAAAGCAAGAAGTTATTGTAATTCCACCTGGTGTATATCAGTTTTCGTCAAACATCTCTCTATCACACCGACCGCATCACGAAGAGTGTGAAAGGAAACGTTAGATGAGACAAATGGCGGCTCTACTATAAATTTACTCTATGATCATACATCAGATGTACCGTGTAAACACCGCTTAAAGGCTGTGATAGCCTCCGAGATGAAAATGCGACTAGTCGGAAAAGATAATTTTTCGGCAAATTCTATGTCCGATTGGAGCTTCTGTAAAGCCCAAATTGAGAAGCCGTAACGAATTGGATGGTTGTTAGCCTTCAGTTGTTGAGACAATTGGACCTTGTAAGCGAAAAAAATTCTCATCAATGTGGTGCGTGAAATGTAGAGTTGTTGAGATCGGTGACGGATCGACCTTCTTGGACTACGTTGCAAACTTTTCGGCACAACAGCAAGATTATCGTCGGTATGCATCATACGACAACGGGGACCATGAGTGCTGTCCACTAGCAAGCCAGTCTCACGAACTTCCGGTTATTGATTTCCGCCAAAACTTAATTCCAACAATCGCATAGTTTGGCCAACACATCACTCGCTTTAGAAATAGGTTTTGAGAAATAGGAGTTAAAGCGTAAAGCGAGTCATTTCTCAAATTATAGATACATTTTCAAGGTTTCCAAACTATTCGAACACATTGTTTAAGATAAGCTTTTCTTCTTTGAAACATTATACACATCCTGCGCAACATGCGCTACATGTTACCGGTAGATCAACCTAGTAGCTGTATTTACACGTTATTGTATTGGCCATAGATTAATACTTATAGTAGATCTAATAGTTCTCCCACTAAATTTATGACATTTGGCCTGGTGTGATATTTACGTTTGATGTTGAAAAGAATTGCTTTAGTAATACCAGATAGAGGCAATGGTTCAAAACAACGAACAAAATACCAACAAAATACAACACAAATGTATTATAACAATAACAGTCAATAAAAAAGTGTAAAACACATTTACATTTCACAGTTTTTCACCAAAACGACATGAAAAATGAAAGCAAGAAGTTATTGTAATTCCACCTGGTGTATGCCACTTTTCGTCAAATATCTCTCTATCACACCGACCGCATCACGAAGAGTGGGAAAGGAAACGTCAGATGAGCCAAATATTTTCTCTACTAAGATTTACTCTATAGTATGGTATTGGCAGTAGCTCTGTTCATCTGACGTTTCATTTCACATTCTTCGTCGAAGGTTTGTGGAAATGAGAGAAGTTCTTCAAAAATTAACTTATAGCAGGTGGAGGTACAACAACTGTTTACTTAACTTTTTCATTTCGTTTTGAACTGTGAAAATTAAATGTATTTTGCACATTCTTGTTGACTTTTATCTTTGGTATACATTTGTATTGTATTTAGCAGAACTATTTTGCCACAAAAACACGAAATGCTGTTGTTGTTCCTTTGTTTGACGTTCTGTACTATCTCCTCTATCTGGTATTATTGAACCCATGCTTTCCACCATCCAATGTTCACTTGAAACCATACCTATGACGTTTAATTTATTGAGAGAATTAATGTGTCTATACTAAATTTGTCTATGGTTGAAAAACGAATACAGAAATATAAAAATGGAATACACGTCGCACAATTAATGAATCTACCTTCACGACCTTGGTTAGAGTGTTGATTACCCAGATTTAGAACGATACGCTATTTTCTCTGCCTAGGTTAGGGTAGGTAGAATTGGTTGCCGCTATTAACTTACTTAGTCCAATAAGTGCCGATGTGATACCACGGGGCGTCATATTCCGTCCCCATCGTTGAGACTGTACATTGACCTGGTATGTTTAAGGTGCGTTCAAGCCATATGAGACCCCATCCCGATATTCCAGGAAGTGGCTGAAGAAGGGACATTTTATCCTATTCCTGGTAGTACTCTTCTAAAAGGTCTTAAGATAATTCGTCTTAACTCGCTGAATGTCTGCTAGATTTAATATGAAGTAAGAACCCACATGTTGTCTTCTACTCACACAACCGGCCAGGAATTGATATATAGGTTATGTTCGCCACTCTCCTCCTCTTAATACCCATAGTAATCATGACATGAGCTTCCAAGTCTAGGCGCGTGTCTGCCTATTAAACAATGTCCAGTGATCATGATCCAGTGTACATAAAGTTTAGAGCACAATTCAGGTTATAACTTGTCCAAATTTGCCTGATGACCTGCATTGTATGCCTCCAGACCATATCTGATTCGCATGTCTGAGAGTTTAGTTTAGACAAGCGGCATACCCACAAGCTCCATATCTCGTGGAACATACAAGGTAGATTCTAATCTCGTCAGCTCAATCACTCAATGGTTCCGTAAAATGTTCCTAGACCCGCACCCATGTGACGTGGATACCGAACTGCTTTGCCATCTTACTTAAAGATGCGCGACCGTTGTGAACATTTATTGAAGTCAGAACTACAGATTGCGGACATTTTATAGCTCCCTGACTGCTCGAGTTGATATTGATATCCTAGGCTGTGAACTTCTGCCTGTAAGATGCTACAATGGTATGGTAGCCTTTGTGCAAGGTCTAGACACACCTCTTTAGAATAGACTCCAAACATTAAATTTTCATCTAGGTTGGAGTAATCAGTTAAGAAGCCTAAATACCTTCTAAGACCTAGTATGGGTCACTGGATATTGCTTGTATTGAATAGAAGTGGACAAATCTCTCTCAAAGATAGAAGTGGTTGTTATATAATCCACTTCTATTGTGGTTTGCCGCAAATCCCTTAAAACCGTCCCTTGGTAATATACGCTGGTGATTCATTTCGGGTAAAGTTTTAGGCGGATTTCCGTCGCTGATACTATTTGCTTTCCCACAAAACCTAGGGGTAAAAGATGAAGAATAACCCTCAAATCCTCAGTAGGGTTTGTGCGAAGGGCACCCGAAATACAAACCATTGCTGAATATATGGAGCCCGCTGCTTCCTGCTAAAGATAACGAGATCGGGTTTTTCCAGATTTACGCTCACTCCGTTCCCCATGGTCCACTTAGGGAGTCTCCTAATTAAACACATATCTGAATGTAAAAGTGATCCAATTGGGAGTCTCCTGGTTAAGCACACATCCGGAAGTGGAACGATATTTTCCCTGTATTGGAATTAGTGATGCACAGAATCGAGGAACCGGGTATTTAAAAGAACCGTCCGGACCGGCGTTTGCATGAACAGAAAGACGGGTCTAAATGAACCGAATACGGGTTTTTAAGGACCGAAAAATACTGAAAAACAATTCTACAGGAACTGAACAATGAGAACCTTGAAACGGTTCCTTTATAAGAGGACTCGTTTCCAAAAGAACCGAAAGTGTTAACCTTTGGGTGAAGGTAAGAAAATGCGTATTTTTATCAAATTTTGTGTTCTTATAATAAGATATTTCACTTAAGCCTCTCTGGGACAGCAATTGGTTGAGAACCGAAACCAGTCCAAATACCCGGTTCTTATCGAACTCGACAGAAAATTTGGATTTTTATCAAATTGTATATTCTTATAATAAAATATTTCACTTAAACCTCTTTGGGACAGAATTTGTTGAGGAACCGGTCCAAATATTGAAATATATCTCGGAACCGCACATCGCTGACTGCAATTGCCAGGTCGTCAGAACATGCTAAGACTGTGCAACATGATTCTCCCGGTCAACCAATCTATACTAACCAGTGCTAAATTCGGGGAAAGTGGAGATAAAACTCGACCTTGCGGGTTTTCAAGTTCAAATCGTTTTAAAGTTCAAATCATGTGACCCAGGGGCGAGGTTATGCGCCTTCGCGAAAGTAATCCTTTACTTTTATTGACTATTTTACAACCTCATGAGGTCAGACGTCTTACACATATTAATTAAACAAACAAATTAAACAAATTTCAACATGTTCTTCCAACTGGCTCTATCCTTCGCCTTTTCCCGCCAGATGGTAACCCCAAGGATACGGAGTTATTTTCTGCTTGGTCTTTCCAGCGGAGTCTTGGTCGTCCTCTGTTCCTGCTCCCATCGGGTACGTTATCGAAAACTTTTCGAGCTGGTACATCTCCATCTATTCTGCTATGTCCACGTCAGAATATAAATTATATAGCCCTTGGTTCCAGCGGCATCGGTACTCGCCGTTTTTCCCAACAGGACCATATATTTTATGGAAAAGTTTTTTCTCGTATACTCCCAGGTGTTTTTCATCCGCTTGCGAAATGACACAAGTTTCGGAGCCATATGTCAAGACAGGTAAAATGAGAGTCTGATATAGTTGGACTTTTGTCCGTCGAGAGAGGGCTTTGTTCTTAAACTGCTTGCTGAGGCCAAAATAGCATTTATTTGCAAGCACAATTCTCCTATTTATCTCCAGGCTGACGTTGTTGTCATTTTCCACGGCGGATCCAAGGTAAACAAATTCATCTACCACTTCAAAATTACAATTAAAATTAAAGTAATCCATATATCGAATTAATGATCTCCTGGTCAACACAAAGTCCCGTTATAGTCGATTTTACGGACAAATGGGACAAGAGTGGATTCCTTTATGTAACTAAATTTATCTGTGTATCCCACTAGAGCGTTCACAGCGGTTTCCGTGGACATTCACTTGTATGCATGCTGGCATGTGAACAGCTGATAAGTACTAGACGGATGCACAAGACGTGTTGAATAGCCATTCAAGCCATTTGCATGTTCTCTAGCGAAGTTGAGACAACCAAGTACTTTGGGGTACTGTCGACCAAACATTCGTGTATGTGTGTATGTACAAAAATACAATACGACGTGTAGCGAAGTAGAAGTATTGTGTTTTTATGCTCTAGAGCAGAGGTCACCGTCCATAGCCCCCAGGGGCCGAACACGATCGGCTTTTTACACGTACGCAACATGAACGTCAACAAAAACCATATCAAAGAGCGTATGAGAGAAGAAAATTTCATTCAGCAGCACATTAGATCTCAACGAAGAATGGCCATTCCACTTTGTTTTGGAAAACTGGTACACTGATGTGAATGAGAATATTTTTTTATAGATTTGTTATAAGGTCAATCTTTTGTACTTTAACATAAATTTAATAAATAGCTATCTGGAATCCGAATTTGTATTAGGTCTGTTTGAGAACGTGATAATTTGTACAATTTATCACATTTCTTACTTGATAGTGTTCGTTTACTCGATAAAATCAACAACGAGAGAGCCAGAGAGTGAATATTTTTGACAGTTGAATGATAGAGAACTTGCAAGTTTTTACTGGAGAAATTTTTGCCAGTAAGAATTATCAAGTACGAACATATGTTTTTAAACAGCTGTTTTATTTAAATAAACAAAACTTTGAAAACAAAGAAGAAATTTAACAATGGCAGAGGTAAGTAAGAAAATACATTTGTTGGAACATTTTAATAGAATTTGTTAATAAACTAGATTCCCAACAAAGTGCAGTGTTAACAAGTCAACAAATTACTCTGAACATAGGGAAAACAATGAAACGAAAAGCAAAAAAGAAAACATGAATCAGCTGTTTGCAAACAAATGTTGATTACTTGATACTTTTTACTGGATGTCGTTCGTTTACTTTTTGCGATATTTTTTACTTAGAGAGTAAAATCAGCCTTACTCTCCCAGTAAAAGTTACTTGATATTTTTTACTGGAAAAGTTCTCAAACAGACCTATTTTCTTCGAATGAAACTGAGTGACTTGTAAGCAACTAGGTATTGAAAATAAAGACTGCACATAGGTCCTCTTTGAAAGAGGAGCTCACATTTTATAAGAATTAATTAATTTGTATTTTATACTATGAATTATTAATTAACGTTTCTGTATATAAATTAAAGACGAAATAATAAAGTTTCTAATAAAAAAAATCGTTATAAACTCTTATTTTTTACATTGCACAGTGAATCCCAACATAATACCAGCTCCAATTTCTTCAGTGCAAATACACCAATACATTCTAATTTGATGAGTATGATGATCATAGAGTAAATCGTAGTAGAGAAAATATTTGGCTCATCTGTTGTTTCCTTTCACACTCTTCGTGATGCAGTCGGTGTGATAGAGAGATGTTTGATGAAAAGTGGTATACACCAGGTGGAATTACAATAACTTCTTGCTTTAATTTTTCATGTATTTTTGGTGAAAAACTGTGAAATTTAAATGTGTTTTACACTTTTTTTATTGACTGTTATTGTTATCATACATTTGTGTTGTATTTAACACAATAATTTTAACACACAAAACGAAATGCCGTTGTTGTTATTTTGTTCGTTGTTTTGAACCATTGCCTCTATCTGGTATTAGTAAAGCAATTCTTTTCAACATCGAACGTAAATGTCACACCAGGCCAAATGTCATAAAATTGGTGAGGGAACTATTAGGTCTACTATAAGTATTAGTCTATGATGATGATGAGTATTCTCCATACACTGAACCAATTGTCGTAGGTTAAATCAACGAAACAATTTAGTAACTTTTTTACTAATTTATTTATTCGAATTGTGAATTTCACATTGTCACGCGATTGGTCCCATCATTTCTTTATTCAAATATGCCATTCCTTATATGGAGTTAACCATTTCAATACGTCCAGGTTGATAATCATACGTCTATTTACAATAGCCTTCGAGGGTATATAATTATTTCGCTTAGTAAGAAATTCCGGTTCTAGTCTTAATCCAGTCCAAGTAGCTGGTAACGCGAACAAACCCAGCAGGGGCACCCGACTTGCAGCCAGAGGAGGAAACGAAAGATGTAACACCGATCAAGTGTTGGGAAGATTCCAAAGCCAATGGGCCGCCGGAGTCACCTTGACAAGTTGAGGTACCACTGGGGGTGGAAACACAAAGAGTTTTGGATGTTACTACGGATGTGCCATAGGTGGCAGAGCAAACGCTGTTAGCCACAACTTGAAGACGGGCATAGTTCAAATAAGATGAGACCGAACTTGCTGTAAAATTTACAGTTGTTACGAATTGGCCTAGATTGGCTTTTTACTTATTACAACTTACTGTCAGAGGTACGGCCCCAACCGGAAGCAATAGCATAACTGCCGGCATATGTAGAGTAAGACGAGGCAATAGCGGGCAATTTGATGGCTTTGATATATGTGCTGTATGAAACAGAGGGAATTTTGATCAAAGAAATATCGTTAGCTAAAGTCTTGGAATTGTAGTCAGCGTGTTGATGGATAGCATTAGCGGATACAGTGTGTGAAATCTTGGCCAGAGAGCGGGTGGTGCTGCCCAAGTAAACGGTGGCGGAGATTACTCCATCAGTGCAATGAGCAGCAGTCAGTATCCAGGTATTGCCAATCAAAGACCCACCACACCAGAAGGAACCGGAGCTGGTCGACAAAGACAAACCGGCTTGATAAGGGAATTGGTCAGGAGAAGCGGTTTGTCCGTTGGTGATGCGCCCTTCAATTTCACCACCAACAACCAAGTCGCGTGGCAACACTGGAGTGTCGTATATAGAAGCAGCGGAAGCGCAAGCTATTGCAAGGGCTAGAACTACGATAACCTTCATAATGGTAACTAAGGAATCACTGCTGTCAACTGGAAAATTATTCTCGTTTTATAGCACCCATCAACGAGACAACGTAATTTACAAAATTGTCTCTAATCACCCAACCCTTATCAGTGCATTGGTCTGCTATTCCTGGCACACGTAAAATATAAATCCAATAGATTTGGCTGATTTCCTGCTATCTCAAGTACCTGAAATAACGTAAAGTATCTACCTACATATCTTGTGTGTAATAACAAAAGTCTCAGTTGTAATGTCCAAAATAAGTGAAGTGGTCTTGTGGAAATCAGTGTATTTAGAATGATAACTCATTTGCAGTTGTTGAAAATGGAATAACCATACAAACACAGCAATATTGCCCATAGACTAATACTTATAGTAGACCTAATAGTTCTCTCACCAAATTTATGACATTTGGCCTGGTGTGACATTTACGTTCGATGTTGAAAAGAATTGCTTTACTAATACCAGATAGAGGCAATAGTTCAAAATAACAACAACGGCATTTCGTTTTGTGTGTTAAATACAACACAAATGTATGCTAACAATAACAGTCAATAAAAAAAGTGTAAAACAAATTTAAAGTCCACAGTTTTTCACCAAAAAGACATGAAAAATTAAAGCAAGAAGTTATTGTGTATGCCACTTTTCATCAAACATCTCTCTATCACACCGACCGCATCACGAAGAGTGTGAAAGGAAACGTCAGATGAGCCAAATATTTTCTCTACTACGATTTACTCTATGATATTGCCGAGATATCACCAATCATATTGCCTGGGAAATAAATACTATTATGGTAATAATCGTTTTCGGATTGCGGAAGATAAAAATAATTTAGTGGTACCGTCAATATTTCACATAGAACCATAGATTAATTTATACATAGATTTATCAACTCGCTCATAGGTTTAATGATTGAAGGGAAGTGAACTTGTGTTTGAACGTCAGGAGAAGAATTCTGTCACTGTGGTTTGACAAACACAGGTGAAATTGTTACTGTGAATGTTCAAAATACGTAAATAGTTAGATGAACATCGTGAATGCACAAAATTAAAAATGGAGGATTTTGTTCGACCTTGCTGATAGAAGTTATTTTCCTCATTGAAGAAGCGCAAAGGGAAACGTCAGATAGAACATAAAAAGAAAACATCGCCAAATAAACCCTTAGCTGATACTTACTTACTGTTGGGTCATAAAAATCGATGGACGCCTTTCGCCCTTAGCCTCAATATAGTGAAGGTATATCACTTTGTCAAGACTTGTATTACTCATCATATTCACTAAATTGTGGATAAGAGCGAAACGCGTCCATCGATTTTTATCATCCATGTCTCATTTTGTTCATAGGTCGTGTGACTTTAGGATAAACTAATAACACTTTTTGCCGTTTTTTATTTTTCATGTTTTTTTAATAATAACAAATTTGAATTTATTTTATTTACTTATTTATTTTATTTATATTATATTAATCAACCTACGCCCTTAAGGACAACATGTTGATAGAATTATTAAAAAAAGGCAAAGTAAAAAAACAATCAAAAATGTATCTGTATAACAAACTCAAAAAAAAACTTAAAACTAAACCCTAATCTTTTATTTAAAAAAGGGGAAGAGAAAAAAAATATTTTTGTTCACCATTCTTTTTTTTATAAGTGCGAAACTGTTCATTACATTGAGAAATAGTATAGTAATAGATTAAAGGTATTGTAATTATAAATTTCATGTTTAAGATACAAAGTGAGTCTTTAAGAGCTATTTGGGGTGACTAGACACGTTCAGATTGTAAAGTCAGCTTCACCATGGCTATAATTGTAATTGTACCATGGTCCAATATTTTGAGTGAAGAATTTGGAGTCCCTTTAGGTTATGCTGGAAAGGTGAAAACAATTTTTGTTTTTTGAAAAAAAGAACAGCAAACTCTGAGAATTGGTAAAAATCGATTTTTTCAAAAATTTGACGTGACACAGACATTTCAGGGGTACCGATCAACTCAGTAGGCTTGCCTCTAACCTGATAAAAAAAAAACTTCATGTCAAAAACTACAACAGTGTAATCAAAAAAATAAAATTAAAGGGTTAATTGGTTTTCAGTTTTTTCGGCTTAAGGTCATAAGAATAAAAAGAAAACACTTCAAGTATTTCTTTTTATAATTTTATTAATATTTTCCAATATTTCGACCAACTTTCTTGATCATTTTCAAGGATCTGATAAAACAAGAATAAACACAAAGTATTCATAAATATTATTGAACAGTTCAAACAAGAATAAACATAAACATATATATTATTTCCCCAAAGGGAGAACGATTAATTTTAATTAAATTTTGAGATAACATTGAAGTTTTTCCGCAGGCTTATGTTAACTCATGTGATCTTCTCTTGAATTTGTCAATTTTGTGCCTATACACTTGTGCACATTGAACTGTATTTCGTTTGAAATTAAGTCTTTTCTCCGATGGAACGTCAATTATATGCAGCATTTCCTGGAAGAGGCGTCTTAAGTAATTTTTCTCCTAAGTCGAATTTCCACTTCATCAAAATTGAGGGGGTTAATGCCAAAGTGGGCCATCCCACAGCGATTGAATTGAGATAATGTGGTTTTTAGTTTAAACAACACCAATAGTAGTTTGTAATTCACAAAGTGTTTGAGTAATTTAACTGTTTTTTGCATCACAGATTTACATAACCTCGTTAGTTTAAAACAAACAATTTATTTTGCTTTACTTCGTGTTATTTTTTGTTTTTGTGGCTTGGCCCATTTTGGTTTTTAATAAAAATGCTGTAAAATGTAAATGGCCCAGTTTGGAACTGTATTTTTTTTAAAAAATGTGTATTTTTTAATTTGTTATTACAAATAAAACTAAAGTACAAATAAAAAAATTAAGCTTAATCTGTGCCCTCCTGATCGTCTTCTGCGATATAAACAGTATTTCTTCCTCTCATAGAACACTTTAGTGAAGTATAAAAAGTATGAAAAATTGGAGGGATAAACTCCTTCAATGTTATTAAAACTTTTTTCTTTTCCATACTTATTTCGTGGCCATGTTTATATAGAATCGGTATCTTGTCAGGAATGGATGAGGTTTCCTATTTCTTCGGGACCTCTAGACGCCTTGGACTCATCCTAAACGTACATAACAGCTGCTCCACTTCTCAAGTTGTGAACGCCTGAAAAGAAATGGTAATGCTACCATTTTATTAACGGTTGCACCCTTTATACGTACCCAAGCAATACGTCCATAGCTGTCTCTTATAGTATGTTATTCCAGTGGACAACACGGGTGTAGGCAACGTCTTCATTAGATCAAATGCAAAAACTGTTGTGTCGTCATCTTTCGCCTCCGCATCCATTTTCATTTGATTTCGAGCCGTTTGGGCTTCCTGTTGGTGGCGCTCCAACGTAGTCATCAGAAGATTTTTCTTTACGTCATCAATCTCATGTTTGCTTTGAACAGTTAAAGAATCACATCTTTTACAAGAATCTATTATTGGTTGATGAAAGTGCAATTGAACCTATAAAATATAGCACAAACGTACTTAATATTATTGGAATAAAAGCGTACGAAAGCCAAAACCTTTAATAATTCTGGAGCAAGATAAAGAAATATGTTATATGAAACTTACTTTGTACAAAAAGTCTTCCGAAAAATAGGCTCTGATACAGCTTCGGTATGTTTGTTTTTATATTCATTCTACATTATTTTTATATTTATGTCAGGAGCCAAATATTTTCTGGTGTTTGTGTTTCTTGTATAATGCGACTCGTATGGAGGAAATGTCTGAATGAAAAAGCAAACTACATCTACTTTTGTTGTCGGAGTTTTATTTGCAGGGATATGCCGTCCTCTTTGATCCTTGGGGAGTACAATCAATTTTGTTTCAGCACTCGATCCAACCTCCCATTAGAGATCCTAAGAACTTTTAAAAATAGCTTCTTGCACAACTTTGTGTCACGGCCTTGCACAGGTAATTGGTAAGTTCTCGAATTCATCTTTGTCATACCGCTAGTTGAAGAAGAAGCATACCACCGTTGAACATCACTTACCTTAAATGCAAAATATTTAAGCAAAATACCAAAACTTTTTGATAACATACTTACTTTAACTTGAGAAAATATGAAAGCATTTTGTTCATTAAAATTTTCCATTGAATGGAAATTTTCACACAATTTTCGTTGTTCGTCCTCATTGAATTTCCGAAACAGTTTTTACTGCAGCATGATTGTTCGTAGCAGAATACTTTTTCAGGCACAAGTATGTCTCTACAATTTCTATATGGCTTTCCTTGAATTCTATTTCTCTGGCGAATATTTTTTTTCCAATTTTCTGGTTTTCGCTCCCGTTTTCTCTTTCTTTGATTTGCTTCCGATTGATTTTCGCTTACTTCGGAATTGTCGACTTTAGATAAATTATTGTCATCAACACCTTGGACGGAAGCAACTCCCGTTATAATTTCATTTCCTTCACACTCCCGAACACCGTCATCACTTGAGTGTATTTCTGAACATACATTTGGTTCATACTCAGAAAATGATGCAGAGAAGTCTATTAAATAATGGAGTCAAAAATAGCAAGAATTTGTATTATTCAGATTCAAGGTCATTGGTCAAGGTCATTGGCCTTTGCTGGAATCAACGATTTATAAGACAAGGAATACAATTTAAATTTAAAAATATTGATTCTGTTTCGTGGCCTTGAAACACTAGTCCAGTATGCCTGCAACCATACCGAATCAATGGTACTTGTTGCTTTCTGTAAATCGCTGATTCCAGCAAAAGGAACAACAATGACCTTAAACGTGAAAGGTCGAATATTCAAAATAAAATATGGAACTAAATTAACAAACTTTGTTTACTTAACATTCCATAACATTTTCTCATCACTAGCCATATTATTATCCATATAACGTCTTTTTAATAAACATTAATGTAATTATACACACTTTGAAACAATTAGATGGATTACACTTTTTGGAAATTTGTACTTTTGCAAAAATTTTAAACTACTATCACACACAGCTGCAGAAAGCAAAGTGATGTTACAGGTTATTATGGTTGCCAAAGTAGTCTATGACACATGGCCCAGTCTGGCAACAGCACTTCACATCTGAAATCCTCTGGCCCAAAATTGCTTTATGCTGCCATCTCTTTGAAATTGTATAAACTAATCCAAGACTAATATGGCATTGAAAGGTGGACACAGTGTTTCCGAAACACGTGTTAACCCGTTTTTTTCCCAAAACTGTGGAATGGCCCACTTTGGCATTAATCCCCTCAATTAGGTTTGTGTCCAGTTAAAGTACAGTGGGCTGCGAGTGCTGTCTTTTGTTCTATCGTCTTATAATGAGCTTTTTGGTCCAACTTATGTGCAGATACCCTAGTTTTCAATTTGTTCATTGTAGTACCAACATATACTTTCTGGCATATGTTGGAATTTTGTACACAACGTTTGGCTTGCCGTTTTTTTCAATAATAGGCTTTGTCCTTCCTGCAAAATAAACTATTCACGGTTAAATTCGATTCCAACGCCAATTCACATTTTCCGTTGTCATATATATTGGAATATTTCAATCTTTCAGAGAATCGCGGACATTATACATTCTGTCAGATGCAGTATGGCGTTCAGTCGGCTTGCTCGTCTCTGCCCGTGATATCAGATTGTCTATAATATTCCTGGGGAAACTATTCAATTTAAGGATATCCATCATTTCCCCCTTATTCATCTTGTACAATTCAGCGTCACTTATCTTCATAACTTTCTTAATGAAGTTGCTCGCAGTGTTAATAATTGTCCTTCTTGGGTGTTTGGAATGATAATTTATCAATCGTCGCAGTCCCAGTCTATTTTGAGAACATTTCCTTGTCTGATAACCAAACTGTCCAAATATGGTAGCCTATTGTTCCTTTCCTCTTCGAGCGTGAATTGTAGTTGTCCATTAAAAGAATTCAATGCTGTCATCATGTTGGTCACTTCAGTTCTTCTGATAACAACAAATAAATCGTCCACATATTTCGTCAAGATTTTCGTGTTCCTCCCCCAATGTGTCGAGTACTGTATCCAATAATACCTCCATGATGATGTCAGATATAAATATTTGGTGATGCTGGGGAACCCATGGGCATACCCTTCTATCTTTATACTGGAAATAGCGTCTGTCCTTAATGCAGAATGTCAAAATTTCCATAAAATCTTTAGGTGGTATATTTGGGTCCACTGCGCCCTTTACGTTGTATTTTGAATTCTTCGTCACGTTCTTAAGTATATCCAACCCGGTGCGTTAACTGATGAACAAATGGGTCTCAAAGGATGACCATATTTGTGGATCTTAGGTAATCCGTATATTCTGGGTGCAGTGGCAGTTCTCGTGGTTAATTTCCTCTTAGTATGAGCGTTAATAAGTTGTCCCTCGTATAGTTTATCCACTAATTTGTTATTTTTATCCCGTAGTCCTGTTATATTGCCCATCTTCCTCTTATAATCATCTAATTCCACTGCTACCTTTTTTCCGCCTTTGTCCGCATTCATTATAAGAATATCTTTATTCGAGTTCAAATATTTTCTCGTGCGACCCACTGTACCTAGCACGTGTATGTCTCGCTCGTGTAGTTTCAATTTGTACAAGTGGTCATCTATCAATCTCACGAATTTCGCTCTTGATATCTCTTGTTGTTCTCTGTAGTCAATTGTCTGCACACACACTCGTCCCCTTCTGTGATGCATTTAAATAAGGGAAATGTGTTTGTTGTGAAAAGTAATACTTAAAGTGTTTTATTTTTATTCTTATGACCTTAAGCCGAAACAACTGAAAACCAATCTACAACGTATCTACAAAGGTCAACTATACTTACAACTAACATTTAACACGGAAGGCACACCGAATTAAAACTCAAGATGACTCTATAAAGAGGAACATCAAGAGGAAATACCGCGATAAAACTAGGAACATCATCAAGGACTATTCAGAGCAAAATAGGGGAACAGCAAACTTGAAAGCTTCCGCAACGTTTCTGATTAAATGCAAATATGCAGGTATCATACCAAACTTTATACACAATTCTTCCGAAAACATTCCCGACATATTCAAAACACACGACAAAATACCGCCAAATATAGAGAGGGCGCTAAGCAGACACACATACAACTTCCATACGATATTACTCAAACTATTAATACAACTCAAACACACAATGGTTCATTTGAACACAGACTTAGGGTGGTATTCTATAAGTCGTGAATCAGTCACTTCGCGTTACTTTTGTCGTTTTGGTAGTTTATAAAACGTTACAGCTGTTCGGTGACTACCGGCGTTGATTTACGTTATTTAATGGGTAGTTAGTTTATAAAACGCATCACAACGTTTTTGATCACTTCAGCTGTCAAATTGAACCCGCCACAGTTCTTCGCGTTAGTTGAAGAAATTACAAATTTAAAGAAAAATGTCGATCGAGGATAGGCAGATGGAAGTATTTTACATTTCATTGTTTATAAAAATAGTTGCCAATTTTGGCTGAAATGCATTCGACGGATAGAGCTCAAACTAAATAATTCAAAATTATACTGTTTACGGACTGAAATTCTTATTTACAATAATAAAATTAGAAATGGAACGTTAAAATAAATAATGCGTTGCATAACTATTATAATTATATTTAAACATTATAGACATCAGTTGATGTTGGTAGCTTCCGCTAACGCAACGAATTCGGCTTCAGTTGACGACAAAGCAACGATATTTTGCTTTCTGCTCGCATAACTAATAACTGCGTCGCCTAGCTTGAAAATATAGCCGCTAGTAGATTTTCTTCCTTTGATGTCACCAGCCCAATCTGCATCCGCATAGCCATTCAAATTAAACTCGGTATCATTGCAGCTTACACATAGTTTGAGATTATCGGTACCCTTCAAGTACTTGAAAACTCGCTTGACTTCCGTCCAATCCCGCTGAGTAGGATGCGCTACTTTGCGACTTAATATTGAAACTGCAACGGCAATGTCTGGACGAGTGTTTCCGCTCAAGTATAACAGCGAACCAATAGCTTTCCGGTACAATTCGTTTGTTTCCAAAGGTACATCTTTTGCATTTACCTCCTTGATATAGCCAACGTCCATAGGAATTTTAGATGGTTTTATGTCTGACATCTTAAAATTATTCAACAATTTATTAATATATTTATTTTGATGAATATAAAATTTTCCGTCTCTTTTCTCCACTTCAATACCCAGATATAATTTTAATTCTCCCATATCCGTAATTTTGAAAAATTTGCTTATGTCAATCACGGTTTTGTCAGATAAGACCTTGTCTTTTGTTATCACAAGTATATCGTCGACATATATTAAAACATACATAATATTATTGCCTTCTCCCTTTACATAAAGACAGCAGTCCGCATCTCCCCTTCTGAATCCAAGATTAATTAAAACTGAATTTATCTTGTGATTCCAGCACCGAGCTGACTGCTTTAATCCATAAATACTTCGGTTAAGTTTACATACCAGATGCTCTTGTCCTGCTTCTTCGAATCCTGTCGGTTGCTTTATGTACATTTCATTTTCCAAATCGCCATTCAGAAATGCTGTCTTCACATCGATATGCCTCACCAGCATGTCCTTCGCCGATGCAACTGCCAATAGCGTTCTGAATGTTGACATCTTCACAACCGGTGCAAAAACTTCATCGTAATCTTGACCAAACTTTTGTGAAAAACCTTTGGCAACTAATCTTGCCTTATACCGCGATGATCCATCCGCCAGATTTTTTATTTTGAAAATCCATTTGATTCCTACAGCCTTCCTACCTTTTGGTAGCTCAACAAGATCCCAAGTATGATTCGCATACATTGACTGCAGCTCTTCCTCCATGGCGCAAATCCACTGTGCACTGTCTTCGCTTGCTAAAGCTTCTTTGAATGTTGTTGGTTCTTTCACATTAGCGACTTTATAACTATATCTTTCCGGAGCTTTGCTGGTTCTCGAAGATCGACGCAAAGTTTGACCCACTTCTGAACTTTGTTGTTCAACGATGTCGGTAAGAGTTGTCCCTTCTGCAGAACTGTCGTCACTTTCAGCAGTATCAAAATCGGTATATAATTCATCATCAGCTCCAACTTCTTCTTCAGTTGCACATTGCTGATCCAAGTTGTCATTGTGCAAGTCATTACCCATTAGATCGACATATATTTCACTTTCCATGTCAGAATTGCCTGATTTACTTACATTTTCCATTCGCTCAATAAATTTGACATCGCTCGAAATTTTCACTTGCCCTGTTGCTACGTCCAGCAACCTGTATGCTTTCGATTCATCACAGAATCCCACCAACACGCACTTCTGGGAGACATCATCCAACTTCGAACGAAACTGTTTTTTTATATGATAGTACGCTTCACATCCGAAAATCCTGATATGTTTCAGTGATGGTTTCTTTGCGAACCACAATTCAAAAGGCGTCTTCTCAGTTGATTTCGATGGCAATCTGTTCTGCAAATAACATGCAGTATTCATTGCTTCTGCCCAAAATTTGCGCTCAAGCTTTGCTTGTATAAGCATGCAGCGCGTCATCTCCACTAAGCTACGGTTTTTACGTTCAGCAACACCGTTTTGCTGCGGTGTATAAGGTGCTGTGAATTGCTGCTGTATACCCTTACTCTTCAAAAAATTTACAAGTTCCTTGCTAGTAAACTCTCCGCCTCTATCACTTCGTAAAAATTTCATCCTTTTACCAAAGTAATTTTCCACGTAGTTGACGTACTCCTTGATCTTATCAATGGCTTGACTTTTAGCTTGCAAAAAATATACCATGCAATACCTGCTGTAATCGTCAATCATTGTCAACACGTATTTATTTCCACTTGGCGTCACTTCCCTCATCGGGCCACACAAGTCAGTGTGAATGAGGTCCAAGACATTGCGCGATCTGTTTTCCGCTTTCTTCGGAAATTCCTGCCTTGTCATCTTACCTCGCAAACATGGCTCACAGATTTCCTCGCATGTGCAATTCTTGATCGAAACTCCTGATATCAAACCAGATTGGATAGCTGTTTTAATGCTGCTCTTCTCTCGATGACCGAAGCGTCGATGAAACATATGAATGCATTGTGTTTCCATCACCTTCACTATTCGAGCGCTATTGTCTTGCTTGAGCTTATAAAGATTATTTTCTAAAATTGCTGTCGCGTATATCCTACCACACGATGAAATTTCCAAACGTCACCCTTGAATAAAATTTGCAAATTGTTTTGAGTGAGTTTTCGAACCGAGAGTAAATTGCCATCAAGTTCCGGCACGTAAAGCACGTTCTTGATAGGAATATCCTGGTTTTGACATCGCAGGAACCCATCACCAGAACCACTAGCCTCAATTTTCTTGCCATCTGCCAAATAAATGAAATCACTTTTTGTTCTATTCAAACTTGTGAAAAAAATTTCATCGCAGCACATGTGGCATGTAGCAGCTGAATCGACATACCACTCAGAATTCAAACGTTTACCACCTGAGCTGAAACATATGTTGCTACTACCTTCAGTGCTTGGCTTCGCATATTGAACCACTTGCTTTGCTTTGTAGTGCGACTTTTTTAGCGTTTTTCTGTCGGGACAGTTCCGTTTGATGTGTCCAACACCTCCACAAGCAAAACATTTTACCACGTAGCCTTTTGTTTTTAATGCGGCTTCAGCAGTCTCCGAAACTTCTATTTCGACTTTCCGTCTAAATTCTTGGATTAGTTTCTCTTTAACCAGCTCCAACGTCAAATCTTTTTCCGGCCTCACCTCCAGCGCAGTTATAAGAGAGTTATAATCATCCGGCAAACTTCCCAAAAGAAACGCGACAACAAGATGGTCTGCCAATTGCTCACCTAAACCAACCAGGCGATCCACAATATCCAGCATTTCACCAATGTGATTCTCCATCGTTTGTCCTCCTTTAAGTTGCATACGGCACAACCTCTTCAATAGCATGACTTTGTTGGAAAGAGTAGACTTCTCATGTGCCATCCTCAATGATTCCCAGTATTCACGCGCTGTCTTCAAATTCCGAAGATTCACCAGCTGCGCATCCTCCACTAGAAGACCGATTGTAGCACGAGCTTTACCGTCTTTCAATGTCCATGCTGTTGTAACTGCTTCCGGCTTATCTTGAACAACCACGCCCCAGAGATCTTCCTTGATGAGTAGCAGCTCTAGCTTATACTTCCAGATTTGGTAGTTGCTCTCATTAAGCTTCTTGATGCCACATTTGACGTCATCCATTTCGGCGAAAATATTTCTCAAAATTTAGCAAACAATTAATGCAACCGTTTTACGCACGAGGGCCCATAACCTATTGGTTCCTATGATATGGTAGAAATAATAACGCAGCGTGGTTACAAAAAACGAGGAACTAATATTTTATTGTACGTTCAATAACAGAGAAAATTTTCGACAAGACAATAAAAAATAGAAAATATTTCTAAAAACAATATTTTCTATAAAGTTACAAATACTAAAGTGTTTATTGCAAAGTGTATTTTCAATAACACCAACATACATTACAATCAATACATACCGCCAAATGGCACGTGTTTTTCAAAAGACAACTAATTTAATATAGATGGGGAAATTTATTGGACATTGAACCCCAAAATAACATAGGTTTTTTACACATTTTATGTGAATATTGTTGGTATTTGCAGTATTATAAATAATAGCAATCTTAAAATCTGTTGATCTACTGAAATGGAGCTAAATTTTGTAATCTTTATTATTCAGAGCATTTCACTCACGATAACTTTTTCTGGTCTATAATTGTTTATTTTAGTTTGGCAACTCTATAAACCGCATATGTCAGTGACAGCTTTCATAAACAAACGCAAGCGCGAAGTGACACATAAACTACCAGTTTTTGACTTCGGCGTTCGCGTTGGCGTTTGCGTTAACGTTCACTTTCGGGACTTTTAGAATACTACCCTTATGGCCAGTTTTTAAGTGGGTAGTTAACTATCGGATTACTTAATCTTAATTCTAAGTTAATTATGGCCAGTTTTTCAGTTAGTGGTGATCTTCGTTTCTTAATTAAATTGTGGTTAAACATCGAATTGTGTTTTTTAGTCATTGTTTAACTATGATTTAACCACACAATGTTGGTTGGTTAACTTATAGTGAAAACCATATTATTTTGACAATCAAATTACTGAGTGTCAAAGGGAGAAATGAAGATTGTATAAAATACATGTTCCAGATTTGCGTATTTGTACACATATGTATGTACGTTGAGTCTAGATCGTTAAATTGTTGCGCCTATATAGTTTTTTACACATTTTTGTTAAAATGACTTTTATTTTATGCATCTATTTCTTATATTACATAATTCCATTTTGTTTGTTCCCCTTTGTTGTTTTGGTATTTATCCCAAAACACACGTTTTTTTCCAATAAGAATACAAGGGTTGCCATATTAGTTGACAATATGGCGACTTACATTAACTCACCACTGAAAAACTAAATGCAAAGTTAACCTCTAATTAACTTAGTATTAAGATTAAGTAATCCGATAGTTAACTACCCACTTAAAAACTGGCCATTAGAGGTTAACTTTGCATTTTGTTTTTCAGTGGTGAGTTAATGTAAGTCGCCATATTGTCAACTAATATGGCAACCCTTGTATTCTTATTGGAAAAAAACGTGTGTTTTGGGATAAATACCAAAACAACAAAGGGGAACAAACAAAATGGAATTATGTAATATAAGAAATAGATGCATAAAATCAAAGTCATTTTAACAAAAATGTGTAAAAAACTATATAGGCGCAACAATTTAACGATCTAGACTCAAGGTATGTGTACAAATACGCAAATCTAAAACATGTATTTTATACAATCGTCATTTCTCCCTTTGATTGTCAAAATAATATGGTTCTCACTATAAGTTAACCAACCAACATTGGGTGGTTAAACCATAGTTAAACAATGACTAAAAAACACAATTCGATGTTTAACCACAATTTAACAAAGAAACGAAGATCACCACTGACTGAAAAACTGGCCATTAGTGAAAACCCTAAAGAGTAGGCTCCAGAGAATACTGGACAACACGGATATGTCACTATTACTACAAAGTGAAAACTACCTCTATGATTGTCACATGAACATCTGAACAAATTTTCGACATTCAGTCGCCGTACAGCAGAAGACAAAAATCAGTGAGAGGTGGCATGTTCCACTTATTTTTGCGGCTTTGGAGGAATGAGGAAGTTTTTTAAATTTCGGCGTAAAGCTCGGAATTCAGTTTTTATGAAATTCGGTGTGGTGAATTTGGGTGGGTGGTGAATGAAAGTTCACTATCCCGGGGTTACGTAAATTTTTGACAAGTGGATGGACATTGAACATTATTGAAAACACACCAGGGGTCAAACAAGTTGTGTAGAGCGAAATTGAATTGCAGCCGACGCCCATATATTTATTGAGGTGAGGCGCCGCCGAAGTTCTTGCGGTTCTAATTTGGATAACGATTACTCAATCAAACTTAATAAATATATTTGTAATTTTTTTTTACATTCACGTGCATGTTTATATTTTGTAATAATATAAGTTTGTTTTTAAACGTGTTTTTCATCATCGACTTCACCCAACGAAGATCCAATTTTGTGTCCAGCGGCGCCCCCTACTTTTAATGTCGACTAGTAGCTCTGTTCATCACTTATTTGCTGACAAAACAAAGAAAGAGGAAGAAATTTGTTAGCAGTTTGGAAGAAATTTTGTAGCAATTTGAAGGAAATTTCGCAGAAGGAAAATATCAATGAATTGTATAGTTCGCATCTGCGAAAGATTTGCCAAAAGCAATGACAAAATTCATTGCGCAAAATTATATTTCAATAGCAGCTTAAGTTTTCTTCTTATGGTGAAGCTGTCAAAATTTACTGCTGTCAAAAAAATATCGTTGGACACAGCAAAAAATAATATATTTCTCACCATTACAAATTTTGTTTCACAATAGTACTTTGATCTGATTGACACAGGCCCTCTGTTTTGCGCTATGACTGCTATCATAGGTAAAGGAAATAATAGATAGTATAGAGCATAGATAAAGGAAAGTAATAGATGAAGCACAAGTGTTGGGAAAATTTTAGTGTAATGGGTAATTTTCTAGATGTTGTTGAAAGCAATAAATGAATTTTTTTTTGTTCCCAAAAAAAATATGACATTAAAATTCTAAAATTTCATATCAAAAGAAAAACTAATTTTCAACAATAATATCACTTCGAAACAAGAATACAACACGTAACTTAAAGTAGAATACATATCTGATGGTCATCGAATTGGAAAGCCATGTTACCACCGACTATGTCCCAATAAATTGGTTCTTCTTCCGGTTCAGATCCTTGTTGAGAGTCCTCAGACACTCTAACGGTGTTGGCATTTGCGAAAATGCTGCAGTTTTTGGGCGAGAAAGTTTTTAGATTAAAAAGGAGTTCCGACATGTTCATCTTTGGGCGGTCTTACGGGTTTTTTCTTATTGGTATCCCAACACTGGGCTCATGGCTTTGAAATAGTTTTTTAATATAAGAAACAAATGATATATATAAAATCATTTAAATTTTGTTAGATTTTCCCTTGGTTAAATTACTTTCACAAAAATTACCCACAATTTTGAATAAACGTCGATGAGAATTATGGGAAACTTCAATGAAAGTGATGGCATAGATAAAGGAATTAAGTAGATATCGCACAGGCGTTGTCAAGTCCTACCAGTAGCTGCTGTGTTGTCGTTTTGTAACTCTCACTGAAGTTTCTCATAACTTTCATTGAAGTTTATTCAACACTGTGGGACATTTGATACATACAATAGAAGTATAATTTTCCAGGTTGTGTTATTCGAACAACTAACTTAATTTCTTTATGTCGTTTCGTTCCCCACTTTCAAGTTCAAATTTTATTATTTTGATTGTGTCTTTTTGTTTACTGTTATTATTGGTGTTCGTTTGTGTTGATTTTCAGAGCAACGGACAACAAAACAAAAACAAAATCCTAGTTGATGTTGCCTACCACACCTATTGTTAGCACCTGTTCTAAATACATCTTGCAAGGTATATTTTTTTTGGGATCAAACGTTGTAATTATTGCATTCAGCTCCATCTAGAAAATATCCCATTGAACAAGAAATTTCCCAAGGCATGTGCGATATCTAGTTAATTCCTTTATCTATGAACCTATCTATGAAAATAAACCTTGCGAGATGTATTTAGAACAGGTGATAGCAGTAGGTGGTGTAGGCAACTTCAACAGGCATTTTGTTTTGTTTAGTGGGCCGATGCTGTACAAGTCAACACAAACGAATACCAACAATAACAGTACACCAAAAAAGCTCATAACCAAAATGCATTTGAATTAGAAAGTGGGGAACACAACGACATGAAAAAAATTAAATTAGTTGTTTGAATAGCACAACCTGAAAAATTATTCCATTTTTGTATTGAAAAAATGTCCCACACTGTTGAATAAACGTCAGTGAATGTTATGAGAAACGTCAATGAAAGTTACAAAACGACAACACAGCACCTAGTGACAGTACTTGACAACGTCTGTAGGATATCTACTTATTTCCTTTATCTATGATCTATGCTCCATAGCAGGTGTGGCGAACCTTTTTGGGTCCGCGTGCCGAAAATCCTAGAATATTATATCTCGATTCTGTGGCGTGCCCAAGCAGTAAAAAAACAAAATAGAAAAAAATTGTTTCTGAGTTTTTTTTAGCAAACTTACAAATTATAGTAGATTTTCTTAAAAATAAAGTCGTAATCAATAAAAATACACATTAGTTATTTATTAATGAGATTTTTGCTGTTGTACATTCGATGACAACTTCTTAATATCTGGTTCATATTTCGTCACTTTTAGTAATACACACGACCAACTGGATTCATCAGTCATTCTATTTCTTGAATTACATTTTATGAAATTCATTTCTGAAAACAAGCATATGTAGATGAGAAAATTAATAATATTGACCTCGCTAACTTTTTTAAATCAGGAAAGATTTCTGCAATGGCGTTCCAAGATCTCATTATTTCCGCTTCTGCATTTTTATTAATTGTGTTCGGCAATCGATCGCTTTCAATTATTTGCAAATCATTTCTCAAATCAATCAATTCTTTCCCCATATCGAACTCGATTGGAATTCTATAAATTACATTTCAATGTCTTCTAGATTTAGCCATACGAAATCTCCAAATTGAGGTCATCTGCTGACAGTGTGTCTGGATATAAAATAAATTTTGATGTCTTTTCAAATATTCTAAATTGTTTGAATATTGAAGAAAACTCGATGATTATCGGTTGAATAACTACAGAAAATTATTGTGTTAATTTGATTTGATCTGGGGTTTTTCCGGATTTTTTTTTGTATGTGGGAAATATTTGAAGGATTTAGATATAACGTCACGATAGAAAATTTGTAATTTAGCTTGAAATGCTTTGATTAAATCAAACATAACAATAATTGTTTTGTTAACACCTTGCAGTTTAATATTTAATTCATTTAAATGTAAGCACAAATCAGTAAAAACATTAATTTTGAAAGCCATTCGACGTCATATTTTTCAATGAGATTCTCATTAATTAAAAAAAGCTTAACTTCATCCCATCACTCAAAAAATTGTTGAAGAACTTTTCCACGACTTAACCAACGGCACATTGTTGTACATAACTAAACACTTATATACTGAGTTTACTTACTTTTATTGAATATTGTACAACCTCATGAGGTCAGATTTCTTACACATATTAATTAAACAAACAAATTAAACAAATTTCAACATATTCCTTCAACTGGCTCTATCCTTAGCCGCTTCTCGCCAGTTGGTAACACCAAGGATACGGAACGGAGCGGAGTCTTGGTCGTCCTCTTTTCCTGCTTCCATCGGGTACGTTATCGAAACCCTTTCGCGCAGGTTCATCTTCATTCATTCTTATAACATGGCCTAGCCACCGCAACTGGCCTAATTTAATTCGCCTAGCTATGTCCACATCATAGCTCTTGGTTCCAGCGACGTTGGTACTCGCCGTTTTCCCTAACAGGACCATATATTTTACGGAGAATTTTTCTCTCGAATACTCCCAGGTGTTTTTCATCCGCTTGCGATATGACCCAAGTTTCGGAGCCATATGTCAAGATAGGTAAAATGAGAGTCTGATATACCTGACATCTGTCCGTCGAGAGAGGGCTTTGTTCCTAAACTGCTTGCTGATCCAAAAATAGTAAGCACAATTCTCCTATTTATCTCCAGGCTGACGTTGGTGTCCTTGTGCACGGCAGATTCATCAAATTCAGTCAAATTCATCATACAAATTCATCTACCACTTCAAAATTAAATCAGTTGCCAACGTCCAAGTGCGGACCAAGTTCTAGAGGTTTCTCTAGTAGTTGACACCATCAATTTTCTCGTGCCCTCATTAACAGCAAGACCCACCTTCGCTGATTCCTTTTCGATTCTTGAAAATACTGCAGTAGCCTCTCGCAAATTTAGCCCAATGATGTCTATGTCGTCAGCATACGCCAGCAACATATGGCGTTTCGTGTTAATGGTGTTGTTCGTATTTACTGCAGCTTTTCTCATTTTATCTCTATTAAGATGTTGAAGAGATTGCACTAAAGTGTGTCGTCTTGTCTCAGTCCTCGCTTGGTACAGAATGGTTCAGTGAGGGTTTTCCCCAGTTTCACTGTTGATTTGGAGTTGGGCAGCGTCATTCTACAGAAACAGATCAGTTTTGCCGAAATCACAAGTTCAGACATAGCTTCGTACAGTTTTCCCCGTATGGGGCTATCGAAACCAGCTCTGTAATCGACAAAAAGGTGGTATGTGCCCATTTGCTTTTCGTAGGTCTTTTCCAGGATTTGGCGTAGCGTGAATATTTGGCCATTCGTGGACTTGCCTGGTCTAAAACCACACTGATAAGGTCCACTCAGGTTTTCAATAATTGGCTTTAGTCTTTCACATAATACGCTCGACAAGACCTTATACGCGATGGTTAAAAGACTGATGCCGCAATAGTTGGAACAGACACACGGATCACCTTTTTTGAATACAGGACATAATACACTGAGACTCCAATCATCAGGCATAGATTCCCAGTCCTTCGCGACCTACGTTAAAAAGTTAAGCGAATAGCTCATCCGCGGCTTTCTTATTTTTAAGCCGGGAGATCGCCGTTCTAATCTCGCCTTGGTTGGGGGATACAATTTACACTATCTTCCACTATCATTACCTCCTGATCTTCAGTGGACAATCTGAGTGGAGTAGTGCTGAAAAGTGGTCTCTCCACATTTTGAGTGCACACTGCTAATCAGTCCTCAGATTCCCATTCTCGTGGTTACAGGAGGGTAGCCCATTAATAGGCCCGTTATTCGAACTTCTTGCCCTCTTACCCTCATTTAATAATTCTACAAATTTTCGTTTGTTCAATCCGCGTGCAGATGTCAAATTGACCAATTTTGTTACAAGAATCATAACATCTTCCAGTGACTTAAATCCATGCTTTGCGCATAAAACTTGCTGGTGTATAATGCAATGAATGCGCGAAGAGCGCTATCGTAGCTGCAAGCGTTTCAAGCGACGCCACGCTGAGGCTGTACCTTTTGCAATTGCGTGAAAAAAGCATCAGCAAAGACCGACCAAAAATGTATTTCCTTTTCGCTGTTTCACACCATGATCGGAGCAAAGTAAATGCCATAAATATTTTAGAAAAAACCATCAAATTCACAGCGCAGCGACAGCATTTTTTTAATGCTTTTGCTGTTATGGTGATCCAAACACTGGTTGCCAACATAAATATTGTTAGAAGTTGCTACGATAAAATAAACAATTGTCGTATATACATTCGATAATTAATAAAACAGAATAAATTAGTAATTCACGGATTATTTATTATTTAACCACTCAAAAGATCGAATAATATAAATTCAAACGGAAATAGGTAATCAAAATTAAAATTTTGTAAACTTAAAAATTTAAAAAAAAAATTAACTTGTAAATCGTTCACGTGCCATCCAAATTATCAAACGTGCCACCTCGGGCACGCGTGCCCTAGGTTCGCCACACCTGCTCTATACCATAGATAAAGGAAATAACTAGATATCGCACAGGCGTTGTCAAGTACTGCCACTAGGTGCTGTGTTGTCATTTTGTAACTCTCATTGACGTTTCTCTTAACATTCACTGACGTTTATTCAACAGTGTGGGATATTTTTTCAATACAAAAATAGAATCATTTTCCAGGTTGTGCTATTCAAACAACTAATTTAGTTTTTTCATGTGGTTATGTTCTCCACTTTCAAATTCGAATGTATTTTGGTTATATGCTTTTTTGGTGTACTGTTATTGGTGGTATTCGTTTGTGTTGACTTGTACAGCATCGGCCCACTAAACAAAACAAAATGCCTTTTGATGTTGCCTACAACACCTACTGCTATCACCTGTTCTAAATACATCTCGCAAGGTATATTTTATTTGGGATCAAATGTTATAATTATTGCTTTCAGCTCCATCTTAAAAATATCCCATTTAACAAATTTCCCAAGGCTAGGTGATGTCCTATACGCCTGTCACTTTCATTGAAGTTTCCCATAATTCTCATTGATGTTTATTCAAAATTATAGGAAAATGTTGTGTCAAAAGACACATAATAAAAATTAAGTTGTTCGAATAGCACAACCTGGAAAATGATACTTTTTTGTATGTATCAAATTTCCCAGTGTTGAACATAGTAAAAATACCAAGTAGTCGCAGTAGATACAACATTTATTTTTTGTTTAGGCTCTCCTCATGTCAAAGTTAACACATACGTATACCAACAAATAAATGAAAACAGAAAAGTACAAAAACAAAACCTTTGAACTTGACAGAAGCGGCCAACTTAACAAGGAGAAAAAAATGAAATCAGCTGTCTACCGAGTGTACCTTCTCATTCTACCATGGTGTTGAATAAACGTCAATGAATGTTTTGAGAGAGTTCAATGAGAGTTACAAAACCACAACACAGCACCAAAGACGATCTAGAATTAGACGACCAGAAGATGTGCGCAATTTGGCAACCCTGGTAAAAGAGAACCAAAAAGTGATAGAAACTCACTCAAAGGCATTTCTCGCACGCGTCATATCTTGATTATTTCATACTTTTTGCATAGTTTATGTAATTTTACTTCAATATGGTTGACATTTGTATAATTATACACAATACACTATCAAAAAGCTGCTCGTGTATTGAAATAATCAATGAAGAGAATAAGAGAGAGAACAGAGAATGACTAGGGTTTGACTCGTTGTGTTTATTGGCATTTGAGTGAAGAGAAATTGTGACTGTCTATTTGTACATCGTTTTTGACAGCACCTACACAGAAATGGTGTAAGCACTAGCCCAGCTGACTTGAACTTTTTTCTGGAGCATGGTACAATAATATGTTCATGGTAAAGTCGTAAGAACAAGTGTTTTCATTTTTTTCATGAGGTTCTTCGCTTCGGCTGTCACACTCACATGATTTTGTTTTTGTACTCTTTTGCATTCTTGTGTGGAGTTTGACAGCTGAAGCGAATAGAACAAAAACAAAATGCCTGTTGTTGCTCACTACAACAACAACAACGCGCGCTGCTATTACCATGTAGATATTATTCTACCATGTTCTGGAGCATGGTAAAATAAGTAAGGTAAACGCACTAGGAATTGTTACAACAAACACAGGCATTTTGTTTTTGTTGGTGTCCATAATCTGTCAAATTTTCTTCGTGTGTGTATCTACATGTGCATGTGAATTTGACATAAGAGTAACACCTAAGCAAGAAATATGTTGAAATCCGCTGTTCTAACGAGTTTACCTTACTCATTTTATCATGTTCTGGAGTGAGTGTTGTTTGTTTACATTTGTTTCTCTGCAGCCCCGTTCGCTAGCCTCTTCTCTTTTTGAAATGTTTTCTCCGTAAAAATCACATAGAAGCGTTTTAATTGAGTTAAATACTTTCATAATATCAAACAAAACACAATTATTTTCTAAATGGCACTTTTTTTTCCAATTTTGTATACATTTTTATTATTTTTTAATCAGCTGAGTTGACACAATACAGACATTGAGCAAAAACAAAGTGCTTGTTTTTTTTTTGGCTTGTGTTGTATTTGTTGTCATACTGCATCTACCATAATATTTGTACCATGGGAAGTAGTTGACAACGCCTGTCCGGTTGCAGCATTAAAACAGCTGGTTTTGTTTCTTATGAGCCTAACTGTCAAATGCAATGTATTTCAGTGATGCCAACTTAGCCCTTTTCGGGCTATTTTGAGCCCTTTTTGGGTTACCCAAAACCCGAAAACAAAATTGTAGCCCCAAACTAAAAAACGCGTAAAAGAAGCCCTTTTAACTATTTTACTTTAGCCCTTTTAGCGCTTTTTGTATTTTTTTTAACAGCATGGCACCTTATTTTGCAAATTCTCCTTTTTTGGTTTCGTTATTTCGCTTTGTATCCAAATGCATTTTGATGAGATGTGGCAACATTACTTTTTGACTATTTTGTTTTTCTTTGAAAAAGAAAAGTAAAAAGAGAAAATGTTTGTTATCCAACGTGTGGAATTCCACAAGAAGTCTGTTTAAAAATAAATTCCAACGAAACTTATAAAAGATCGAAATATTATTTAGAGAGTAATTTAAGGTCTGAAGACGAAGGAAACATAAAATTTTTTATTTACAAACAACCAATTTTGAATTTTGAACTCAGAAAGTTTTTGTAACTATTACTACGTTTATACGCACGCCTTACTTGCGAGTAACAATATCGCGAGTAAAAAATTTGAGCGTATAAACGGTGAGTTATTTCCTTACTCGCAAGTAGCTAACTCACGAAAATAAGTCATGGGTAACGATGCTACTTGCGAGTAAATTTTAAATTGCTGCCATATGTCTCAACAATGAAAATCTGGTAGCGCATCAGATGTTTCTTTTACAAACAATTCAATTGTGATTGTGATATTGACGTGCATGTATGTCTGAAATGTCTGACAATAAAAATCGATGCACATGGTCCAAGGAGGAAACGAAACATCTTCTTGAACTTATGAAGGACAAGAAAGTTATGGAGCTTTGCAATAACAAGATTTTTTGTTGCCGACATTTAACACTACGCACTGAAACGAATTTCACTCAATGAATTATAATTAAATATCAAAACAAACAAAACATCTGTTGATGCTGCCACAGTTATATATTTTTTTTTAGTTAGGCAGCACTGAAAGCGCTGTAACTCCTGAATGCAAACTACCGTATAAACAGTGAGCTCAGTGTACTCGCGATTAATTTTACTCGCGAGTTGGCTGCCGTATAAACGTAGTATATGTTATTTAGTTTATATATCAATTGAAATATGTATAAGGGTGTGTGTCAATCCGTGAAAGTTTCCTATGGTGAAAAAAAATTGTGTTGTGGTGAGAATATTTTTACTCTTTGCTGTGCCAAACCGAAAGTTTTTCCACAGTAGTAAAAATTTGACAGTTCGTAAGATGAAGGAAATTAAAGACGCGTCTGAAATATAAACATTTTTATAATGAATATTTGTAGAAATATATTATTGTAGATATGGCATTTTGTTCAGAAAATTCTTTGTAGTTACTTCTCCAAATTTACATGTACATAATTACATGTATTATAATTCTTTTTGCATCTTTTTGCCGTTGCTGCCATTGTAATAAAGACAAATTTACAAAAATGTAAATGGACTCTAAATGGCTTACGGCAAATGTCTTTTTACAAATGACTGATGGCCACAGCTACAAGCCGACATAAAAAGTTGTCGACGGCGGCGGCCATAAAATTCAAACTGCGTTGGGTAAAGTTAACAATGAAATAAAGTTTTTTAACACAAAATTATGATGTTAAAAATAAAAATATGCGTGTAACTGAGAGAAAATATTAATAATTTATTTTATTCAAATCCATTTGGGACACTTTTATGCAATTCATAAACTGAAAAATACCGGCGGCAACCCGCCGCACAAAATATATCGACAACGGCAGCAATTCGGTTCTGTGCTATGCAATCTGCTTCGGCCCTGGTGTTTGTATTGTGGTTGTCAAATATTTCCAGCCTGTTGCCAAAAATTTACCTAGCCCCCGGGGCTAGTGAAATTTTATTCACCTCGCAAATGTCATATTTTTACTACTAGGTGGAAAATCTATCGCTTTGGCACAGGCTCTAACTATGAAATTGTGCTTTACTATAAAAAACTATGTATTTATCTCATATTGCAAATAAACATTCTAAACTAATGGTCAGTGATTGATTAAGGTCAGAACCAATTTAGTTTGTAATTTAGCGCGTTTTAGCCCTTTTTCGAAAGTTGTCTCCGCGTATTGCTATCCCGGAGTTGGCAACACTGGTGTATTTTGTTAGTGTACTTTTTTGTTTATTTTTTTTGTTTGTATGCATTTGTGTTGAATTTGACAGTTAGAGTCATGAAACAAAAACAATATGCCTGTTGTTGGTGCACACAGTTACAACAAATCCCACAGCTGCAACCTCAACTAGTTCATTCCATGATATGACCCCAAAAAAACAAAACAAATGCTATTATGTTGTGTTACAAATGATGGAAGCAATTGTTTACGGTGTCGCAAATATAAATTTTCAACATAATCTAGTGGAATTTCGAGACGAAAATCGGTAATTATTAAACGTACTAGGTTTTTGCGACGACTATATCTTCTCTGTGGTAAAATTTTTGTTACAGCACACCTAACAACATTCCAATGGCGTCGCCTGCAGAAATTTTCCCGCTATCACATGATGCAGCAGCAAACGCGTACTCCGTCAGTGATGGAAGTTGTCCAAGTGACACGTTTGTTGATGACAATAGTTGGGAAGAAACAGATAACGATGAATCTGATGGTAGTGCCAGAAGCAACGACTCGCCTCTAAATAAAGGATTGACATTTTCAGAGAGAAGACAACTACCCTCCAGAATTACAAAGGAGAAATTGTTGGGTGGCACTAAACGGCGTACCATCATGAAACCCACCAAACGCATTAGCTCTGTGCATAAGGACTTTACTAGCCTAACACCAGCCGAAGTTAGAAAAATCTATACGAATAAGAGATTAACAAAATTTAGACCATCAAGTTTAGAGACAATTATCGAAGAATCCCCAACTATCCAAAGTAATGCCGACGAAGAAGATCAAAATGACCAAGTTCGATTTTTAGGCACCAGGAAGTACCGTCGAGCGGTTACTTTCAATGATTGTTTTTTCGCCAATAAGGCCTTGATAAAGAAGAGGAGAGCTAAAATCAGAAAGGTTATTGGACGACGACCTGCCCTAAAGAAAATCTCGTTGGAGGATTTTATGAATAAGTTAAACAGTAGTATGGAGGACAATCAAACTATAACAACTCCTGAAGATATGGATGAGGGTTACTGCCACACCGATACTCCAATAAGCAATATACAAGATTCAATAAATAGTTCCTCAGCATCTGCTCATGTCGGCATAGTGACTGAAGCACCATTGGAACTGCCAAGCGCCGCAAAACATGACGTGTTGTAACGAAGATGACGATGAATTACGTATAATCTACACGTTTAATTATATTTTTATTTTTACATAAGTATTATTAAGCCACACTATTGAATACACTTCAAATATCATATTCATCATACAATTTTACAAATATACCCATACTAAATAATAATTTGAACGCTTTTTTCTTCTAATACATAATTTCTGTATATAGGACTCAGTCCTACATTTCGTTAGGAACTGCGGTTTCTGCCAATTCTGTAGTCTCATGCTGTTGGCGCTTATAAATGTGTCATAAAATAAATCATTTTCGTCTTTCAATGGGGCTTACGCAGGAGTAGTTAAGCGGATCAAAATAACGCGATTGATCTGGCTAGGCCTTGCCAGTAGTATGGATGAAGACGAACCAGCACGAAGGGTTTTCGAAACCGAACTCGAAGGAAGACGAAAAATAGGAACATATTCGTTTTGCTGTCATTAATTTAAAAAAGGAACGTATCCGGCGGATTTAGAAAGATATTTTTGACTGTAAGACTGATTTTCTTACAAAAATAATAATAGAAAATTAAATTATTCCTAAAATAAGTATTATATTTTATTACTATTAAACTAATACTACTAATTTATTTTCTATAATTATGTTTTGTAAATAACTAGCGGAACCTGGCAGACTTCGTCCTGCCTACAAAAGTTTTTCTGACTTCTAATAAATATAAAAAAACACATTAGGTATGCGTTTAGGTGTAAGAAATGGACCCCCAACTTGTACAGGGGAATTGCGATAGCTAATACGGGTAGACATTTTTTCTTTACTTTATATAACACAAAAGTTCTCGCATCACGGCGACAATAAATTAAATTTGGTTTATAAGATGATTATATTAAATATTTAGGGGGTTTTATTGATAGCAAGTTAAAATTTGACCATAACGTGAACGGGATATGGACAGTACCCATGGAGGGGGGAAGTTTCTGATAGTCATTCACTTGGGGGTGGCCAGAAATGATTCCTTCATTGGACAGTCCAAGCAGCTCACTACTTCCACGCAGTATGTCAAGAGCAATGGCTTTATCGGAAACCTCCGTAAGCTAGCTAGAGTGAGAAGACGAAACAAATGAGCAGCCTGATTGGTTATGCGGTCACTGATATGTCTCAGATTTAGTAGGTGACTGATGTCACTGAAGCTCAACAAACTATCGGGCATATTCTTTTGCCCTTAGAAGTCGGATGAACCAAACGGCGGATAAAAACCCAAAGAAGAAAATTCAGGTTCGACATATTGCATCCTGGTCCATAATGGGCAGCTGCAATCAAATATCCTGGCAGTAGGTAAACTACAAAAACACGGTGGACTGGGTTTGCCTTCCCCCACCGTCCATAATGGCAGTGAATATACGAAAACGAAAGGGAAAACATGAACAAGCCTTATTTGTTGACCTCGCAAACGTTATAAGGACCACGATTTACGGATATTTATGAATGTAAGAACTCTATATAGATCCGGTGCAAGTATCCAATTGGCAGATGTTCTCGAAAGTTATAAGGCTTACATTACCGCTATCCAGGAAATGCGATGGACAGGACATGGCTGCACAAGAAAAATAAACTGCGACATATACTACAGTTGCCATGAGAAAAAAACACGAATTTGTAGTTGGCAAAAGACTGCGACATCTAGTCTTTAGGTTCAATCCTGTGAGTGAACGTGTAGCCACAATCGTCATAAAAGCGAAAAATTTTTATATTTTCCTAATGTGTGTTCATGCCCCGACAGAAGAGAAAGATGATGATGCCAAAGACATACTCTAAGAGCGCCTAGAGGAAACGTATGACCGCTGCCCTGGCCATGACATTAGGATTGTACTAGGAGATTTTAATGTTAAAGTAGGCAGGGAAAATGTATTTCGCCTAACCATTCCGACATCGTCCAACAGTTCCTACATGAGACTAATTGACTTTGCCGCGAAAAAACCATGGTCGTTAGTGGTACAAGATACCAGCATAAAGACATTCACAAGGCTACTTGGGTATCCCCTGATCAAAGAACGAAGAACCAAATTGATCACGTGGTAATTGATGGAAGGCACTCATCCAGTGTAATGGACGTACGAGTGATCAGAGCAGCTAACATCGATTCTGACCACTACCTGGTATCAGCAAAGGTTCGCTTAAGATTAAGTAGAGACGCAGAGAAAGCTGGAAATCGGAAAGCTGCAATTACTGGATGTAGACACAGCCTTCTAAAGGAAGCTCTCGCAACTTTTGGCACAGCAGCCACCCCCACCCTCTTCCGGCTATATAAAAACCGCTTTGTAATAAACCTTGGTACGATGAAGAGTGTCGCATTGCAAATGATGAAAAGAACGCTGTACGTATGGCAATGCTTCAGTCAATTGACTTAAATTCAGTCAATTGAACGGTATAGGCGAAAAGGAAGGAGGTAAACCGTCTCTTTAGGTTTAAGAAACGGCAGTTGAGAAAGCGCGAGTGAGCAAATTGAGACATACAGAAAGGAGAACGAAGCCCGAACATGGTTCAGGGCCCCCTCCTGTAAAGACAAGGACGGAACTCTGATTGCAGATGTGCAGAGCATGTTGGGAATATGGAGAGATCGTGTGTCCGCGCCACTGGTACCTGAGACATCCAATGACGATGAGGCAATCGATCACAATTTGGTCGACGACGTCGATTGCCCCCTGCTAACCAAGACGAGGTCACAACAGCTATTCACCGGCTTAAGAACAACAAAGCCGCATGAGCAGATGGGTTACCGGCGGAGCTGTTTAAGGCTGGCGACGATGAGCTGATAAGGTGCATGCATCAGCTCAATTGCAAAATTTGGTTAGATGAATGCATGCGCGGCGATTGGAGTCTCAGTGTACTATGCACCATATTTAAAAAAGGTGACCCGAGTCTCTGTGCCAACTACCGTGGAATAAGACTTTTACCCATAGCATATAAGGTCCCATCAAGTATAATGTGCGAAAGACTAAAACCAATTACCACTGGCCTGATTGGATCATACCAGTGTGACTTTAGTCCTGGGAAATCAACAACTGACCAGATCACGCTACGCCAAATCCTGGAGAAACCCACGAAAAACAAATCAACACCTATCATATATTTGTCGATTATAAGGCGGCCTTCGATAGCCCGATACGGGAGAAACTCTACGGAGCAATGTCTGTGCTTGGTATTCCTGCAAAACTCATACGCCTTTGCACGATTTTTTTTTCATACTGTGGGTTTTTGATGTGTAAACATCTATACGCTGGGGGTAAAAATCTTTTTCACAATACAATCACAAATTTAGAGTAAGATGTGCGATGTAATCGTTAACCAATCGTAAAGCGTTATCAAATCGGTGTGAGCCATAGAGTAAATATGGGTAGAGAAAATCTTCCACTCACCAAATTTCTGACATTTGTCCTCGTGTGATGTATACGTTTGCTGTTGAAAATAATTGCTTTACTAATACCAGATAGAGGCAATGGTTCAAAACAACGAACAAAATAACAACAACGGCATTTCGTTTTGTGTGTTAAAATTATTGTGTTAAATACAACACAAATGTATGCTAACAATAACAGTCAATAAAAAAGTTAAAAACACATTTAAATTTCACAGTTTTTCACCAAAATGGCATGAAAAATTAAAGCAAGAAGTTATTGTAATTCCACCTGGTGTATATCAGTTTTCGTCAAACATCTCTCTATCACACCGACCGCATCACGAAGAGTGTGAAAGGAAACGTTAGATGAGACAAATGGCGGCTCTACTATAAATTTACTCTATGGTGTGAGCTGTGTATGAGTGTATTAGTGTACTCATACGCTGCATACAATATACTCATCACCATCTAGTGTGCAATAGTAGCGTTTAGAGGCTAGAATTGATTGAGTTGTGATTTGTGTGACACTAATACATTGTCATGTCATGCATGTTGTTACTACTTAGTATACATAGGACTTCGACGGCAATGTTATGTTCGACTCAAGTAAATCAATCCAACGTGTTCGAACATGAATCGTTTTACTCATCCAAGACTGTATGGATGACGTTTTGTCGCCCACACTGAATTTATGTTATTCTAACGTTTGATTTGTGTGCGCACGATTGTAATTAAAAACAGGGAAAATGGAGGATATTGATGTTTAAATTATCGCAATTAATTATTTTTCACTTGTTTTCTTAAAATATGTACATTTTCGTTAAAAAAGTATTTTTACTTAACAAAAGTACTTTTTTAAAAATTATCTTTTCTAAAAAAACATTCCTATTCCTAAACAATCAGCTTTTTATAAAAAAAGTAAATTTTCTTAAAAAATTACCTTTTCCTTACTTAATTGTTTCTTTTTATATTTTTGAAATGAATTCCTTTTTTATGTTGCTAAAGTAAATCAACATACATAGATTGCTGGTAGTACAACACGTATCACAATACAGTTCAACCCAATCATTGGGTAGTAATAGCATCGTATGACTCGACGGTTGCGTCGCAATGACTACTATGAGTGGGTTTACGTGTAGACATGGCATGGCTCGAACCGATGCTGGCGTCGGCCTTACACACACAGCATAACATTTTGCACGATGAATTAAATGAACCGAAACATGCACTTGTGCTAGCCCTTAGTAGCGACTAATTTTCACTAATTGTCGTACATTATGTTATCGTAGGCAAATGAAAGCAAATAAATAAAATGAATACAAAAACATTTAATTTTAACAACTTTTAAAAAGATTTTTTGCACTTTTAATAAAAAATGTACTAAAACAAAGCAAAATAAGGAAAACTAAAAACTAAACTTGTCAAATATAAGGAAAACTAAAAACTAAAAGTTTTCTTCATCTTTGAGATTGTCATTCATACTTAACAGCTGCATATAAGCACCATCTAGTGTGCAATATTAGCTACTAATTTTCGAAAACCATTGCTGTAAAATAACATTACATTTCAGTAAACAGCTGATTAATAACTTGTCAACCGCAACAAATACAAAATAATAAAATATTTTACAAAACACCAAAAAAATTATAACTCAGAACATAAAACAACACAAAGTGTATCAAAGCTGAATGGAGGTAATGTTAATTCTAATAAAATTTCTATTAGATTCCAATATAAATTAAGATTATAACATATCTTCATTACGTAATGTTGCCTTACACTGAAACTGGTGCACGACAATTGGGTAACAATCTCCATCTCATGCCAATTATTATGGGTGGAGATTTTAATACAAATTGTGCAAACCCACAGTCGCAAGCTTTATCAAAATTTTTATTTGACGTTTTCCACTTACATATGAGCAATTCTCCACAAACCCCCACAGCTAACAATTCCACTACTATAGTTGAAGTTTTCCATAGATTTTTAAATACAATCGAGTCAAAAATTTATATATCTTATTTTAGTTACCATAAGCCAATATTAACTATTTGTACTTAAGGCATTTACCATAGATGGGCACTTTGCAGTACTACTAAAATTTCTGTAAAAATAATTCTTTAACTAGTAAATTTTTACTGATTACTAAAATTTTTTTCAGCAATTTTTATAAAGTGCCTACATGATTATGATGAGGTGCATTGAATTTTCAGTAATCAGTAATGCCAGATTACTGACTATTATGAATACGGCCTATGATTTTACTGGCAATGCAAATTAAATTTCATTATCAGTAAAAATTTACTGAATTTTTTCAGTAATCAGTAAATTTACTGCTTACTGTAATTTTTAATGCAGTACATATATACTGCAGTGTGCCCATTTACTAACCAAATAAGTTAAATAAAACAAACAAAAACCAGCAAATTCCTATGTATTTACAATATTGAAACTTTTTGATACTTTTAATTGATTAATTAAAACAATATACTAAAAGCATAAGTACTTCCAACTTCATTACTAGATGTGTACACATCTCCCCTGTGATCGGACTCACATTAATTTTTTTTTTTATTGAATCTGCTCTTAAAGAGCCTAACAATTAGTATTCGAATCTTATATTCTAAACAGTTTAATTCAATTCTTATTAATTAAATTGTTGTTTATGCGGGCATCTGAATTATGGCGTCAGGGATTGGTTGATTTATAAAACTGATGGGAAATCTCTTCTTCGTAGTCGGGATGAAGTTGTTGTTATTGTCAAGTTTCTTGCCAGAGGGTTTGTGTGCTGTTCCAGTTTTTGATTATGACTCTGTTTGATGCGCTGTTTGATGCAGCAGGTATCTTTAAATCTTTGTGTAGGTTCTCATTTCTAACATACCAAGGGCACCAGTAATAAACCGTAGTATTTTAGACTGCACACTTTGTATTACTTCGATGTTACTCGCGCTAGCGTTTCCCCATTACTGGGACCCATATGACCAAGTAGGCTTAATCACAGTGTTGTAAATCTGGACCTTATATTCTAATATCAGCATTGAGTTCGAGTTATGTAGCCAATGCAGTTGATGCGTCTTCAGCTTTATTTGTCTTCTTGGCTTCTATATGCCTTTTCCAGGTCAGTCTACTATCTAGATGTATACCCAGATAAGTAATATCATCACATAAGGGAATTGTTACACTATTGAGTTGTATTTGTGGGCAAGTTCTTGCGTTTAATGTGATTTGTTTGCTCTTCGTCTCGTTTACTTTTATCCTCCAGTTAGCAATCCAAGATTCGATTGTTTGGAGATGTAAGGTAAGATTTTCGGCGGCTTTACATGGGTTTCTATGAGAGCTCAGTATTGCCGTATCGTCTGCAAAGGTAGACGTAAGCAGATCGCTTCTCGTGGGGTGGTCAGCTGTAAATATAAGAAAACCGAGAACACTTCCCTGCGGGACCCCGGCATATATTTTGTATTTATCCGTAATTATCTCTCCCTGCTTGACTCTACAATATCTATTTTCCAAGTAACTTTCGAAGAGGGAATGTGTATTAACTGGCAGATATTTTTTAATTGTATTTAATAGACCCTTGTCAAATGCCTGAGCAACATCTAAGAATACAGCACAACAATATTCTCTGATTTCACAAGCTTTTCTAATCTCGTTGGTCAACCGATTTACTTGTTGTAGAGTACTATGGCCCACCCTAAAGCCAAATTGGTGATCAGGGATGATATTATGAAGCGAAGTGAGGCTTTTAAGTTTTGAAAGAAATGCTCTCTCGAAAAGTTTTGATAGGCATGGTAACAAGCTTATTGGTCTATATGATGAAGCTAAAGTTTTGTCCTTTCCTGGCTTTAATATCATTTTCACTAGACACATTTTCCACGTATTAGGGAAGTAGCTATAGTTTATTATATTATTGAACAAACCTACAAGGCTACTCGTAGTCTTCTTGTGGCAAGTTTGAGGCGAAGACTTGTAGTAGGGGATCTATATGCCTGCCAGTCTCGCCTGGCCTTCGTTTCTGATTTACCAAATATTCTATGTCTGCATTCGTGTATGTGTGTGTGTGCTCTTGTTTATCGTCCTGAAGTGGGGTTGCGTGAAGGGCTGCACCCTCGAGCAAACAGTTACAATTGGTGATGTGATTTTCAATATCAAGCTCATTGTCTATACTTTTGTTCAAAATTGGGACATGGCTGCTTACGTATTTTCTGTATTTCAGCCAGTTCGTTTTCTTAGATGTTACACACAGGGAAAAGATTAGTTGGAAATCAATTCAGGCATTGGAAATTCCATGATAAAGTCTATTTTTTGATTAGAATTCATAATTGTCAAACATCAGAATTATTTGTCGATGTTATTGATAGATTAAAAATAGGTCTTACTAAATACCAGTTGATACTACCGAACTTTAGTTGTATTAACCAATTTGAGTATTTCTAAAACCTCATTCATCTGAAACGGAAGATACAACTAATAAAAAGTACAATATTAGAATTCGTGTTCAAATATTAGTTACTGTAATCATAATTTAGTTTCTGTTACAAAAACACTTGTTGCAAAGTTACGAGTATGTATTCGATTTTTCACAAGCGGCTTTGTTGTTAAAGAGAAACTACGTATATTGGAATGTTACACGAGGACTTTACAGAAAAACTAATATTTTAAACAGAAAGTGATAAACAAAGTTGTGAAAAAACAATAACATGTTTAGATATCAGCCAGCGAAGAATACATATTATCATAAATTGAGGTGAAGTGAGGCTTTTAAACATAATGGTTGAATATGACGCCACTATTGACGCCTTCACACACACATGCAGACAATTGTGGACACTTGGCCGGAGGAACTATTATTGTGGATGACACAAATTAACTTAAACATACATATGATACCCAGGGTAACCCATCTCCATTTTTGATCGAAAATATATAAAATTTAGAAAGATTGTCTGTATTTATTTTTCGATTGGAAGCTCCGTTTTCGAGATATAGAAATTGTTTCAAATTTTCGATAAAAAAATGTGCACGAAATACGAACCCTGATTACAAATAATAGTAATTTTGTTTATATTTAAATATAAAATACACAATTTTAATAAAAAGTTATTTTTTTTACTTTTTCTATAAAATTCATAATGGGCATCACCAAGTAATTAGTTGAGCATAAAAAAAATAAAATAAATAAATAAATGGTTTCCCATTCATCCCATGAAGGGACAGGGGAGAGCTTCTCACAATCACTGAGCTGTGCGCTTTCCAGTTTGCACTCACTGATTGGGACCTACAGTTTTACACCGACTCCGAACGGTATTTTGAGAAGCCTTTTCATGGCTAAATACTCGATAGTGTCGCCGTCACTATGCGAGGTGACCGCCGCCGAAAGAAATTTTAAGGTGGTCTGAGCGGGAATTGAACCCAGGATCTCATGTACAAGAGGCGCGCACACTACCATTGCACCACCGACGGCCACAATTAGTTGAGCATACCAATATATTATTTGGTACAACCGAATTAGTTTTTAAATTTTTTGTTCATCCAACTAATTGAATATTCACCACTACAGGATAATTTGATTGCTAAAACTAAAACTCGATAGACAGTTCACATTTAAGTTTTGTTGCTGTGGCTTCAACTAAATATTTCAGTTCTTGCAACCAAAAACTGAATTACAAATCAATTGGTATGCACAACATTTGGTGATACTGAACACAATTATTGGTAATCACAACAGAATAATGTGATAGTCCAATGAACCGCCAAATTTTAGTTGGCTGTAAATATAGTTGTGACAACGAATCTCTTCTCTGTGTGTAGCATCAAAGGGGATTCTATCTCGTAAACCGCGTTAATTGAGAATATAACAGGGGAATGGTCTGAAGACAGTCCGGTGGACGTTGTTGCCGACGCGTTAGTCTTCGAAATTCCCCTTATTATGGCGAAGTCAATTAGATCAGGCTGTTTGTTACGATCATGCGGCTAGTGCGTTGGCTGACAGGGAGATAGGTAATCGATCCCATTTTGTCGAGACATGATGCAGTTGTACAATTGTCTGCCGTTTGGGTTTAGCCCCAGTGAGTATGTTTGGCATTATAATCTCCGGCGGCTAAAAATAGTGTGCCCCAGTCTTTGAAAAAAGCTCGTAAATTTAACACTCGATATCGAAAATATTGGGGGGCAATAAACTGCCGATATTGTAATTGTCTCGTGAGAATTTGAGACGCGAACAGTAGTTGCTTGCAAATATTGTTCCGAGTAGCTTTCTAACAAATCGTGCCTAATTCATCAGCTAGATAATTAGCCAATTTAAGTCTGTGTTTACTAACACCGTTTGCGTTCCATGTACAAATTTTTAGGAAGTAACATATTTATTACTAATAATGACTTGAATTAATTAATTTTGACTTCTCATAAAGTCTAGCATCATTGACTGCATTGTCGACATGAACATGTTCATACATTGCATAAGTTGTCTTATCATATTCTCTATGCCACTTGCTGGCTGCACAGCAGACATATGAGGGGTCTGTCTGTTTGAGATCATTAGCGTATGTCATGGTATCAGAAGTTGTCCTAATTTCATTTTGCCGTTGTGGAATATAAACTGATCTAATTTGTAACTCTGGGGCTTTGAATTCACGAGCCCGAACTTCCAATTTAATTTTAATTTTCCATCCATTTTAAATTAATTTTCCATCCAATTTTTTCTTTAGGTCCTTGTATATTGGACACCCCCTGTAGTTGGCAGTATGATTACCCCCGCAATTATTACATTTTTTGTTCTCTTGGGTTTTTATCGAACATATGGACGATTTGTGCAGATCACCACAAACTACACATACTATTCTTTACAGGATGACCTTGACGAACACCAAATCCGCAGTGAAAGTTGGAAAGGATATTACCGAACCTTTTGAAACTAAGCGAGGCCTCAGGCAAGGCGGCACCCTATCGTGCGATCTCTTTAACATCTTAATGGAGATCATTATGAGAAAAGCTACAGTCAACATGAATAAAACCATCAGCAGCAAGTCACATGCTGCTAGCGTATAGTGAGGATGAAAATATCATTGGGCGCACAATGAGAGAAGTTACTGCGGTGTTTACGAGAATTGAGAAGGAGTCAGTAAAAGCGGGTCTGACAGTACATGTAGACAAGAAAAAATTAATGGTTTCAACGAGCAGGGCCTCCATGCGATTAGACCAAAGCGTAAAAGTTGATAACCGTTGTAATTTCGAGGTGGTGGATGAATTTATATACCTCGAATTTGCCGTAAACAAAAACAGCAACGTCAACCTTGAGATCAAGCGGAGAATTGTGCTTGCGAATAGATGTTATTTTGGGCTAAGCAAGCACTTTAGAGATAAAGCGCTCTCTCGATTAACAAAAGTCCAACTATACCAGACTCTCATACTACCTGTCTTGCTTAATGTCGCAGAATCCTGGGTCTTATCGCAAGCAGACGAAACATCTGTAGGAGTCTTCGAGAGAAAAATACTGTGAAAAATGTATGACCCTATAATGCACAACGAATAGTATCGGCGACGCATGAATCCGACATAGTTAAGCGGATCAAAATAACGCGATTGCCTGGCTAGGCCATGCCAGTAGAATGGATGAAGACGAACCAGCTCGAAGGGGTTTCGGAACCGAACTCGAAGGAAGACAAAAAATAGGAAGGCCAAGACTCCACAGGAAGGATCAGGTTGACGTATCTCTGCGTACACTTGGTATTACCAACCGGAGAGATAAAGCAAAAGATCGAACTGGTTGGCGAAATATGTTATCTTCGTTTTGTAAGGTCCCTGACCCCCCGGGATTGTTAGAGACCGGATAATAATACTCGAGTAATAATCGAGCTGTAAAGAAGGTATTCGCGTATGCTCTAGTCATGCCTAATTTTTATACTGTCTGGAGGTATATGTTGGATATTGTGGCGTTGCGCAAAATGGCCCCAAGAAATGTGACCCCAATCTTAAAATGCAATTAAGCCCCATATTTTGGGACAAAATTTCATAATGAAAAATAACCCCAAAAATATAATGAAAAATTACCCCAACCGAAAGAAGATATGCCGCAAAATAGATTTTGGGGCATATTTTCATTTGCTACATTATTACTTTGAGATTTTTATGCATTATGAAAAATAACCCCAATTGGAAGAAATTAAAAAGGACCCCAAAGCGGAAAAGAAAACATTATTTATTGAATAATAAATTTTGAATTAAGTGAAAACTTGCATGGAATCGATAACATCCGCCCTACAATAAGGACACTTATAATATGCTTCATGTTTCTGTTTCGCTGCATCTAGCAACGTAAGATTGCCATCGCTGCATACTTTAAAATGCTTGCACGGCAGCATAACAATGTTGGAGTTTCTATCGTGACAAACCACGCAAATATTTGGTTGCACAACAGCTTCTACTACGTCTTCCTCAGATTCCTCCTCACACGTTAAATATTCCTTTTCTTGAAATATATCAGGTATCTCATCTGTGCATATATCATTCTGCTTGAACGCCATTCTTGTCAGAAATGTCGGCACAGTAATCTTTCCTTCTTCTAGCATCATTGTAGGTTCCTGCATTTTAGTCTGGTTGTCAATGTTGCGAGGCTATAAAATTTAAATTATACATATATATGATATACAATTTTTGCTTGCAATGTATTGTAAGCCCCTCTTAATTTTTGCAAATTGAATATTCTTAGTATGTTCTTGGTTTCTGTGCAAAAAAAAAACTGTTATCATATAATAATTAGAACAAATTTTAACTTACATACCTTTCGCATGTATTCCCGAAAGCCGTTCTGACGCTACTTATTGCCGAAAAGTCAGAATCAATATTGGAGGCATTATTTGCAGACTCCTGCTTTATGGAATTCAATGCATTCAATTCTTTGTACGCATCTTCATCGGGGCTATGGTTGTGGTCAATATAATGCTTGGCGAATTCACATTTTCCATTTGGCAAAAGGGTTATCCTAGCTTTACACGAATTATGCCAGCACACATATTTAAAATCTTTATAGCTAGATTTCTTTTTAAAAATCAATTTTTGTTCAACTAAATATAATAATTTACTATTATATTTTTTCCCACTAAAAAAAATACACTCCATTTCTTCGGTCTATATTAATCACTTTCTTACGACTGTTGTCAACGCGTTGCATCAGCAGACTAATTCTTTTGTAATAAATAATGTTACATCTTCAATAAAATCAACAGAGACATAAACCAATGTCATTATAAAATTTCGTGTTTTGCTAAAAAATTCAAATTTAATGAAAATGCAGTTTGGCCCCAAATTTTATATCACACAAATTGGGACCATTTTTCGTTGCCAAAAATTGGGGTTAAATTTCATAATGCAATTCGAACCCACACACAAAAATTAATTTTGACCCCATATTTTTGGGGCAATTTTTCATTCACATTCTTGGGCCTTATTTCATTTCCAAAATGAAAAAATGCCTCACAAGATGAAAATACGCCACAATTTTTGTCCATCTTTTTTTGCGACCATTTTTCATTTCTTGCTTTGGGGCCAAATTTCTTGGGGCCTAATTTCATAGCGATGGAAATTGTAGTCGCAATATAAAGAACGTACAGGTGGCTTTTAATACAGTTATATGTTATTTGTATTCACTTAATCGTTATAAACATATTACTCCCTTTGTAGTAGATTTGTTGGGTTGTACCTTTAGCAAGTTCGTAGGGTTCAGGTATGTCCTATTTTTCTATAAAATTTACAAAAATATGTGCCCATTATTTTTAGCTGAATCATTTCCTCAAGGGTTAGAAATTTGGTTATACGTCAATAGCATGTCACATGAACAAATCATTTCTTGTTAGAGTAGCTTGGTCTTATAATATACTTCCCAGAAGTGTTAAAGACTTTAATATGTAAATTTAAACTTTTCGAAGACATCTTCTGGAGCATTCCTGATGATAATTGTTATTTTCGTGAGGATCGTACCATATCACTACAAAACTTCTTTCTGTGCTACGAACGCACATTACTCTCTGTATCTCTAATAGGCAGCTGAACGCCCCAAACTAACAGAAAGTTTCCTACTATAGAGACTAATATTCGACAAAAATTACAGGCGCCTACACTTAACAATCTGTGAGAAAACGCACTGTCCCAACCTATGCGGGTTACCTCTATCAATTTTCAGTCTTCTATTTCTAAAAAAAACTTGACACGCTTATCCGCCAACAACCCAAAAATCTAAAATTCGGCTTCAAATTGATCTTCCCCAATTTCAGCGTTCTAGCTCTAAAATACATTTCTGACACGCCCACCCGCCCACAACCGTGTTTGGCATAATTATGGCAGTTGTTACTTATATATTTATTTATTTATCATTTGAAAATTTAAATATTTAAAATATGCTAAATTCTAAATTATGGAAAATTTTTGTATGGGAAAGTCGAAAGAAAATCGACTTCATGAATGGGCTGAATGTGCTTAATGCCTTGTTTTAGTGGTCTAAAACCATCTACGTATTATTGCCATTCTAATGAAACAGGTTTGGGGTACATCGGTTGGATGGTTTCAAAGACTATAACGGACATACATACATATGTATGTTGGTAGAATCCATAGATTAATACTTATAGTAGATCTACTAGTTCTCCCACCAAAGTTATGACATTTGGCCTGGTGTGATATTTACGTTTGATGTTGAAAAGAATTGCTTTACTAATACCAGATAGTGGCAATGGTTCAAAACGACGAACAAAATAACAACAACGGCATTTCGTTTTGTGTGTTAAAATTATTGTGTTAAAGACAACACAAATGTATGCTAACAATAACAGTCAATAAAAAAGTTTAAAACACATTTAAATTTCACAGTTTTTCACCAAAATGGCATGAAAAATTAAAGCAAGAAGTTATTGTAATTCCACCTGGTGTATGTCACTTTTCGTCAAACATCTCTCTATCACACCACCCGCATCACGAAGAGTGTGAAAGGAAACGTCAGATGAGCCAAATATTCTCTCTAGTCTGAGATTACTCTATGGTAGAATCTATCTTTGTGTTATATGTATATGTAGGTATATTACAATTATAATCTTAAGATAAAAACATTTTTATTCAATTTTTTTTTATTAGTTATACAAATATGAACAATTATTTGATTTGAAACACCGTGATTTTTTGATTTGATTTTACAAATTTTTGATTAAATGCTCATAGCGATAAGAAATAATAATAAAAACACCATTGTGTTATTTTTAAATAAATTCATTTTGCTCTTCTTTATTTGATTATATGTGGTTTTGTATGTTTTAGGAATATACTAATTTTCATGTTATATTAATATCCTAAACCCGTAAATAATTAGAATTACTTAAAAGTCATCATATTTATTATTAGTATTATTATTATTCTCAGTATTAACATATTCACTATAAATATTAAGGCTGTTTTTTTATTCTATTAAGCTATCGCCACCTACGACTTTCCAAATAAAACGATCCCACTATTAATACTACGCAGTGTGGCAACATTTGATGTAATGGGTGAAAAAATGCGATACGGCAACTCGTTTTCAGCCAGTGCCAACAAATAGTTACATGTTAGCAGCAGAAGTTGTTGTAATTGCAAGCAGCAACAACAGACATTTTATTTTCGTATTCGTGTCAGTTGTTAAACTCTACACAAAAATATACCAACAATACAAGAATACAAAAATGCATAAAATCAAAATACATATGATTTTGACAAACAAAACAAAAAATAACATGGAAAAAATTGCATCACCTATTTAAACGACTATACCTGGTAGATACTTCTACCATGATCAATATGTATAACATATTCCGCGCGTTGTTGTGAACAATTTGGTTCCAATTTTGTTTTCTATATCCAATTTTGTGTTCTATAGGAAATAAAAGTCTATCCTTCAAACTTAGAGATATACAAGTATACGTAGTCTTCGATTAAACAAAATAATTTTAATGAACTTAAAATGTGAGTCATTTTGCAAATTTCTGCTTTTGAGTCTCTACTTGATAAAATTTTCATTCGCAAAATTTAACAAACAAAAATTGATCTAAGATTACTTTTTGTTTGCATTTCTTGAAATTGAACATATGGCAACACTGTCATTGCTTAAGTCGGAATTTGGCTGTGTGTTCATCGAAAATATTTCAGTCGTGGTAAATTGTGTTGAATTTATTTCTGTGTGGTGAAGATACAATTCCGATTTTGCTGTGTGAAATTGAAAATCAAAATTTTGACAGCTGAAAATTCATGTCCTTTCACTTTTTTGAAATTAACATAATTTTTAAAAAATATTTCGGTATTTTTATTCAAATTATAAACAAAATGGATAAATTTCGATTACACCAAAGGATGTATGTGATGTATCAAATAGAGAGAAGGGGTGAGGTATGCTCTTATTGTTTTATATTTTGTATACTGCGTCGGATAGAACATGTCATTTTAAGCAAAAAAAGTAAAATAGCAAAATCGGCGCAAATTCACAGTTTCGGAGTTGAAATTTTGAAAAATTATAGATTATTTTCTTTTACTTTTCTCAAAAATATAAAGCTATATACCACAAAAATACTATGCCGAAGCCGTGAAGCCGGTGTTGGACCTACCCCAGAGTAGAAAATTCCATACTATGCCGAAGCCGGTGTTGGACCTACCCAAGAGGAAATAGTCCCTTAGCCCGGTCCAGCAGAAACCTCTATGCCATTTATCGATAACTCACTAAATTATCGAGTTATTGGATGTTGAAAATTTGAAAAAAATCGATCATTTTTAAAAATTTCAACATCCCATAACTCGATAACAAAGCGAGTTATAGAGAAATGCTAGCTAATTTTTTGTGTTTATTTTGACTTCTTTTATACAAAAAAGTAATGATATCAATAGCTTTACACAGTAGCTTAAACCCATTACCCTCTCACACATCCGATATTTCGGGGACTATAACTCGGAAACAATGCATTTGCCCGGATTTTGTTGTTTTACTTTTTTTGCTTAAAATAATGTATTGTTTTTTTTTAAGCGTAAGCTGTAAAATAGACCTGTATAGAACTCATGTATTTTGTTTTTGTACTCTTGTAGGCTTATGTTGTTGGTATGTATGTATTTGTGTAGAGTTTCGCAACTGAAGCGAATGAGACAAAAACAAAATGCCTCTTGTTGCTGCCTACAACTACAACAACTCCTGCTGCTATTACCATGTTTCCGAGCAAATGCTGCATAAAATACAAACGTCAAAATTTAGACTACCTGTCAAAATTTTGTGTAGCCCTGGGGCTAGTGAAAATTTTGACAATAAATACTCACCACGCTAATGTCAAAATTTTGGTCAATCAAAATTATTTGGCTCGATAAACACACAGCATTTGTCAAAATTTTGTGTAGCCCTGGGGCTAGTGACAATAATTACTCACCACGCTAATGTCAAAATTTTGGTCAATCAAAATTATTTGGATCGATAAACACACAGCATTTAAGTGGGAAATTGAAATGCCACTTAATATCGCTTAGCTATCCCGTACAAATTAAGCTATAATTAACTTTAGCGGGGTAAAAAACACACTTATTATTAACATTATCATTATTACAGTTATTATCATTAACAACATATTCATTATTATTACTATTATTATTATCATTATTAACATGAATAAAATCTTCAATACACTCATTAATAGCATTATTAATATTTTCATTCTCAAACAAAAGAATTCTCGCTCATGAGAAGCTTAACCTTTTCATGTGCAAAATTTTTGTCTACTTACTTTGGTTTGTTGGTTCTCTTGTTGTAGGAATAATATTTTCTGGGAACATTTTTATCCCACAACGATCAATAAACAGTGCACTGTGAAATATGTTGATTCATGTTTGCAACATTCAAAAATAGTTTGCCACATAATTCACAATGTAATTTGTAATGTTTTTTGTTTATATGTATAAGTATTATCGAAACGTTGTTTACACAATTAAAATATAAAGGTCATTTTTAAAAAATTTTCAGTATTAGCATCTCAACTGCGTTAGAAAGTCTAGTACTGTTAAAATTTTTCAATTCATTTATATACTACATCAAATCTGAACTTAATAAAACTTGAAAAGGTCTAAAATCACAACTATCACCCATGTGTTGCATTCCGATTAGTTTTTATTTCACAAAGCATTTTAAATTCACAAGTATTCGAGTTTGGTGTTCTGAGATTCCATTTTTCGAACCCACTTTTTAAGTGGCCGTTTTTACACAGCTGAATTGTAAAACGAATGTTTTGCTGTCAAAAATGAAAGAAGACAAAAACAAACAGAAAGTTACAAATATCTCCTCTTGACTTCTTGTCTTGTGTTTTATTATTAAAATCAGGCGGTTTCTATGCCACAGCTGATCAACCTTAGAGTTGGCGAAACATGCAGAATAAAGTAAGAAAGAGAAACAGCGATAGATGACTGGAAGTATGTAGGGTTGCTTAACGCATTTTTCACACATTTGCCTTTGTGGATTGAACCAAAAGTACAAAACTCATCAACTGTGAATATTTTTGTTGTGATAACTAAATCGAGGAAAAAAGGGATAACAAGTGAAATAAAGCAAAATGTAATGAAGTGTTAGAGTAAAATTATTTATTGAGATTGCAATTAAAACACAAATGTATTAAAATAAAGATTTTTCTCATTCTGCGTGGGTTGCCATGTTTGTATAACTCTGTGCTCCAACTTTTCCAGTGACTTTTCTTGGTTTCCGGTCCAAGAAAACAGCTGTTGCAAACTCTTAATATATTACTCTATGATTAAAATACTTACATTTCTTCCTGCAACTTCCAAACACCAACTTCCTTGTTTATTACTTCCAAATTATTACCAAAACCAAACAAAACAAAATGACATATGAATGAGTTGCCACTGTTACTCATTTAGACTTTGAGTGAATAATAATAATTTGTACTCATTTAAAAACATAGAACTTAGGAAATAATAGTTTTTTCATTCTTGGCTTCCATATGCCGTCGTGCTTATATTGATATATGTATTTGCGATATACCTCTAAAAATAAATAAACTGATTATTACATTTCTTAAATCTATGGGTCTGGAAACTTTGGATTTTCGAACATCAAATACATAGCTGATGTGCATAAAATGGTATAAATGGGGAATGAAAACAGAATGGAAAAATCAAAATTTTTAGATAATTTTGTTTAATAACTTTTTGCGAATAAATACTTGAGAAAGTTTTACTTTTGAACAACCAAGTTAAGAAAAAACATACTCGGCTTTCACTCTGTTACGTTGTCTGCATTTTTGATAGAGAAAATGTTATATACTTTTACTTTCACAACAACATTTGATTGTGAAACAATTTCACAAAATGTCTTGTGAAAATAACGTCAAGAACACAATTTTTGTGAAAAATTTTCACTTTCACAAAAATTCGGAATGCAGAACGTGGGCGTATGTATTTAGTCCAATTTAAAATTTTAATGAGAACCGAAAAAGACATAAACCACACTTAATCATGAATATATACGTAAATTTCTTTCACAATTATGAGCTAGCGTTGACAATATATTCGATAAATGAAAACATACTATAATTTAACCATAGAAATTTACACATGCCGAAAAAAATTCACAACAACTTTATAAATAATCAGCCTTATTACGAATGTCGATGTCGTATTTCGACTACGACAGTTTTGTAAAAGATTAAAGATAACACGCCAACTTTGTCTTTAATCTTTTACAAAACTGTCGTAGTCGAAATACGAGAACGACATTCGTAATAAGGCTGAATGTGTAGCCGCAAATGCAACCACAATTTTTAAATGCATGCACGTCATAAATTTTGGGTAATTAAAGTACACAAATGTGGCCGTCGGTGGTGCAATGGTGCGTCTCTTGTACATGAGATCCTGGATTCGATCCCTGCTCTGACCACCTTACATCTCTTTCGGCGGCGGTCACCTCGCATAGTGACGGCGACACTATCGAGTATTTAGCCATGAAAAAGCTTGTCATCGGTGTAAAAACTGTAGGTCTCAATCAGTGAGTATAAAACTAGAAAGCGAATAGCACACTCGTTGTGAGAAGCTCTCCCCAATTGATTCATGAGATGTAATGCGAAACCATTTATTTATTTTTAAAGTACACAAATCGCGACCTTAGAACCACAAGGTTCTAACTGCCAATTTTTGATAAATTCATCTTCGTAATTCATCGTACGAAAATAGGGATGTCCTTTCAATTATTGCTATCGCCATAATTATATATCTTATTGTCTACGAGATATCTACTACAACAAACTTCTTCTAACTACACATTTTGCTGTAGTAATTTGATTAAAAAGGTGGATTTAAACAGAATTTTCTCAAAAATTATGGTGCACTTAGAACCTTGTTGTTCTAAGGTCGCGAAATATATTTTGTAACACTATGAATTATATCCATACATATTAGAAATAACAACGAATGGTATAAAAATGTTAGCAATAACTCTTAATTCCATCAGCCAACTCAGCGATGAAGTCTTATATCAAGTTCACTTATCTAATGGAGCATACCGGATTCCGCATTCAAATCTAGATCCGCTTCACAATCCAATTCAGACACGAATCAAGTCCAGACACAGAGTGGCTAGATCACATTTTTAAGCACAGCGGCGCCATCTGCTGTCAAATATCAACAACGGTTTGGGTATAAGCATAGATAAAGGAATTAAGTAGATATCGCACAGGCGTTGTCAAGTCCTACCACTAGGAGCTGTGTTGTCGTTCTGTAACTCTCACTGAAGTTTCTCATAACTTTCATTGACGTTTATTCAATATTCTTATTGTCTACGAGATATCTACTACAACAAACTTCTTCTAACTACACATTTTGCTGTAGTAATTTGATTAAAAAGGTGGATTTAAACAGAATTTTCTCAAAAATTATGGTGCACTTAGAACCTTGTTGTTCTAAGGTCGCGAAATATATTTTGTAACACTATGAATTATATCCATACATATTAGAAATAACAACGAATGGTATAAAAATGTTAGCAATAACTCTTAATTCCATCAGCCAACTCAGCGATGAAGTCTTATATCAAGTTCACTTATCTAATGGAGCATACCGGATTCCGCATTCAAATCTAGATCCGCTTCACAATCCAATTCAGACACGAATCAAGTCCAGACACAGAGTGGCTAGATCACATTTTTAAGCACAGCGGCGCCATCTGCTGTCAAATATCAACAACGGTTTGGGTATAAGCATAGATAAAGGAATTAAGTAGATATCGCACAGGCGTTGTCAAGTCCTACCACTAGGAGCTGTGTTGTCGTTCTGTAACTCTCACTGAAGTTTCTCATAACTTTCATTGACGTTTATTCAACACTGTGGGAAATTTGGTACATACAAAAAAAGTATCATTTTCCAGGTTGTGTTATTCGAACAACTAACTGAATTTTTTTATGTCGTTTTGTTCCCCACTTTCAATTTCAAATTTTGTTATTTTGATTGTGTCTTTTTGTTTACTGTTACTGTTGGTGTTCGTTTCTGTTGATTTTCAGAGCAACGGGCAACAAAACAAAAACACAATCCTTGTTTATGTTGCGTACCACACCTATTGTTAGCACTTGTTCTAAATACATGTTGCAAGGTAAATTTTGTTTGGGATCAAACGTTGTAATTATTGCATTCAGCTCCATTTAGAAAATATCCCATTGAGCAAGAAATTTCCCAAGGCATATGCGATATCTAGTTAATTCCTTTATCTATGGCATAACCATGGGTATAAGCATAACATTCACTGACGTTTATTCAACAGTGTGGGACATTTTTTAAGTACAAAAATAGAATCATTTTCTAGGTTGTGCTATTCAAACAACTAATTTAGTTTTTTTCATGTCGTTTTGTTATTTTGATTGCATCTTTTTGTTTACTGTTATTGTTGGTGTTCGTTTGTGTTGGATTTGAGAGCAACAGACCACAAAACAAAAACAAAATCCCTGTTGATGTTGCCTACCATACCTATTGTTAGCACCTGTTCCAAATACATCTTGCAAGGTATATTTTGTTTGGGATCAAACGTTGTAATTATTGCATCCAGCTCCATCTAGAAAATATCACATTGAACAAGAAAATTATACCATAGATAAAGGAATTAACTAGATATCGCACATGCCTTGGAAATTTTCTTGTTCAATGGGATATTTTCTAAATGGAGCTGAATGCAATAATTACAGCGTTTGATCCAAAACAAAATATACCTTGCAAGATGTATTTAGAACAGGTGGTAACAATAGATGTGGTAGGCCACATCAACAAGGATTTTAGTTTTGTTTTGTTGCCCGTTGCTCTGAAATTCAACACAAATGAACACCAACAATAACAGTAAACAAAAATACAATCAAAATATCAAAATTTGAACTTGAAAGTGGGGAACGAAACGACATAAAAAATTAAGTTAGTTGTTTGAATAGCACAGCCCGAAAATTGATACTTTTTTGTATGTATCAAATTTCCCACAGTGTTGAATAAACGTCAATGAAAGTTATGAGAAACTTCAGTGAGAGTTACAAAACGATAACACAGCACCTAGTGGTAGTACTTGACAACGCCTGTGCGTTATCTACTTAATTCCTTTATCTAAGGCTTAACGTTTGGTATAATTGCGTGGTTCGTGTCTACGCTAAGCAACCAGGCTTGCCAGATCGAAGGATGTATCTCAGCTTGGACATACACATTTTTACAATCTTTTTAATGCATTCTGGCAACACTGGCATTTTTCCATCCGGGTGCCAACTATAATGTCCAAAAAACTGACATTTTTTAGGATCCGGGTTTCGGTTTATTCGAAAAATCAACTTTTCAAAAATCCGGGTTTCGGTTTGTTCGTAAAATCAATTTTTCAAGAAACCGATTTTTGGTTTTTAATTTTGACAAATACCGGGGGAACCGGTTTTTTTGCTTAAGTTAAATTTCACATGTAGAACTTACAATACATTTGTTTAACGACAATTCCGTATACTTATTGGTGTTCAAAACTCAACATTCCACAAGTGTATTTAATTAATTGAATGAAATGAAATCAATTGTATTGATACAATTCTTGGTTTGTCTTTAGTCCAAATTAATTCATTTTTTAATTGTCTTGGTCGATTATTAGATCTTGTATTTATTTCCAATAATATTAAATTTTCTATTGAAAAATGTGATAAGCCCTTCAGTACTCCAGACATGCATCACGTGCCATTAAATGTAAATGTTGATTTTTATAAGTTTCCCTGCTCTAATATTGATTATTTACGTTACGATTTTAGTAGATGTAATTTTGAGGTTTTAAATCAGCATATTTTGAGTATTGTTTGGTTGGATGTTTTTAAAAACAAAACCATCGATGATTGTTATTATGAATTTATTTGTAAGATTAATGAAATACTTCATTCTGTGGTGCCTAAGGTTAAGCCAGATTGTTATAAATTGCCTTGGTATACCCCTGGCTTAAAAAAACTTAAAAATTTGAGAAATAAGTTTCACAACGTCTACAAATCCACAAATTGTGCTGAAAGTAAGAGGATGTTTGAGCATTATTCTAGGGAATTTGATTTTCTAAATAAATTTCTGTACAGCAATTACATTGTGCAATTTGAAAATAAAATAGTTACTAATCCACAGTCATTTTGGCACTTCATAAAAGCTAAACGTAGAAGCAGTGATTTTCCGTCATCAATGTTCTGGGAAGATAAATTTGCAAATTCTCCAGTTGAACAAGCAAACTTATTTGCCGATTTCTTCAAATCCAACTTTGAATTTGGGGTACCAAGTATTGCTTCAAGTTTTGTGGATGGTGTTAACTCAATCACAAATTTATCTTTCTTTCAGTTTGATGAATCTGATATACTCGCTGCATTATCTGATCTCAAGGATTCACCTAAACCTGATATAGATGGGCTTCCTACGTTGTTTCTTAGGAAATGTAGTGTATCTATTTGCGGTCCGCTAAAATTGATTTTTAATTCCCTTAAAGCTGGTACGTTCTTATACCAATGGAAAGTTTCCACTATAATGACTATTCATAAATCAGGATCAAAAAATGACATTAGCAATTATAGACCGATACCTAAATTATCTAACGTATCGAAACTCTTGGAACATTTAGTTTATGATAAAATTTATCATTCTATTTTCCAATTTTTATCTGAATCGCAGCACGGTTTCATAAAATATCGTTCAACAATTACTAACCTATTAGTCTTTACTAATTTCTGTATCAAGTCTTTTGAGTCAGGATTTCAAGTTGATACACTCTATTTTGACTTTTGCAAAGCCTTTGATAAGGTATCGGACAGTTTACTTTTAATGAAATTGGCTAAAATTGGATTTCATTCGTGTCTTTTACAGTGGTTTGAATCGTATTTAAGTAATAGAGTGTGTCGTGTGTGTGTTGATAATGTTTACTCTAATAGGCATTCAGCAACCTCTGGTATACCGCAAGGTAGTATTTTAGGACCTCTTCTTTTTATATTATTTGTTAATGATATTGAATCCTGTTTCAAACATTCTAAATTTCTCATGTATGCTGACGATTTAAAACTTTTTACTAAAATTTCTTGTCTTCAAGACTATTTTACTTCAGGAAGACATCAATTGATTAGTCATTTGGAGTGAATGTAATCATTTAAAACTAAATACTGCTAAATGCTTCCATCCATTTAAAACTAAATACTGCTAAATGCTTCCATATTGAGGTGTCTTAAGGAATATAATACCATTAATATGAATGGTTCAATTGATTTTTCGTTTTCACTTAATAAATTTAAAAATATTTTGGATTTATATTACTTTTAGTTAAGCTAGTCTGTAAGGATTGTAATCCATAGACATAAATAAATAAATAAATTACGTTTTAATTTTAAATAAAAACTACATTTTTAAAATTAATATGTTCGAACGTTAGGTCCATTCTAAATTATTTTATTCTTCAATATTTCGCTAACCATTGGGTAACATCGTCGGGAAGAATAAAAATTAAATGAAAAACAATATAATGAAATTAAAAATTAAAATGACATTTTTAATTAATAATTGTGGGTAGCGAAATATTGAAGAATAAAATAATTTAAAATAGATCTAACTCTCGAACATTTTAATTTTAAATATTATACAAAAGATCGAATAAATCATCACATTTTAAAAAATATATATCATACATATTCCAATTTGGAATGCGTGTTTAATATAGAATTTAAAATTTTTATTCAAATTCACATTAAACTGATTTTAAATCGTAAATCATATTCAAATTTGAAAGGTGCGAAAATCATGTACGAAAATCTTATTCAGTAAAACATTTAGTTATCAAATAATTTTAATTTTGAAATTTGATAAAACAAATGTTTGAATCGCTTAATTAATTATTAAATTAATTTTACTTCAAATCATAAAAAACATATTGAAAAACAAATTGTTTCGATATTTCTTTTAGATAATATTTCAAAATAGAAATCATGTTTTTGAATTCCAAAATTTCTCTAAAATTCGAAAATCATATCATTTATTATTATTTTTTTAAGGATATTAACATAAATTAAGTAAAATCCGATTAACCGACGTCAAATAACCGGTTTCTGGTTTGTTAGAAAATTAGGTTTTTTTAAAAAACCGGCACACGGTTAATATCAAAAAAACTGGTTTCCCCGGTTTTTCGGTTTCGGTTTTTGGAAACCGGTTTTCGGTTTGTTCGAAAAATCAAGTTTTGATGCAACCGGGTTTCGGTTTTTAATTTTGGCAAAAACCGGTGGAACCGGGTTTTTTGTTTTAAATTAAATTACACATGTAGCACTTACAATACATATGTTTAATGATCATTTCTTATACTTACGGCCTTATTCATAAAAAAAATTAAATTAGCTCTAAAGCATTCATCAGATATTGAAAGCTGTAAGATTTAGTACCGTATTCATGAGTATTTTAACTAGGAAACAGATAATTGACTGACAACCCTGTTTTATGTATTCTCACAGTGCTTGTAACATAGAGTAATATACATAGAGTCAGCAAACAGCTGTTTTTCTTGGACCGGAAACCAAGAAAAGTTACTGGAAAAGTTGGAGCAAGAGTTATACAGACTTGGCAACCGATGCAGAATGAGAAAAATCTTCATTTTAATAAATTTACGTTTTAATTGGAATCTCTATAAATAATTTAACTTTAACACTTCATTACATTTTGCTTTATTTCACTTGTTATCCATTTTTTTCTCGATTTAATTTTCAGAAAAATACTCTCAGTTGATGAGTTTTGTACTTTTGGTTCAATACACTCTTCAATATTTCTCTTTCTTTATCCTGCATGGTTTCCTAACTCGAAGGTAGATCAGCAGTGGCCTAGAACCACCCTGGCTTGTGATGTAAAAACAAGATGAACAATAACCGATAGACCGAATTCAAAGCTTTTAATTTAAATGCGTCAACGCATTTTTGCAAAATTTTAAACATTAATGGAAAGAACTATTCAATAAACAGATCAATTAATATTTGATATATTCTTAAAATCACTATGAAAACCAAAAGTTAATTTTGGTTAAAAATTTTAAAAATTGGATCAAAACTATTTGGTTGAAATACAAAACATTGGCGTTAAACTGGGTTTTACTGAACCAAACGGTTTCAATAATCAAAAACGAATGTCATATATGTTTATACAATACAAATCGATTTTGAAGTATGGTTTTTGGAACAGGTTTCTACAACGGCGTTCCTCAAGTCCGGGTTTTTATGCCGGTTTGACCACATAACTTATATTTTCAGTTCATCTCTAGCAATTGTTTGATTCCGCGGCTGTTAAACCTGGTTCCAAATACTTGAATAAAAGACCGGTTTCAGTAATCAAATCCGGATTTATTAAAAGTTTTATACAAACTGATTTTTAATTGCGAGTATTAATCCCGGGGGGGTGAGAGTATGATATCCGTGGCCCCTTGATCCGACAATGTTTTTCGATAAAATAAGACGAAAAAAATAAATAAAAATTTTCGATAACTCGCTTAGTTATCGTGGGTTAAAGTTGTAAAAAATTAATAACTCTTTTACTAATTTACTCAACCGGTTATCGATAACTTCCTTAGTTATCGAGATATCTGTGGCTGTATCGTTTTTTTACCAATCCAGTGAACAAAAGGATACAAAATGAAAAATTCGGGCAATTTTTTTTTAAAATAATTTTTCGCCTGCGGTGCATTCTGTTACAATGAGCCAATGAGCAAAAAAGACAAAAAAATAAAAATTATTTCAAAAAAATCGCGCGATTTTTCAGTAGTCGTTATCGAGATATTGCCAAGAGTACGATTTCAGTGGCCCTGATTTCGATACATTTTATTTTTATAACATTCGAAAGAAAGCCGAAAAAAGTAAATAAAAGTTATCAATAATAAGACGCTTAGATATCGAAATATTGAGGGTTAAAGTTTGAAAACATCGATAACTTTGTTTCACCGTTTTGTCAAAAAGATAATTTTTTTCAGTAGAACTTTCAAAATTTTTCAGAAAATTTAAATAAAATTTATCGATAACTGTAGTAGTTATGGAGATATTTAATATCGGATTGGTAAACTGTGATTTGGCAAGAAATACTGAAATTGAAAAATTTTGAAATTAAACGCAGGGATCTTTGCATTATATGTCATGTTTATGCAGTTGCAGATTATTATTTATTTTTATTATTATTTAAAAAAAAATTTTTGACTTTTTGCTCATTGCTTCACTGTGGCCGTCGGTGGTGCTATGGTTAGTGTGCGCGGCTCTTGTACATGAGATCCTGGGTTCGAACCCGGCTCTACTCGCATGATTTCATACATGGGACAAATTAATTATACTCGTATGACAGTTATAATTTATGTTTTAATTTTAATTACCTCTACAAATGCAAATTGAAAAAAAAAATTAAATATCGTTGGATTGTACTTATTTTCAAAGCATTTTCTTCATATTGGTAGTTTTGGTTTTCAAATATTTTATACAGTACAGATCTATGAATTTGAAAGGCAACAAAACCAAACTTTATAAAAACAGAATTGCCAGTAGTGAAAAAATCAAAATAATTACCAGCATTCCCATATTTCATTACAATTGGCATCCGATTCCACAACCTGCATTTGTATTGCTTGAGCAAATGCAAATTCAAAATTTTTTAATTGCCATTGCGAACATTGCAATTCTTTTGAATTTGCATTAGATAAAGTAATGCAAATTAAAATCCAATGCAAATTAAAAAACCCATGTATGCCTGATTTGAATTGAATTTGAACAAAACTCAATACTTAAAATCAAATGAACAGCAATAATGAATGGTATTACAATTTTTATTTATTATTATCAAATGTTGTAACAGGAGTATCATGTCTGCAATTATTTCTATCGTCTTAAGAGCGAGGATTTTTGTACATTAATAATTATTTTGGTTTCTGCTTGGTATGAGTATTTTGTTTAATTCGAGTTTTGGGCGTAAAATACATTATAATAAATATATATGGTCTTGTTTGATTAAACTAAATGCATATTTAAAATTTCGGCATCCGGATATTTACGGATGGTAGTGTTTATAACACCAATCTCTTCGGATTCCGTATTGCTATCGATGATTCCGTGTGACGATGGTGGTCGTCTTAATACATTTTTATTATTATTCCTTTTAGATTTGGAAGGATATGTATTCATTACTTTTTTGTAACGCATGGCATTCGTAGTGTCGTGATTGGGGTCAATGCCCGTCACATCGTTGATCCAATCCAAATAAGAGGCCACTTTGGTAAACGCTGCCGGATAACCGCGATCACAACCGAATATACTACCAAACGATGTGATGCCAACCAGCACACGTTTCTTAGAGGTACGTCTTTGTAGCACTAGTGGTCCACCGGAGTCACCATTGCACGTGGATTTCTGATATTTACCACTGGTACAGATGTTGGTGGAACGATATGAGAGAGGAAAATTGCTCTTGCATGACTGGCCATCGACTATGCGCAGTTGTACGTACCGCAAGACATTACTTATGGCATGTACACCAGCGGCATAACGACCCCAACCAGAGGCAATGCCCAATTTATCCTCAAATGATCGGTATTCGTAATCACGTCGGGGTAGTTGAATCGGATGTATTCTGTCTGAAAGAAATAGGTTTAATAATAATGAGAAGTAAGAATTTATTAATTAAGAGCTTCGTCTCTGCTTTACGTCAAATTTTAAGAACAACAAATGTCTAGGAATATTTAGACATTAAATCCCAAAGCGCTTTACAGAGTATTGCATTAAAATAGCTACATCATGAAACTCGATTTTAATTTAATGCATTTGAATTTGACAGTTCGTTTCATGAGGAAAAGTAAACCAGATCTTACAGTGCTGCCACATGTGTAATACTTATACTCACGCTGCAGCGAAATTGAAGTATTCTGCAATTTCGGCTGAAATTGCACTATTTCGCATATATTTTGACTACTACGAAATTGATATATAATTAAATTAGGGACAAAAACGATGTACAAGTAGACACTCAAAATTTCTCTTCACTCTAATGCCAACAAACAAAACGAGTGAAACCCTATTACTTCTCTACTCTCTCTCTTACCCTCTTCATTGCATATTTCAATACACGAGCAGCTTTTTGATTGTGTTATTGCATATAACTATACAAATTCCAACCATGTTGAAGTAAAATTACATAAACTATGCAAAAAGTATGAAATAAGCAAGAAATGACGCGAGAGAGAAATGCGTTTGAGTGAACTCCTAGTACTTTTTGGTTCTCTTTTACCAGGGTTGCCAAGTTGTGCACATCTTCTGGTCGTCTAATTTTAGGGAATTTCAACGATATTTACACAAAGAGGATGTATAGGAGAGAAGACAAATGGGAGCAATTTGGCAACCCTGGTAGAAGAGAACCAAAAAGTCGACGCGATTCATTCAAACGCATTTCTCTCTCGCGTCATAACTCGATTATTTCATACTTTTTACATTCTTTATATAATTTTATTTCAAAATGGTTGGAATTTATATATGTATGTAGTTAGATACAATACCATCATCAAAAAACTGCTCGTGTATTGAAATATTTAACGAAGAGAGTAAGAGAGAGAGAGAGCAGAGAAACCGGAGAAACCGGTTTCTTGCAATAACAGTTTGCCGTTGTTTCAAAAAAAAACGTATTTTTCGAATAAACCGAAAACCGGTTAGTAGATGTCAGTTAATCGGTTTATACTCAATTTGTGTTAAAAATCCTTACAAACTTTTAATATCACTGTGCAAGTTTTTCAAAACATATGCGGACTCAGCGGATTTACACTAATTCGGGTCCTATAAATCGAACTGCATCATAAGTTTTTTGGCCATAATGATGGTTTCATTCAGAATTCTTTTTTTAATTTCTTACTCAGAGGCTGAGATTTAGATCTCATTTGTTGAGACAAGTTTATATGTACATATGTCACTATTACGAGAAGTTTGATTCGTAGGACCCGAATTAGTGTAAATCCGTTGAATCCACTTCTGTTTTTTCGACTTGCACAGTGTAATTAAACCTAAAACGATATAATTTTCATATATTAGTTACTTTTTTGAATTAAGTAACACGACATCTATTTTGAAATATAATAATAATTAGATTTGAAACAGTTTCGAATTTAAAGTCAATTGAATAACAATTAAATAATTTAAATTAGTCAGCCTTATTACGAATGTCGGTCTCGTATTTCGACTACGACAGTTTTGTAAACGATTAAGACAAAGTTGACGTGTTATCTTTTATCTTTTACAAAACTGTCGTAGTCGAAATACGACAACGACAGTCGTAATAAGGCTCAGTATATCATTTAATTTTTTACATTCATTTATCATTCATGATAATTTCTTTCAAATTCGAACATGATTTTCAAATATAAATGAGTTTAATGTGAGTATGAATTAAACTAGTCAATTTCACATTAAACAGGCATTGTAAATTGGAATATGATTTACATTTTAATTTAAAAATAAAACGTTATTGTTAAATTTAAATACAGCTGTGAAATTTTGATTTTGAAACACCAGAATATTTCAATTCAATTCAATGCAAACCAATTCAATTCAATTAAGAAGATAAAATGAATTGAACTGAATTAGTCTAGAGTAGACTATGGAAGATTAGATTGGATTGAATTGATTTGGTCTAAATTGTTGTAATTGAATTGCATGCATTGCATTGAATTGACTTGAGTTAAATTGAACTGAATTGAATTGAATTTAATTGAAATGAATTTAATTGAATTGCAATGAATTGAATTAATTGAACTGAATTGAATTAACTGATGTGTTTTTAACGGAAAATTTAAAAATATTAAAATCAGACAAATGGTGTTATATTTTCAGAATAATAATGACTCTTATTACGGGCAAACGAAGCAAGACAAGAAAATGTTATTTTGAGTTGATTTTGTATTAATTTTTCTACCAAAATTTAAAATAACCATAATTATAACCGAAAACAAACAGGTTTTCCATTCTGTGAAACCGAAAACCGGTTTTCCGAAAAAGTGATCTTTCGAATAACCCGTAAACCGGTTATTCGAAAATGACGGTTTTTTGAACACTATAATGCCGGCCTATTCATCATATTGAAAATTAAGTTTTCATCGAATTAGTGGGAAAGTAATATCAAGTAATTTGTGGGTAGTTTGTTACCCTGTATACCCCATTAAACATTGTCATTTTAACGATTTTATTATTTTGGTGATTTTTTGATAAAACAAATAGTAGTTTGCACGACTCTTGTACATGAGACCTTTGGCTCAATGCCTGCTCTGACCACCTTAAATTTTTTTCGACGGCGGTCACCTCGCTTAGTGACGGTGACACTATCGAGAATTAAGCCACGAAAAAGCTTCAATAAATACTGTTCGGAAGCCGTGTAAAGCTGTAGGTCCCATTTAGGGAGCGTAAAACTAGAAAACGCACAGCTCATTGTTTGTGAGAAGCTATCCCCATCACTCAAAGTTGCTTGCGTTACTTTTCCCTGGACACTAAACTAAATGATTCATTGTGAACAACTGTTTCCTCATCCTCTAAACCAAAGCAGTCAAATCATGCGGCCCGAAAATATTTAAAGGTACTGAAGCACGCCTATTTTTCTGAGCAATAATTTGTGTTTCGTGATATTCACTGACGAGCAAAATTGTAACAGTTTTCCCATAATGGAAGTTAATTTTTAGCAGCGTTTACTTTGATATGGTCTCTTTCATTATGAACACTTAAGTATACAATAATTATACATATATGTTTAAAAGAGCGTAATATGTAAACAAACACCAATGTTACAATTACGCACTCTTCAATGTTACAATATTGCACTCTCTTCAACTCTTTAAAGATCCAGAAACTCAAATGTAACCATTACGTAGCTCATAAATGTACTGTTATTTTTTTCAAATGTTCATTATTGTCCACGTACTGATCAGAAATGGAAGCTTCTAAAGCAGTTGAAATCAAAAAATTATAATTATGTTTGGAAAGTTGCAAAATAGTTTAATGTAAGATAATAAAATGGAAGAAAAGTATTAAAACGTCAACAGCTCCTGGAAGCCCCTGATAGACTGACGATCGCACTTGTCATTTGGCAAAATTAGGGGCAAGTGATAACGCAGTTACCCCAACTGAGGCAATAAAAATGTTAAGTATTGACGTCAGTGACTGGACTGCTCGTCAAAGTCTCACAAGATTTTGTGTTAAAGCCCGGTATTCAGTGTTTATGAAATTTTCGTTCCCGTAAGAAGTACATACGTGTATAAAACATAACGAACATTTCGCTCACTTTTCATTTGTTTGATACTCAGCTCTTTGCGAAAATTTCATACGTAAATTCAAGTACAGGGTTGTTACGCTAAACTTATTTCGTACGACAACAATTGTTTAGGACCGGAATTTTAACATTTCGATTCTTTTAGTAGACAAAAGTAATACCACATGCGTTAAAAATAAAATGGAGTGCAAATATGAATAATTAATAAAATATTTGCAATGTAAATTAGAGATATGTGGTAACTCTCTGTAACAAAATTTTCCGTTTAGAGATATATTTGATAAATTTCTTGCGAAAATTTCGCAAGGACTGAACACGGGACTTTATCCATGATGTCGAACGTTAAAGTTAGCTTTATTTCTATGCGACAAACAGCTGAAGCCCCCACTAAAGCCCCGTATTCAGTTCTTGCGAAATTTTCGTAAGAAATTTTACCATTTTTCTCTAAACAGGAAATTTTGTTGCGGAGAGTTCCGCCTGTCTTTGATATAACTTGCACTTTTTTTTGGTTGTTAAAACTATAAAAATGCCAAAATTCCGTTCACAAACAATTATCAAACAATTGTTTTCGTACGAAATAACTTAGTGTAACAACCCTGATTTTGCCTACGAAATTTTCGCAAAGATCTGAGTACCAAGCAAATGAAAATTTATCGAAATTTCCACTTCATGAAAGTTTCGTTATCTTTTATACACGTACTTCTTAAGGCAACGGAAATTTCATAAAAACTGAATACCGGGCTTAACAAGCGATCGAAAACATATACGATTTGGTACAGAATCGAACCACGCTTACAACCTCTTTTACAAAATCGAATGAAACCAGTCATTCCGTTTCGTTTTAAAAAGCATCCCACTATCTTTCGAGCTGTCGTTCGCGTTCGTTTTTAAAGAGATTTGTCTCATCTTTCACACTCTTCAGTGGTGCGGTCGGTGTGATAGTAACTGGTCGGCTTACACCAGGTGTAGTTACAAGAATTGCTGACTTAAATTTGTCGTATCGTTTTGGTTTAGAACCGTAAAATTTAAACGAATTTTGGACCTTCTTGTAATCTAAGTTTCAGTTATAATAAGTTATAAGTTACAATTGCATTGTAAGTTAGAGTTGTATTTTTATACTATGTCCAGTTTTAACACGTTTTTTCATTTTCCTGTACAATTTACTTTTCATGAGTTGAGTCTTTTTATATTAAGGTGACATTTCGCCTGGTGTGATATGAACGTTCGAAGTACCCCTTGGAGACAACCAAAAGACAAGTGACTGGTTTTGACATTTTCGTTCGCATAGATGACAGCGCAAATAGATAGTGGGTCCCGTTTTTGTAAACACACAATAACATTTAGAGCCAGGGATAATAACGACAGTGAGTGACTGGCTTTCGTTCACTTAGGTCAAGATGTATTCGTAGTTCGAAGCCCAACTGATTTGGTTTGTTTTCATTGCAAACCACTTTTGAACTGTCAAGTTCACATGTATTCTGTTTTTGTATGTGTTTGTTTACATTTATTGTTGGTGTACGATTGTGTCGGATTTGACACAACGTAAGTGAGAAGCATGATGAAATTAATCAGGTGATAGCAGGAGCATTATGTATGGATTAGTAATTCAGAGTTCTGTCAAACTCAGTTGATTTTTCTATTTTTTTCTATCTTTCATTAATTGTACAAACAACTTTTCATTTAAATAGCTAAATTAGGATGTGGTCAAACTGGATTTATATCGAATTTCTTGAAATCTGTTAAGTTTTATTAAATAAACAAACAAATTAGATAAAATTTGACAGAACTCTGTATATCGACATGAAAAAACTTCGATCAGCTGTTCTTATAACACAACCTCATATTTCAACCATGGTGAGAAGCAAAAACAAAATGTATGTTATTGTTGCCATAAATTCGCCATCAACTACAACAACACCTCCTGCGTCTACCATGAGTATTTTTTATCATGACTTAAGTTTTCTTTCGAGATCGTGGGTTTGGCCACAGAGCAATAGCAAATAGTTTCTATGCCTCTCTTCGTGTTCTCTTAATGACGACGAGGTAGTAGGCCATTCCATCGAGTTCGAGTTGCTTTGGTAATTTACTCTTTGGTTGGCATAATACGGACAGAAATAAAAGGGAATGCGTATTTTCTATTATCTGTATGTCTTCTTTGGTCTCTGATTCTACATCATTTCCCTAGTGGCTTTTCGATCAGCTGTGCCATAGAAACCCCCTGGTTTGGCTGTTAGTCAGTGATGCCAACACATTTTTTTAAAAATCTCTACGTATCTCAAAAAAATTCCCTTTTTTCCCCTACAGGCAGTTTCGTTTTCCCTACATTTTCCCCTATGTCAAGTTCTTTGGATTTAAAACAAATATTATTTAAATTATGTAAAATTATTTTGCTCAAAGCTATAGTTTATAAATTACTTCAGGTTCCATTAACAAAAAATTAAAATAAAATTAAATAACATAAAAACAAATAAATAAATGAATTTGTCGTTCAGTTTTAAATAGCAGGAACTTATTATTTGTACAGTTCTTTAAAATTCATTCTCTTAAAAAGACTATCAGTGTATTTAAAACGTAAAAAAATAAAATAAATGGTTTCCCGTTACATCCCATGAAGGGATTAGGGAGAGCTTCTCACAACCAGCGGGCTGTGCGCGTTCTAGTTTTACACTCACTGATTGGGACCTACAGTTTGACACCGGTTCCGAACGGTATTTTGAGAAGCTTTTTCATGGCTAAATACTCGATAGTGTCGCCGTCACTAAGCGAGGTGACCGCCTTCGAAAGAAATTTAAGGTGGTCGGAGTAGGAATCGAACCCACGTCCTCATGCACAAGAGCCGCGCACACTACCACTGCACCACCGTTTGCAAACGTATCAAGCTTATTACGGTTGTCATTGTCGAAATACGACTAGTGCTAATTTTATCCAAATTTCCCAAAATTAACACTAGTCGTATTACGACAGCGACAACCGTAATAAGGGTAATACAATTACTTGTAACAGATTGTAGATGAGATATAATTATACGTATTGAACTTAGTTTATCATGACTCAACTTATTTCGTTTCTTTCCACGTCAAAACAAATATTATTTAAATTATATTTATTTTGCTCAAAGCTATTATTTTATAAATTACTTCAGGTTCCATTAATATTTAATAAAACAAAATTAAATAATATAAAAACTCATTCAATTTTAAATAATTGTAACAGATTATTTGTACAATTTTTTAAAAATCATTCTCTCAAAGTGAGTATCGGTTCATTTAAAACTTATACAATTACTTGTATTAGACTGCAGGTGAGATCTCATTATACATATTGAGCTTGGATTATCATGACTTAACTTATTTCTTTTCTTTGTACGAACATCTGTAAATACTGAGAAATTTATCTTTTAAAGTTCATATTTTTACTACACACTGTCTTTCAAAAACTCTTCTTCACTTGACTTTTCTTTGATTTTTAAAATGTTTGCGCAGCTAGACTTGTGTGCCACCCATATTTGACGGCGGTGAAATCAATTTGAAAATGATTAGGGCCCTTCAGACGTGCAATATAAAGACAACTATAATTTTTTATCTTGCGTGATGTCGTATTCACATTCAAAAATGTATATAAATAACAAAATTGAACGTTTTCAGTCCTTTTTTCCCTGCACATGAATTTTTTGGAAAAAATCCCTACAAAAAGGGAATTTTCCCTACATTTGGCATCACTGCTGTTAGTTTTGACATTTTTGTATTTGATGCATAGAGCAAATTAGAATAGAGGATTTTATTCTCTCAATAATTGTAACTTCACAGGTTTGGTTGCATGTAAACGTTGGATGTTTCAATGAACGGCTTCTATAATACCAGATAGAGGCAATAGTTTACAACGTTCAATAAAACAACGACAACCACAATTCGTGATTGTGTAGCAAAATAGTTGTGTTAAATACAATACAAATATATACCAACGATAAAAGTAAACAAAAAAGTGCAAAATATATTTAAATTTCACAGTTTTATACCAAAACTACATGCAAAAGTTAAATCACCAGTCTTGTAACTCCAACTGGTGTAAGTTAATTTTCGTCGAATATTTGCACAAACCTACGACGAAGAGTGTAAAACTAAACGTCAGAAGATGGAAATCCATTCTCTATTCTAATTTGCTCTATGATTTTGTGATGCCATGATGGAATTATACCAGGTGATAGCAGGAGAATTTTCATGTATGTATTAGTGTTATACAATTCTGTTAAAGTCAGTAATTTTTTCTATTTCTTTCTTTCTTTATAAAAATAGCTGTTTATTTAATTAACGAAATATTTATGTGAAATTTATTTAGAATTTCATGAAATTTTGTATGTATGTAGAAAATAAATAATGGAAGTAAAATCAGTTGTTCTTAGAACACTACCTCATATATCAATCATGTTTGAAGGTGATTGCTTTACATTTCTAATTCCATTTCCTGTTCACGCAGTATCATGCTGAAAGTGCGTATATTTCTGCGGTTGATATGATTTGCGACATGGAATAACATTATCGAGGTAAATTTACTCGATCTTAGGTAAAAAACTGTATGAGAAATTATATTATAATATTGTGATATGTCGATTAACGAAACTTAACGTAAAAACTGTCCGCAACGAATTTTTCTGTTTAAAGATAAATAACATTTCTTACGAAATTTCCGAAAGAACTGAATTGGGGGCTTTATCTTTAATAATAGGGCGTTTATATGCACTCGATAATCGACAAATCGAACAATTTCATGTTATTTCTCACATATGTACACAGAAAAAAATAACAATTCAATTAAAAAATTCGAAAATTCAAACAAAATATTAATTGAAAATCCTGTGATAAAAAATTTCATATCACATTTGTGGGGGTACGAAAAATGACCCAAAATGAAATCGCCAAAAAAAAAAAATTAAAAATGGGCCAAAAATTTTGCATAGAAAATTGGGTCTAATTTCATATGAAAAAACGTCCATAAAAGTGGGTCATATTTCTCGCTTTTTTTGGGCAATTTTTCTTTTTTTTTGGCGATTTTTCATTACGAAAAATCGTCCATAAATTAAAAATTAAAAACAGCCCAAAAATAACAAAATTATGATAAATCGCCCACATTCCGATTGTCAATTTTGAAAAAAGTAGGAATGTATTCGCAACAACAAATGCTAGAATTACAGTTTTTCTAGGTAGATGGACGATAGACACTTGAAATTTTGCTGCAGTTGTCTCCATAAACGTAACCAGAAACTAGTCAATTGGGGTTCAAATAGTAACTAGAAATGTATTTATGTATAATGTGCGCTTTATAATAATTTTAAATTTAATTCCTGTTTATTTAATTTTTGCCTGTGGCGCTTAATACATAGAAAAGAAGTTAAATATTTTTTAAAAAAAATCGCGCGATTTTATTTAAAATATGTTTGCCTGCGGTGCTTAATACACAACAAAGAAATTAAAAATTTTTGCTGCAGAGCTGAAGTTCATGACTCTTTACAGTTTTTTACTTAAATGCATTTATGTGTATACAAATTAAATTACTAAAAATAAAATTATTGCATAATTAACATTTTGCCTTCTTTGGATTTCTGAAAGCAATATTCTTGTATTTTCAAAAAGAGAAATCGGTTTTTTGTGGCTACAGAAATGGACGATTTTTCATATGTAAACTTTCTCTGCTTTCTTTATTTATCAAAATTATCAAAAATATTTTCGTTTTTAGTCGATGAAGAATTTGACATATTAACAAACTAAATTGTATCTCAGTTTTCGTTTTGTCTTCGATCCGAAGTATTTTTAGAAATTTTGTTTATTAAAAAAAAAAATTAAACAGCCGCGGTAGGATTCGAACTCACATCCACTGGAAGATCGTTTCGATGTTTGTGACACAGCGTCTTTTCGGGCAGCGTCTAGCCGGTTATGCCACCGACTGCCTGTACAAACTTATCTCCAACTGAAGTTATGTGGTTGTTCGTATCGTATTTACTTCGTTAAATATTGGGGTATTTCTTATGAATTTTTTTGTTGGTACCATTTATCGATTTTCATTTCAATATTTGAGTAATTTGTCAGTATATAATGAAAAATGTAATTGAATGCTGAGATTTTTCTAGTACCAATTTTTTTGCTAAAATTTTACAGTCATCTTTTTTTCTGTGTATCTACACGCAGAGAAAAAATATGATTGAACATTATTGTGGCAACCATTCAATGTTTACCAAAACCATTTAATTGTTCTCGTAAGCATATATTTATTAGTTTTGAACATAATATTTTCTTTGCAATAAGATTATTGTTAAAATCTTAGTTGACACACTAAAAAATTATAATATGGTTGGTTTTAAAAATGGGAATATTATCACGACAAACATTTAATGATGATAAGAATAATATTTTTTTTGTGCCAAAAAAATATGTTTAGTTTTTGGAAAATATTATTTTTACAAGTAATAATGTTATTGTGAATTCATATATTCAAAAATATTATTGTCAGTATTATATCAGGATTTACTATTATATTATAAAAAGTCATAATAATATTGTCAATTGATCAGAATTGTAAGTCGTACAGGCTTTTTATTTAGTGTTTCATCAACAAGCAGCCACATCGGGTGTAGTGCTCCGCGTAATATAAATTATTTGTGTTTTAAAAGTTTGATATTATTTCACAAATAAAGTGTTTGTTGTTTTTAAAGAAGGTAAGTTGTTAATAAATAAAATTTCGTGTTATATGTTTTACAACAAACTCGCAAATACATTTGTAATTAAAGCAAAAAAATCATGATTCCGTGATAAAACAACTAAAATTGTTTTTGTTTTTCTCCACATTTGTGTGTATTTGATAAAACTGTAAAATATTATTTTCGAACGTAATATTGTTATTTTGACTGAAACCATTGAATGTTTGAAACAATAATATTATTTTCCAAAATAATTTTTACATTTTACTGCGTTTCGTGTGCATTCAGCGAATCCAACAATATTATTTTCGCACGTCATAATGCTATTTTGACTGCAACCATTGAATGTTGAATGCAATAATATTATTTTCTAAAACAGTTTTAGCTTTTTCCTACATTTTGTGTGTATTCGGTGAAAAACAACAATATTATGTTCCCAGCCATAAAGTTATTTTGACTGTAACCATTGAATGATGCAAGCAATAATAATATTTTCTAAATTACTTTATAATTTTCCTACATTTTGTGTGTATTCGGTGAAAACCAACAATATTATTTTGCACGGTATAATGCTATTTTCACTGCAACCATTGAATGTTGAAGGCAATAAAGCCTCAAATATTCTCGGTGATAGTGGCACAATACATTGCCTCATCTTAGTTTGTGCTGGATATTAAAATTGCAAGTAAGTACTCATTTTGTAACTTTTAAATCGTATAACCTGACCGTTTTCTTTTTTAAGATGCATCTTCAGAATCGTGACTCGATGCAAATACACCCCTTTCTAGTTCGTCACAACAGCCAGAAGCATATACTGATGTCGCCCGTACAGTGTCTTGTATTGGAGATACAGAATTTATAAACTTCTCCCAAGACAACAGTTTTTTATCCACGGCCTTTGATTTTTCAAGTCTTCCTTCAGTTCAGGTATATATGTATATATTTAGTGCCTGTAGTTTATATTCCTTCTAAAAATACATTCTATCATAGGAAATTAGTACAATGCCTGACGTTCACAATCTCCTGAACGTCAAAACATTGGAAAATAAGGATAGGGTGAAAATAGCAAAAGCGCTAATAGCATCCATCCTTCATAAAAAGCCGAACAGACAGTATGTATAAAATTGTTAGACATTTGTAACAAATACTGTATTCCAAATTACTTTTAGATTGCTTAAGGAAGATTTTATTCAATTGTCGCAATCAATAATACAGATTTTTCCATCTGAAGTCAAGGAGACTTATTACATACCTTTTAAGAAAGGACATTTATCTAAAGGTAAATTATACGATGCATACAACAATCTAAGATCAACACTTAGCTCTACTGGCTTGATAAAGAGACGCATAAAAACGTAGTAAGTATACAAGTAATTTTTAAAATAATAATAATAATTTAGCGTTTTAATGTTTATCTTTTCTTTTTAATTAATGCAAGTGAAAATATCAGCCTTGAATATGGAGAATATCCAGCCGATGCAGAGGAGTTGAAAGTGTTACAAACGGAAGGATTTGAATGGGATAAAGTGTTGGAAGTTTGGCAAAAATCCCATATTCTCCGACAAAAGGAATTGAAAAATAGCGATTTAGCCACCGTTGACTATTTGAATAAATACAAGGTTCTACTGGATGAAAAAAAATACAAGCTGGTAAGCAAAATAATTTACATTTATTTCTAGACTTCTTTGGATGCAATTATTTATTGTCTTTTCATTTAGTTTTTCAAACTTGTTAAAAAACAGTCATTCATTTGTTAGAGCACACAAAATTATTCATGTTTTAGAGCAAACAATTTCGACTATTTTTATTTTAAAATTTATAGTTTGGAAAATAATTATTACAACCAAAGCAAATATTTTTTTATTTTCTTCTTAAGTTTGAAATAGATTTCAAAATTTTATACCCTTCATCGAAAAACATTTACGAATGGAAACTGTACTACCTGAAAGTAATTGCCAAGGCCGAAAAACTAAAAGATAATAGCACCCAGGAAATATTATCGTTAATTTATAAAACAGATGAGGAAGGTAAGTAATTAGTGCAGTTTTAAATAAATCGATTTTATATTATTTTTGAATTATTACAGATTCAAAACTTGCGCTATCATTGATGTTAGTTGCCTATATTTTGCCGAACAGTAGAAAGCACTCTAAATTGGAAATCTAAATAATTTTCTAACAGATAACAAGTAAATGAATTCTTTTGCTTACTTCTTAACAAAATAATGTTTATTTAGACACACTGACTACTCATAAAGTACACTTAAATTTTGGCCTAACTCGAGTTAGGCTGCTATCGTTTGTTACCACAGATTTGTACTTTCGTACGTTTTTTTTTTGTTTTTTATATTCACCCCTATCGCGATAAGGGTGACTAATTAATTTATAATAGTTATTAATTATAGCATATATTGTATTTTATTATAACATATATTATAACATATATATATTATAACATATATTATAATTATACAAATATATTGTAAATAAAAAATCTATTTCACTTAAAACAAACAATTAATATTTTTAATTATAGGTGTGACAATATGGTAAATATATTGATTATATAATATCTTTATAATTGAATCACATCAGTCGAAATACAACCATATTATGTTTAACTAAGAGAATATTATGGTTGCTGCGACCATATTATGGTTACTCTGTGGACCATATTATGGGCATCTACGACAATATTATGAATGCTACGATTATATTATGGTTGCTACGACCATAATATGGTTACTGTGGCAACCATATTATGATTAACTAAGACAATATTATGCTTGCTACGACCATAATATGGTTGCTGCAACCATAATATGGTTACTACATAAACCATATCATGGTCAACTACGATAATATTATGGTTCCTACGACCATAATATGGTAGCTACGACTATAATATGGTTATTATATTAACCATATTATGGTTCACTAGGACAATATTATGGTTGCTACGACAACATTATGGTTGCTACGACCATAATATGGTTACTCTGTGGACCATATTATGGTCACCTACGACAATATAATGGTCATCTTGGACAATATCATGGTTTCTACGACCATAATATGGTTACATTGTCAACCATATCATGGTCAACGACGATAATAGTATGATACCTTAGGACCATAACATGGTTACTCTCTTAACCATATCTACTATGGTTAACTAGGATAATACTATGGTTAATATGTTGACTATATACTATGGTTGCCATAATAATGCGTTATGGTTGCTGCAACCATATCCCAATCATTATATTATGCTCTTCGAATATGGTTGCCACAACCATAATCCTTCTCTGCGTGTATATGTGGCTGTGGCATAGTGGTTCAGAATCGATTTCCACCGGCCAAAATTCATTATATTTTGATCTAGTACACATTTTTAAGTTCAATAAAAACCTGATTGTAGGCAAGGAGCAAGTGTTTAAATATAAATAAAAAAATTGTTCTCAACAAATTTAAAAAAAATAAGTACGCAGCTCTATATGTGATAAAATTCTCTTTCTCATTTGATATTTTTTATACTAATAGGAGTTCAATTGCCGGAGTTATGTCCCAAACATCCCTTAAAACACAACGTTTAGCATGTACACACTAAGTCGAATTACTGTTGTTGAATTGCACACAGGTTGTACTGAAATTCATCAAACAGCACATATTGGCTTTATTATAATGTTTTTATACCTGAATACCATTAAAATTCACCTCAGTGACCATTAAATTGGTTCACGGCTGTTATTGTGGCAAATTTTATTAGTGTTCAGGTATAAGCGATCTGTATTTGGTATAAACGAAACCTAGCTTATTAAATCCACCCAATCACTATTTTTTAATAAAGAACCATTGAGTGCAATATCTCTAAAACTGGAAATACGAAAAGAGCGAATATAATACGAAAAAAAATTTAATTTTTTGTGCGCATTATGAACAAGTATGACAAAATACGAGGGCGGATCAATACGACTACTGTCAAATTTTGAGCAAGTTTCGTTATTTACTTTGCCTTTAACAGCTGTTCAAAACATACAACGCCGTGCATATTTTTAAAAATGGGAAAAGTGAATTTCGAGTGCTCATTAAACATTCTTTTTTGCAAAAAAAAAAACTGTCAATTAAACCAAGGAAAAGCTTGATAAATACTATGGGGACTCTGCACCATCGATTTCAATGGTGAAAAAAGTTCTGCTGTGGTCGCACAATTACAACTGACGCTGAACGTTCTGGACGGCTAATTGAGGTCAATACACCCGAAAATGTCTAAAAAATCTTCGATATGGTGTTGGCCGATCGAAGAGTAAAAGTGCGTGAGATTGTTGATCCCATATGCATTTCATATGGTAGTGTGGTTTCGGTTTTGAATGATCAGTTGGGTTTAAGAAAGCTGTCTGCAAGATGGGTGCCGCGTTTGCTCTCAACTGACCATAAACATAATCGTGTGACAACTTCAAAGGATTGTTTGGAGCTGTTCAATTGGGCTATGAATTGGTACCTCATCCGCCATATTCTCCGGATTTAGCCCCCAGTGATGAAATTATTGATCAAACAAATGCCTATTTTATGGACCTCGAAAAATCCTATTTTTTGGAAGGGATACAAAAATTGGAGAAACGTTGGACTAAGTGTATTGAGCTAAAAGGAGATAATGTTGAAAAATATTTTTTTTTGCAAAAAAAACTGTGTTTCATTCGAAAAGTCATGGACTATTGATCCGCCCTCGTATATTAAATCCAAAATATTTGTTATCTTGGAAATCGAAAATCAAAACGTAGTACATTTTGGAAATTTTTCTGAAATATACCCCATTGTGCCATTTTCAATGTTCATCGGTTTTTTACAGAACCTAAAAATGTTTAGTAGATCGAAGATATTGAATTTTGGTCGATGAAAATCGATTCTGAACCACTGTGCCACGGCCACATATTACTTATAATATATACAAATATCACTAACGGTGCGTTTACACGGGACAGTTTGAGACAAGATAGTTGAGAATATGTATTAGTTGTTACAAAGACAAAAATTGTTTGTGTGACGGACGCGTCCAGCCAGTTATAAAGACAGTACATTTTTAAGCAAGCGCCAACAATGTCATTTCGTTAAATTTCGGGCTCTGATTTTTTGTTTCTTCGCTCTTTTGCCATTGTGTTTTGTCTTACTTCTCCAAATTACAATGGAACTGATGTACTCTGCAAAATTAGACATGTATTCATGCTTATATGTTTGTATTGTCAAACAATATTTCAATAAAAATGAGCAAAATTTTCAAATACAAATATATTTCCCAATTTGTAAAGTCGTTTGCGATGTTTTGCTTTTTTCTCAAATTACTGCGAAACGTCACCGATATGGCTGATGGCTGAACTAGTACAGGTTGAGGCAGTAGGATTTGTTGTAATTGTGTGAACCAACAACAGGCATTTAGTTTTTGTTTCATGCCTCTAATCGTCAAATTCAACACAGATCCATATGAACGAACACACCCAGCGGCGGAAATCAGGAGCTGAAAGGCCTGAAATCATGACCCAGAAGGCATTCTATAGAATACGGCAGGTCTTGCCTACACATTACCTCCTCCTTTCTTTTTAACATTGCGTGAGATTAGGAGGCAAGGCCTTCCATCCCTCTCTACTAGAAGGCCTTATGAAGGCCTGCAAAAAGAGTAGTTTTAGAAGGACTTGCGTAAAAATAAAAAATAAAGTAAAAATAGTTTCATATTTCAGATTTATTGTAATTCTTATAAATGATTTTTTTAAATTCTGCAGCCACGGAATCGAACACACGACCTTAGAAGTTACAATCGGATGCTTTATCTACTGGACTATCGGATGTTATGATTTTGCAACGACGAATTGCGAACATGTGGAAAGACAGGGTTTCATGAACAACAGCGTCTTTTGGCATTCTTTTAACAGGCCTGTGGAAGCCTTATAAAATCATGCATTTCGCAGGCATTATTAAAGTAGGCATTACCAAAGAATAATTCCGCATGCCTTATTCGTGGAATGCCTCGCAAATACCGCCGCTGGGCAGTAAACAAAAAAGTACAACAACAAAATACACTGAATTTAACAGATGGAGTCATAAGAAAGTAAAAACAGTTGTTCTATTGCGCCAACCTTTACTAGTTCAGCCATGATCTGGCCGCTTATGTCAAATCTCTTGCCGAAGTTACTGTCGTTGAAAAATCCGAGACAGTGGCGAGGCAAGTGAGAGAAGTGTAAGTGGGGTAGTAAAAATGTGTGAATGTATTGCTACTGTCGGAGCAAAACTGTCCCGTGTAAACGCCACGTAAGGCACCAAGTAACAAACAACAGGACAGTGGAGCTCAGAGACCAACGCAAAAAAAGAGAAATTACTACAGAACGAATGAGCTTCCTGTTTTGTTCCTGTTTAAGCCTGTTATTAAAACTAATACTTCTGTATGAAGATGTACATAAAGAGCATTCGATCTGAATATTCAAGGAACGTCAGTTGGGATGAACTGTGGCACAGCTGATCGAATAGGTACTAGGGAAGTGATGTAGAATGAGAGACCAAAGAAGACATAGAGATTATAGACCATGCAGCAAACTAAGATTAAATAGTGTTTGATTTATACTAATGACAGCTAAATTATGTTTATGTTGTTTGTATCGAACGAAAATACGCATTCCCTTTAATTCCTGTCCGTATTATGTCCAACCAAAGACTAAAAGCCAATAGCAACTCGAACTCGATTAAATGGCCTGCTATCTCGTCGTCATCAAGAGAACGTGAAGAAGCTCTTACCTTATTCTCTATGGATGAACACATTTTATTGTATACATACATACATAACCACTCTAATTGCCGCTGATTTCGCGAAAGTCAATTGCAGGACAGTTGTGGAAATTTGGGTAATATTGAATTGACCAGAAGATACTAAATGAGTCTCTAATGATTCGAAATGTTTTATTGATTTATGAGCACTTTTTAATTTATAGATTGTCTTTAATTATTACAGAGTGTCTTGAATGACTGTAGCTACGAAATTTTTATATTTTGAAGTCTTGTGGAAATTTTTATTTAAAATGGAATAAACTTACCATTGTATTTAACATGTTTCGGCAGACGCACTAAAGCAATGTCATCCTTCAGTCTTCGTGGATTCCAAGTGGGGAAAATAATAAAATCTTTGTGATGAACCATCATACGAATTTGTCCAGGCTCTTCGGCATTTTTGATATCATGTGCTCCTAGAAACACCAAAGCCCGTGTAGCCCTTAGTCCGGAAAACAAAACAGAGAATTGGAATTATTTTGAAAGCAGACCACAGAATTAAAGCGGGCCACAGACTGGCCAGCATTCATGAGTTTGAGTATGGTCGATATGTTTTATGTTGCTTATCAAAACTGCATTCGTTTTCCAACATGCGAACACCATCGATATCATTATTAGTTGGTATCGCAAATGAAGGTAAAACGACAATAAATGCCACCGATAACCGATGCTCATGTTCATGATTGACTAATGTGTGCTCCGCTTTAAATTCAGTAGTAGTATCCAAACCTACATATCCACACAATGAGCCGCTGTTAGTACGAATTCAGGCGATATCAATGAACCACCACACCAATACAGACCCTTGGGACGCTGCAGCAAAAAACCCACCTGATAGGGGAAACCTTCCTGTTTAGCTTCACTGCCTCCGAATATGCGATTCATGGCCTCTTTCGTAATCTCGCCATCGGTCATGGGTTCCGTTTCCAAGTTTAACACGAGTGGCTCATCCTCGAAGTCATTATCATTATTTAAATTGGGCAGTGGCAACGGATTCATGGCCACCAAATACATTGGCTTCACGCTGTTCCATTCTATGGCCAGTGCAGTACACTGGATAAGGAACGCTACATAGTAATAGATGCCAATTGTGAAAAATAACCAAACACGTTTCGGCATGACAAACTCAAAGAGGGGGAGGGTTGATATACAGATTTAGATCAGCTTAATTATGGCGATAATTTCGAAGACTATTTCGGGTTAATTGTCTTGTATCACAAACTCATTCTGAGCCGTTAATCGGCCATTAATCGCTTATCGAGTTTTTAGTTCATATATCTTTGATAAATGTTTTTATTTTTTTATTTTCTTTTCGATTTATTAACTTAATAATTGTTAGGCACGCGCGTTTTCGAACAACTAAAGCGCCACCAACCTGTGGCATTCGCTTTTATAAAATTTCGCAGAGGTCTGGTGTCTGTGTCTCTGCTTGTGTCTAGTGCGACCGTATCACGGGGCCCTGCGCACACGCTCAAGGTGTGCTTTCTTAATTAACTTCTCGTATTGTTGGCGCATTAACTATGCGGCTTTTCCATTCCATTTGGCTGAATTAAGCGTTCGTTCGACATGTTGCATCATCGACAAGTGCTGTTGTAGTAGACAGGCCAGTGGGTAGTCATAGTCCGAGTAGTGAGTGTGCCACAATCGCTCAAACCCATGCAATCCAATGGAGTGGTTGGTTTGTTAGTTTGGTTGATCGGCAACTGCTGTGTAGTACTAAGTATGCGCCATATCATTTTGCGTGTTGCCTGTCCATTGAGTAATTGTGAGAAAACAATGCTTTTTCTCACAATTTTCACACAACACCACCCCAAATGTGCTGCAACTGCTACAGTTAATATTACGGAGCCGGGTATTTGTCTGCAATTGAGCGTTCATAATGAAATTTACATACCAACCGCATTATCCACCACTTATCGCGGTAAATATTTCATCAGTTATCTTAGTTGCCAGCTAATTATTCTTACATACCTCTTAATTGATTATTGTATTCTATTCTGCATTTGAAATTGCGTTCATAACGTACGATTGATTCATAATAAAGTACGCATGTAATTTTTGAATTTTAACACTTTATGTTATGCAGACGTTTTTAGCATTTATGTTATAATTTATGTAATTGTACAAGTAACATACAATACAGTATTGTGCAAAATAATAGCAATCAATAAACAAAACACTTTTTATACAGGAAAGCAGAATAATATCTCCTGATCTACTATAGATAGGATTCTCAGCATACCTAGTTCTGAAGACTCTCGGTAGTACCTATACGAGGGTTACCATTTTTACTTCTACCTTGGCAGTTTTTAGTATTGCCAAGTGCATTGTGGCAACACCTGTGGAAAGTATTAGTTTTTAGATTAACGGTACTCAGAACTGAATACTTGCGCGCGGATTATTTCTGATTTTGCCAGTGCCTCGAAAAATCCATTCCAGTCAATAAACAGAATTACTTACTTACTTTTACTTATCCGATCTCTAACAACCTCGACCAGTTTCGCTGCAGGGATTCGTCATCCTGATCCCTCCAGCGGAGTCTTGGTCTTCCTATTTTTCGTCTTCCTTCGAGTTCGGTTTCGAAAACCCTTCGTGTTGGTTCGCCTTCAGCCATTCTACTGGCATGGCCTGGCCAGCGCAATCGTGTTGTTTTGATCCGCTTAACTATGTCAATGTCGGGATATAGGTCATACAGCTCATGGTTCATGTGTCGCCGATACTCGCCGTTGTGCACTATATTTCGGAGTATTTTTCTCTCGAAGACTCCTACAAATGTTTCGACTGCTTGCGATAAGAACCAGAATTCTGCTCCATCAAGCAAGACAGGTTGTGTGAGAGTCTGGTATAGATGGACTTTGCTACTAGAGAGATGGCGTTATCTCTAAAGTGCTTACTTAGCCCAAAATAACAGCTATTCGCAAGCACAATTCTCCGCTTGATCACAAGGCTGAAGTTGTTGTTGCAATCCTACGTATATAATTTCATCCACCACCTCGAAATTATAACGGTTATCCACGTTCACGCATTGGTATAAATGTGTGCAGGCCCTGCTCGTTGAAACCATTAATTTTGTCTTGTCCTCATTACTGTCAGACCCACTTTTGCCGACTCCTTCTCAATTGTCGAAAACATCCCAGTAACGTCTCTACTTGTGCGCCCAATGATATCTACATATATCATCAGCATACGCGAGCAGCATGTAACTTTTGCTGCTGATGGTTGAGATGTTAAAGAGATCGCACCATAGCGTGTCGCCTTGCCTGAGGCCTCGCTTATTTTCAAAGGGTGCAGGAAGATCCACTTTCCACTTACCAACTTTCACTACGGATTTGGTGTTCGTCAAGGTCATTCTGCAAAGGTAGAGTTTCTTCCGTATCGGGCTATCGAAGGCGGCTTTATAATCGACAAATAGTTGATAAGCGTCGATTTTTTTTTCATGGGTCTTCTCCAGCATTTGGCGTAGCGTGAAAATCTGGTCAGTTGTCGATTTTCCAGGCCTAAAGCCATCTGGTATGGTCCAGTTAAAAATAAATAAATAAATGGTTTCCCATTACATCCCATGAAGGGACCGGGGAGAACTTCTCACAATCACTGAGCTGTGCGCTTTCCAGTTTTCACTCACTGATTGGGACCTACAGTTTTGCACCGATTCCGAACGGTATTTTGAGAAGCTTTATCATGGCTATATACTCGATAGTGTCGCCGTCACTATGCGAGGTGACCGTCGCCGAAAGAAATTTTTTTTGAAGGTGGTCAGAGCAGGATTCGAACCCAGGATCTCATGTACAAGAGCCGCGCACACTAACCATTGCACCACCGACGGCCAGTTAGGTCAGCGATAATTTGTTTTAGTCTTTCCCACATTATATTTGATAGAACCTTATATGCTATGGATAAAACTCTTATTACACGGTGCACTCACAGAAAAATGCGGTTGAGACAACCGAATTACCCGTAACCTCATTGGAGGTTGACACAATCTCATTGGAGGTTGACACAACGTCATTGGAGGTTGCAAGAACCTCATTAGAGGTTGACACAACATCATTAGAGGTTGACACAACCTCATCAGAGGTTGTCGCAACCTCATTAGAGGTTGTCACAGCCGAATTAGAGGTTGTTACAACCGAATTTAGATATTTTCACAAATGAATTTTGAAATTTGTTTTAATTATTAACTGATGATTTATTTTCAAGAATTCATATAAAAAACTTACAAAAGGAGAAAAACAAGTCATTTATATAGGGTAATCTTTACGGTAATACATTTGATATACCTGTCACTTGTGACTTTTTTTAAGTCCCGAACATCACAGCCATCGCACCAATTCTGACGTGTAGTATATGTTGGTTTACCTAAACTGTTTTATATACAGACAACTGCAGCACATATCAAATGCCCGACCTTGAAAAATTTCAAAACAGTTGATATTTTATTGGACATTTTCTGAAAAAAATGCGCTTTAAGACAAACTATAATTACAATATTTGTTAATAACTACAAAAAAATCTTGATATTGATATAATATTTCTATGTATAATTTTAAACGTCAGGTTGGAAATGCATAGAATTATATTGTGGTAACCGAATTGAAAATTAATTCGGTTGTACCTACAGAATTCATTACAAATTTGGTTACAACAACCGAATTTGCCATCAATTGCAACTGACTAAAGGCTAAATTCGGTTATTGCGACCGAATTGATACCAAATTCGGTAGTTAGAACCGAATTGATGACAAATTCGGTTGTTACAACTGAATTGGTGCCACATTCGGCTACTCCAACCGAATTTAGTATCAATTTCGGTTGTTGGATCCGAATTAATTCCAAATTCGGTTGCTCCAACCCAATTTTTTTAGTAAATTTAGTTGACAGAACGAATATAATTGAAAATTCAGTTGTCACAACCGAATCGATTATGAAACGAGGTTGCTTCAACCGAATTTCAGTTGTGGAGACTAAATTCGGTTATGGCAACCTCAATTCGGTTATAGCAACCGACATTCGGTGGCAACATCCGAATTTACGGTTGGTACAACCTCTTTTCAAACAATTAGTTCTCTGGGTGTAGTTGGCACAGAGACTCGGGTCACATTTTTTTTAAATATAGCACATAGCACTCTGCGACTCTAATCGCCGGGCATGCATTCATCTAACCAAATTTTTCTAATAAGCTGATGCATGCACCTCATCAGCCCATCGCCGCCAACCTTAAACAGCTCCGCCGGCAATCCATCGGCTCCTGCGGCTTTGCTGTTTTTAGACCGGGTAATAGCTGTTCTGACTTCGTCTTGGTTAAGAGGGGGCAATCGAAGTCGTCGCCCAAATTGTGACCGATTGTCTCATTGTCATTGGATACTTCAGGTACGAGTAGAGTGGAGAAATGATCTCTCCATATTCCCAACATACTCTGCACATCTCCGATGAGATTTCCGTCCTTGCCTTTGCAGAAGGGGGCCCTGAACCATATCCATTAGTCCAGTTTTTGACTTTTTGGTAGAATTTTCGGGCGTCGTTCTTCCTTCTGTTTGATTCAATTTTCTCACACTCGCGCTTTCTCCACTGCAATGCTACACTCTTCATCGTACCATGGTTTGCTGTGAAGCGGTTTTTCAAAAACAAATAGGTTGTCGCGGCAGTTTTTATAGAGTCGGAAATGGGTTTCCACAGCGCTTCAGGATCGTCATCGGGAGGGGGTTGGGTTCTGTTGCAAAAGTTGCGAGAGCTTCCTTGAGTTGGCTGTGGATACCTCTGGTAATTTCAGCTTTCCGATGTGTAGCTTTCTCTGCGTCTGATTTCGTACGATTTTTACGAATAAACAGAATTAACTCGTGAATTTTTAACAATCTTCGACGTGGATTATAATGAGAAGAGTGCATTGATGAACTTAAATCTTTATATGCCGTTGATGCACCATCCTACAGTATTGTGGAAACTGGTAGTATGAATTTAATTGGGACCGACGTTAGCTTCAAACCACATTTCATTCCGGTACTCCAAGTTCGGTTGTGGTCCCTGGTATTCAAAGATCGTCATGTGATATATCAAGAGATAGCGGCAACCTTGTGCATTACTTCCACTCTCATACATTCAACACTGCATAAGCAATTGACCGCGAAAAAAATTGCTTGCGATGGATTCCACTACTGTCTATTGGGGCAAGAAAATGTTGGAAAAATGCAATGGGGTACTTCCCGACAGGCGACGAATAATGGATCAATGGCATATGAACCTGTGACTAAATAGCAATCGCCTATATTGCTCTTCCAAGACGAGCTAAATCTAACAAAAATTGTTCGCGCACGAAGCACTTCAAAGCAAATGGTGGCCTGCCTCATCAGCTTAACTGTCGACAGTTGCGTTGGAGCACCGTAGGGGGGTCAAGTATGAATGGATAGAAGTTTTTTTTAAACTAACGAACCCCCAAAAGAAGGATCATTAAACAGCACGATAATGCTAGCTCTCACACATCGCACAAATTCAATATCTTTTGATCATGTAAACATTGTGTGGCCGCCGGTGGTGCAATGGTTAGTGTGCGCGGCTCTTGTACATGAGATCCTGGGTTCGATCCCTGCTCTGACCACCTTAAAAAAAAAATTCTTTCGGCGGCGGTCACCTCGCATAGTGACGGCGACACTATCGAGTATATAGCCATGAAAAAGCTTCTCAAAATACCGTTCGGAATCGGTGTAAAACTGTAGGTCCCAATCAGTGAGTGAAAACTGGAAAGCGCACAGCTCAGTGATTGTGAGAAGTTCTCCCCGGTCCCTTCATGGGATGTAATGGGAAACCATTTATTTTTTTATTTAAACATTTTTAAGTTCTGTATAAAACCAATTGTAGGCAACAGGTCAAGGATTGTTTGGAGGTAAGAAATGGTTTGAATGAAGGGACCGGGGAGAACTTCTCACAATCACTGAGCTGTGCGCTTTCCGGTTTTCACTCACTGAGGTACTAAAATTAAAAATCGGATAATCCGGTATATTTTAGAAAATATTCCAAAGTGAACTACGTTTCTTATTTTTCGATTTTAAAGAAAATAAAGTCTGTTTTTTTTTAATTTATGTTTTTCAAAAATATTTTGACGTATTTGTTTATAATACGTACAAAAACAATTTCCGGATATTGAAAATCGAAAAAATTTTTGTTTCTCCGATTTTATTGAAGTGTATCTCATACAGTGTTGGAGATATTGCTCTCAAATTTCCTTCAACAAAAATATTACTTTCTTGGCTTCAAGACGACGACTAACTATTGTTTATAGCTAATATAGTTTGGTTGTGTAAATATTTCAAAAATATCGTTTTTGAAAAAATTTCGACTTTGGATCAAGATAAGTTTTGTGGGTCAGAAGCCTTCAATGAATATAAATTCTAAATCTTTATGTGTTCCCCAATTTCTTAGGTTCGACATATTGCATCCTGGTCAACGTCTGATCCATAATGGGCGGCTGCAATCAAATATTCTGGCAGTAGGTAAAATTCAAAAACCCGATGGAATGGGTTTGCCTCCCGCCACCGTTCATAATGGCAGTGAAAATACAAGAACGAAACAGAAAACATAAAAAACGCCTATTTGTTGACGACCCCCGCAAAAGTTATAAGCACCACGATTTACGGATATGCATCTGGAATGTGAGAACTCTATATTGATCCGGAGCAAGCAGCCAATTGGCAGATGCCCAAAAAGAAACTGCGACATATACTACAGTTGTCATGAGAAAAAACATGAATTTGGTTGCAGATTTGTAGTTGGAAAAAGACTCTAGGTTCAATCAGCATAAAATGGAAATATTTTTATGTTTCCCTAATTTGTGTGCATACCCCGACAGGAGAGAAAGATGATTATGTCAAAGACATATTCTATGAGCTTCTACATGAAACGTGATTAAGTAGAGCGAAAATCGTACGGAACCAGACGCAGAGAAAGCTAGATATCGGAAAGCTGCAATTACCAGAGGTAGCCAAAGTCTACTCAAGGAAGCTCAAGCAACTTTTGGCATAGAACCCACCCCCTCCCGATGATGATCCTGAAGCGCAGTGGAAACCCATTTCCGACTCTATAAAAACTGCCGCAACAACCGTACTCGGGTTTGAAAAACCGGTTCGCAGCAAACCATTGTACGATGAAGAGTGTCGCATTGCAAATGGTGATAAGAACGCTGCACGCATGGCAATGCTTCAGTCAATTGCAACGCGAGCTGCGACTGAGCGGTATAGGATGAAAAAGAATGAGGTAAACCGTTTCTTTAGGCGTAAGAAACGGCAGTGGACAAAGCATGAGAGTGAGAAAATTTAGACACACAGAAGAAAAGAACGAAGTCCGAAAATTCTATCGAAAAGTCAAAAACGGAACTAATGGACATGGTTCAGGGCCCCCTTCTGTAAAGACAAGGACGGAAATCTCATCTCATACGGAGAGATCATTTCTCTGCGCTATTGGTACCTGAGATATCCAATGACGAGACTATCGATCATAATTTGGACACCGGTGTCGATTGCCCCCCTCCTAATCCAGACGACGTCAGAACAGCTATTGCCCGGCTTAAGAACAATAAAGCCGCAGGAGCCGATGGAGCTGTTTAAGGCTGGCGGCAATGAGCTGATAAGGTGCATGCATTAGCTCATTAGCAAAATTTGGTTAGATGAATGCATGCCCGGCGATTGGAGTCTCAGTGTACTATGCACCATATTTAAAAAAGGTGACCCGAGTCTCGGTGCCAACTACCGTGGAATGAACCTTTTACACATAGCATATAAGGTTATATCAAGTATAATGTGCGAAAGACAAAAACCAATTCTTGCAGGCCTGATTGGACCATACCAGTGTGGCTTTGGGCCTGGAAAATTGAGAACTGACCAGATTATCACGCTACGCCAAATACTGGAGAAGACCCACGAAAAACAAATCTACACCTATAATATATTTGTCGATTATAAGGCGACCTTCGATAGGCCGATACGGAAGAAACTCTACGAAGCGATGTCTGAGCTTGGTATTCCTGCAAAACTCGTACTCCTTTGCAGGATGACCTTGCCGAACACCAAATCCGCAGTGAAAGTTGGTAAAGATCTTACCGAACCTTTTGAAACTAAGCGCGGCCTCAGGCAAGGTGACACCCTATTGTGTAATATCTTTGACGTCTTAATGGAAATCATTATGAGAAAAGCAGCAATCAATCTGAATAAAACCATCAGCAGCAAAAGTCACATGCTGCTCGCGTCTGCTGATGATATAGATATCATTGGGTGCACAATGAGAGAAGTTGCTGCGGTGTTTTTGAGAATTGAGAAGGGTCTGACATTAAATGAGGACAAGACAAAATTAATGATTTCAACAAGCAGGGGCTACACGCGATTAAACCAAAGCGTGAACGTTGATAACCGTTATAATTTCGAGGTGGTAGACGAATTTATATACCTCGGATCTGCCGTAAACAAAAACAACAACGTCAGCCTTGAAATCAAGCGGAGAATTGTGCTTTCGAATAGATGTTATTTTGAGCTAAGCAAGCACTTTATAGATAAAGCCCTCTCTCGATTAACAAAAGTCCAACTATACCAGACTCTCATACAACCTGTCGTGCTTTATGGCGCAGAATCCTGGGTCTTATCGCAAGCAGACGAAACATCTGTAGGAGTCTTCGAGAGAAAAATACTCCGAAATATAGTGCACAACGGCGAGTATCGGCGACACATGAACCATGAACTATAGCCCGACATTGACATAGTTAAGCGGTTCAAGATAACGCGATTGCGCTGGCTAGGCAATGTAAGGAGAATGGAGGAAGACGAACCATAACTCGAAGGAAGACGAAAAATAGGAATACCAAGACTCCGATGGAGGGATCAGGTTGACGAATCCCTGAGTACACTTGGTATTGCCAACTGGAGGGATAATGCAAAAGATCAAACTGGTTGGCGATAAGATCCCTGACCCCCCGGGGGTGTTCGAGACCGGTTGAGGAACTAAATAAGTGAGCAGTTTAAGAACAAAGCGCTCTCTTTACATACAAAAGTCCAGCTAAACCAGACTCTCATTTTACTTGTCCGGGCATATGGCTCCGAAACTTGGGTCATATCGCAAGCGGATGGAAAACACCTTCGAGTATTCTTGGTTATTTAACCAAGAGCTATATCATTTGTATTCTGACCTGGACATAGCTAGGAGGATCAGATTGTGCCAATTGCATTGGCTGGGCCATGTTATCAGAATGGATGAAGATGAGCCCGCGCGAAAGGTTTTCGATGACGTACCAGATGGCAATGGGAAAAGAGAACGACCAAGCCTCCGATGGAAAGACCAGGCCGAAGAAACTCTCCGTATCCTTGGTGTTACTAACTGGCGAAAAATGGAGAAGGATAGAACCAGTTGGAGAAATATGTTAAAATTTGTTGAATTTGTTTATTTAATTAATGTGTGTACGACATCTGACCTCATGAGGTTGTAAAATGGGCAATAAAAGTAAAGTTTATATGATTGGTTAACGATTATTATTTTGTTTTTATTATACAATTGTTATTTATTTTTGATCTTTATTATAAATAAAATTACAATAAATCTCGTCTTAAATCGCATCTTTACGTTTATAAAAATGCATTTGTTGTCAAAACTGCAATGTTGCTTTTAATGGAAAAGTTTTGAAATCATAGACTAACGATCCACTTAGTCTTGACGGTTGACGTTCTGCTCAATATTGCGCGGTTAATTATGACGGTTAGACGGTAGAAAGACAAAACAAAACAACAACAAAAAACTGATCGAAGAGCATTTGTACAAAATATAATTTGTATAATGTGTTAAAAAGTGATTGTGTCAAATAAAAAAATTAAAAATATGTAGAAAGAAAATTATGGTTGCCGTGTAATTGTGTATTGCTGCGCACAAAATGTCGAAGTAAAAGCAATAACAATAACAGCTGATCGATCTTGACGGCTGATGGTTAATTCTGCAACCTGTAGAAGTCTACCGTTGTTAACCGTCAATTTTAGTTGTCTCTCTCTAACACATGCAAAATGCAACCCCAACTCAAACAGCTGATCGCTTACCGTCAACCGTCAAGACTAATTGGACCTTAATACATACATAGATACTTTTATTCAACTCAATAAATTAAACGTCATAGGTACGGTGGAAAGTAAACATTGGATGGTGGAAAACATGGGTTCAATAATACCAGATAGAGGCAATAGTAAATAACGTCCAACAAAGGCACAACAACTGAATTTCGTGTTTTTGTGGCAAACTAGTTGTGTTAAATACAATACAAATGTATACCAACGATAAAAGTCAACAAAAAAGTGCAAAATACATTTAAATTTTTCAGTTCTACACCAAAATGACATGAAAAAGTTAAGTGCATATATTTTGTAACTCCACCTGGTGTAAGTTAATTTTAAATTTAATTACTCTCATTTCCACAAACCTACAACCATGGTAAAATAAGTAAGGTAAACGCAGTAGGAATTGCTACAACAAAAACAGGCATTATGTTTTTTTTTTTTGGTGTCCATAATCTGTCAAATTTTCTACATGTGTGTATCTCTTGCAAAAGAAAACAAAAAGGTACAAAAACAAAATACATGTGAATTTGACCGAAGAGAAACACCTAAGCAAGAAAAATGTTCAAATCAGCTGTTCTAACGAGTTTACCTTACTTATTTACCATGCCTACAACGAAGAGTGTGAAATGAAACGTCAGATAAGATAATAAATGTATCTATGTATGTTTTCGTCTATGGCATCTACACTTTGAATGTTGTAAATAATAAGCGTGTTTTGGTCACACCGCTTGCTTATATACTCGCTTGTTTTGTAGGAAGCACTTCGCGAAAACTTAGAGACGCAAATCATTTTCGATAAGTTTAAGAAAAATTTTTTTTTACATCTTTTACCCTTTTCAACCCTTTTTCATATTTTGGAATAAAATGACATATCGCTAAATAACAATTTTCTTTGCAACTGGTAACCAAAACACGACTAATATGTTGTAAATAATTTAAGAAATCCTTAGAAATCCACTTTTGTCACGGTCGGTTATATTTATCTTTTTGTGGAAATTGTTTTTTATATTTTTGACAATTCACAATAAGCATTTAGTATTATTACTAGTTCAACTAACAATGAGTTGCTTACAACTTAAACAATAGTTCCAAATAATTACGGCAGTTAATTTAATTTGTTATTAATCAACTGCGTATTACGCGACTAGTGAATTTTATCGGTGTATACATTTATGTGTGCATAGAAAATGTTTGTATAATTAAGCAGCATTTGTGATTATCTATAAACACCTACAAAAACACCTAGTTTGAAATTACAATTGCTATGTTTATGTCCATTACTGTCTATTGTAAATACAAATGTAACGCGCCTATATTATAAGTATATTCGATATTTATAGATGTAATAAACGAAAGAGTTAAATAAATGGAAAAAAAAGTAAGTAAGTCAGTCAATTTTATAACTTTTCACTGACTTTCAAAACCAGATCGATCACCACCTATATCCCCTCAGATGCATTTGGTCGGTCAGTCGATTGTTCGTTCGTTCGTTTGGCATATATATGTACATATGTATGTTAATTGTATGCCACCGTCTGTATGAATGAGTTATATGTATTTCTTATGATACTTAGGAAGTCGCTGCTTCTTTTTATCTAGTGTAAATTACACATTTGTTCATTTGTTACACATGAGCAATTGCCGGCAGCCGCAACAGTTTCTTCGGTTTTAAGACGGCCGTCTTCTTTTTGCATACATAATTTGAAATCTTCATCCCAAATGCGAATAGTATACTTATACAAACATATGTAGGTAGGTATCTGATATTAAGTGCATGTTCAAATAAGCACATAGAAATAACATTGACGTAAACTGTTCTCAATGTATTTTGTGATATTATACTTATATACATATGAATCAATACACGTGTAATTCTCTGCCAGAGATCCTTACCAACTTTCACTGCGAATTAGGATATCTCTGGATATCTCGTCAAGGTTATCCTGCAAAGGCGTATTAGTTTTGCATGAATATCAAGTTCAGACATTGCTTCGTAGCGTTTCTCCCGTATCGGGCTATCGAAGACCGCCTTATTATCGACAAATAGACGATAGGTGTCGATTTGTTTTTCGTCGGTCTTCTCCAGGATTTGGCGTAGCATGAAAATCTGGTCAGTTGTTGAAATTGCAGGCCTAAAGCCACACTGGTATGGTCCAATCAGGTCAGCGATAATTGCTTTTAGTCTTTCGCACATTATACTTGATAGTACCTTATATGCTATGGATAAAAAGCTTATTTCACGGTAGTTGCCACAGAGACTCGGGTCACCTATTTTAAATATGGACTGAGACTCCAATCGCCGGGCATGCATTCGCCTAACCAAATTTTGCTAATGAGATGATGCATGCACCGCCATAATCGCAGCCAGCCTTAAACAGTTTCGCCCATAGAGTAATATACATAGAGTCTGCAACAGCTGTTTTTCTTGGATCGGAAACCAAGAAAAGTCACTGGTACAGTTTGAGCAAGAGTTATACAGACTTTGCAATCCATGCAGAATGAGAAAATTCTTTATTTTAATAAATTTGTGTTTTAATTGGAATCTCTATAAATAATTTTACACCAACACTTCATTACATTTTGCTTTATTTCACTTGTTATCCATTTTCTTCTGGATTTAATTTTCACAAAAATACTCTCAGTTGATGAGTTTTGAACTTTTGGTTCAATACACAAAGGCAAATGTGTGAAAACGCATTAAGCAACCCTACATACTTCCAGTCATCTATCGCTATTTCTCTTTCTTACTTTATTCTGCATGATTTCCCAACTCTAAGGTAGATCAGCTGTGGCATAGAACCCCCCTGGTTTCGCCATTAATTCATCGGCTTCTGCGGCTTTGTTGTCTTACCCAGGGCAATGGCTGAATCGATGTTATCTCCTCTGATCACTCGTACGTCCATTACACTGAATGAGTGCCTACCATCAATTACCACGTGATCAATTTGGTTCTTCGATCTTTGATCAGGGACACCCAAGTAGCCTTGTGGATGTCTTTATGCTGGAATCTTGTACCGGTCATACGTTTCCTATAGGCGCGCATAGAATATGTCTTTGGCATCATTATCTTTCTTTTCTGTCGGGGCATGCACACAAATTAAGAAAATATAAAAATATTTTGTTTTATTATTATTCGATACGTTTAAATCCGCAACCAACTTCGTGTTTTTCTCATGGCAACTGTAGTATATGTCAAAGTTTTTTCTCCTTATGCAGCCATGTCCTTTGCATCGCATTTCCTGTGAAGCAGTATTGTCAGCATTATAACTTTCGTGAACATCTGCCAATTGGATACTTGCACCGGATCTATATAGATTTCTCACATTTCAAGTGCAATCGTGGTCCTTATAACGTTTGCGAGGTCGTCAACAAATAGGGGTTGGTTATGTTTTATTTTTGTTTCCTTATATTCACTGCCATTATGAACGGTGGAAGGAGGCAAACCCAGTCCACCGAGAGTTTGCATTTCACCTACTGCTACTACCTAACCGTCTTGGTTGGGTTCACCCCAAGATCATTATCCGAAGCATGTTGCAGTATGTTTCTAAGAGTACTTGAAAACTTGCCACGCCATTTGCGTTGGCAAAATCCTTAACATTCACTTTCTCCAGAGAGAGAAGAATACTGTTCATGGAGAGATTCCATAGGTCCGTGGACCCTAACCTCTTTGTAAGAAGGTTATTAACAAACAAACTGATATTGCTGTCAACCCCCAGAGTCGTGTTTGCCGCAGTTACTGAAACCGAAATAACATTGTTAAAGGCTCCCTCTATGTCTAAGAAAGCTGCCATTGTATATTCTTTAACAGTGACTGAACATTCTATAAAGCTGACCAGAACATGCACAGCGGTTTCGGTAGAACGCAAAAGCTACTAATATATCGATGATCAGAATAGCTATAAACGTGGAAAACTTTCCATTCAGGTATTCTATTGTCTATACTCTCAGAGAAAAGGGTTACATCAGGTACACATTGTCTTCTTTTACAAATCACAAGGCTCTGCTCATAATAGAATCCACAAGTAACTCACCTCTTTCGTTTATGTCCGTGCTTTCCCTAATGTGATGATGAGTATTGGCATCGCTACACACTATCAGGTTCTTGCTCTTTCTTTCGTCGCTTTCGCCAGTGACTTTAAGACACAGAGTGACGCTTCTGGGTCATGAGCTATGTATATATACCGAGGCCAACCAATAGTGGGAGTTTCTTAACTCCACGTTGGCTGATACTACATCTTCGCTACAGAAAGAGAGGAAAAAATAAATATTAAGATTGCTCCTGGCAAGTATACAGGCCCTTTGTTTTTCACTACCTGTACGTTAAAGCAGTTTAAACCGAGGCGTTCTAAGACCAAGACCCATATCCCCACACGCCCATGGTTCCTGGATTAGGACCAGATCAATTTTTTCTTGCGACAGGAGGACTTTTAGAGCGGGAGAAGCAGCTTTAGAGTGGTGGAGTTTAATTTGCAGAAGCCGGTCAGGTTTTGTCACCACCGTTACATCCGCATCGTCGTCGGTATCGCCAAACAGCTCATCTTCAAGTGACTTATCCGGTCCCATGATCCAAGCCCATCGGAAATGGAAGAAACGCTATTATCACCCAGGTGCATCTCTGAGACATGCGACAAATCAGGTTTCGCTAAGGAAACTTCGACTGAATGCGTATGAGACCCGGTCACCTGACTTGACGAGGTGATACAGAGACTCAGCATTCAGTATAAAAACTGCATGCCTGCGGTCCCCATCTACATCGTGCATTGGATAGTATTGCCGGAATCCATGCGTGGGCCCTGGGCCGAGACAGAATGTCGTATATTTTGGCAAAATGCAGTGCCGCATCCAGCCATATTTCACCTATTTTCCGTCGCTGAAGCGAATTAATTGTATGCAGCCTTGATACGTGGACACAGTCAGGAGATGGACCCGATAACTCCTAAGAATATTAGAGTATACCGAGTATAGTCCATTTTCCACGGCACTCCATTTGTCTTTAGGAATGTTGACGTCTTCATTTTCCCTATCGATGACCGCTAGTACCAAGACGTCCTTAGCGACGTGAGCAAAGGATCTCGGACCAGCGTTTCCACTAATCACTTTGGTCATCAGGCGAGCGCAGCCTTTTGTACCTTGGAATTGGACGTAGTATCCTGTTTTTAACCCATACTGCGCATTTAAAAGATTAACTCTGTTTATAATTCAGCGTCGAAGGGTCAACCTTGGCAAAACTCTCAATGATTCTGAGAGAAAGGCGCCGATCGTTGTACCTCTTCTTTGAAAAACGGCAGTGTTTACTATCAGAAACCGAAGTACCTGAACTGTTGTCAGGCACAGGTTTCGTTCTTGTTTGAAGGACGGGAGTGCTTACAGTACAACCGCCTTGCAAGAAGTTGGATCACCCGGCCCGTTGTCAGACATAGGTTTCGATCAATGTGTGTCCGAAGTCATCGTCGTCGTTTTCGTTTTTGTCGTCCTACCGTTTTCCTCGGATATCGGAACTTCTCGAATCCCGGCATTTGTGGCGTCGATATCCCTGGATCCCGCTTAATTTTATTCGGGATCCCACTTATTTTGATCGTGTTACTATAAATTGAGCTGGTGTCAGACATATTTCCATACATGGGAAAATTAACTATATGCCAACTATAATTTGTCGGCGCACACATCTAGAAATACGCCGCTGACTTAGATCGGCTGAAATTCATTCTTCGATGTATTTTTTGGTCGACATAGAAATCTTTTTTTCCAAGCCATACTTCAACTTATGTCCCTTTCTAATTAAAGCCCCCTATTAAGTGTCTCCGAAATTTTCGTTGCCCTAAGGAGTACGTGTATGAAAAATAGAAGAAATTTTCATGAACCTAAACTGTCACTCACGTTTCATTTGCCTGGTACTCAACTATTTGCGAAAATTGCATAAGCAAAAACAATAACAGGGTTGTTACTTCAAAGTTATTTCGTACGGAAACAATTAGTTGATAATAGTTTGGGACCGGATTTTCGACATTTTGATAATTTTATCAAACTACTACATGAGTTAAAAATAAAATGGACTACGAAAAGGGATTGTTAATGTACTATGGTAAGGAAACCCCGCTAGCGGCTGACGATTTGGCGCTAGAATATAATTTAATGGCGGCGCTCTCACGGAACCTCTCAATTGAGAGAATGAAGTTGCAACATTTCCATAAAAGTCATAAGAGCAACCAACTCATGCAAGCGGTGTTACATGTGGTTATAAAAGAAATAATTTAGACAAGAGTCTCTCTCTCCCATCTCGCTTAGATGGCAGAGATTTTTTTCATCGTCATCGTAAGCGTGTTTGGTTCTGTTTAGAATATACAGCGACAAGAGTACGAGCCCCACAATTCGATATATCTGTGATTAAAGTTTTAATCAATATATGATCGTTTTTACCAGTTTGGCAGTTTGTGTAACTTCCTATAATAAACGGAAAAATTCAGGTTGAGTTGGTACTGGAGGATTTTCGATCGATACCAATTCACATATGTAAATTCCAAATAAAGTTGGTATATTGATGATGCATCTGATGATGAACTTGTCACGGAGTTTGAAACTAGTCATGACAGTGAATGTGCTTTCCTGAATTATCTATTATTCCAACGAAAACCAACCAATTATTCATTTAGAAAAATTATTCAAACCTTGAATGCTTGTACCATAGAGTACTGACGTATAGCGCTGTCATTGTTCTCATCTGACATTTCCTTTCAGACTATTCGTGGTGCGGTCGGTGCGATAGAGAGTTATTTGACGTAAATTGGCTTACACCAGGTGGAATTGCAAAAATTGTTTACTTACATTTTCATGTAGTTTTGATGAAAAACTGTGAAATTTAAACGTATTTTGGACTTTTTTTTGATATATTTTATTGTTAGTATATATTTGTGGCGTATTTACACAAAAATTGTAACGCACAAATTGAAATGCCGTTGCTGATTTATTGTTGGATGGTCTGAGCCATTGCCACTATCTGATATTATTAAAGCAATACTTTGCAACATCCAACCGCCCATCTGCAACACACCAAATGTCTGTCAATTTACTGAGAGAGTTGACTACTCTATACGTTATTACTCTATGGAATTGTTACTCCTTTTTAGTTCTCTTTTACAAGGGTCGCCAAATTGCGCACATCTTCTGGTCGTCTAATTCTGTATCGTATTTGAGAAAAAGACACAGCGATAGTTAGAGTTAGAGTAAAATTATTTAAAGATATTGCAATTAAACCACAAACTTATTAATATATGTAAATATATTTCTCATTCTGCATGGGTTACCAAGTTTCTGTAACTCTTACTCCAACTTTTCCATTGACTTTTCTTAATTTCTGGTCCAAGAAAAACAGCTGTTGAAGACTCTGTATATTACTCTATGGATCAGCTGTTCAGGGAAACCCCGTGTTAAATACTGGCAAGGGTTTTTGCAAAGAGTACCGATGAGACAGCTGATCAATTAAGTACTTGGATAACTTATAGCAAAGATGCTTTCAAAGATGAAACGGTGATAGGTGTCTGGGTTGCGGTGTGCGAGTTTCATACTTTTGCAGCCTCGTGTCGTGTATATAAACTGGGAGAAAATTATGCCAATTAAATCCATTAAAAAGTGTAATGAAGTGATAGAGTACAAATATTATGTTTTTAATAATTGTCCGGTTTTCTATGAAAAAGTAAATTTTAACAGAAATATTGAAATTGATCATTATGGTGGATGGTTGGGAATATAGCTATTTCAATGCCCACCAAGGCATATCTCTTTTCCACAAGTATTTAGGTATATCATCACACATTATAGGAATAAACAAATCTCAAGTAAGCGAGAATTGTCTAAACTCCTACTTGTGCGAAAACATCCACAACAATACTTTGCCATAACAATCAATATTCACAACATTTATTTCCTATGCATGCTTTCATCGAAAGCCATTGCATAGATGTTGTTGTTTCAAAAAAGAAACAACGATTGCCATGAGATTGGCGTTTAGAGTGTACCGTCTTCAAATTTTTATCCGTTTGAGTTTATATTATATTAAACTCAAACGGATGTAAAAATTATGTAAAATGTAAACAATTTGTCTGGTTTAAATTAGGGATTTCTCTCATTCACTATCAGCCCAATTCTCAATAGCAATTTCCGGGGAGTTTTTTCCCTATTCCCTGTTCCCCTATTCTTAATAAAATCTCCCTGGAAGTTTTTTCCCTATTCCCTTATTCTAAAGGAACTTCGAAAAAGGGAAATTTTTCACCGGGAAAAAAGTAGGTATTCTAAATGTCAATAAAATGGAGAATGTGAAAACAACTTTTGGGAGTAATTCCGCCAACAAATTGCTAGGGAGTGCTGCGCAAAAATGTAAGTATTTAATATTTTCTATAAAAAATTAAATAATTAGTTTTATTTTCATCAATATTATGGCATTATTCTTCGGAATAAATTTAGTTTAGCACCAACTCTCAGATCTACACCAAAATGTCACCACCGAGAAAAGCGTCTGCACTGAGTTCAAAAGCTTTAAAAGAGGTTATCAAAGTTAGTAGAAATGAGTATCATTACAAAGGTGTTTCTAAATTCTATAAATCTGTGTATGCACATATTTATTTTTATTAATCCATTGGGGGTAAATTAAAAATACAATATTTGTTAACCTCCTTTTTTTAATAAACATTTATTATTTCAAAAAATTGGTAGTTTTGGTAGACTCCGATAATAGACAAGACTTCTGCCTTTTTCAATGTATAATTCTCACCAATAACTCTTCATAGACCGGAGACATTTAAGTTCAAAGTTTTGAATACATTTGCCACTTTTTTCACCAAAATTAAAAAATTATTTATAAAAAATTGCGCAATTTAACACAAAAATACTATGCCAAAGTCACGAAGCGGGTGTTGGACTCGCACCAGACGAGAAAATCCCTAAGCCAAGCAGAAAGCTTAATAACACAAAAATACTATGAACTTTAATTTGAAGTTTAATATCTCCGGCCTTTGTAATGGTACTGATTCCAACTATGTCGGATAGTAAATGGCTGACTTATGCCCAATTATATATTCAAGCATTGGAGATCTATATTTCGGAAAATATGGACCAGCGACCTTTTTTTTAATTTCTTTCCGTAACGTCGAAATGAAAATAATTTTTTGAAAATCGTTAAATTTATATTTCACCTTGGCTCAGGCAGGGGGGTACAAATTCCCTCTGTACCTTAAATCGATGCGTGGCAAAGTCAGTAAAATCTCGCGATTGTTTTAAAATAATTTTTGATATTTTAATGAAAACAGGTCCTCATATTATGTTGAAAGTTTGATAACAAAACTTTAACTTTTTATATCACCGGTCTTTCAAGAGCTACTGAGCCGTATTATACCTTGAAAGAAAGCCGGAAATCTTTTCTATTACCGGTGTGTAGTAGAACAAATGTAGCAACACTACGGTGTATTTTTGAAAAATAAAGATTTTAAAGAAAAAAGTGAGGTTATAAAATCATTTTTTTTTAACTCTTCCACAATGGATTAATAAAAAGTAAAATATTTTTAACTGTTGTAATATGTACTTGTAATCGAATGAACTTTGTTTATGTTTGAATACAATCAACTAGGTTTTATGTTGTATGACTTGGAAAATTAAATTGTATAATTATTCTTTTTGTTTCTTGAGTCAGTCTGAAAAAATAATTTGAACGTTGCTGTTGAAATTTAAATAAATTTTCTTTTTCCCTTTTTTAATTAATTGCGTTGAAGTTTTAAATCCTTATTACAAAATTAACCGTATTTGTAGAGTTTAAAAGACCTTTCTAATGACATACATTTGAACAAGGTCAGAAAAGTAGTTTCAGAGATATATCCGACTATACACTCAAGCTTTGCAAGCTCATATCTCAAGAAGATGGGACGATCGTACAAAAAAAAATATATATATTTCAGCTCAGCTTAAAAATCTATATTGATGATGAAATTTCGATTCCATTCCAAGAAATGCCCCTGAACTAGGGTTAAGCCAAGTAAATATGTATGTTCCCTTATTTACTTATAAAAGTTTGCGGCAGCTCCAACGAATTCGTCGCATCGCGTAACTATCTCCTTGCAAACGTTTGTTGTTGCTTCTCCTGCTCCCAGGCCGTTCTTCTGCTGCCATTCTAAAGACTGTGGTGTACATTTTCACTTATTTTGATTATTAATTAAGTTTTATTTGCTTAAAATGATTTGCATTTAACAACCAAAACCAAACGTCATAAAGCAAAACAGCTGACTTCGAAAATTCGTACATAATTCTCTCTCCCTTATTATTCTATTCCCCGTCTGTTTAGAATAGGAGGATTTTATTTCCGGGAAAAATTAATTCCCCGGGTATTATCTCCCGGGGAGTATTCAGAATCGGGCTGTATATCTTTTCCAAGTCTTCTACGGACTTTTTTTTTATAACATAAAGCAGCTGTTGCAAATTCTTGTTAATATTACTCTGTGGTTTTTTGGTTGGGCGATAAACGTCGACTTAACTAAATTAATGGAATTTTGAATAACAGCCTTGAAGTCAATCGACTGAAATATTTCAGAAGTAATCACTTTATATAAAAACACATAAATAAGCTTCGCATGCAGAGCTAAGGAGAACTAAATTGAGACAAGAAGTTTTTTAGCTTTTATTTTCCAACGCTGTGTATTTACGCATGGATATACGTACACAGGTGCAATATGTATACACTACGTTGTTCATACATCATGTCAGCCTAGACGAGTATATCACATTTAGGCATTTATGAGGGGGATAGAGTAACGTATTGGTTGGTAACGGCTTTTTTTCATTTAAAAACTGATTTATGATATCGAATTGTTATTTAATGCCATTCGATTGTTTTTCTTCGTTGTTTAGGAAATGTTTTGAGTCTGTGCTTATTCAAGCGAGTTATTTACCCAAGTTATGTATATACTGTGTACATATACAATGTATGTACAAGTTTGCAAGTTCGTCCGCCTCAGGTTCACAAGTGGAAAAGAGTTTTAAATTAAATCCATATAACCATAAAAAGAAGAGTGAAGACTATGAGATGAACTTAACTTTCTATCGGCAAAACTTAATACAGATGGATATTATATACTTTATCAGGGTTATCTTAAATTATCGTTAAGAGAAGAAGAAGACCAACAATAAGAATTGTCATTGTCCGCAATCACAATTCAAAACATCAAAAACTTCAAAGTCACTTGCTCAGATGATGTACATGAATGTTTGTGCAATCGGATGTTAATTTTAATGAAATATAGAAAATCTTCTGATATATTGTTTTGGATTCCAATTTATTTGGTCTAGATTGGAGTGCTGGTAATTTCAGGAAAAAATCTTCAATAACTTATTTGTTAACGACACCGGAAATATCCTCAATCCAGTCCAAGTAGGAAGTGACTCGGGTGAATACACCGGGCCAGCCCTTTTCGCAGCCGAATTTAATACCGAATGATGTAGCACCGATCACATAGTTAATACCATTCTCCTTGTATACCAATGGACCGCCAGAGTCACCGTTGCAGGTGGATTTACCATCCTTAGAACTGATGCAGATCATTTGCTCAGTAATCGTGCCAAAGAAATAGGTATTGCAGGTGCTTTGCTTCATAATTGGGACTTCAATGTAACGCAGAAGTTGTGAAACACCAGTGGCAGCATCGCTATCTCTACCCCAACCAGAAGCCCAGACCATATCACCCTCATACGTGGAGTATTCGCTATTCTTCTTAGGCCATGCAGCGGGTTGAATGCGATCATTGAATTCAATGATAACGGGCAATTTGATTAGGGAGATATCATTCCTTGAAGTGTTGCTATCCCATCCGGCGTGGACAATGATGTTGCTTTTAGAGACATAAATACGACTTTGTCCCTTTTCGTTGTTGTCCTTGACGTCGATGGCACCCAAGTAAGCAGTAACACCATCGGCACCATCCGTACAATGAGCAGCAGTCAAAACCCAACGATCAGATATCAAAGTGCCACCACACCAAGCAGATTTTTTACCGAAAACCAAACTCAAGCCAACTTGATAGGGGAATTGACCCGCCTTGGCCAACTGACCGTTTGTAATGCGACCATCCATATCCTGTGAGGCCAAAGCAGGTGCCAATGGAAGACGTTGCTGAAGGCTGGATAAGGTGCCCGCCGACACAACAGCCACCAAGAGACTCAGAGAAATTATTAGGTTCATTGCGAAAATGTAGAGAATAGACTACTTATGTTTCGAACCCACATCCAAGCCTTTATATACTACCATTGGTTTCAAAAAATCGTACAACTTCTATTTATCTTATCCATTTAGCGCGTTGAAAAAATAATCCCATAGCGTTTTTTGGTTGGCTTTTCCAAAATATTTCAGACGAAAAAAATTATTATCTAAGAATTTGACAGGGGTTTTCGTTGCTATATTGATTTATGGACCCTCGCGGAGTTATTTATATGAATACCTTTCACTTTCATAACATTGCCCATATTGATATGGGATCTTATCTATGCTAAGTTTAGAAGTAGACATATTTATTCAATATTATAATCATAGTTTACTTTGGTTCGCATTGCTTTTAAATATTTGTCAAATTCGAATTGACCACATGTTTAGTTGGATACAGTATTGGGATTTTATAATTTGCATTACATTACTTACTGTAGTACAAGTTCAAAACTACTAAACAAATTCATTGTCCGAAATAACAATTCGAAACTGAATTCCCATTTGATCCGACAATACAAATGCATGATTATGCACTATGATGCCATAGAGCAATTATGGTATAGAGAAGAAAATGTACTCATGGAGTTTCTGCGCTCTCTCTCTTACTCTCGTCGTTGAATATTTCACTACACGAGCAGTTGCCTGATGATGTTATTGTATCTAACTATAGAAATTCCAACCATATTTAAATAAAATTACATAAAGTATGTAAAAAGTGTGAAATAATCAAGTTATGACGCGGGAAAGAAATGCGTTTGAGTGCATCCCGTCGACTTTTTTGGTTCTCTTCTACTAGGGTTGCCAAATTGCGCCGGTTTTTTCTTCTCTAGGTGATGCTAATTCAAAAACGCTAATTACGAGGGTTGCTACTTATTACGGGTTTTTCAATAAGAGCGCTACAAAAGTTTTTTTAAATAAAACAAAACCGGTTTTAGATACCAATGAAATTATTTATTCCTGTGAAAGTACGTTCGATGCCATTATGTATGGAACTCGATTTATTTTGCATGGCCACCACGGGCACGCTTGCAGAAGCCCAGACGCTGAACCCAATTTTCGACGGTTTTCAAGCATAAATCGGCCGATACTGCTGCAATTTCACGTTCGATATTCGTACGAAGTTCATCAATCGTCGCTGGCTTGTTGGCATATACCATAGACTTGACGTACCCCCACAGGAAATAATCTAACGGCTTCAAATCGCACGACCGAGGCGGCCAATCGACTGGGCCATTTCATGAGATAACACGTTCACCAAACTTGGTTTCCAATAAATTGATTGTGGCATTCGCTGTGTGGCTTGTGGCGCCGTCCTGTTGGAACCACATGTCCTCCAAGTCCATATTATCCAATTGGGGCGAACAATATTCGGTTATCATTGAATGGTAGCGATTCGCATTCACAGTAATGTGCCGGTCTTGATCATCACGGAAGAAGTACGGCCCAATGACGCCGCCGGCCCATAAACCGCACCAAACCGTAATTTTTTCAGGATGCAATGATGACTCATGGATAACGTGTGGATTGCTGTCTGACCAATAACGCATATTTTGCTCATTGACGAAGCCATTCAGCCAGAAATGAGCCTCATCGCTGATTGTTGAGGCCTCTTAAAGTTGGCCTCTTAAAGTTGAGGCCACTGACTCCAAATTTCGGTAGTAAATTTTAATAATTTCGACTCGTTGTTGGCTCGTATATCTTTCCATGATGAAATGGCAAACCTTACTGAAGAGAAATGTCAAAAGAGCGGGAAAAAATATGGCGTCGTTTGCTGTCCCTATCGATTTACTTTTGTAGCGTCTCTGTTGAAAAACCCTTTATTTTGGGTTCTGACAGTATTAGTGTTGCCAGATGAAAACTGGAACTTCCATTGGGAAGTTTAACATTTTTAGCATAAACATGCATAGAACGTTTTCACTCATGAATTAATTTGAATTAACCCGTGAAAATTTTCGTGCGATGATGTGTTATGATTTTCGGCGTGGATTATCGAGACAAATGTATCTCAATCAACTTGTTTCGACTTTTGGTGATGAAGCACCATGAAAAACCACTGTAAATCGCTGCTACCAAAAGTTCAGTCTCGGATGCCGTTCATTCCAAGATGCATTTCGTGAAGGTCGTCCAACTTCGGTCGTTTTTCCGGAAACCAACGATGCTGTGCGTGAACTGATAAAGAAAGACCGACATGTGACATACCGTGAGATTGAGGCATCCTTGGGCATTAGGATGACAAGCATCAATAAGATATTTCAAGTTCAGTTGGCTGTTGAAAAGATTTGTTCTCGTTGGATCCCACATAATTTGACGAATGCCCAAAAAAAGGGCTCGGGTCGATTGGAGCACAGAAATATTGAAAAAATACAACCGCGGTAACTCAAATGCCCCGGTGACGAGCCCGAAACAAAACAGCAATCGACCGTATGGGCCTTTCAAGATGAGCTAAATCCAACAAAAGTTGTTCGTGGAAGAAGCACATCGAAGCAAATGATAGCGTGTTTTTCTTCGGTATAACCGGTCATGTGGCCACCATCTGTTTGCCAACAGTGTTCGAAGAAATAAGGAAAAACAACAAGAGACGATGGATCATTTTGCATCAGGACAATGCGAACTCTCACATATCAGCTACAACAATGGGCCATTTGAGCAATCAACATGTCGAATTGAGGGGTCATCCACCGTACAGCCCTGATTTGGCCCACCAATGACTTCTTTTTACTGCGTGGTCAAGGTTTTCCGACGTCCGGAGCAGCTGTTGAAACGTTCAAAAACCATGTTTTGGATGTGTCTCAAACGGAGTGGAAAAAGTGTTTCGAAAATTGGTTAGAGTGCATGCAACAGTGTACTGATCTTCACGGAGAATATTTTGAAAAACAATGAAACCATTTCCAATGATAAATGATTGTTTTTATATTGCTGGACCCGAAATATAAATAGCAACCCTCGTATAATGAAATATAAAAATACTTTTTATAGTATATTGCTTAAAATTTATTATTTTTGGAATTAGTTTGATTGTTGGCCATTTCAGGAAAATATCATCCATAACTTATTTGTTAACAACACCGGATGTCTCCTCTATCCAGTCCAAGTAGGAAGTCACACGAGTAAATACACCGGGCCAGCCCTTTTCGCAACCCAAAGCAATACCGAATGATGTAGCACCAATCACATAGTTAACGCCATCATCCTTGTATACTAATGGACCGCCAGAATCACCATTACAGGTGGATTTACCTTCTTTACCACTGATGCAGATCTTACTCTCATTTATTGAGCCGAAGTAGTATAAATTGCAAGAGCTTTGCTTTATAATTGGCACTTCAATGTAACGGAGAAGTGATGAAACACCAGGGGCTGAATCGTTCTCCTTGCCCCAACCAGAAGCCCAGACCATATCACCCTCATACGTGGAGTATTCACCATTCTTTTTAGGCAATATAGCTGGTTGAATGCGATCGTTGAATTCAATGATAACGGGCAATTTGATTAGGGAGATATCATTACTTAATGTGTTTCTATCCCATTCGTTGTGGACGATGATGTTGCTTTTAGAGGTATAAATACGATTTTGTCCTTTTTCGTTGTCGTCCTTGATGTTGATGGCACCCAAGTAGGCAGTAACGCCATCGGCACCATCCGTACAATGAGCAGCAGTCAAAACCCAACGATCAGATATCAAAGTGCCACCACACCAAGCAGATTTTGTACCGAAAACCAAACTCAAACCAACTTGATAGGGGAATTGACCCGCCTTGGCCAACTCACCGTTGGTAATGCGACCATCCAAATCCTGTGGAGCCACAACAGGTGACAATGGAAGACGTTGCTGAAGACTGGATAAGGTTCCAGCCGACACAACAGCCACCAAGAAACTCAAACAAATTAATACGTTCATTGCGAAAATGTACACAATAGACTACTGACTTTTCCAAACCTACATCCGAGCCTTTATATACCACCGTTGCTTTCAAAAAATAATACAACTTCTATTTATCTTATCCATTTCGCGCGTTGGGAAAATAATGCCCAAGCCATTTTGCCAGTTCCCAAATATTCCATACGAAAAACTGTATTATCTACGAATTTGACAGGGGTTTACGGGTTTATATTGGTTTATTGGGCCTTACGGCCTTATTTATGTGTCTTTCATTTTGATAACTTTTGTTCATATTGATATGAGTTCTAATCAAGGACCGGAAAACGTTGTACTTTTTGTTTCCATCAGGGTTCGGAAAAGCTCGCGAGCAAAATAGAGAGCCGGCTCGGGAGCCGAAAGAATTAATAGTGGCTCCCGGCTCGCGAACTGGCTCGCAAACTTGGGAGCCGGCTCGCGGGCTGTGTACTCTGGCTTCCATCAAACAAAAATATCATAGAGGTTGAAAAAGAGTAAATATAATTTTAAATATTTTTCTTACAAATATGTTTCGCTCAATATGGAAAAAGAATAATATCGTTAGAAATAATTATCGTCACCGATGGAAAACCAATTAGAAATTCTTTTACCAGGATTGCCACTTGCATTTCCGGCTTATAGCCTTTTCACATTTACCGCGTTTCAGCTGAAACGCCGGCGTTTCGCTCTCTTGAGATCATTTCGAAACCATGGTGTTCACATTGTACTTTTTTTAACTACTGTGGTTTCATGTGACATTTCTCATTTCTGTTTTGTGTTTTCTGTGTTGACTGTAAACAACACAAACGCACATTTGTGAATAAAGAAATATAAAATAACATTGATACATACATAATGTAAACAAACAGATTTGTTTTCCCTCATTTTTCTGACATTTGCTTTGAACCAGCAATGGAAATTTTTTCAATTTACTCCTTTTTTTAACTACTATTGGAGTACAACACTGTGCTCTCTCTTATTTTTACTGTGGTTTCAAACAAACTACAGTAAAAAGAACATAATGTTTGCGTTTTTTTTGTATGGAAATAAGTGCCAATTAAAGTGTGTTTCGCTGAAATCATCGAAAGAGAGCGAAACGCCGGCGTTTCAGCTGAAACGCGGTAAATGTGAAAAGGGTATTAGGCAATTTTTGGTGTTGCCAATTGCAATTCCAAATATCGTTAGAAATATCGTAATTTTCGTCACCGACGAAAAAACCATAGCGTAATAAACATATACGGCCTTATTCATAAAAATTCATTAAATTAGCTCTAAAGCATTCATCAGTTATTGAAAGCTTAAAGATTTGACGAAGGTTTTATTAGAATAGAATCTTTTCTAATTTCTTGGCGGCGCTCTCACGAATACTCTCAATTGAGAGAATGGAGTTGCCACATTTTCACAAAAATCATAATAGCAACCAACACCTATAAATTATGATACAAAAGAAAAGGGATGAAAATGATATATTGTTAAATACAATACAATTAAAGTGAATGAAAAACTGTTAAAAGCTAGAAAAACAATTTTCCACATTAATAATAACACTGTGTGTAATTTTTTAAGTCATGGCAAAATAACCATATACGGACACCACTACGTGATGAAAGACTAAAAAAAAAAAGACCCGTGTCTCCCAATTTTTCCCAAAGTCATGCACTTTTTTTTTATGGGCCGCCAAAGATTTGGGGCCTCGGTATCATTTTCGTAAAATGTGATCATTTTCTCAGGCTCATATCTTGCAAACCGTACAACTCTCTGAGGCAAAGTTGTAGCTCTTGTCATAAAGAACAAAAATTGCGAACATATAAAATCAAAAAACTTCACCTTCCAGATCAAAATCGCAAAAACTTAAAAAAATTCGATTTTTTTTACCTTTTTTCCCGTGTTCAGGTCCATAGGTAGCAAACCGTTCAAAATTCAAGGAAACAATCAACTACAAAAATTTACCTAAGATCTCAATAAACAAATTTCTAGAACATATAAACTTCCTAGAGATGATTCTTAACACTGTTTAGGTAGCACGCAAAAGTGAAAAATTTGCCGAAAATTTTTTAATTTCATTTTTTTTACCTTTTCTCCTGTCCAGGTCCATAGGTAGCAAAAAATGAAATATGCCTGGCCAGAACCATGTGCATTCTTCAGTCTATGTTGTTGTATTTGTTCATCCACACTTCCTCTTGGCCTCCACGAGTTACATTGGAATTGATTCAGAGGTGAGCGTGAATCCCAATTACAAAGAAAACAAAAGAATTTTGGGAAGCCGCCCTTATCGATGATCCCTTGCAAAATGTTGATGACCTTCAAATCACAGCAAATCTTCCATTTATTTTCGTAATATTTGATTTTTTCCATTATATCTTTCAATGTTTCATAGCTTTTAAAAAAGCTGTCAAAAATATTGCAAGTCGCTGCGATAATCCCAATATGGCCACAATGAAATCCATTTCCATTTGTTTTATTAGTTGTGGTCCATCTCTTCCCTGTTGGGGCTCATAATCGGTATCAAATGGATCTTCATAAGTAACACCACTTGATGTACTCATTGCTGTAAATTCTGTAGTACGATCTGGAGTTGGCGGCCTTGGTGATACAAAATTTTCAGGTGCAAGCACTGGTAGTGTGGCTGTTGCAGTTGCTTTATAAATTGTGTTCTTCTCAGAATGTCGATTTAGACGACATGTGTAATTTACGCATGCATAGCAACTGGTTGCATCATGATCACCTGGGCGATTAATCCAGTTTACCGGCTTCATTTTTTGCTACCTATGGACCTGAACAGGAGAAAAAGGTAAAAAAAATTAAATTAAAAAATTTTCGGCAAATTTTTCACTTTTGCGTGCTACCTAAACAGTGTTAAGAATCATCTCTAGGAAGTTTATATGTTCTAGAAATTTGTTTATTGAGATCTTAGGTAAAATTTAGACGACATGTGTAATTTACGCAGAGAGAAAAAATAAACTGAAGTCGCCAGACGCTCTCTTTCCCATTTCGTTTAGACGCTGGGGAATTTTTCGTCGTCGTCTGAAGCGTGTCTGGTTCTGTTTGGTCAGAAGCAATTGCTATGTGGCAACGCCATTGTGAGCATTATTTCTGGTTTACTCAGTGACTCGGAGAATTCAACTCAGCGAAAAAATTTAATTAACTCGTGAACATTTTCGTGAGATTAATTTTCACACCTTTCGACATGGATTATCAAGAGAAGAGTGCAATAATGAATTTAAATATTTATATTACGATGACGCACCATCATATAATACTATGAAAAACTGGTATAATGAATTTAATTGGGAACGACGTTCGCTTCAGGAAATATTTTGTGCAGATCGTCCAAGATTTCTTGTTGTGCCAGAAAACATAGGTGCTGTGCGTGAACTGGTATTGGAAGATCGTCATGTGGCATACGTTCAACCTTGGGTATTACTTCCACTTCTAGCTCTGGATACCGCATAATTTGTCAATAGCTCAAAAAAGGGCTCGTGCCGGTTGGAGCAAGGAAATGTTGAATATAAATGCTTTTAAAGGTGCGGTACTATCACGACAGGCGACGAATTATGGATCTATATATATGAATCGGGGACTAAACACCAATCGACTTTATGGATCTTCCAATAAATATTTTTCAAGCACGAAGCACTTAAAACCAAATGATGTCCTGATTCTTCAGCTACAGACGACGACGTTTCTTCTACATAGGTTTCTTATGGCAGGGAAAAATCGTCACGAAAATCCGCTAGAATAGAAGCTTTTCTAATTTCTTGGCGGCGCTCTCACGAAATCTCTCAATTGAGAGAATGAAGTTGCCACATGCTCATGAAAATCCTAAGAGAAACCAACACATACATATATACGATGGTACATGTGAATGCAAAAGAAAATTAAACAAATGGGTTAAAAATAATTTATTGTTAAACACAATACAATAAAAGTGAATACATTTTTAAAAGCAGTAAAAACAATTTAATTCCTTTCCCAAGCATGGTAAAATGAGTAAGGTAAACTCGTTAGAACAGCTGATTTCAACATATTTCTTGCTTAGGTGTTACTCTTATGTCAAATTCACATGGATTTTGTTTGTGTACTTTTTTGTTTACTTTTACAGTAGATACACACATGAAGAAAATTTAACAGATTATGGACACCAAACAAAAACAAAATGCCTGTGTTTGTTGTAACAATTCCTAGTGCGTTTACCTTACTTATTTTACCATGTGTCCAAGTATAATATTATTTTTCCAAACTTTCAAAAAAATTCCAGAAAAAGAGCCGAAAATATATACTACGCAGAGAGAAAAAAATCAACCGAAGCCGCTGGACGCTCTTTCTCTCATTTCGTTTAGACGCTAGAGATTTTTTCCGTCGTCGTCTGAAGCGTGTCTGGTCCTGTTTGGACTCTAATTGGTCATGTGGCAACAGTTCACGGTCAATTCTGAATGGTACACAACCATTTGTTTGCCAGAAAATGTTGATGAACGTAGGAAAAAGAACACCCAAAGAAGAGTCATTCTCAATCACGATGCTCGCTCTCATACATAAATATGTATATATATGCTATTTATTTATTTAAACAAAATAATGATATAAAACAATATTACAATATAAGTCTTAAATAAAGGTTTCACGAAGAATATAAGCCGTCAACGAATTCTCTCCATCGATTTCTGTCCCTGGGAAGTGATTTAATTTGGTTTCATGATAGTCGAGTTTGTTTATATTCCTTTTACAGGCACTGCTTCAATGTATTTGGTGGTCTTCCCGGCCTTCCATATCCCTGTAGATTCCATTCAAGTGCTGCTCTAGTAATAACCGATGATTATCTTGGGCCAGGAGTATCTGTCCCACACAACGATTGACAAACGTTTACAAATTCTTCATTGTCATCTTCGTCAAGCTCCAAGCAACACAACTATACAACAGACAGACAAGACTTCACACTGCAATTGAATTCGGAATTTCGTCTTTCCGGATATCCTCTTATTGCGCCAGATTTTGTGCAGGTTCAGGAATGCAACACGGGTCGTATTCATCCGATCGCCCATAACCGTCGCAGTGCCAACATCCTTGGTAAACTTGCATCCCAAATAGTTGATCGAATTCACGTCTTCAATTAACGTACCATCAACTGTTAGTGGAGTATTCCGTCCTGTTTGAATACGCATTAGCTTTGTCTTCTTTATATTTTCGGAGAGTCTGTTTAACTTGGCCCCGATGTCACCAAATTCGTGGCTCATCAGATATATACCATCTGTGTAGTCGATATCATGTAGATGTCCATACATATTCCTTTGAATGCCGAACGGTGATGCCCCTGCATTAGTTGCCTCAAATACCTCGTCCATAAGTAGAAGAACTAACGTGGGGGACAAGACACGTCCTTGTCTAACTCCCGCAGATGTGGTGAAAGCTTGGCTTTAGCTTTCATTAAAATGTACTTAACACGCTGCATCTCGGTACAGTTCACGGATCATGGACACTATCTTGTCCGGTATCCCATTTTCGGTTAAGGTGGACCACATTGAGTTACGGTGAACGCTTGTTCAAAGCCTGCGAAAAATAGATACAGAGGCGAGTGGAGTTTAACTGACTGTTCCATGACTATACGGAGTGTGTTTACGTGGTCGGCACACGAACTTCCTGGCCTGAAACCCACCTACTCCTTCCGCACAATTTTCTCCACCACCGGTGAGATCCGCTGAAGTATAAGGGTCGCCCTTACATTGCCCATTGCATTGAGTAATGTAATACCTCTCCAATTCCCTCACAGCGTTAGATCACCTTTTCCCTGGACAGTCATATCCACTCCCTCTTCCTTCTCCGTAGGGAGTTTGCATGCATTCATGATGACCGGCGTTAGGACATCTGTTAACGCTGATGCGCCGTATTTCAATAGCTCCGATGGAATACTAATAGGATCAGAAGATTTCTGATCCTTCATTTTTCCCAGTGCCACCTCAATCGCTGCCTGCGAAGGGGATTCCGTTGAAATATTCCCTCTCGGGTTGCGACGTGAGTATACCGCCGAACGGGTACACTGATCTACATTATCCGGTAGTCTATATCGTGTCGTAAAGAATTCACACGATCTCTCCACTAGCCGATCCGGTGATGACTTCACTGTGCCATCATTAACCTTTAACAATGCAGTGCACCCGATGTTGTTGCCACTCAGCTTTTTCACTGATAAATACACAATACCGAGGTTACCTGTATTTGCAGTTTTTCGGTTTCCTCCGTTTTATTGTTCAGATAACTGTCGTAATCTGAAAGGACCACACAACCCATTCTACGCGCTTATTGCCGATAGTCTGATTCCAAATGCCTCTTCAATATTGTTGTCTTCGATTGTATACGCATATTGTGCAGGCGTTCACGATTCCAAATTTGGTTCCAGAATTCTGTACTAATAAAAGGTTTATTCACACATCTTTTCACACCAAGGACTTCCGTAGCAGTCTCCTTCAGCGTTCGAACAATGCCTAACCACGTATTCTGACTGTCCTGTGCCAAATTAGAGTGTAGAGCTTGATCGTACATCTTCGATATGAATGCTGCCTGCAAACGTTCCGTATTGTATTCTACAATTCCGCCCCTAATACGATACCGTTGGCAGCCCTTGGACGGAGGGTGCACGCTAGGAGTGTGTGGTCGCCATCAATATCAGCACCACGTCTTGTTTTGACGTCCATGTTGCTGACAAGTATATGGTCAGTTTGATTGATAGTTTGACCATGAGATGATTCCCATGTGTACTTGTTTATATTTATATTGGAATTTCGTTCCGCAGGTAAATACCTGATGGCGAGTACAGAAATCCAAGAGCCTGTCACCATTGACATTCCCCTCAGTACCAAGACCATGGTCCTCCCATCACTTCCCGTAGGTTATCGTTGAAATCTCCCAGAAATATTTTAATTTCACCAATTGACATGGAGCTTACAGCAAAATTCAGTTGGCCATAGAAATCGTCCCTAATAATGCCACCATCAGGCTCAGCAGGTACACATGCCTGTACCACAGAAATCCTGCGGAATTTTGAATTAAAACTCGCAACGACGATGCGATCATTGCCTAACATTGCCGGACTGCCTAAAGCAGTGACCAGATGGTAATTGCGATTTGCCACTATTAAGCCAACGCCCAGGCCTAGGATGCCCACATTGTAGGATTCCATACTCCGCTCAACCTACTCGATTCTCCAGGGAGAGTCCCCACATTCCAGGTACTAATTAGAAACCGCTATCTAAAGCCAAATACAGTTATCGAGGGGAGTGTTCTCCCCTTGTATTTATTGACATTTGACGAGTGATTCATTAGACCTCCGCATCCAATCCTAGTGCTGGGCCTGTCAACAACCTCTAGGTAGCTATACACCCTGTATTAGGGAGCTATACACCCTGAATTAGGGTATTATCGACTTACCAGTCTAGGTCCGTAGTGTTTTGTAATTAGCAGGGGCACCTCGAGCAGGATGTAGCTCTTCAACTCGCACGATCGTCTTGGCAGACAAATTGTAATGACGTATATGACGTTGGTGTGGTTAAAGTTCTCTATCATTTAACTGTCCAAATCATAGAGTACGAGTAATGATGTAGAGAGCTGCCTTTGCTCTCATCTGACATTTCCGTTCACACTATTCGTGGTGCGGTTGGTGCGATAGAGAGTTATTTGACGTCCCTAGGTAACACTTTTTTCATATATTTTGGGCGTGCTGTTTTCTACGGCGCATGTTTGGGACTTTGGTACTGCTTTCGGAGCCTAGCTAGGATCGTTAGCGCTAGGATCGTTAGCTGGGTATTGTTGCACGTAAATGTTGTATGTTAAAATGCATGGCTTCAGTAATACCAGATAGAGGCATTAGTACAAAACATCCAACAAAGCAAAAACAAATGGCGTTTCGTATTTGTGTGATAAAATAGTTGTGTTAAATACAGTACAAAATGTATACCAACAATAAAAGTCAACAAAAAAGTACAAAATACATTTAAATGGCACGGTTATATACCAAAACGTCATGAAAAAGTTAAAACAACAGTTCTTGTTACTCCACCTAGTGCAAATCATTTTGCGTCGAACATCTCTCATTTGTACAAACCCATGCCGAAGATTGAAATGAAATGTCAGATGAGAGAAATTGCTTCTCTATTCTAACCTACCCTATGATGTTAAAAACAATACATGAGATGTCAGGGGACACCCGGTTGAAACGAAGTTCCTTTCGCTATATATTATGTACTAGTTAGTTAAGGCGCCCGTTGCAAAATACGATAATTTAAATCGATCTTTAAGAAAAGATATTTTTTTAAATGATAAACTTTTAAAAAAAAATTTTTTTTTTAAGAATGTTGCTTTTAAAAATAAAATATATTTTTAGGTCCTTTTTGTAAGAATATGTATTATATTTTCCCGAAAAGATAATTTTTAAAGAGAGGTACTTCTTTTATTAAAAGCTAATGTTCTTTTTAAGAAAAGGTACTATTTTTAAAAAGAAGTACTTTCTGTAAGAAAAAGCCATAAGAGTATGAATTTTTTTTACAAACAAGTACTTTTTTAAGAACAGGTACTTTTTAAAGAAGTGGTACTCTTTTTAGGAAAAGGTTATTTTTTTAACGATATTTACTTATTTTCAGAAAGGCTACTTATCTCATGAAAAGAAAAGGTATTATTTTATTTTTAAGAAAAGGAATTTCTTTAAACATATTCTTTTTAAAAGACGGTATTTTTTCAAGAATATGTACATCAAGAAAAGCTATTTTGTTTCACAAAAAATTTACTATTTAAAGAAAAGGTAGTTTTTTAAGAAAAGGCAATTTGTTGTAAGAAAATTTATTTTTTTAAGAAAAGGTTCTTTTTGTAAGAACAGTTAGTTTTTTTAATCAAAGGTAGTTCTTTCAGATAAGGTATTTTTTTAAGAAAAGGTACTTTGTTTAAGGATATGAATAGGCATTTTTTTGGGAAAATTTACATTTTTAAAGTAAAGGCACTTTTTTAAGAAAATGTTCTTTTTTGAAACTTCTTACACTTTGGCTTTTCTAAATTTACTTTATACTCGTATTGGGTTCAAAACTACAATATACATATACGACATATTGGTTAAAGGCTCCACCTAGAAAACGTCCCATGAAACAAAAAAATTTCCCAACATCTGTTAGTCTAGACACAAACCAAAGCAAAAGTACCCAATGTAGATGATAATACTGGGTTGTAGTATAATAGTGTTAAAAAAAGTTGTTTGATTTTTTTTCATTTAACCCGCCACGTGCGATAAGGAACTTCGTCCCAAAAACCGTTTTCCATTACATCCCATGAAGGGATTGGGGAGAGCTCCTCACAACCAGTGAGCTATGCGCTTTCTAAATTTTCACTCACTAATTGGGGCCTACAGTTTTACACCGGTTCCGAACGGTATTTTGAGAAGATTTTTTTCATGGCTAAGTACTCCATAGTGTCGCCATCACTAAGCGAGGTGGCCGTAGTCGAAGGAAATGTAAGATGGGCCGAGTAGGGATCGAATCCACATTCTCATGCACAAGAGCCGCGTACACTAGCCGTTGCACCACCCACGGCCACTCTATGATCTAATTAAGCTAAAAAGTAATTTTTAGTTAACGCGAGAGAAAATATACCATAAACCTAGCGATTGGGCAATTACGATTTAAATAACTTTACGCCGAAGCAGTGATATATAAAATACATTTTTTCATCGTCCGTGAATACGTTGGCATTCACTTGTGATTCAATCCCCGGGAATTTCGCGACAAGGCCATGTGAATAATTATAACATCATTAAATTTTGCATCATTTTCGAATTATTACAGTGTTAATGGCTACGACGTTAAGACCGAATCCTTTTTAGATTAATCATGTGTGTATGTATCTTATGCCTCGTTTACACAGACGGCGATTAGACCATTAGAAGGATTACAAATGTCAATAATCTTAAGAAAAAAACATAGCTAATCACGATAATGCGATAATCTATCTAGTTGCACGTAAACATCGTATTAATTGAGCGACGTTGTTGTGTCGTCTAGTTTAGAGATCTGTTAAAATATTGTGGCCACGTTCGGAACTTGTGCAGGACACGGTCTGCGCTCCGTTTTTTTTTAATTTTTTGTGGGCGTGGCAGATTTCGAAAAATGGGGCATGGCAAACGCCTTTTTTTGTATAAGGCAAAGTATAACGGTTGTAACAAAAAAACGGTTCCAAACAACACTAATTAAGGAAGGCGTTTGGACAAGTTTCCAATGAGGTGTATCTTGTTGGGAATAGAACCAAAAACCCGGTTACAGGTCCTATTTTCTATGCGAGCTTCCGGGTCGAAAATCTCTAGAACCGGTTGCGTGCCGCGGAAAGGTTTTGCATTTTTGGAGTCAGCTCGTCGTGTTCTATGAACCACTAGCCCCAAAACGCAAATTCGAGAGCAGACCGTGTCCTGTACAAAAGCCCCACATTCCTCTACCTATTGCCTATTAATTTACTATTCGAGATTATTCGTCTTCATCTGTCAACCACTAAAATCAAGTATAACACAATGTGACACGTAAAGTACATAACTTCCTGGCTGGTCCCGAAAGTAAACGTAAACGCAAGAGCTAACGCGAACGCCAAAATTCAAAAATTGTAGTTTATACATCACTTCGCGCTTTTTAAAGCTGTCACTGACATTTGTGGTTTATAGAGTTGCCCAACTAAAAAACAACAATTATAGACTAAAAAAAGTTATCTTGAGTGAAATGCGCAGAATGAAAAAGATTAAAAAATTTAGCTCTATTTCAATAGATCAACAGATTTTAAGGTAGCTATTATTTAAAATACTAACAATATTCACATAAAATGTGTAAAATCCCCATTTATTTTAGGTTGCAATGTTGAATACATTTTCCAATCTATATTAAATTAGTTGTCTTTTCAAAAACACGTGCCATTGGCGGTATTTAAAATGTACTGGTTCTTTTGTTTATTAATGTCAACATCAACTGATGTCAAAATTTTAAAATATAATTATTGTAAATAAGAATCTCAGTGAGTAAGCAATATAATTTTTAATTATTTAAAAACAAAAATTGCAGCCTATCCGTCGATTGCATTTCATCCAAAATTGCCTACTACTTATAAGCAATGCAAAGCAAAATAGTTCCATCTGCCTATCCTCGATCGAAATTTTTCTTTAAATTTGTAATTTATTCAACTAACGCGTCCTCGTCCATCTGCCTATCTTCGATCGAATTTTTTCTTTAAATTTGTAATTTATTCAACTAACGCGAGGAACTCTGGCGTGTTCAATTTCACACCTGAAGTGACTAAAATGTTGCGCTGCGTTTTATAAACTACCAATTAAATAACGTTACTCAACGCAGGTAGTCACCGATCAGCTGTAACGTTTTATAAACTACCAAAACGACAAAAGTAACGCAAAGTGACGGATTCACGATTTATAGAATACCACCCTAAAAAATTTAGCTCTATTTCAATAGATCAACAAATTTTAAGGTTGCTAATATTTAAAATACTAACAATATTCACATAAAATGTGTAAAAAATCCATTTATTTTAGGTTGCAATGTTGAATACATATTCCAATCTATATTAAATTAGTTGTCGTTTCAAAAACACGTACCATTGGCGGCATTTAAAATGTATTGGTTCTTTTGTTTATTAATGTCAACATCAACTGATGTCAACATTTTAAAATATAATTTATTTGAACTTTCCAATCCTAATTTTATTATTGTAAATAAGAATGTCAGTGAGTAAACAATATAATTTTTAATTATTTAAAAAAAAAATTCAGCCTATCCGTCGATTGCATTTCATCCAAAATTGCCTACTGCTTATAAGCAATGCAAAGCTCTCCTCGATCGAAAATTTTCTTGAAATTTGTAATTTTTACAACTAACGCGAGGAACTCTAGCGTGTTCAATTTCACAGCTGAAGTGACCAAAATTTTGCGCTGCGTTTTATAACCCACCCATTAAATAACGTAACTCAACGCAGGTAGTCACCGAACAGCTGTAACGTTTTATAAACTACCAAAACGACAAGAGTAACGCGAAGTGACTGATTCGCGACTTATAGAATACCACCCTAATACTTTCTTTCTATTACGAACCCATCTCTGTCCAGCACTTTTAAACTCAAGTACAAATTATTTGAAATCAATATCAACATCTCAATTCTACTTATATATTATAATTTCATGATTTTATTAAAAATGCATTATTTGAAAACAGAAAAGCTTCAATAACTTATTTGTTAACTACCCCGGTATTCTCCTCGATCCAATCCAAGTAGGAAGTTACTCGGGTGAATACACCAGGCCACCCCTTTTCACAACCCATTGCGGAACCGAATGATGTAGCACCAATCACATAGTTAATACCCTCATCCTTGTAAACCAATGGACCGCCTGAGTCACCATCACAGATGGATTTACCATCTTTATCAATGATGCAGATCATATTATCGGTTAGTGTGCCAGAGAAATAGGTATTGCAGGTGCTTTGATTCAAAACTGACACTTCAATGTAACGGAGAAGTGGTGAACCGGCAGTGGCAGTATCGCTGTCCCTACCCCAACCAGAAGCCCAGACCCTATCACCCTCATACATGGAATATTCGCTATTCTTTTTAGGAAGTACAGCGGGTTGAATGCGATCATTAAATTCAATGGGAACGGGTAATTTGACTAGGGAGATATCATTACGTATAGTATTGCTATTCCATCCGGCGTGGACGATGATGTATCTTTTAGAGGTATAAATACGATGTTGTCCCTTTTCATTGTTGTTTTTAATGTCGATAGCACCTAAGTAGGCAGTAACTCCATCAACACCATCGGTACAATGAGCAGCAGTCAAAATCCAACGATCAGAAATCAAAGTACCACCACACCAGGAAGATATTTTACCGAAATGCAAGGTCATGCCAACTTGGTAGGGGAATTGACCGGCCTTGGCCAACTCACCTTTGATAATGCGACCATCCAATTTCTGTGTGGCCACAAATGGCACCACTGAATGACGTGGTTCAAGGTTAAGCAAAGTGCCGGCCGACACAACAGCCACCAAGAGACTCAGACAAATTAACAATTTCATTGCGAAAATATAGAGAAAAGACTACTGGGTTTTCGAACCCACATCCAGGGCTTTATATACCACCATTAATTCCAAAAAAAAATTACGTCTATTTGTCTATTCCACATAGCACGTTAAAAAAATTCAAGGGCGTTTTTTAACAGTTCCCAAATATTTCATACGAAAAAAAACATTATCTAAGAATTTGACAGGTTTCCGTACTTTTGTTGGCTTATGGCGATATTTATATACCCTTCTTTTTTGAAACTTTTGAAGATATTGGTATGTATGAGTTCTAATCTATTATATATTCATTTTAGAAAATAGACATACATATTCATATTCATTGTATTTTTTAGATATTTAGAATTTGGGGTTGCGTTGCTTTTAAGTTGCTGACAAATTAGAATTGAAACAATATTTATTTGTAGATAGTATTGGAATTTTTTAATTTGTGTTTGATTTTACGAGGATGGATCAATAAGTCCGTGACTTTTTGAATGAAACACAGTTTTTTTTTTGCAAAAAAAAATTATTTTTCAACATAATATCCTGTTAGCGCAATACACTTACTCCAACGTTTCTCCAATTTTTGTATCCCTTCCAAAAAATAGGATTTTTCGAGGTCCATAATATAGGCATTTGTTTGATCAATAGTTTCATCGTTGGAGCTAAATCTCTTTCAACCGGGCCATTTCTTTAGGTTTGGAAATAGGAAATAGTCACTGGGGGCTAAATCTGGAGAATATGGCGAATGAGGCACCAATGCGTAGCCCAATTAAACAACTCCAAATAATCCTTTGAAGTTGTCACATGATTACGTTTATGGTCAATTGAGAGCAAACGAGGCACCCATCTTGCAGACAGCTTTCTTAAACCCAACTGATCAAATCGAAACCACACTGCCATATGAAATGCCTATGGCATCAACAATCTCACGCACTTTTACTCTTCGATCGGCCAACACCATATCGTGAATTTTTTTCGGGTGACCTCAATTGGCCGTCCAGAACGTTCAGTATCATTTGTACTTGTGCGACCACAACGAAAGTCAGTAAACCACTTTTTTACCATTGAAATCGATGGTACAGAGTCCCCATATTATTTATCAAGGTTTTCCTTGGTTTGATTGACGCTTTTTTTTCGCAAAAAATAATGTTTAATGAGCAATCGAAATTCACTTTTTTTGATTAAAAACAAAATGGACGAGGTTGTATGGTTTGAACAGCTGTTAAACGCGGAACTCATAGAGTAATTTACATAGAATCTGCAACAGCTGTTTTTCTTGGACCGGAAAAACTTGGCAACCCATGCAGAATGAGAAAACTCTTTATTTAAATAAATTTGTGGTTTAATTGCGAACTCTACAAATAATTTTACTCTAACACTTCATTACATTTTGCTTTATTTCACTTGTTATCCCTTTTTTCCTCGATTTAATTATCACAAAAATACTCTCATTTGATGAGTTTTGTACTTTTGGTTCAATGCACAAAGGCAAATGCATAGAGTAATATACTAAGAGTTTGCAACAGCTGTTTTTCTTGGACCGCAAACCAAGAAAACTCACTGGAAAAGTTGGAGCACAGAGTTATACAAACTTGGCAACCCACACAGAATGAGACAAATCCTTATTTTAATAAATTTGTGTTTCAATTGTAATCTCAATAAACAGTTTTACTCTAACACTTCATTACATTTTGCTTTATTTCACTGGTTATCCCTTTTATCCTCGATTTAATTATCACAAAAATACTCCCCGTTAATGAGCTTTGTACTTTTAGTTCAATGCACAAAGACAAATGTGAGAAAAATTAATTGAGCAACCCTACATATTTCCAGTCATCTATCGCTATTTCTCATTGTTACTTTATTCTCCATGTTTTCCCAACTCTAAGGTTGATCCGCTGTGGTATAGAAGCCCCCTGTCGGAACTTGCTCAAAATTTGACAGTAGTCTATTAACATATGGTAGTTGATGTGAACAGTGTTGCATTTCATATAACTCATATTTGGCATTACTTGACCTAATTCAAAAACTTAAAACTATACCACTGTTCACAATTAAAATTCCATTCAGCATTTCCATGTGCTCAGACAATGGAATTGCGTGGTTGTGGAATCGGATGCTAATTGTAATGAGACAAAGGAATTAAATTTTGTTTTTTGGTTTGTGGCTTTGATTGGACTTACCTCCCATTCCGTATCAAATCCTTAAACTAGTACATATGAAATACGTTAAACCCTAAACTGCCAGTAATCAAAGAAATTACTTTTATACAAGTACAACAGCCAATGGTATTCAAAATTATTTGAATTTTCATTTGTAGAGGTAATTCAAATGAAAATATTAATTACTGGCCCGGAAAAACATAAAATTACATAAGAATTTATCATAAAAACAATAAATTAGAATTGCCATATAATTCATTAGATCCATGCACAGTTGTATAGACGAACTCGAAAGCTTCACGGTATTTATTCAAACCGATTTATTATTAATTACGAGGGTTGCTGTTTATATTTCTGGCATAATAATGAAAAATAAATATAGATGATCGAAATTGGTTTCATTGGTTTTCAAAATATTCTACATACTTTTGCCACTACGAATGAGCTACAGCCATGGACAGTAAATTAGCACGGAACGTTGTCATAAAACAATCATAATTTTATTGTATTTTAGTTCTAGCAACAATGTAAAATGCATATTATTCATATATAAACCAACACTTGAATGAAATTTCCAATCGTCTGATCATTAATGCTAGCAATATCTCACATCAGATTTTAGCTGGACAAATTAAAGTTTGTGGAATAAAACGGATGTATTTTAAAAATTAATATTAATGTTTTTAGTTTACCTGGTCAATATTTAATAGTGTAACCTTTATTTTCCGGTGGCCGCCGGTGGTGCAATGGTAGTGTGCGCGGCTCTTGTGCATGAGGACGTGGGTTCAATCCCTACTCTGACCATCTTAAATTTCTTTCGACGGCGGTCACCTCGCTTAGTGACGGCGACACTATCGAGTATTTAGCCATGAAAAAGCTTCTCAAAATACCGTTCGGAACCGGTGTAAAACTGTAGGTCCCAACCAGTGAGTGTAAAACTAGAAAGCGCACAGCTCGCTTGTTGTGAGAAGCTCTCCCTAATCCCCTCGTGGGATGTAACGGGAAACCATTTATTTATTTATTTAACCTTTATTTTCAAGTACCGCTTGGAATCTACGGCACATTCATTGAATCAAATTCTGGCAACGCAATTCCGTATTCGAGTCCAAAAATCATCCAAAAGTCTGTATAAGTACTTATGTTCAGCAATCGCACATTTCACATCGATTCAGAGATTTTGAATCGGGTTCAAGTCGGGACTTTGAGCCCACTAGTCTAAAACGGGAATGCTTTCTTTCGAAAACCACTTCTTTACAAGCTTCGACGAGTGTTTGAGGTAATTGTCGTGCATGAATGTTAATGAAACTGGCATGTGTTCAAAAGCATAAGGTTCCATTTGGTTCTTAAGAATTTACAAATACTGGCAACGGTCCATTTTTCCACTAATTTTCACAATGGGGCCCACACCTTGCCACATGCTTCTGAGTGTACCGTGGATACAATGCCAGGCGTTTTTGTTGATGAACAAATACTCATCATTCGGTCCATACGATTTACCTTAGTTTCATCTCTCAAGGTATTTTTTACCAGAATGACAGTTCTTTAGGCTTGTGGGTGCGAGCAAACAATAAACGCCTGGCAATATTTTTTCTTGATAGATATGGCTTCTTTCGGCTTGCGCGCCCAAACAACTGAGCGCGATTCAGGCGTCTTCGGATAAATTTAATCCAAATTGAGATATAATTTCGTTCGTAACATCACGTGATGGCAGGAATCACTGCCTCAGAAGTTTTTTGGTACGTGGATCCATTTTTTCCATTATAAATTTTTTATTAGTTTTAATGGAATATTAGTTTTAATGTAATTGACACAAACTGAATACTCTGCTTCAACAGTGCAGATCATAATAATACGTCTATATAGTCAAGTAGTGTTGCGCTAATTTAGTAGCCATGGCTGTAGCTCCAAATTTAACTCATTAAACGCTTCTTCAGGCGTCACAAAACGTTGACCACGCAATTTGTTTGGTGCCAAATCGGGGCTGTAAGATGGAGGACCCACCAAATCGTTGTTTTTTCTGGTCAAATACGCGTTTGTTTGAGCCTCCTTTGGGTGTTATTTTCCTTAGATCACCAAACGCTTCTGGCAAAGAAATAATTCTGTTCCTTTCAGAATTGACCATACCACGGTGTTCTAACGAAACTGTTGCGAACAACTTACACCGACCAAGATTAGCGCATTTCCAAGGTTAACTCCGTTAACCAACGCTAACCCCGATCAAGATTAACGCATTTCAAATTTTAACTCTGTTAACCCACGCTAACCCAGATAATTACTCATACAATTTTAATCTGTAAAAACTGAAGTTTATTTTTAAACTGGTTTACAATTTGACAACAACAACATCATCAACAATTTTTTGAAGCTCACGCCGCCGCTGTTGTAATTGCCTCCCAACGGTTTAAAATGTGAGCCGATTTGACCGACAGCCGATTGACACCAGTTAAATTCTGGTTAAACATCGAATTGTGTTTTTCAGTCATTTTTTAACTATGATTTAACCCACAATGTTGGTTGGTTAACTTTTAGTCAGATCCATATGATTTTGACAATCAAATTACTGACTGTCAAAATGAGAAATGTTAGATTGTATAAAATATAGTATGCTTCTGTTTTGCGTATTTGTACACATACGTTGAGTCTAGATTGTTAAATGATTGCGCCTATATAGTTTTTTAACACATTTTTGTTGAAATAACTTCGATTTTATGCATCTATTTCTTATTTTACATAATTCCATTTTGTTTGTTCCTCTTCGTTGTTTTGGTATTTCTCCCAAACCAGTTGTTTTTTTCCAATAAGAATACTCGTACAAGGTTTGCCATAGTCGTTAACAATATGGCGACTTACATTAACTCACCACTGAAAAACAAAATGCAAAGTTAACCTCAAATTAACTTTCAATTACGATTAAGTAATTTTATAATTAACTACTCACTTAAAAACTGGCCATAACTCGTTTGACAGACTGATCCAAATTTAAAAGTTTAGTTATTTCAAAAACACCCAAATTTGCACAAAACCGCCAAAACTAAGAGCGGCCAATTTAATTGTTCTCTTGTGTGGCAATCTTCAATAATTTTGTCGCGGCACGGAGTTGCATTGAATTTGTCTAAGTTCAAAGTTGACCTCATATGTCAATTTAATATCAAATTGAGTGGTGTAAAGATTAGAGAACAACGTTATCGCTAACCTGGCCGCGATAAACTGTGGTACCATTATAAAAACATACACAAAATGTAAAGTGTTTGACAGACTGAAGCAAATATATTCTCTGTTCCATGATAATTTATGCTTTTCGAAATGTTTTGTTTTTTTTGTACTGGCATTTATCTCATTAATGTCAATTAACATCCCTGTACTTAAGGAAATCTATTCAACTCTGCGCTCATTTTTCGTCTCTTTGACATTGCTGTCCACTTCAGAATCTATAAGTATTTTCTGTAGATCGCTACGTTTTTACTTAAAAATAGTAATATTCACTAACCAATTACACACAATTTCCATAAGATAGGTTGAAACAGCTGATTTTTTGCAACCGTTAACGATTGACTGATTCCGGATTAATGAATGTATGGGAGTGGAAGTAATGCCCAAGGTTGCCCCATAGACTAATACATATATATATATATAAAACTAATTAATAATACCAGATAGAGGCAACAACAAGAAAACAAAAAAATATTGTGGTAAATACAACACAAATGTATACTAACAATAAAAGATAATAAAAAAGTCGAAAATACGTTTACATACGTTTACTAGCACGGTCTTCAAAAATACTTTTACGTTTATTGACTATATTACAACCTCATGAGGTCAGATCTTTCGCGCTAGCTCATCCTCATCCATTCTGATAACATGGCCTAGCCAACGCAATTGGCCCACTTTGATTCGTCTAGATATGTCCACGTCAGAATAGAGATTATATAGCTCTGCGTTCCAGCGACGTCGGTACTTGCCGTTTTCCCTAACAGGACCATATATTTTACGGAGAATTTTTCTCTTGAAAACTCCCAGGTGTTTTTCTTCCGCTTGTGATATGACCCAAGTTTCGGAGCCATATGTCAAGACAAGGTAAAATGAGAGTTTGATATAGCTGGACTTTTGTCCGTCGAGAGAGGGCTTTGTTCCTAAACTACTTGCTGAGCCCAAAATAACATATATTTGCAAGCACAATTCTCCTATCTATCTCCAGGCTGACGTTGTTGTACTATACCACGAAATATACAACTCTGTGATATGGAAAGTTTCCTCAAAGCACTGCAACAATGCGAGAACGCAGGAGGAAAAGAAAAGAACATGGTGGAAAAATTCTGTCTGTTCTTGTTGTTGGAATTATAGGCCTTTCAGTGATGTTGATACTTAGGGATCTTCGATCGATACTAATTCGCACATGTGAATTGCAGAATTGAGTTTGTATTAGAGATGTGCGCGTGACTAAATGTAGCTCACGATCACGAACTGGTAATTGGTAATCACGCACACTCACGCACGAATTTTTACCTAACCCTCACAATCGCGCACAATCACGATAGATAATAATCACGTCACGCACACTCACGAAGTTAACTAAAGTAGTGTTAATTTTTTTTTTATTTTAAAATAAATATGTGCATACTATGTACTACATAGATTGCATAAGTGTTAAACATTAAGGTTATAACAAAATGTATATATGCATATAATATATATAAATATAAAAGTTACATGTTTTTGTGAAGAAATAAAATCTTATCAACATTTTTGCCTAAAAGCCGGCAGCGTCTTTCTTCTAATATACGCCGCGACGTTGAAAATACACGCTCGCTTGTTGAAGAGCTGGCAGGTATGCTAAGAATCTGTTATGCCAACTTTTTCAACAAGGGGACGTCGACGACTGTTTTCCAAAACTCAAAGACATTATAAGTATCTTTCATTTACTTCTTTAAGTAAAGAATTAAGTTCATCTTCAACCACGTCGCAATCAGAGTATTCGCCTTTTCCTGTAAGACATTTATCGAAAAAATTTTTGAATTGAGGATTGTAAAACACGGAAGAGTTAAATTCTCTTCTACGAGCTGTATCGTTATTTGGGTTATCATATTTTTCTTTGAGAATCTCATATAACAAAGACTTCACGGTTGCCATAGTTTGACAGCGTTGTTCTTCGCTAACAAAATGAAGTTCCTTAAAAGGAGGATTCAAAAACGATGCTACTAAATGTAGAGGAGACGGTTTACATCTTTTAAGTACACAAGCCTTTAATATAGTTTTAGCTTGAATTATTATTTGAGAATCTAAGACATCTTCTTTACAAGTCAGTAGAAGTTTTTCATACCACAGCACGTAGTCTTGTATGGTAGGCTCATTTTCAGCACTCATTTCTTCTGAACATTCCTTAAAGATTTTTAAAAGCAATAACAGGCTTGAAAGCAGCATATGTATGTGTTTTTTGTTTTGCTTTTTGTTCGTTGATTTGCAGAATTTATGTTTGGAGATATGTAGGTATGGAACGTTTTGGTTTTATGAATTTGTGATTGTGCACTCACTCACGAATCACGCACGCTTTACAATTTTAAAATCACTCACGATCACGTGATTGGGATAGTTTTGAATCACGATCACACGTGATTCACGCGTGACACGAAAAAATTACGTCACGCGCACACCTCTAGCTTGTATATATACGATTGATGATCAACCGATGGTATCAATTCAGGCACAGAAGTTAGGCATCTGATGATGAACTTGTCACGGAGTTCGAAACTAATCATGCCAATGAGTGTGTGTTGAACTGAATTGTCTATTATTTCCAACAAAAACCAACCATTTTTCAATTAGAAAAGTGTTCATGACTTGTAAGCTTGTAGTATAAATTTCTCATACATTAACCAAAACCTAAAAAACATTTTTTTCTAACCTTTTCTTACTGCACTTAAGCTACTGTTCCGATTTAAAAACTTCCCAGTGTGGCATATGAATTCGAGACGGATTGGTTTCTTCGTATATTTTGTCTGAAACGGACATCTGTTACGGACTCATAACGAATCCGTTTTTGTATGAAATTCCCCTCGAAAAAGCAGACCGTTTTTTGTAACTTTCCGGATCCGTGTCGAAACTCGCAACGGACTTCATATTCGAATCCGTTTCAGGTTCGTTTTTTTTGTAAATATAATGGATTCGAGATGGATCCATTTTTCTAATTTTTTGCGGATTCGACACGGATTCCTTCGGATATTTTAAAGTTATATACGGGGCTGTTCTACGTTCCACATACACCCGCCTCAAATTAATAATTATTAATTGCAACTTTTCATTGCGAACCCTTCCCTCGTGAGTCCTTTTAAACACAAGGATACCCCAATTCTTTGATTACAAAATTATTATAATTGCATGATTTTATTTAAAATTATGTGTTTCAGTAAAGATACGTTTCAGTAACTCATTTGTTAACAACACCAGATGTCTCCTCGATCCAGTCCAAGTAGGAAGTCACACGGGTAAATACACCGGGCCAGCCCTTTTCGCAACCCAAAGCAATACCGAATGATGTAGCCCCAATAACAGTGTTAACACCTTTATCCTTGTGTACTAATGGACCGCCAGAGTCACCGTTGCAGGTGGACTTGCCGTCTTTACCACTGATGCAGATCATATTCTCAGTTACCATACCAAGGTAGTAGGTCCTGCAGGTACTTTGTTTCATGATTGGCACTTCAATGTAACGTAGTTGTGGGGAAACACTTGTGGCAGCATCGCTGTCCTTACCCCAGCCAGAAGCCCAAACTGTATCGCCTTCATAGGTGGAGTACTGTCCATCCTTTTTGGGCAGAGAAGCGGGTTGGATGCGGTCATTGAATTCGATTTCGACTGGCAATTTGATGAGGGAAATATCATTGCTCAAGGTGTTGGCATCCCAATTGGCGTGTACGACGATGTTCGACTTGGATGTATAAATTCTTTGTTGTCCCGACTCGTTATCATCCTTGATGTTAACGGCACCCAAGTAGACGGTAACACCATCAGCACCATCGGTACAATGGGCAGCAGTCAAAATCCAGCGATTCGAAATCAAGGTACCACCGCACCAGGCACCAGAGTTGCCGAACACTAAACTCAAACCAGCTTGGTAGGGGAATTGACCGGCATTGGCTAATTCACCGTTTGTAATGCGACCTTCCAATTCCTCTAAGGGCATAACAGGCACCAATGGAAGGCGTTGTTGAAGAGCGGGCATAGTGCCTGCCGAAGCTACGGCCACTAACAAACTCAGAGCAATAATAAATTTCATTGTCGAACCGTAAAGAATTGGCTACTGATTTTGCACATCCATGACACGCCTTTATATATCCGTTTGGAATGAGTTATTATTACAAATAGTTGTGTAACATTACGCCACTATCTTATCCGTTTAATAATGAAAACAAGGCGAAGAAAATATGCTACCATGCAAAATAATTGGAATTTTTATAGTAGTTTTATACGGCGGTTATCCCAAGACAAGTGCAACTGATAACTAAAAAAACTGTAATTTTGATTTGCTATCATTTACGTCCAGAGAACTTCATGTCGCATTCGTTTTTGGAAAACTCCCGAACATGGGCGTAATTTGATTTATACCGCTATTGTAATTTCTGTCTATTAATTTTTATTTTTTTAATTTCGTGTGACGGAAAAAAATTAACATGTTAGTTTTGTGGTGAGATGGGTGGATGCATAGCGTAATGACGTATAGAGACGCCAACTCTCAGTAAATTGATGACATTTGGTGTGTTGCAGATGGGCGGTTGGATGTTGGAAAGTATTGCTTTAATAATACCAGATAGAGGCAATGGCTCAAACTATCCAGCAATAAATCAGCAACGGCATTTCGATTTGTGCGTTAACATTTTTGTGTAAATACACCATAAATAGCGGGTCCGCCAAATAACTTTTTTTTTGAAAATGCTATAAAAAAAATACTAAATATTTTCTCAAATTTCTTTTTTTATTTGAAAATACAATTCTTCCGGTTAATAATGGAAAATAATTTCATTCAAATGGCTGCCTCGGCTGGCCATGCAGTAGCCTACACGATCGGTCCAATTTTTAAGCACATTATCGATTGTGTGCAGCTGTATTTCACCAATGGCTTCACGAATATTGTCCTTTAAAGCGTCAATTGTCTCTGGCTTGTCGGCGTAACACTTATCCTTGAGGGCACCCCACAAATAATAGTCGATAATGCGATATTCAAAAACAGGACGCAAAATATCGAGTGTAGCTTCGGCTGTGTGGCACGTAGCGCCGTCCTGTTGAAATTAAATGTTGCCAATATCCCCCTCTTCAATTTTTGTGAACAAAAATTCGTTCAACATGGCCCGATAACGATCGCCATTGACTGTAACGGCCACTCCTTGCTCATTTTCGAAGAAAAATGGCCCAATTATGCCTCTGGACCGAAATCCGCACCAAACAGTGACTCGTTTTGGGTGCATCGGCTTTTCAATGTATGCGTGCGGATTGTCTGTGCCCCAAATGCGACAATTTTGCTTGTTTACATACCCGCCAAGATCAAAATGAGCTTCATCTGAAAAGATGATTTTTTTTTGCAAAATCGGCATCTTCTGTAAGTCGGTCGCAGGCCCACTTAGCGAAGCGAAAACGCATTGGATGGTCAGTTGGCTTCAACTCTTGAACCAATTGGACTTTGTATGGCGTCATACCAAGGTCTTAATGCAAAATTCGTCTCAATGATGTCTCCGAAATGTTCAATTGTTGAGAACGACGGTGAATTGATGTTGATGCAGCAATATTCTCGGGTGTACGCACAATTTTTGGCACTGCATGCTTTGGTTTATCGATGAGGATGCCAGTTTCTTTCACTTTTTTCACAAGATAACGAACATACGGAGCTGACGGTGCTTCTCTTCTTCCAAAATCCGTACGCAATTTTTGCACACATTCTGCAACATTACCATGATTTTCAAAGTAATGTCGCAATATTTCCCAGCGTTGTTCAAGCGTATACACACCCATATTCGTTCAGCGGAAGGATAAAACTAATTATCTGTCAAATCAGTCATGAGCTAAGTGTTACCATTCACGAAATAAGCACTAGTTGAAGAAAAAAAACGTTAGATGGCGGACCCTTTATATGCTATCAACAAAATATAAAACAAAATGTCGAAAATACGTTTAAATTTCACAGTTTTCCATCAAAACGGCATGAAAAATGTAAGTCAACAATTTTTGTAATTCCACCTGGTGTAAGTCAATTTATGTCAAATAACTCTCTATCGCACCGACCGCACCACGAATAGTGTGAAAAGAAATGACACATGAGAACAGTGGCAGCTCTATACGTCATTAATCTATGGATGGATGCATAGACTTACATATATAGGTATAGATACATTTATTCTCTCATCTGAGGTTTCATTTCACACTCTACGTCGTAGGTTTGTGGAAATGAGAGAAATTAAATTTAAAATTAACTTACACCAGGTGGAGTTACAAAACATGCTCACTTAACTTTTTCATGTCGTTTTGGTGTAGAACTGAAAAATTTAAATGTATTTTGCACCTTTTTTGTTGACTTTTATCGTTGGCATACATTTGTATTGTATTTAACACAACTAGTTTGCCACAAAAACACGAAATTCGGTTGTTGTTCCTTTGTTGGACGTTGTTTACTATTGCCTCTATCTGGTATTATTGAACCCATGTTTTCCACCATCCAATGTTTACTTTCCACAGTACCTATGACGTTTAATTTACTGAGAGAATAAATGTATCTATACCTATGTTAGTCTATGGGTGGATGGGTCTTGATTTTTATTTAGAAAAACGTCTTAACATCTAGCATTAGGAGGTATGCAGCTGAATATCGGATTCTAAACCTCGTCCTGCATATAAATATAGACTGGTCCTTATTTTAAAAATTTCGTCAGAATCCCCCTCCCCGGGTCTTATTTTGTGAAGATACTGGAAAAGTAATCCATAACAATTTTCAGCTCAATAGAAAATTTTTGGAGCTATCCCTAGCCCTTCAACATTTCTCAATATGAGTATTTTGCAGTCAAATTCCCAGAAATTTTAAAACTTCATTATTATAATTAACCGCTATTCATTATTATTATTAACCGCTATTATTGTTATTAACCGGTAAATTGTATCATTTATGCAGTAGTGTGCATACAATGGAATTTTTTGGTTTATTAGATCCGGCTTTCAATTACGGTCTTCGGAACCGGCTTTTAAAGCCTGGATTCAAAACCGGTTCATAAACCCGGGTTTTAAAAACGGATACTGCAACCAATCTTCAAACCCGATGTTTTCAAAACCGCTCTGTGTACATAACTTATGACTTCAAGTGTTCCTGTTAATTATTTATGGTTGAGCACCTATTACACTGGGGAACATCCCAAAAATAACAATGTTCTGACAACGGATGCTGATAGAGGGGAGAAACAAAAATATACGTTTATCGGCGTTTTGAAAGTTTACGTCTGACTCTTTTTTTAAAATGTTCCTCCCCCTGCACATTCTTATGATTTATCGGCATAGGAGACCATGTTATCCTTACATTTTAGGTATAGGATGTGTTCAGCAATTTTCTGTAAAAATTTACGAGAAACATTTTTATGGAATACTTTAACCCTCTACCGCCTCAATATATCGGTCTTTTTTGTTCTTTTTGTGGAAAAGGGGAAAAACACCCCTAAAACAGGGGTGTAATAGGTTAAAATGTACTACACAAATTTTCCTCATAAAATTCTACTATATGTTTCTTAACACACCAAAGCTCAAAACTCAACTTGAATGTCAAAAATAAGTCAAAACTGAAAATCCATTTAAGGGTTAATTTCGTACTTATTCCGAGTTGGCGCTAAAATGTCCCACAAACCTGCATTTTAGGGTATTGATAAAAATATTCGACGTAGATTAATATCTATAAATAAATAATAAAAGAAAATATTAAGTTTCTTTTTTTTACCCCGCTAAAGTAAATTATATGTTAATTTGTACGGGAAGGTAAGCGATATTAAGTGGCATTTCAATTTCCCATTTAAATTCCGACAATGTTGCCACATGTTGAATTTCAAGAAATGGCAACAGAAAGTTATCTTAGATAAAATTTGTTATTATTTCTTGCGAATAAAAATGTTTAAGGGAGAGACTCAAAAGCAGAAATTTTCGAAATGGCTTACACATTTTAAGTTCATTAAAATTATTTTATTTAAGGGAAGACTACGTATACTTTTATATCTCTAAATTTGAAGGATAGATTTTTATTTCCGATTGTATACAAAATTGGAACTAAATTGTTCACAACAACGCGGTAAATGTTATATTGATCATGTTAGAATTATCTATCAAGTATAGTCGTTTAAACAAGTGATAATATTTTCCCGCCATTTTTCGCTTCACTTATCAAAATCGTATGTAGTTATTTTTATACTTCTTTGTATTCTTGTATTGTTGGTATATACTAATTGTGTAGAGTTTGACAACTGCAACGAATGAACGAAAATAAAATGTCTGTTGTTGCTAAAAAAAAAAAAAGGGACATGGGACTGTCCGTGGAGGTGGAAAGTTTCTGATTGCCATTCACTTGGGAGTGGCCAGAAATGATTCCTTCATTGGGCAGTCCAAGCAGCTCACTACTTCCACGCAGTATGTCCTGGGCAATGGCTTTTCGGAAACCTCCGTTAGCTAGCTAGAGTGAGAAGGCGAAACAAATGAGCATCAAATCAGGTATAGTAGGTGACTGATGTCACTGAAGCTCATCAAACAATCGGGCATATTCTTTTGTCCTTAGAAGGCGGATGAGCCAAACATACGGGCCAACGGCGGATAGAAACTAAAAGAAGAAAATCCAGGTTCAACATATCGCATCCTGGTCAGCGTCTGATCCATAATGGGCGGCTGCAATCAAATATCCTGGCAGTAGGTAAAATGCAAAAACCCGGTGGGCTGGGTTTGCCTCCCGCCACCGTTCATAATGGCAGTGAAAATACAAAAACGAAACAGAAAACATAAACAACCCCTATTTGTTGACGACCCCCGCAAACGTTATAAGGACCACGATTTACGGATATGCACTTGGAATGTAAGAACTCTATATAGATCCGGTGCAAGTATCCAACTGGCAGATGTCCTCGAAAGTTATAAGGCTGACATTACCGCTATCCAGGAAATGCGATGGACAGGACATGGCTGCACAAGAAAAAGAAACTGCGATATATACTACAGTTGCCATGAAAAAAAACATGAATTTGGTTGTGGATTTGTAGTTGGCAAAAGACTGCGACATCTAGTCTCTAGGTTCAATCCTGTGAGTGAACGAATAGCCACAATCCGCATAAAAGCGAAATATTTTTATATTTCCCTAATTTGTGTGCATGCCCCGACAGAAGAGAAAGATGATGATGCCAAAGACATATTCTATGAGCTCCTAGAGGAAACGTATGACCGCTGCCCTGGCCATGACATTAAGATTGTACTAGGAGATTTTAATGCCAAAGTAGGAAGGGAGAATGTGTTTAATCCAACTATTGGCAATTTCAGTCTTCATGCTGACAGTTCCGACAACGGTATGAGACTGATTGACTTTGCCGCGGCAAAAAACATGGTCATCAGTGGCACAAGATTCCAGCATAAAGACATCCACAAGGCTACTTGGGTATCCCCTGATCAAAGAACTAGGAACCAAATTGATCACGTGGTAATTGATGGAAGGCACTCATCCAGTGTAATGGACGTACGAGTGATCAGAGGAGCTAACATCGATTCTGATCACTACCTGGTAGCAGCAAAGGTTCGCACAAGATTAAGTAGAGCGAAAATCGTACGAAACCAGACGCAGAGGAAGCTGGACATCGGAAAGCTGCAATTACCAGAGGTAGCCACAGCCTACTCAAGGAAGTTCTCGCAACTTTTGGCACAGAACCCACCCCCTCCCGATGACGATCCTGATGCGCAGTGGAAACCCATTTCCGACTCTATAAAAACTGCCGCAACAACCGTACTTGGTTTCGAAAAACCGCTTCGCAACAAACCGTGGTACGATGAAGAGTGTCGCATAGCAAATGACGAAAAGAACGCTGCACGTATGGTAATGCTTCAGTCAATTGCAACGCGAGCTGCAACTGAGCGGTATAGGGAGAAGAGAAAGGAGGTAAACCGTCTCTTTAGGCGTAAGAAACGGCAGTGGAGAAAACGCGAGAGTGAGAAAATTGAGACATACAGAAGGAAGAACGAAGCCCGAAAATTCTACCAAAAAGTTAAAAACGGAACTAATGGACATGGTTCAGGGCCCCCCTTCTGTAAAGACAAAGACGGAAATCTCGTCGCAGATGTGCAGAGCATGTTGGGAATATGGAGAGAGCATTTCTCCGCGCTACTAGTACCTGAGATATCCGATGACGATGGGACAATCGATCACAATATGGACGACGACGTCGATTGCCCCCCTCCTAACCAAGACGAGGTCAGAACAGCTATTGCCCGGCTTAAGAACAACAAAGCCGCAGGAGCCGATGGATTACCGGCGGAGCTGTTTAAGGCTGGCGGCGATGAGCTGATAAGGTGCATGCATCAGCTCATTAGCAAAATTTGGTTAGATGAATGCATGCCCGGCGATTGGAGTCTCAGTGTACTATGTCCCATATTTAAAAAAGGTGACCCGAGTATTTGTGCCAACTACCGTGGAATAAGCCTTTTATCCATAGCATATAAGGTTCTATCAAGTATAATGTGCGAAAGACTAAAACCAATTATCGCTGACCTGATTGGACCATACCAGTGTGGCTTTAGGCCTGGAAAATCGACAACTGACCAGATTTTCACGCTACGCCAAATCCTGGAGAAGACACACGAAAAACAAATCGACACCTATCATCTATTTATCGATTATAAAGCAGCCTTCGATAGTCCGATACGGGAGAAACTCTATGAAGCAATGTCTGAGCTTGGTATTCCTGCAAAACTCATACGCCTTTGCAGGATGACCTTGACGAACACCAAATCCGCAGTGAAAGTTGGTAAGGATCTTACCGAACCTTTCGAAACTAAGCGAGGCCTCAGGCAAGGCGACACCCTATCGTGCGATCTCTTTAACATCTTAATGGAGATCATTATGAGAAAAGCTGCAGTCAATATGAATAAAACCATCAGCAGCAAAAGTCACATGCTGCTCGCGTATGCTGATGATATAGATATCATTGGGCGCACAATTAGAGAAGTTACTGCGGTTTTTTCGAGAATTGAGAAGGAGTCAGCAAAAGTGGGTCTGACGGTGAATGAGGACAAGACAAAATTAATGGTTTCAACGAACAGGGCCTCCACGCGATTAGACCAAAGCGTGAACGTTGATAACCGTTATAACTTCGAGGTAGTGGACGAATTTATATACCTCGGATCTGCCGTGAACAAAAACAACAACGTCAGCCTTGAGATCAAACGGAGAATTGTGCTTGCGAATAGATGTTATTTTGGGCTAAGCAAGCACTTTAGAGATAAAGCCCTCTCTCGAGTAACAAAAGTCCAGCTGTACCAGACTCTCATTCAACCTGTCTTGCTTTATGGCGCAGAATCCTGGGTCCTATCGCAAGCAGACGAAACATCTGTAGGAGTCTTCGAGAGAAAAATACTCCGAAAAATTTATGGCCCTATAGTGCACAACGGCGAGTATCGGCGACGCATGAACCATGAGCTGTATGAGCTTTATCCTGACATTGACATAGTTAAGCGGATCAAGATAACGCGATTGCGCTGGCTAGGCCATGTCAGTAGAATGGATGAAGATGAACCAGCGCGAAGGCTTTTCGAAACCGAACTCGAAGGAAGACGAAAAATAGGAAGACCAAGACTCCGCTGGAGGGATCAGGTTGACGAATCCCTGCGTACACTTGGTATTGCCAACTGGAGAGATAAAGCAAAAGATCGAACTGGTTGGCGAAATATGTTATCTTCGTTTTGTAAGGTCCCTGACCCCCCGGGGTTGTCCGAGACCGGATAAGTAAGTAAGTAAGTTGTTGCTAAAATCTTCTGCTACCATGCATTTGTTGGCACTGGCTGCTGCCGTATCGCATTTTTTCACCCATTACAACAAATGTTGCCACATTTCGTAGTATTAAGTGTGGATCGTTTTATTTGGAAAGTCGTAAGTGGCGATAGCTTAATAGAATAAAAAAAACAGCCTTTTTCGTAATTTATTCACATTGCGCTAATTAGGCTCGCCGTACTTTGTCAGCTGCACTTTGGCTGATAAGATCCGTCGGCCTGAAACAAAAAACTATGAAGACGCAAAATCAAAGCAAAGCTCAAAATCAGCCAGCCGACGACTAACTCAGTTACCTGTTTGAATTGCATTACATTTGGGGCATTTCACGTGAAATGGCCACCCAAAAAAAAAAAATTCTCAAATTTGTTCACATTTAGCTTAACTGCACTTGTAGAAGGTATGAAAATTCTATACATCGAACCAATCCAATCACAAAAAATGGTGCGTTGTAGAAGTACTACGAGACGGGGAAATGCGAATGTAAGGGCAGTTTCAATACTACCTATTACCATTTTTGTTTTCAAACCTGTCTAAAAAGTACTTCCATATAAATTGCGTCCTTTATTACGTCTGGGAAGTCATTCTGGAAGTCTATCTCGGAAGTCCAAGTCAACATCTTGATGTCACTACATCCATTGGAACAGAAGCCATTGGCAGTGTTTACTCCGGAAATGTAGCAGCCCCAAGCCCAATATTAATGTCGCAAGAGCTTTTAAATGTTTAATGCACGGAAGCTGAGTCTGTCTAAAAAGAAATCAGAAATATTAGCTGCGGTCTTGAATCTGCTGGTACTTATTTTTGACATTTTCCTGCCACACTTTTCAGTTATCGAATCCAACACGCTTACTAATTGCAACCCTATTGAAGGCTTAAGGGCGGAAATGAATATCGAATACAACACCGAAGACTGGCGTTTATTTATAGATTCATCCAAGAAAATTCTTAAAACTGTACTCCTTTATTGCGTATGGAGTTGACATGAAGGAAAGTTATGATCGATGAAATTTATCCACAATATCCTTCATCCACTGGTGGTACCAACTAAAAAAATTCTTTTACCTCCTTTGCATATAAAACTTGGTGTGGTGAAAAACTTTGTTAAATGTTTGGATACACAAGGACAACCATTAAATTTTCTGAACACATTGTTTCCAAAACTTAGCGAAGCAAAGATAAAAGAAGGTATGAGTGCTTTAAACTTTAATTTTTGTCATTGGTTTCATACAAAATAATTTTTAAAAATTGTGTCTTTTCATTACGACAGGCACAAACGAAAACTTAAGCAAAAGGCTGAATTTGAGCAAATACTCTCACCAAAGGAACTTGCCGCATGGAGAAGTTTTAAGGAAGTTATTTACAAATTTCTAGACAAAATTTGTTCTACTGCTCCAATATACGTCGACACCATACTAAGTGCTTTTGAGAAACATCAGTTGAGCATCACTTGGCAACAGAGTCCGATGAACATGGTGAACGATTTCATCAAACTTGTGCACCAACTGAAGAACGCTATAAAGGGAAGAATATTCGTTCTCTTATAGCTGACATATGCCGGACGATGTTTGATAACTACATATTTTTATTTTTTTTAAATTTATATAATCATCTTTATTATTCATTTGCTTTTACAACTACATATTTACAATTTTTGAGATACTATTCGAGTGAATATTGCAACAATTGAAATTTATATTATTATATGCATACATCATTGAAAACCTTTATATGAAGATAACTACATAAAATTAGCATGAGCTAAAAGAAAAATGTAATAAATAAATACTTGCTTAAATACCCAAATTTATACTGATCCTTTATTTATATATATATATAATCTACAGCCGTCGGTGGATCAATGGTTAATGCGCTCTCAATGGTTAACAAGCTTCTCAAAATACCTTTCGGAATCGATGTAAAACTGTAGGTCCCAATCAGTGAGTAAAAACTAGAAAGCGCACATCTCAGTGAGTGTGAGAAGCTCTCCCCTGTCCCTTCATGGGATATAATGGAAAACCATTTATTTATTTATTTATATCTACAGCTTTCTTTAGTTCGGTGACTTATAGTACAATTTTTCGTAGAATATTTTTCCTATCCTCTAGAATGCAGGTTTGTGGGACATTTAACCCTTTCGGTCCTATTGGGATAATACGTCCCAAAGAATGTTGAATAGTCCTATTTGTTGTCTTAAGTAAACAAATCATATTTGAAAATGTCCCAGTCGTACTTTTGAGTTTTAGTTTATGAAATAAATAACGGGACTTAGTTTTGAGTGAGTTTGCAATAAGATTTTAGCGTCAGTTGATGAGAAGCTCTCGTAGAGGCAACTTCATTTGCTAATTAAAGAAGGAAGCTGTATCCGTGTTGCAACCAAAATTGGTATATTTGTTTGAACCAGCTGAATTTATTATTTGTGTATGAAAAACTTTGTTTATTCTCTGTAAGTATAAATTTTTGTTAGTTTTTGTTGGTTTGGGACATATTGTCCCATTCGGGTTTTTCGTTGGTCTTATATATCCCATTCATATTATATTTAGGAAAAAATGTCCCAACTAAGTGCAGAGCTGCAAGAGCTTTTAGAAGCCGATAATTCCGATTATACCGAATCAAGTGACTCTGAGCCGGAAAATGAATCATCAGAGTCGAGTGAAGATAATGATGAAGGGCAATGACGAATTAATCGATGAAAATAATCCAAGCCAAAATTTTGTAAATCCATTCCTATGGTCACTACCAGACGCAAATTTTCGACCAAGACCAATTTTGGCTGATGTTAACCGCAGTTCAAAACAATTAGATATTTTTAAAAAATTGTTTCCGAAATCGCTTTTAATATTTATTGCTAATAATACAAATAAAAGACTAGAAATGTTGGAAAGAGACAAAAAAAAAATTCCAAAAACTGATGAGCATGAGATTCTAATGGTACTAGGATGTTGCCTAATCATGAGCTATAACAAAGTTCCAAGGATTCAAAATTACTGGAGTACACATCCATCTCTTGGAAACTTAGCCATAAAAAATGCAATATCAAGAGACCGATTTCAGCTAATAATATCCAAAATGTATTTCAATGATCCTAAAAAACCAGATGGATGTTCAAAAGTGTATTATGTTGAAGAACTGTTATCTTGTGTAAAAAAAACTTTTCCTAGTGTTAGAACGGAAGCAACATTTCAAGCTATTGATGAATCAATGACAAAATTTAAGGGAAGGTCATCATTAAAACAATATCAACCTCTAAAACCAATAAAGCGCGGCATAAAAATTTGGTTAAGATATGACTCCAAAACTGGGTTTATATATGATCTAAATATTTATAGCGGAAAAGAAGAAAGCGCTGTGGTATCCGAATCTACCTTAGGAGAAAGCGTTGTGGAAAAACTTTGTAGTACTATACGGAACCCAGACGTTATGATAAGTTTCGATAGATTTTTTACTAGTACTCGTTTAATAAATTTTACTGACTATCCGGCAGTTGGAACTGTGATACGAACTCGAAAAAACGTTCCGCAATTTAATGGAAAATTAAACAGAAATGAGAGTGAATTTATGGTAAAATGCCTCGGAACAATTGCTTGTCGATGGCAGGATTCAAAAGACGTATTACTTCTGTCTAATTGCCACATGCCAACCACAAGCAAGACTAAACGCAAACAAAAAAAATTACAGCAGATAGTTGTCCGAGGCCTTCGGCCACGGACTGTCCCTGCAGGCTGTGTCAGAGACACGGCCATTAAGTTTAACGTAGAATACGCCATCCGATAAGACAGAAAACATATATAACAATAAATTCATTTGCTTATATTATTTATCATTTATTGTTATATATGTTTTCTGTCTTATCGGATGGCGTATTCTACGTTAAACTTAATGGCCGTGTCTCTGACACAGCCTGCAGGGACAGTCCCTGGCCGAAGGCCTCGGACAACTGTCTGCTGTAATTTTTATATTGACGTAGAATACGTCTTACCTTACGGTATGAGGAGTCATGTCAGGTTTTTATTGTTGTAATCTTTATTTCATTGAATTTGAGGAAACGGCTAGATGAATTTTTTTAAAATTTTTTTTGTAGGTAAATGAAGATGTTATCTTTCGTTTGATATACATTTCATACTGGTTGATATATTTCTAGTATTTTAATTTCTCAAATGAAAATTGTTTAAACACATACACTCAAACATATGTGTGGTGTTTGGTTGAGTGTTTTTGGTTGCTCAACATTGCTTAGGAACATGTATCTAGTAAAAAGTGAAACGAACAGCAAGCTAATGTTGCTTGGCAACATGTATCTAGTAAAAAGTGAAACAAACAGTAAGCTAACGTAATAAAGCTTTTTTGCGAAAGCTTCAATAAAGCTGTTGTAACATTAATTGAAATGATAAATAATATAAGCAAATGAATTTATTTTTATATATGTTTTCTGTCTTATCGGATGGCGTATTCTACGTTAAACTTAATGGCCGTGTCTCTGACACAGCCTGCAGGGACAGTCCCTGGCCGAAGGCCTCGGACAACTGTCTGCTGTAATTTTTTTACCAACGGCATTTGATTCAAGTCCGTTTAAAAAAAAATATTATGTTCAATTTTTTTAAACTTAATTTAATTTATGTATTTTAATTAATATTTTTACTGAAATAAGTTCTGCGAATGTTGAGAGGGCCGCCCTAATATTAAAAAAGGTTTATCTTATCGAGTCTTCGCATTAGCATTCGAGCGTTGCGTGAAAGCTTTACGCTTTACAATTCAAAATTAATGTTACAACAGCTTTATTGAAGCTTTCGCAAAAAAGCTTTATTACGTTAGAAAAAATTGATGTTGAGTGCCCTGATGCTATTATAAAATATGTAGCTATAATGGGTGGAGTTGACATAGCGGATCAAAAAGTTGGTGTTTATGATTTGGATAGAAAGTCCAACAAATGGTGGAAAAAAGTTTTTTCAAAATATTAATGATGGTTAACGCGTGGATAGTTCACCAAGAAGTAAATCACAAAAAATCCGAATTAATCAGCTTTTTGGTTCCACTAGCTGAAGACATGATCGAAACTGGCAGGACCATAAGCCAAACTAAACGAAAGGTATCATACGGACGTCCACCAAAACGTAAACGCAATTTGATTAATATGTTTACGTTTCATCAGCCGCAGCGCAATGAAAAAAGAACAAAAGCAATATGTTCAAATTGTAACGTTGCACTCTGCATTGAATGTTTTACTCTTTATCATAAGTAAAAGCTTTTTTTCTAAAAAAAATTATCATATATGATCTATGTATGTATTTTTAAAATGATTAAAAATAAAATGAATTATAATTTTAGTTTTTATACGTATAAATTTTAACTTTTTTATTCAATTTAAGATTAAATAATATGAAAATAAAATTAATTTAATACCGATCCTTACTTTTATTATTTTTTTATATAAATAATTTTGACGCTTTATGCGGAGTTTTGATACTAATGGGACATATTGTCCCATTGGTATCAAAACTCCGACTGGGACAATAGCCCTAAAAATGCGAGTGGGACAATATATCCCAGGACAATAGCCCTAAAAATCCGAGTGGGACAATATATCCCAGGATAATTAAAGGACTTACGACAAAATTTACAATGCAAAACATCATAATTTTTGATGTTTTTTACATATGTGAAAAAAGATTTTTAATATTTATTGTTATTTAGCCAATAAAAAACCGGACCGAAAGGGTAGCGAGGGTTACCATGAATTGTTTGAGGCAAATGTTTCCTGGACGGCTTGTCTGTGATGTGAACTGGATGGCACGCTCACCAGACTTAGCCCCATGCGATTTTTTCCTTTGCCGCGCTCCAACCATTACCAAATGACCGCGATTTGGAACGTTTTTAATGATATAAAAAATACATCGGCTGTGTTTCGAGATATGACCTTATAGCGTGGAAATCCAGGAAACCCACGGCAAATTGATTTAGATCTAGGTAAACTGATTTTATCTAATACGATGTAAAATTTACATCATGCGAACAATTTATTCTTTCCGAATATTTCGAGTTTTGATGGATGTGCTAAATGTCGAATACATTGAATTTTGATGAGAATGGTAAACTTTGAATCGTCCAAATTTTTACCTACAGCTACAGCTTTCTTTAGTTCGGTGACTTATAGTACAATTTTTCGTAGAATATTTTTCCAATATACACCAATCCTCTAGAATGCAGGTTTGTGAGACATTTAAGCGACAACTCGGAATAAGTACGAAATTAACCCTTAAATGGATTTTCAGTTTTGACTTATTTTCGGCATTCAAGTTGAGTTTTGAGCTTTCGTGTGTTAAGAAACTCTGACCAGTTACACCCCTGTTTTAGGGGTGTTTTTTACCCTTTTCCACAAAAAAGAACAAAAAATACCCATATATTGAGGCGATAGAGGGTTAAAGAATTCCACAAAAATGTTTCTCTTAAATTTTTACATCAAATTTCTGAACACATCCTATACCGAAAATATAAGGATAACATGGTTTCCTATGCCGATTCATCATAAGAATGTGCAAAAGGAGGAAATTTTCACCCCCTCCCTCTCAAAAAAAAGAGTCAGACAGACGTCAACTTTCAAAATGCCGATATACATATATTCTTTTACCCCCTCAACCAGAATCTGTTGTCAGAACCTTGTTATTTTCGAAAAAGTTTCATTATGTTCCACAGTGCAAAAGGAATGAGCAATAAATTTTAATTTTAACGTGTTGCTTTCGTTTCATTGATTAATTAAAACTAATTTGTAGAAAAACTCTCTATCTTCATTGTTTTTACTCCGATTATAGCCTCATTTTAGAAAGATAACGGATGCGACTTTTTAGAAAAATTATTATTTTGTATTAGGGTGTATCATTTGTGGAGTAGGGTGTATACAATGGAAATGTGGGTTATTAAATTGCATCATTTATGCAGTAGTGTGCATACAATGGATTTTCTTTGTTTATTGAATCCAGCTTTCAATTACGGGTTTAGGAACCGGTTTTTAAAGCCTGGATTCAAAACCGGTTCATTAACCCGGGTTTTGAAAACGGATATTGCAACCAATCTTCAGACTCGATGTTTTTAAAACCGGTCTATGTACATAACTTATGACTTTAAGTGTTCTTTTTAATTATTTATGGTTTAGCACCTATTACACCGTGCGACAGTATTTATTGGACCTGAACAAGACCATATACACGTGGAACTAGAAGTCGTACATAGACAAACTGCCTTATTCATAAAAAAAAACATTAATGTAGCTCTAAAGCATTCATCAGTTATTGAAAGCTTTAAGATTTGACGAAGGTTTTATTAGAACCGTATTCATAATGAGTATTTTAACTAGGGAACAGTTAATTGACTGACAACCCTGTTTTATGTATTCTCACAATAACCGATAGACCGAAATACATTTTTTTTATTTAAATGCGTCAATGCATTTTTCCAAAATTGTAAACATTAATGGAAAGAACTATTCAATAAAAAGATCAGTTAATATTTGCTATATTTACAAATTTGGAAGAAGTGCCAAAAAATCTTATTGAATTGGATTTCAGTTTTGGGTAGTCTAATATAAAACCGGATAATTGGTTGTAGTTTCAATATTTTGATTTTATATACATCACTATGTAATCAAAAGTTTATTTTGGTTAAAAAATTTTAAAAATTGGAACGAAACTGTTTGGTTGCTTAGCAGGATAATGTGACACTATAAACGCTGCAAATATACACAAAATAATTCCAATTGTTTATATCGCATAAATATGAAATGCCTGAATTGTAAAATAATTATTTCTTTTGTGTATTAATGCGGATAAAATAGCCTTAAAGAAGGGTTAAACGTTCAACAAAACTGACGACGTTAGAGAACTCTTAACAGAGCAATTTTTCGATTATGAATACAATTTTTGGGCTTTACCTTCTAAAACCTTTAACAAACTCATGACAACTTTTATGAATAAGGCCGATAGTGTATACTCAGATTTTCATTTCGTGATCTTTTCTCCTTTTTAAAGGACTTCAAAGGTTTAAGGATACAAAATTTTCTACAAATTTATTTAAATATTTCTACCCACTAGAAATAGAAACAATTTTTTGTTTCAATTTTTCAGGACGAAATAATGTTATCCTTTCATATCCTTGATAATTTCCAATATATTTTTCTCAAAAAAATATATGTTGAAACCTTATGCATAATTTATTTACCACATACCTAAATTTTGTTCCTATAGATTTATTAGTTAAGCTTAAACAAAACATTATATTATTAGTCTAATATTTAAAAAAAATAGTTGATCAAGGTTAGAAAATAACTTGGCAGTACTTTTTTGGCTTGAACAAGACCATATAAAGGGTCCGCCAAATAAGTTTTTTTTTTGAAAATGCTATAAAAAAAACTACTGAATATTTTCTCAAATTTCTTTCTATATTTGAAAGTACAATCCTTCCGGTTAATAATGGAAAATAATTTCATTCAAATGGCTGCCTCGGCTGGCCATGCAGTAGCCTACACGATCGGTCCAATTTTTAAGCACATTATCGATTGTGTGCAGCTGTATTTCACCAATGGCTTCACGAATATTGTCCTTTAAAGCGTCAATTGTCTCTGGCTTGTCGGCGTAACACTTATCTTTGAGGGCACCCCACAAATAATAGTCCAACAGTGTCAAATCGCAGCTCCGAGGTGGCCAAACGACATCAGCTCTGCGGCTGATAATGCGATCTTCAAAAACAGGGCGCAAAACATAGAGTGTAGCTTCGGCTGTGTGGCACGTAGCGCCGTCCTGTTGAAGCCAAATGTTGCCAATATCCCCCTCTTCAATTTTTGTGAACAAAAATTCGTTCAACATGGCCCGATAACGATCGCCATTGACTGTAACGGCCACTCCTTGCTCATTTTCGAAGAAAAATGGCCCAATTATGCCTATGGACCAAAATCCGCACCAAACAGTGACTCGTTTTGGGTGCATCGGCTTTTCAATGTATGCGTGCGGGTTTTCTGTGCCCCAAATGCGACAATTTTGCTTGTTTCCATACCCGCCAAGATCAAAATGAGCTTCATCTGAAAAGATGATTTTTTTTGCAAAATCGGTATCTTCTGTAAGTCGGTCGCAGGCCCACTCGTGTAGGCTACTGCATGGCCAGCCGAGGCAGTCATTTGAATGAAATTATTTTCCATTATTAACCGGAAGGATTGTACTTTCAAATAAAATAAGAAATTTGAGAAAATATTCATTAGTTTTTTTTTATAGCATTTTCAAAAAAAAAAGTTATTTGGCGGACCCGTTACATACACGTGAAACTAGAGACCGTACTTAGAAAAAGTGTGAACTCAAAGTGTTAAGGATATCCAAATTTCTAATAATTAATATAAATATTTCTAACCATCAGTTTATATCAATATGGTTAATATATTGGATTAAAATCAATATTTCGTTTTGAGTTTTCAGGACGAAAAGTCGTATGAATATTTTATTCTGTCATTTTATATACATTTTCATAAAAATATATATTAAAAAATCTGAAATATACTGTACCACTTGGCATCTAGTGAATAGTAGCCTTGAATTGATACGTCAAAATTCTTAAAAATAATTTTAATTTAAAGGATACTCATTTAAAAAGAATCGTTTCTTGTGTTTGAAAAATGTTAAAATACTAAAACTTAAATTACAATTGTTTTAAATACTAAACGCATATAATATATATATATATATATATAATTTACCGACATAAAGCAATTTACCGAAAGAAACAGGAAGAAAGTGAATTAAAGTGACTATGGGATGCCCTAACAGAAACAAATTTTTTATTGTTTGTGGTTTGTTTGTACCTTTGAATAAAGTACAAAACACTACGAAGCCTTTCGTAGAAATGTATGAAGAATATTTTTTAATAAACATGAATCCAAAAGGCAGGCACATCAGCCCGAAAGCGCTCAAACGATCAATCGTTCGATGTTTGTTTCAAAGTGAATGGGCCGGGCCAACAGGCATCACTTACGCGGAAGACGTTGAAAAACTTTTCGAAACCATAGGTCACTACTATGATCCAAATGAATGGCGCCTTTTCATAGATGCATCAACGAGGAGCCTCAAAGGTGTGCTGCCGCACATAGGTAATGTGTATCCGTCAGTGCCAATTGTTTATGGCACAGATGTAAAGGAAACTTATGATAACATGAACGTTAGTCTTAAATTAATAAATGATGACCTACACTGTTGGGTGATTTGTTCCGACCTCAAGATTGTTGTCATTCTCATGGGTCTTAAAGAGGGCTTCGCAAAACACCAATGTTTTTTGTGTCTTTGGAGATCTTCATTACACCGACCACAAATGCCAGCCACGTATCGGTTATCAGCTTAGGCAGTATAGCATTGACAATAGAACATTTCTTGGGCAATACAAAAGCTGAAAACTACGAAGAAATCATCCGCTACCTCGTACGCAATTTCGGTGAAATATGTCACTGAAAATACACTTTTTAGATAGCCACCTAGATTTTTTCCCCGATAATTTGGCTAATTTTAGTGACGAACATGGGGAACGATTCCATCAGGACCTTGCGAATATTGAGAGTCGCTTCAGGGGAAAAACACCTGTCGAATGCTAGCCGAATATTGTTGGTCGATATGTCGTGATTCAGATTCTCCACACAAGCGAAAGAACAAACGTGTTAATTTTTCTCCACATTATACTTTATTATTAATTATATTTGTACTTTGTTTATTCTTGTAACTTTATTGTAGATAACATATGTATTCCAGATATTTTCACAACTTGCACTTATAATCATTTTGCTCCAAAAATTAAAGTAATTTAAAATATTTGTTTTAGAAACATCATTTTTGTATTCCTATACACGTGATCACAATATAATTTTTTTAAATACAGGGTTATCCATTTCGTGGTTTCAAAAGTATAGGGCTGGAATTCGACATCTGTCAAACTAAGTTGTTAAACCAATTTTTTTTCTTTTCAGTTGAAAGTCTGACATTGACGAAAATGGATCGCTTAACTATCACACAACGCATAAAAATTATTAAAACCTACTACAAAAATGGTGATTCTGGCACAGCCACATACCATTAGACTTTTTTTCGTGGGGCTACGCGAAAGACCGTGTTTATGCAGATAAACCTTTAACTCTTGAGCACTTAAGAACCAACATTCGTCAAGTTATGGCTGAGATACCGCCCAATATGTGTCAAAAAGTGGTCGAAAATTATCTCAAAAGAATCAATGCTTGCAACACTTCGCGTGATTGTCATTTAAATGATGTAATGTTTCGCACATAATGTCAACGTTCAAACTTTGTAATAAAAAAGAAATATCACGAAAAAAAAATATTTTATATGTCTTTTATTTACGTTTACTTTTGAAACCGCAAAATGGATAACCCTTTAGTTTAAATTTTTCCTTTTGAATTGTTCTTTTGTGTTTTTAATTATAGTAAAAATAAAATAAGTTTTCATTGTTCAATCGATTTCTTGCTAGTGTTGTTCTAAATCTGGTTTTAAATTTATTAGAAATTCACAAGAATATGAAAGGATTAACATTTTAAAGTACTTTTGTTAAATTTGTCATCCTGACAAATCATAATAAAAATAGATTTCCTTTCCAGAAATCAATCTCTTGCATCTGATACCCATATTGATATAAACTGATGGGTAGAAATATTTATATTAATTATTAGAAACTTGTGTATCCTTAACACATTGAAGTCCCTTAAAAAAGGAGAAAAGATCACGAAATGAAAAACTGAGTACACAATTTTTCTATGTACGATGTCTAGTTTCACGTGTGTATGGTCTTGATCAGGTCCGTTAAAAAAAATTTAAAATTGTCCCACGGTGTTACGGGTCATCTTGGGTATTTTGCCTCGAGGTAGCCTAATTTGCCCCACCATGGCACCATGAAACCGTTGAGATATTATGGCGTGTTATGCCTTATAAGAAGCGTACAGACTTCAGCTAAGAGACATTTGTGTCCAAATTATACATTTTTTTTATCATCAAGTTTTTACCAGTTCATACAAAATACCACCCAAAATATCAAAATTGCTAAACTTTGAGGGACCAGGGATAGCTCAAAAAATCTTCGGCTGAGCTGAAATTTGTTCTGAATTTCTTTTTCCAGTAAGCACCGGGGAGCGGACAAATTTTTTAAAATAAGGACTGAGACATCCGAATTGGACGTAACCGAATTTAGTGGTTGTCACAACCGAAGTAAAAGGTTGTCGCAAATGTTTTAGTATTTTAAACTTTTTGATATATGTACGTAAAATTGTTGGGAGCTCATAATGCCTGTCAGTTCTATATTGCATCAACGATATTATAACGCAGCCTAGCAAAAATCGAAAGCAATGCCATTAGCGGCTGAAAATGTCTGAAGTACCATGAAGTCAGTTGATCAAAGTCGATCATTGCTTTAAACTTTCATAATCTTAGTAAATAGGGTAGCTATCATGAGGTTTCCATGTACAAGTCTTATCAAATATATTTTGTACAGTCTACCATTTCTTTGATAATTGTGTGATATTTAACTGCAATGTTCCATAAATTTTTTGCGTAAAAGTTGGTTGCAGTATAATTTTCCATAGCGCAATAAAAATCAAATCGAAACCAAACACTTCAATATGACATCTACTAGCACATTTATTTATTATTGTTAAACCCCAATGTGTCGAACATATTAATCTTGCACAGCCAAAACCATAAATCTAAAAAGATTATAGTGAATCAAGTTATGGATTTTATTGCAATAGACAACGAAGGGGGTGGTAGTAATTAGAGATGGGCGCGAATCACGTGATTGACGTGATTCACGCGTGAACGTGAACAGGACCAAATTTTGCTCACGTGAGGATGCGTGAACGTGAGTAGCGAAAAAACATCGTACATAAGCTTGCGTGAGTCCAATCTTTCCGTGAGTGAGTGTGCGTGAGCCCAATTTTCGCGTGAGTCACGCATATTTCCGACAAAATCATATCAATTAATTTCTATTTTCTTACTACTTTGTTAAACAAAGTATTTTTGGAAGACTTCTAATATCACTTCCCTCTAACAAGGCGTCGTTTATCATCTGTATTCCGCAAGCGAAGGAGCTTTTCAACGTTTCACAGTGGGGCCGATTGCTAAAAAGTGGTAATAGCATCAGAACTTCTAATCTATAGGTCCGATTGTTTTAGAATGTACTAAGTATTTGCAGGGGAGGAATAAGACTTTCAGAATCTGGTATTTAGAGACAGTACGTTTTGCTACAGGGTGTCAAAATATACTACCTTTGTGATGATCACACTTTCATATCATGTAAGTTCTAAACTTTTAGACCGATTTGAAAGCTCTATGTTTTCGAGATTCTACTAAGTCACACAAACAAAAAACATATACAGTCGTGTGTCGTGTCTCTAACCGTTACAAAGATATATGGAATAGAAAGTTTAAAATGTAAACTTTTGCACTGACTTTGTTTATTTTTTTGGTAAAACTTGGTCATCTTGAGTCAAAATATAGTCATAAAAACACATGTTATTGCCAAGACTTCAGCCAAATGTAAGTTGAAAACATTTCTAAATTATTTCAAACCGGTTGGTAAAGACAACTTGTCAAATTTCAAAACTTGTAAAGCTGTTAAAAAATAAATGCGTTAGATAATGTACCATCATTCTTTCAATAGTTTCTTAAATTTTTTGTTAGGAAGAAATACAAGATTGTAGTTTTTTTTTAACAAAAGGCTTAGCCAAAGGTATTAAATATAATTTAAATTTTGTTTGGGTATTCACCACACCTTGGCAGAAAATGAATGATTTTTGAACAAAATTTTAAATTTTTGAACAAAATTTTAAATTTTTGAACAAAATTTTCAATTTTTGAGTTTGGGGAAAGTTCCGCTTGTTGATTTTAATACTTTTTTTTAAACCATAATTGTGGACTAAAATGTTGTGAACTAGATGCCAAAAAATTATGAACCTACGTATTAATCTTGGTCAGGAGAGCTCAATTTCTAAAAAAAAACTCGAATGTTCATTCAGATCGGCAGTGTTTTACGGGAGGTTATCATATTGGCCATATTGTGGCCGTCGGTGGTGCAATGGTAGTGTGCGCGGCTCTTGTGCGTGAGGACGTGGGTTCGATCCCTACTCTGACCACCTTAAATTTCTTTCGTCGGCGGTCACCTCACATAGTGACTGCGACACTATCCATGAAAAACTTCTCAAAATACCGTTCGGAACCGGTGTAAAAGTGTAGGTCCCAATCAGTGAGTGTAAAACTAGAACGCGCACAGCTCTCTGGTTGTGAGAAGCTCTCTCAAATCCCCTCGTGGGATGTAACGAGAAACCATTGTTTTTTTGTATCATATTGACCAACATTCCAGGTAGGTTACAGAATCTACAAATTCAGGCCGAAATGTTGCTTTTGCGTGCGTTACCTAGACTTGTTGTAATACCGCAGTTAGACATATTAAACACAGTTGGAAATAATACGTCTTCTTCTACTACATTTTAGATATAATTATTTTTCGAACATTTCTTACACATTCTTGCAGGACTGTGGAGTCTGGCCAAAAGTCTGGCCAATAACTGCGTAGAATATGCTATTGTTAGCAGCACAACATATAAATATTAACTTTGTTTTAGGAGACATGTTGTTATAAATTAAACAACAGTTGATCCCCTATTCAAAATAATCAACCCAATTCTCAATAAGAATTCCCCGGGAATTTTTCCCTATTACTTGTTCCCCTATTCTTAATTAAATATACACAGGAATTTTTTCTCTTTCCCCGTTCCCTTATTCTAAACGAACTTCGAAAATGGGAATCTCTTCCCCGGGAAAAAATTAGGTATTATGAATGTCATAAATTGGGAGAATGTGATAACATTTGTAATGGATTATTCCGCAACAAAATTGAAAGGGAGCTGTGTTCAAAATATAAGTATTTAATATTTTCTATAAAAAATTAAATAATTACTGTTATTTTAATCATTATTATGGCATAATTCTTACGGCATAAATTTACTTTACCACACACTCTCTGATCTACACCAAAATGTCACCACCGAGAAAAACGTCTGCACAGATTTCAAAAGTTTTAAAAGTGGTTATCAAAGTTAGTAGAAAAGGGTATCATTACAAAGATCTTTCTAAATTCTATAAATCTGTGTATAAACATATTTGTTTTTATTAATCCATTGGGGGCTAATTAAAAAAAATTATTTGTTAACCTCCCTTTTTTAATAAAAATGTATTTTTTTTCAAAAAACTGCCCATTATACTTATTTTTTGGTAGACTCCGATAATAGAAAAGACTTTAGCCTTTTTTAACGTATAATTCTCACCAATATCCCTTCAAGACCGCAGACAGTTAAGTTTCAAGTTTTGAACTACACTTGCCACTTTTTCCACCAAAATTAAAAAATTATTTGTAAAAAATCGCGCGATTTAACACAAAAATACTATGCCAAAGCCACGAAGCGGATGTTGGACTCGCACCAGACGAGAGAACACCTAAGCCACGCAGAAAGCTTTCTAACACAAAAATACTATGAACTTTAATTTTGAACTTTAATATATCCGGTCTTTGAAGGGATCTAGTTGAATATTATACCCTAAAAAAAGTTAGGGTTTGTCTATTATCGGAGCCTACCAAAAAATAAATATAATAGGGCATTTTTCAAAAATTAAATTGTTCGAGCGTTTGGTCGTATTTTTAATTAATTTATTCTTCGATATTTCGCTACCGTTTGGGTAGCATCGTCAGGAAGATAAACACAATTATTAATTAGAAACGAAAACAATTGATAAATAACATTTTTCCTTGTCATTTGAAAAAACAATAATAACAAAAAATTAAACAATTGAAGAAATTTTCTTGTCATATGAAAAATGTTTTAAGTTACAGCCAGAAAAATTTTTGTGTAGAAATAGTTTCTCTAATTTACAGCCAGAAAAATAACTTGGTAGAAAAAAGTATATACATAATGGTAAATTCAACAAGTTACATCCTGATATATTAAAAATACCTGATTTTCGACAGCGGATAAGAAATGTGATCGTCTGCCTTATCCTAATGATCTTATTCCTCGTCGTTTTAAATCTGTTCACCCATCTCCTAGCCTAGCTGTTCTTCTTGAATTTGCTGTAGCCCATTATCCTTCCCCTTCGTTTGTCTTTTGGCGTGCTCACCTTAGATTGAATAAGTGATGATTTATCCAACCTTTCAAATTGTAATCAAGAATTAAATTGTTCGAGCGTTTGGTCGTATTTTTAATTAATTTATTTCCGTTCAAATTCTTATTATTTGATCTTTTCGTTTTCATGTTCTTCAATAATTATTGTTCGGTTCAAGTTCAATCAATTTTTCTATAAAAGAGTACATTTTAATAGAAAATATTAAAAAGAAATATGTATGTGAAATTGATTATTATGGTGGATGGTTGGGAATATAGCTATTTCAATGCCCATCAAGGCATATCATCAGCTCCCTTCTCCACAAGTATTTAGGTATGTCATCACACATTATAGGGATAAACAAAACTCATCTTAGCGGGAATTGTCACCACACTCCTACTTGTGCGAAAACATCCACAATAAATACTTTACCATAACCATCAATGACACAACAATTCCATCCATACATATTTCTTTTTAATATTTTCTATTAAAATTTACTTTTTCATAGAAAAACTACTTTTTAATAGTGATTGATCTTGAACCGAACAATTATTGAAGAAATTAATTTATTGTTCGATATTTCGCTACCCTTTGGGTAGCATCGTTAGTAAGATAAACACAATTATTAATTAGAATCGAAAACAATTGATAAAATTTTTTATCAAAAAAGTGAGGTTAAAAAATCGTTTGTTTTAATTTTCCCCCCAATTGGTTAAAATACATAAAAAAATTTATACACAGATTTATAGAGTTTAGAAAGGCCTTTGTAATGGTACCAACTAGATCGGAAACTGCTGATAAATTCAGACCTATTGCAGTTTTATCGTTAATTAATAACATATTTGAAAGAATTATATTCAACCAGATTACAGATTATTTTGATAACAACCATTTGCTGAGTGATAATCAGTATGGATTCAGAAAGGGATGTGGAACTGAAGAAGCTGCAATTAATGTTGTGAACTCTATTTGTAAATGTCTGGATGATGGGAATAAAGGCGCAGTCGGTGTGTTTTACGACTTTTCTAAAGCCTTTGACTTGATAGATCATGACATTTTACTAGAAAAGCTATGGTATTATGGCATTCGAGGGAGGGAACTTTCTCTTATAAAAAGCTACTTATCTAATCGTCAAAAATTTGTGGAGGTGAATCGGCACCGAAACTCCCTAGGCCCCATTGAATATGGAGTACCCCAAGGAAGTGTCCTTGGCCCTCTACTCTTTAAAATATATCTGAATGATATACATAGCTAATCTTCAACTATCGGGGAAAATGTTCATTTATGCTGACGATGTTTGCTTAATTTATCCATTTAAACACGATGCAGTAGCAAAAGCATACATTGAACGTGATGCTGCTATAATTTGCGAATTTGCAAGAATTAACAAATTATTTTTAAATGCAGATAAAACCAACATTACACGTTGTAAGCAATTACTATACTATTTTTTCTGTGTTTGTTGATGGTAAGGAAATCATGGAAGTGGACTCTATTAAGTATTTAGGACTGCACCTCCAGAGCAACCTTTCGTGGGATGTACACATTCGGCTATTGAGGAAAAGGGTATCACAGGCAATAGGTTTGTTGTACAAGTTCAAGAACAGATTTGATAAGACAACAAAAAAAATTTTAATATATCAAGCACTAGTACAAAGTAATTTGAATTACCTGGCTGTGTTATATAGTTACAGGAAAACTAAGGAAGTTAAAGCACTACAGAGGACTCAGAATAAAGCTCTTAAAATTACAGCAAATCTACTCCGACATTATCATTATACAAAGATTTTTTCCCGACAGTGTTACCAATACATGGCTTGTACAAATTACAATTATTGATATACGTTTTTAAATGTATAAACAATATTGGTCACCATACTATCTATTCATTTCCCATTAAATCAGAACTCGTTTAATACCCGAAATAATAATAATTTGAAGGTTTCCAAATGTAGAATGGATACAACTAAGCAACGAGTAGAATACATGGGTAGTTATACTTTTAACAATTTACCACAATCTTTGAAAATAATTACACGAATATCAGAATTTAAAAACTCATTGAAAGAATATTTATATGAAAATATTGCAGAAATTCAAGTATGTCAATCAGTTTTCCAACTTGCCTCAATAAAGTCAATATGACGCTGAGGCCTTAGATAATGTATAATGTACTTTTTTTTTTAATTACAAATAATTCATTAATTTTAGTTAATTTTAATATTATTTGACTATATAATGAAATAATATTGTAAATTTGTAACAATGAATTACAATAAAAAAAAAATGGCTGACTGATGCCCGATTATATATTCAAGCTTTGGAGGTCTATATTTCGGAAAATATGTACCACTGCCCTTTTTTTTATCACCGTTTCTTATCCTATCAGACCAAAAAATAGAGTATTTGATGATAAAGTAAATATGTTACCTTATTGTACTTACAAAGTTTGTTGCTTCTCCTGGTCCCGGTCGCTCTTCTGCTGCCATTCTAAAGGCTATGGTGTACATTTTCACTTATTTTGATTATTAATTAAGTTTTATTTGCTTAAAATGATTTGCATTTAACAACTAAAACCAAACGTCATAAAGCAAAACAGCTGACTTCGAAACTTCGTAATTATCTGTCCCTTATTATTCTTTTCAACGTCTGTTTCGAATAGGAGGATTTTTTTCTCGAGGAAATAAAATCCGCCGGGAGAAAAATCCTAGGGAATATTCAGAATCGGGCTGAATATAAAAATAATTTATAGTATAGTCAATAAAAGTAATACCTATATTAGTCTATAATTTTAACAACCAAAAGTAACACCACATCCGTTAAAAATAAAATTGAGTGCATAGAAGAATTATAAATGAAATATTTGCAAATTATGCGTGGTAAATCTCCGCAACAAAATATTCCGTTTAGAGATAAATAACAAAATTTCTTACGAAAATTCAGCAAGAACTGAATACGGGTTTTTAGGCAGAATCATCGTTGAGTAAATATTCCTTTGGACCTTTTGTAGTTCTTTTTGGATTTTGAATACTGTTTATTGTTTTATGCATTTCTGCTAACATACTATCAGTGTTGTCATTAGTTTCGGAACTTGCGTCTAAATCGGAGTTGGCAGATATTACTTACATATCTGTGGACTTTTGACAAAACAACCTCTTTCTAAAACAGCAATTTTAAAGTGGAGCGAAATACCTCACAACTGTTTTTAAAAAATAACTGGCTAAAATTAAAAATAGTGTAGATTTCCATTTTAATATTAAATTTTTAGTAAATATTTTTTGAAAAAAGGTTTGAGGTATTTAAAAAGCTTTTTCGCTCCCCTTTAAACTTGCTGTTTTAGAAAGAGGTTGTTTTGTCAAAAGTCCACAGATATATTGCCTTGGACAAATTATTTCAGCAAATTATTGGCGGAATAATTTGTTGGCAAAGTCTGTCGTATCTGCATTGTTATATCAGTTGAGTACAAACCGTAACACCCCGTTAATAGACTTGAAATAACTGGTGAAACCGGTTCTTCGAAAATAGCACCTTTTAAAGGGGGAATATACAAAAAGGATGTACAGGTAGATAAGAAAAAACCCCGCAATTTGGCAACCCTAGTCGAAAGAGAACGTCGACGTGATTCACGCAAACGCATTTCTCTCCCGCGTCATAACTTGCTTATTTCATACTTTTTACATACCTTATGTAATTTTATATAAAAATGGTTGGAATTTCTAAAGTTAGATCCTGTAACATCATCAGAAAACTGCTCGTGTATTGAAATATTCAACGAAGAGAGAAAAGAGAGCGGGCAGAGAAACGACACGCTTCACTCGTTTTCTTTGTTGGCATTCCACTCCATGAGTAAATTTTCTTCTCTATACTATAGTTGCTTTATGGAATATTATACTACACAAAATGCTTGCACAAAAAGGGCGTTGCGCAAGCCGTTGTGCTGTTTGCACAAAATTTTGTGTAAAAATCAAATTGATTTGATTTTTGGCCGTTTTGCACAAGTACTTTGTGTGGTGTACCGGTTATTTTGCGTAAACTCGGCGTCATTCCGTTTAAATTTTGATAAGAGAAGCATCGAGAAAAAGAAACATGGCGGATGAAAAAAAGTTTATGAGTGAATTTATAGAAACGTATAGAAATTTGCCTTCACTTTGGAAAGTGAAAAGCAACGACTATTGCAACAGGGTCCTAAAAAACACGGAATACGCGATTTTAATAGAAAAACTAACAGAGAAGGACCCAATTGCTAATTAAAAATTCAAGTTTTGCACAAATTCTTTGCACTGTGTGACGAAATAAGAAGAAAAACACATTTTGTGTAGTCTATTCCCCCCATTAAACAGCCGACATACGGTTAACCGGCCGGTTTCGGCTTTGAATACACTATTCGTAATCTACGATTTAAGATCAAAAAACGTTTGTCACCTGTTGGTCGATAATGTTTCTCTGAAACTGTGAAATGAAAGAAATCTCCAGTGTTATATTAGGTACAAGAATTATCACTGAAAAGTTTTCACAGAACCAGAATCCACTCCCTGTTCTCATACAAGACAGGAAATTGTTTCACTGGACATTTCTTTTGGTATAAAAGTTCTAAGGCTTATTGAATTAAAATAAACTTGAAAAACTGTTAAAAGAGATAAAATCCATTTTGCTGATCTCTGACATCGTCGCCTTTTTAATTGCTATATTAGGCCGGTGGTGCAATGTTTAGTGTGCGCGGCTTTTGTACATGAGATCCTGGGTTCGAACCCTGCTCTGACCACCTTCAAATTTCTTTCGGCGGCGGTCACCTCGCATAGTGACGGCGACACTATCGAGTATATAGCCATGAAAAAACTTCTCAAAATGCCGTTCGGAAACGGTGTAAAACAGTAGGTCCCAATCAGTGAGTGAAAACTGGAAAGCGCACAACTCAGTGATTGTGAGAAGTTCTCCCCGTTCCCTTCATGGGATGTAATGGGAAACCATTTTTTTTTTTTATTAGGCCATTATAATATATATAAGTATAGTAACAAATTGAGAATGAATTACCCATATAATACTGATCACGCGACAAATAATTTTTGTTCAGAACAACATTTGCAGGATCAGTCAGTACATAATAAAACACAATATTTCTTAAAGTGTATAGTTGAATGAAGTTGTCAAATAATTTATTTCTCTATAGTAATCGCGTCTGTATTAATTATAATTATAAACATATTAAAAATAATCATTTATACAAAAACAAAAAAAAATTGGGAAAAAGGCAAATAAATAAGTACAAGTTATTTTTTATTTTACTTTTGTTTGTTTGTTTGGAGAAAGGCCACGACTTAATTACGCGTCTATATTGTGTTGTATTTTATTAGTCTTCGTTGTGTATAATGGTTTTAAAAACATTCGTAGACTGAATTTTATGGGCATTTGAAGTTTGCTGTTCTAGATTAAACCACATAATTAATAGGAATTATGATAGTCGCCATGTGTGGTCCAGCATAGAGGCGACGTCGTCGTTGTGATATAGAACAATTATTAAGAAACGGACTATGCATACCCTAAATACGCGTCCATGAACGATGGTTAATCCACGCCAGCAAAACCTTGACTGCCTTCAATAGCCTTAATTAATTTGTCCTTTAGTTGTAAATAACCCTCATAGGGTGGTAAATCTAAGCGGTTAAAACTGCAAATGATAGAAATGGATACATATATGTACAAATGACTGTCTATAAATATTATAATTGTGTTAGTATTTTCGTAAAACTAGGGCCTGGCTTAAGTTATACGCAAAATTTTCAACATCAAATTACTTCGGTTTTAAGTCAGGACTAAAAATTATATTTAGAATATAAGAAATATAGTGTAACATAATCAATTTTGTTAACAGTTAAATTTGTATTCCATTCGCATACGACCACCAATTCATACTACTGTTATTTTAATATATACTTTGAACAAGGAAAATGTCATATAATTTGCTTACCACGTATGTGCCCTTGGATAATTGTTGGGTGTACCCCATTTCTCTATTGTAAACATTTGGGGACCATTTGAACCGTACAATTCCTTGAAACCATTCATTGGTACACGCGAGGTACCTGTTACAAACTGCAGTAAACGTGATCGCATTTCATTGGGGAACGAAAGAACTGCTCTCCAGAACCATTGAATTATAATGTGATTTTGATGATAGTCTCCTTTGTACAATGTATTTTCCCGCCAGTCCTTTACATCAATATTTTGTATACCACACATTAACAATTCCAATTCGTGTTCATCGAAAATTTTTATTAGATTCAATGTAATTATGGAACCAAAACCATCCAAAAAGGCAGTCATTTGTTCTTTGACACGTGCTACAAAACGCCATTCAATAACAAGTCTAAAATTGATTTAAAATTTATATAAAGATGCATTTAACTGATCAAGAATTAACTCATCTACATACTTGATGTATTCATCTTTATTTTCATTCGTCACTTCAATGTTGGCTCCCCCCGGTTTTAACTCGTGTTGACTTTTTTGTCCGAATATATCCTCATCAACACAGAATGTTAGCTCCAATTGGCGGGGATCATTTTCCTTGATCCACATAAGAGAATTGTAATATTCAGTATCTACTGATTCCATGTCTTTGAGATCAATAGGTTTTTGCAGCATCATTTTGTAAAATGGACGAATAAAGAAGGCGTCTAATAATTTACCATGATACACTGCCATACCCGCAATGCGACCAATAAATCTGAAAGAGAAGAAATGACAAAAACATATGAAAATTGGAAAAATCTGGCATATTGAACGCAGCGTACTTAAAGTAATGCAAATGATCTTCATTGCACAATCCACTGCCGTTGTTTATTTGTAGAGTGTAGTTGTCCATAGCTGAGTACTCAAAGAGACCATAATAGGGATTAAACATTTCTTTGGACAGTAGGTAAAACCATTCTCTGGCTAAGCCACCATAATCTATTATGAAAATTCAAATAATAACAAATAAATTAAATATCTTTAGAATTTTTATTTCAATTTACCTAAACCAGTTTCGCCCTCGAATTCTATCCAAAGTTTGGTTTTCAATAAATCAGTTTTTGTTACTTGGCTAATAATTCTATATGAGTCCTCTAAAATAGATGTACGACGGATGCGTATCTCAAATTTATTTGGTACATTAGTCTGATGAGGGAGACATAAAACAAATTAAATTACAAATAATATAATAAATATAGAATTCACCAAGTTTACTTACAGGTTTCCTAAGGTGACTTTTGAAGTATTCATACTTTTGCTTATAATCCCTGGAATATGGAACAGCTTGGCCAGCAATGTTTGGATTTGAAAGTCGAGGATCTTCCCATTGTGTTGTTCGTGTATCTGGATGGGTATAATTAATTCAGTGTTAGATTTGAAGTAAGTAATTAAAATTAAAATTAATAAATTAGTTTAGCAGATATTAACATATAAGTATAAGAGAAAAAGGTACAAAAATGTAATGTCTTTTACAGAGATTTGGACGGTAAAATCAAGAAAAAAAAATTAAATTCTTCGTATAACGCCTTCGATTTTTAATAATCCACGACCACTTCACCATTCCATTTAATACTGTTTCGTCTAGGAAAACGACGAAATTCTTTCTCCATAGTTGTAGTGTCATTCGACAATATTTTCAACTACCAAAGTAACTTACTATGATCAATATAGAATACGCGACCATCGGTATGAACACGCTCTTCCCAACCCTCAGGTAAAGGACCCAAATCATCTTCTACACGACGGGTCTGATTTGGCATAGGACTGGCACGGCCGTTACGTGGATCTATCCATGTAGTACGTCTAGCAGCATGATCAATAAAGAATGTCCGTCCATTCGGCGCCACTTGCATAGACCACCTAGGCGGAAGTGGTTCTTCTTCATCAGCATTATCTGGAGCAGCCTAAATGAAAGAAAATTATTTGTCTTGTTTATGTAATTGAGTAATAAATATGTTTTACCTGGTCAGGTGTTGCCGCATTATTATCATCCACAGAATTTCGTCTGGTCGACGAGGCAGATGTCTGAGAACGATTTCCGCTATCTGGTTGATCGCCTTCTTCGTTCTGTGATCATTAATTTGGAGAATTTAAATCAATATTCATGTTAATACTATGATAATGGTCAAATGCAACGCAAATAATTAGCTTAATTAAGCACAGATAGATATTATAAAAATGCATGCATTTGTTTTAACTAGTAACGACTAAAAATTAATAACGAAATTAAAATTAACTATACTGGGTGGGACTGATACTGGACACAACAGTGAAAATAAAATAAGCTAAAATCTAACAAATTCCCTGTATTACAAATTTAAAAAATATATCACAAATTCCAAACTTTAAACTTATGATGCTTAAAAGCAGTACTCAAATAATGTCAGAAATGTTACTCTTTCAATTTTATATTTACATACTAGCTATTGAGAGTTTGTATTGATAATCACATGTCCGGGAACAGATGGAAGTTATAATCAAACCTCAGTTCACGAACAGTATACTTTGTTGCTCTAGAGTGAATACGACTGGGTTTACTTGGCCAATTAATATATGATTTGCGTTATAGTTTCAGATTTTGAATCATACATTTTAAATATTATCAAAATCATATAATTACTTATAGAATATTTAAATAATAGGGAATAGTATGCATTTATACATTGGTTTGTTTTGACCTACATACATATACATATTTATCTCTGTTGTAGCATAATATTAATAACGCACTGGATATGATATTACATTCATACATGAAACAAATTACCCTTTATAAAATCGACAAAAGACAAAAAATTATATACGTGTGAGTATAATTCAACGATATTCCTCGTATGCTGTGTTAACATCAATGGCGAAGATATTTCTCAATGACAAATGATGAATTCAACTATACGATCTTTAATACAAATGTACGAAATTGTGGACACAAACATCTACGAACCGATTGTACGGAATATTGATGTCCCGAGGAAGTATTATTGCGACTACGCAAATTATCCAATGTCAGGCGAGAAATGGGAATATTGGGAGCTTGTCGAACAGGGCGCAGATCGCTTTGGGTAGATGTTGCAGATCTTAGAAGCCTATTTGTCGGATGGCGAAGTGAATTGTAAACAAAACTATTTAACGTAAAAGCACAAGGATGTGTTACTATATAGAATTTAACAGTTGAATTAAAATGATAACAAATTCACTTCAAAAGTACTCACAATACGGTATGCAAAATATTGGGCAATGTAAATATTTGGGATATAAAATGCTTTACGAAAACGTAACGCTGTCGATGTAGTTTCAAAGAGTTGCAAATAGATATTCAAACTAAAATTTGTTTCCGGACTCATTTTGATACTTTTCTGTTTATTTCATTTATGATTCATTTCCGACCATTTTATATGTTGAAAGAAGAAAACAAAAACTTCGCAGATTAGCTGGATTTAAATGTTCTTATGTTCTTCTTATGTTTTCCAAATAAAACTTTCTAAGTTTACTATTATTTAATTCATTATAACGATTTTTCATTACTCTGCCTGATTGTGAATACTTTAGAAATGTGAACTGATGATTAGGAACGTAAGCACAACCTGGATTGATCCACCGAGGCATTTGTAGCGGTATCTATAAAATTAGTGTGGTGATAATTTGAAATGGAGGCGTTGTTGTTATCAATGCCGTTGTTGTTATTGATGCTGTCGATTGTGTTGTTGGAGTTATTTGAGTTTAGCGATGACAATGATTGAGTTCGTGGTACCGTATGGACATCTAAACTAAGCTCACTTATTGTATCCTACAAGCAGAGTTTATCCAGAATATAAGTAGCAAACAATTATGAAATAAAAAATTAAATAAAACTACTTTTTCTTAAATGCTAGCAAAAATATTGAGAGAATATGCGATCACACATACAAAGATTCGACCCAGGTATAAATTCGAATCGAATATATCGCAGCTGATGGGTTTGTTAGTTTCCCCCTTTTGGTTGTGATTTGGTGTTGCAGATTCGTTGCTCAATTGTTCCTGATTGTTATTGACGCACTCGATGCCACTGTCTGTGACGGTAATTGCCGTTTCATTGTCGGCGCCGACATTGTTATCCAATTCATCGTCGTCAGTGTCATAATGAAATAAGCCGCATGCACATCGACGATCTGAGCCAGGATCAATTTCGTCACAACTGTCACTGGTTGAACAACTTTTACAAGAACTTTCAGTGCTTAAAGAAGCCTGCAAACAAGTATTAGTACGACGGTCATCTGATTCTAATTGATTGCCGTCAGTAGTAATATTGGTTGTTAAGGCGTTTTGGCAAGAACTGTTACTGTTCGGATTCCTACCACCAACCTCACTGCCACTTCCTATATCATTTGCAAGATGTCTTACTGCAAACTGTTACAAAAGATAACGTATTCTTAAACTCTACAGGAAATTGTAATAATTTTTTTCTAACACTGTTTGGTTTTATTTTTTTGTATATAAAACAATGTAATTTGTATAATGAACTACAAAGAAAGTTGTGTGTTGCAGTGTTAACGTTGTAAAGAAATAAATGAAAAATAACTTAATAGTATAAAGCTTAGAATAATAAATGCATATATACAAAACTCATAAAAGCAAGGCAAAACAATATCTTTTTCACTTACAGTGGCTCGATTAGTTTCTGAATCATCCACACTAATGTGAAATCGTCTTTGGAAATCAGAAGCAGCTGCTTCCATACTAAGATTTGAATGATTTGTATTCAATCTGCAATAAAGGTATAAACACAATTAACAAACCATTGCAAATAGGAGTGATTGATAAATATCTGGAATATGCAGTTCATGTGTTGTTGCTGAAATTAACCATTTGACATCTATTTATCCTACAGCACGAAAAGAACATTTGACTGATATTTGAAAGTAGGAAATACTGCAATTCCTTTTGAATTACAGTGTAACCTCTCTAGTCCGCACACTCGGTAGTCCGGACAGTTTATAAATTTTACCTACATATGTAATCCGGACATCATTTTGTTTTTTTGTTTGTTTCGAAGCTTTCGTACGTTAGACCAACAACAACAAACAATAGGAAATGTGAATCTTATTTTTAAAAGAACTTAAAACCAGGGCTCAAAAACTGCATAAAGAAAAATGTATTCAATCCAAAATAAATTCATATTTCAAGCAATACAATTTTTTAATTTCTGTTCTGTTCATCATTTTTTGTAAATGTAAATCAATTTTTAATATTATTTATTTTTTATATTTCGCCTTTTAAATAACTTATTTCATAATAAAATAAATAAATATAACCAATTTTTGAGTTTAAAAAATTTTGTACTGTAGTCCGGACAATTCAGTAATTCGGACAAAGGTCGAAACTATATTTGTCGGATTAGAGAGGTTATACTGTATTTCCATTCAGCTATTTTCTTTCTATACAGAAAAGTTTCGTGAAATAATGTTTATATTTTATAGGAAAAATTAGTGATTTTCTTATCAACTCTTGAACCGATACTTTGAACCCAAATTGACGCTTCTTTTTTCACTTACGGCGTAGGTCTCTCCCATTGTGTTGTACGAGCTGTGTGATTTACATAATATGTTCGACCGTTTGCATCCTGTCTCTCTTCCCAACCAGTTGGTAGAGCATCATGACTACCATTTGCAACAAATGCATTCTAAATTAATTAAAATACATATAATTAAATATTGTTCATACGGGTTTATTGAGATAAAGTATTACATACCCCTGCCGGAGCTGCCCCAGTAACTGAAACATTTTCTACATGCTCCCAGTCACCAGAATTTGAATTTGCTTCAATTTGATCCCTCTGATCGTTTACAAAGGCATGATAGATTTCTAAGGTTCCTTTGATGCGTGATTTGGCGCTGTATAGATCACACAAAATTATGTTAAAAGCTAGTAACATAAAGAATGAAATCACAATTGATCAGAACAAACAGAAAATTTAGTGAAGACACGTCTACTTTTGCCAGACAAAATTAACATAAACGAAAAAACAGTTAGTTAACAGTTTTGAACAAAATAATACAACATAATTTCCACAACTACCAGATTTTCTCATGATTCTCTTATTTTCACAGTCGTCAAGTTTTTGAAGACTGCGTTTTAAGCTGGGTTAACATTTGCTAAAAACATTTACAGGCATTCGCAATTTACTCAGTTGGAGTTTTGGTATAAAACGAACGAAAAAGAAAAATAAATGATAAAAAGTATACAAAATAAACATACCCTACTGACCTTCGAGGCCTTAAAGGATAGGTTTGCGGTGCTATTGTACGGCCTTCTTGTTCTGTTGGTAAACTCACTAAAGTCAGTTCCACCATACCCAAGAAATCATCTCGTGTCAGGCGATTTTCGTCGAAAACTTGAAATACTAATTTGTGTTCTCCAGGTTTTACCTAACAGGAAGAAGAATAGGATAACTATGAGAACATATTTTAATATTATTTGCAATTGGTTGTTGCTTACTCGAAATAAAAACTCTTCGACCCATGTTGGATTTAATGTCTGCAAAATAAACATAATTTATGTCTAGATTTCTTAAACGTAGTAATTAAGGAACGTACTTTCTTTTTAGTTTTGGTCAAAACTGAGTCTATATTAATATCTCCATTTATAGTATTCAAATCAATTCGCACATATGGATCACTGTAATTTAAATGAAATATAATATTTTTGTTAGTAATTATCTTTTTTCTTTATACAGTATACATATGTGCATGCACTACAATACCTGGCTCCAAAAATATCCTTTTTTGCTAATGATTTGCCATTTAGAACGACAATACGCAAGTGGTGTGTATCGGCAGAGTCATTCTACAAAGGTATGAGAAAATATAAAACATATATATAAATTTGGAATAACTTATGGCTTTAAGGTGGCTGATATATTTTAACTCTATAATACACTAAAATCAAAAGCATTAACGAAGACATTTTTCCAAAATACATGGTTATTCAACAGATATTCAACATAATGCTGGCGCTGATTAACGATACTTGTCGATTATTGCAACGCCATTGCTCCTGAAATAAATATTCAAACTTAGGTATGTATGTGCGTAGCAATTATACAACACAACGAATTTAAAGCTTTTGCTTCGTGGATTTGATGATTTCTTTAAATATAAATAATAAATAGGGTCAAACCCACAAAATGCAGACACAGTTTTTACGGCCAGGAAAAGTTTTTAACATCTGAATGACCTGTTTATTTCAAATTTTAAAGTATTATTTTCTCCCTTTTCTAATTATAACCAAAAAAGGTCTTGTCCTTTTCATGTTATCAAATGCGTGTATCATCTATCTTTTAAGTCCTTTTTCAACACAAGTTCGTAAAATCTACATAAAAATGGGCAGCTAATGGAGCAAACTGTTCTACAAATACAGTGTCGAAGATATTCCACATTGAGAATAAATACCCTCCACAAATCCTCGGTAGGAAATGTAATGATGCCGGAGGAAATCCTATGTCAGAGGAAACGTGTTGATGTCGGAGAAAATGTGATGATGTACAACCCTATCCTCAAGATAATGCCAAAGATTCTCAACTGGACCCATCACGGCCCCATCACAGTTGTATAATAACCACGATCCCACAATATAGACTCTATGCTCTCGATTTGTACCGGTAAAAATTATTTTAGTTAGTTAGTTTGAAAAGAGGGGTGCGTTGCAGTGTTCAAAAAGCATTTTTTATTGTACCGGTAAAAATTATTTTAGTTAGTTAGTTTGAAAAGAGGGGTGCGTTGCAGTGTTCAAAAAGCATTCTGATCCTTCCCACGTCAATAGACATATAAGTACACTTAAGCCGCTGATTCGACCTGTTGTGCGCTCTCAATTTACTCTACTCAGTCACTATACTTCTCATAGGAATTCGGTGCTATTTACGAAATTCATTCAGATATTTCAGTCCATTCCCACAAGTTTGGTCATGTCCGGTATTATACCGTCCGAGAGATAACTGGATATAGCTTGTGTGAAGGCCGGACAGTGACATAGGAAATTTTCCATAGTCTCATCGTCCTCCATGCATGCCCTGCACTCACTATCCCCAACTAGTCCAATACGGTACAGGTGGGCCGTTAATGTCCCGTTAAGACTAGAATCATTTTGCTCATGTCAGGCTTTCCCAGTTTCAGCAAACCTTTTGCTGAATTGCCTGGATTTCGTTGCCAGGAGGTTCTTACATTCGTTGCCGACTATTTCACTATGTCCCGGCACCCAGATGATGTTGAGTTTGCCGTGCATGGAATAATCGTTAATTAGCTTCTTATAGTCAAGGACCGTTCTAGATTTTACAATTTCCAATGATATTGCCCTGATTACCATTTGACTCGAGCATTCGGTCGAATACACTCGTATCTTGCGTGTAACCGACGAAAGCCTCCATTATGCGATTCTGTTTCGACTTAAGATCCCTGTTCGATCCATTCACCTATTGCCTGTAGGCGTTTTGCCGCAAGGGCGCCCTCTTATTTGACTCTAATCTCGAATGGCTGGATATATATAATAGTCTCCATGGCCCTTGTCGAGGTTGTCCTTATTGCACCGCTATAAGTAAAATTATTTTACTTTATAAAATAATCTGGTATGTGACGGAAATCGATCGATGTAAATCGAATACGATTTGAAATAAGAATGATGTTTTTTGTGCAAATAATGGATATCAATTAATTTATTCCTCTTTATCTGCCATTAAATAATATTAGGAATTATTTACATAGTCAAATCTTAGTCGGTTTGACTCGATATCTTTGGTATATTGGTTTTTCAAATTTATCATACACGGGGTAAATGAATTATAAGACAATTATAATTTGCAGTTTAATTTAAATTATATCTACAAATGCAAATTAAAAAAAAATATAACTACCATTGGCAATTGTACTTATTTTCAAAGCATTTCCTTCACATCTGCCAGTTATGGTTTTCAAATATATTATACAGTATAGGATTATGAATTTGAAAATACCTTTCGAAGCCAGAAACCTCTACATATAAAATACATAAAAAATAGAATTGCCAGCAGTCAAACAAATTCAAAATAATTAAAATCTTTCCCATATTTCATTACAATTGGCATCCGATTAAACAACCTGAATTTGCATTTCCTGAGCAAACAATGGCAATTCTTTTGTATTTGCATTAGATAATGCAACTAAAAAAACCCATGAATGAAATTTATTCAAGCTGAAGAACATTTTAATATAAAGTTTATACATTAGTTTTATTTATTTTCAAAAAAGTGGAGCACAAAAAATTTTCCCAATGGTAACCAGGGCTGAATTGTTACCAAGAATTCATCAAAATAATATGTATCCAACCATTCATTATTTTAATGAGAATTTTCCTTATACATGTATATATATATGTATATACATATATGTCCTTTATTTATTTAAATATAATATTATATTTATACTTCGTTGTTCGACCTTTTCATTACCAATAAATAATCTACATATATTCTCTGAGCTTGAGGTAAGAGCTTTTTTGTATTTATTTTCCTCGATATTTCGCTACTCCGTTGTGTAGCATTATTAGGAGATATAAACAATTAATAAATATTAAAAACTAAATAACAATAACGAAAAAATATGACAATTAAAATTTGTGAAGTTACACAAACAAAAATAATGTACGTAAAAAGTTTATATAAATTAACCCAAAGTAAAATATTAGATCGATAAACAATTTGTGACTAAAAAGTTATACTTTTTACTAATTAAATGTCTGTAAATTTGGGCTGCATTATCTTGATCTGTTTTATATTTAATTCATTTCAATGTTGGTAGCATTTCTAACATATAACGACGTTTTTAATTGTTTTCTTTATTCAAAACCGATGTATCCTGAAAGTTTGGATAATGATTTCAACCAGCACAATGGGATGTTAATGCTGTTTTCTGTGTAGAAATATGCCTGTATTTTTGATCTGATTTGTGTCCTGCAATTCGTGTCTTTAGTATATTTTTTGTAGTCCCTACATATACTTTGTTACAAATCTCGTTGTCATTTCCTTTACAAGGTATTTTATGTACTATATTACACATATCAAATTTGTCCAAACTATCCTTTGTTTTACTAAGTATTCTTCCTATTGTGTTATATATTTTATGTGCTATCCTATAATTGTCGTCAAATATCAGTTATTGATTTGTAAATTTTCGGCTCCTCTGTAGTATCCCTGCTAGGTTGTCTGTTACCCTCAAATTGCATTATCAGTCTGTTGGTACGATGGTTCGGAAAGTTGTTGTCCTTGAGAATTCTTCTTATCCTTTCCTTATTGACCTTGTGGAATTCTACATCACTTATAGTCAAAACGCGTTCTATTAAATTTTTTGCCGTATTTACAATCAAGCAATCTCTGGAACAAGTCTAAGCAAATTGTTAATTTTGTCCAGTTCAACGGTCATGTGCTTAAAATGTGCATTCAATGATAGGATTTAGAAATGGTCAATCCTAGAATCCGTCTTCGGCGGTTGGGTTTCCTGATTTCTTGGAAGACAACTGGCAAACAAATGGTTGTGTACCACTCAGAATTCACTGTTCTGCGTTGTTCTTCGGGCGCGAACAACTTTTGTTGGATTTGGCTCATCTTGAAACACCCATACAGTTGACTGCTGTTTACTTTCGGGCTCATACGCGTAAATCTAGGATTCATCACCTGTCACGATGTCATAGATGTGTTTCGAAGCACCGCGATCGTATTTTTGGAGCATTTCTTTCGACCAATCGACACGAGCCTTTTTTTGACCGATTGACAAATTCTGTGGGATCCAACGCGAACAAATTTTTTTGGCAGTCAAATGTTTATGCAATATTGGATGTATGCTGGTCCACTAATGCCTACGGTTGTCTCAATCTCACGATAGGTCACATGACGATCTTGCAAAATCAGTTCGCACACAGCATCAATGGTTTTCGGAACAATAGCTGATTTTGGACGACCTTCACGAAATTCGTCTTGGAGTGAACTACGACCTCGATTGAATTCACCATACCATCGATAAACACTGGTCCTTGATGGAGCTTCATCGCCAAAAATTGAATTAAGTTCATCCATGCACTGTTGCTGAGTTAATCCACGTCGAAAGTTGTAAAAAAATAATCGCACGAAAATGTTCACGATTTAATTCCATTTTTGGGCCGAGATGAATCTTTTGAGTTACTGTAAACAACACAAATAGCGCTCGTATGTCAAAACGTTCTGAGTACGCATAACCTCAAAAATGTCCAACTTTGCAATAGAGCTGTCAGTTGCCAGATTGCAACACTAGGGTTGCCAAATCCCGAAGCATAAAATTCTACCCTCTATCACATTCAGAATATTACTATTGTTACGATTTTCCTTAATCGTCCTCTTGGCTCTGTTTTATTCCCGTTAATAAAACAAGGTTCGTTTTTAAAGTACAACAGTTTTAGTCCCTTTTGTTTTACTTATACAGTTTCCGGCGTTTAATCTTTCTTTCCGGCGTTTAATCAGACTGACCCATATGTTATGCTTCTCGCCACTCTGTTTCTAGATTGTTCTACCCAGTAGATCAGTTTTTAAAAATAACGTACTTGCAGCCGACTCGTCAACTGGTTTGTGGTAAGGGCATACTTTCAGGCGCAGCATTAATCGCCCTGTTATTGACATTATGTTGATTTGGTGACTAAGAGTAAGTAAAAGCTTATACTTAATCGTAACACTATTATTTTCAATATCTACAGATTTGCCTGAAGAGTTGGCAAAAATACAATAATGTTCTTGATAGCTAATTTGCATATATGTATATTGTACTGTACCGTAAAATGTAAAAATCTGTCGGCTTTTTAGATATGAAAATATAAGTTTCCATAGTGGCGTGATGAGAGTTCAGTGATTATGTGATTTAATAGTGGTATATCCGATGTATCATCCTGACCCTGAAATGCGACTAAGACTCGAAGTCCTGATATATTTCTCACTGGATAATCGATTACTAACTCCATTGTAGAATATTGGCATTCAAAGTCCTGTGCAGGTTGCGGATATGATTTTACCAAATTTTAGGATCATGACGTCTTTCAGCGACACCAAATGTAACCTTGATATGTTGGTAACTCTTACAACTGGATGACGTGAATGCCGTACCTCTACCACTCACCATGACACGAAACATTAGAAAGAGCATGTTCCGCTGATTCAGCGCATCTATCACCAGCTTCGTCTTCGTTGATCTCACTGGGTACAAAACAGGGTTTCTCGTTAAACCGTTCACTATCACGAATATATGTTTATGACTGCGATGGCTCTTTATGAAGTGTCCAAAGTGGTTCATACGTACGAGGGACGTCCATCTCGTGGAGATCTCCCTCCCTCCATTACGGCTCTTTGGCGTATCAGCATTCGACGCATGACCCCAAGTAACTTTTGACGAAATGTTTCGTCTTGGAAACCAATGGAAATAATTCAAGTCGTTTTAACGTTGTGACAACATTAACCACTGGCTACTAAGCCCTTTGGTCTGTTTTTCAAAAACATACTCCTTCTCGTACTGTTTTTCTTGACTGTCACTAGTCCATTTAAAATGCAAATTATTCCCCGCAGGCTTTCGTATTCTTTCTGTAATATGTAAATCCAGTCTTCGAGTGAGAGTGAGATGACGATAGGTATAATTCGCTGACGAACATCTTACAACCCAGAGAGGTCAAGCGCCTTACAAAGGATATCATGTTTCTCCAACCGGCTCGATATTTAGATTTTCTCTTCCAGTTGGTAACCCCAAGCACTCGGTCCTTCTAATTTTTTCGATATACTTCGAGTACGTCTTCGAATACCTTTCGCACTAGTTCATCCTGATCCATGCTACTGGCTTGGACTACCAAGGGTAAACGCGTTATTTTGATTTGCACAACTAGTTGGATCTTCGTTTCTCCAGAGAAGAGGGTTTTATATCTGAAGTGCTTGCTCAGCCCGAAATAACATCTATTTGCAAGCACAATTCTCCGTTTTATTTCTAGGCTGACGTTACTGATGTTGTTTCCAGCAGATCCGACGTAAATTAATTCGTCCACTACCTTGAAACTACAACGGTTATCAACGTTCACCCCTTCCTCCAATCGGGTAGATATTCTGCAATTAGTTGTCCTCATTTACTGATTCCTTCTCGATACTCGAAAATACTGCAGTAACTTGTCGCACATTTCGCCCAATGATCCCAAGATCATCAGCATACGCGAGCAGCATGTGGCTTTATTTCAACTTTTCTCACAATAACCACAGGATGTCGCCCTCCATGAGGTTTCGCCTTGTACTAAATGGTTCGGAGGGATCTTTAGTTCCGCGGAGTTTTCCAAGTATCAGGCTATACAAGGTAGGTGTCAATTTGTTTTTCGTGTAGTTTATACAGGATTTGTCGTAATGTGAATACCTGGACGGTAGTTGATTTTCCAGGTCTAAATCCACACGATAAAGTCCGATCAGGTATGCAACAAATAGCTTAAGTCTTTCGCACTTACCGCTCGATAGGACCTTGATAGCAATGGATATCTTATTCCAAGATAGTTGGGTCGCCTTTTGTTGAAAACACGAAAAAATATGCTAAGACTCCATTCATCGGGCATGCATTCGTCTAGCCAGTTTTGCTTATGAGCTGCTGCATGCACCCTTCCAACTAATAGCCGCTAGTTCTAAACAGCTCAGCCGGTAGTCCATGACAACCAGTGGCTTTGTTGTTCTTAAGCCGGGACAATGCAGTTCCAATACCGCTCTGGCTAGGAGCGGGCATTCGTCACCATCGTCTTCTATTTGTTCAACTCCCTCATCTGCATTAAGTCTTAAGTAAAGAAGAGATCTGGCCTCTCCATACCCCTACAGTATTTATCACTACAAAAGGGCGACTATGATCCATTGCAGATGGTTTGTGATTTTTGCTAGAACCTACGGGCCTCATTCTTCCTTCCGTATGTATCAATTTGCTCACCTCGCGGTTTCTCCACAACCTGCTTTTCTTTTTAAATAAATTGGTTTCCTCTCTCAACTTCTTCTCAGCTCATGTTTCAACTTACTGCAGCATTCCCCCCATACATGCAGCGTTCTTTTCATCACTTGCCATGCGACACTTCATCAACGGTATCTCATAACCAAGCACGATATCTCCAGCAGTTTTCATAGAGTTATTCGCTACTAGCTGAGAGAGCTTATATGGTTGGCCGTGGCTATCTCTAGTAATTGCAGCTTTCCAATGTCCAGCTTTCAATATATCTGGCTTCGTACGACTTTCGCTCTGTTTAACCAAGTGCGAACATTTGCTACAACCAGGTAGTGATTTTAATCGTTTTAGCTCCTCGAATCACACGTACGTCCATTACAGTAGAGTAACTTCCATCAATTACCAGGTGATCAGTCTGGTTTTTCGTTTGTTGATTGGGGGATATCCAAGTAGCCTTGTGGATGTATTTATGTTGAAATCTCGTACTACTGAGAACCGAGTTTTTCGCGTCGCGGCGAGATCTAGCAGTCCCATTCCGTTATCGGAAGTGATGGCGTGTAAACTGAATTTACCGATGGTTGGTTCACACATTTTTCCTGACGACTTTAGGATTAAAATCACCTAGGACAATCTTAATGTTATGGCCAGAGCAGCGATCGTATGTTTATTCTTCGCGCTCATAGAGCATGTCCTTGGTGTCACTGTACACATCGTAATTGTACACAAATTATCAAGTATTTCCCTTTTATGCGGATGGCGACTATACGTTCACCCACGGCGTTGAAGGTACAGACTTCATGTCGTAGTCTTGTGCCAACTACAAATCCGCAACCAAATGCATGCTTTTTCTCACGGCAGCTGTAGTATATGTCAGTTTTTCTTTGTCCTGTCCATTGCATCTCCTGGATAGCAGTACTCTCAGCCTTATAATTATCCCAGTACAATCCGTAAATCGTGGTCCTTATAACGTTAACAAATAGTTGGTCTTGTTTCTTATTCTTATTTCGTATTTCCATGTAAATGGTTTCCCATTACATCCCATGAAGGAATCGGGCAGAGCTTCTCACAACCAAAGCGCTTTCTAGTTTTATACTCGCTGATAGGGTCCTACAGTTTTACCCGGTTCCGAACGGTATTTTGAGAAGCTTTTTCATGGCCACTATACCGCCGTCGAAAGAAATTTAAGGTGGTCAGAGCAGGGATCTAACCCAGGATCTCAAGTACAAGAGGCGCACACACTAACCATTTCACCACCGACGGGATGCCAGGATGTATTCACAATGAGTTTGTCATACCTGGAGTTTGTCTTCCCCCCGCACTCATCCGCCGTTGACCAATAGTATTTCGCAACCGACTTCTAAGGCAAAAAGAGAATTACATGCCGATCAGTTGTTGGGAATGTCCGTTATGAGAGTGCCCGAAAAAGTTTTAGGGACACTAAAAGTGCATTTATTGACATCTGATATTTGGAAGTTATGACCTGCTCCTCAAAAGCCTAATTAGCTCCAGTAATTTTCAAATTCTTTAGCTATTTTCCTAGGGTGAAAAAATAGATAGATAGTCCCAGAGGCTGATATCTGAATTGTTCTTAGTCTTGTCACTCAGTGTCACGAGACACGAATTTCTAAAAAAAAATAGCACAAGTTCGTATCTTTAACACGAGCGCATGACATGCCCTCTTGTATGATAAATGGTTATAAGATTGCGCATACGCTTGCATTTTTTCCATTCCTTTTGTTTTGTTGGAATTAATTGTGCAATGAAATTGTTGAAGCAAACAACTGGTCTGCTATGATTCGGAAGTTTTCGTTTCAAAGGAATGGATTCATTTGCTAACCTCCTTAGCACACATTTGACTTGTACAGCCTCTGATCACATTTGACTATTTCTTAAATTGAGAATTGATCAATTCGACCTGTCACCCAAAAAATGAGGTCTGAAAATCCAACGACAGAAGATTTTCTGGAAGCTCAAGCACACCCCACGTTAAGTAGGGTGCAAGATCTGTATTGCATATTGCAACATCGACAGCAGTAAGAGTGTGACAAGTATTCAACAATGTTGGCGAACCATCATTTAAGCTTACTAATTTGCGCTCATTGGCAAACTCTTCCCAGAGTTACCCATTTCGGGAATATAGGAAGGATAATCCTCAAACTGCTTTTTGAACATTCAAGTCCCCTACAAGGAGATGGTGCCCCTCTGCCTGTTGCGCTAATTTGATTAACTACTTCTAAACTATTGGTCTGATTGTTTTAGAATATGGTGTTTAGAGCTACCCTGTTTCAACGTACGTTTTACTACACGGTGTCAAAGTATACCACCTTGGTGATGTTCAAACTTTCGTGACATGTAACTTCTAAAATTATAAACCCGATTTCTGGTTTTGCGATTCTACTAAGCAGCACATGCACATGCGGATATTTTTAACAAAATTTTACTTTTCGAGTTTTGGGAAAAGTTACGCCTGTTGATTTTATACTTTTTTGTTGGTAACTACCTTGCTAAAAAAAATCCTGACCCTACTTGAGCCTTAGTCAGGAATCTCACTTTATAAAAAAAAACGAAGTTTCTTTCTTTCAGTTTCTCAAATAATATTAATACAATTAAAATCATAGATAAACGTATTCTCTCATCTGACGTTTCATTTCACACTCTTCAACGTAGGTTTGTGGAAATGCGAGCAATTAAATTTAAAATTACTTTACACCAGTTGGAGTTACAAAATATGTTCACTTAACTTTTTCCTGTCGTTTTGGTGTAGAACTGAAAAATTTAAATATATTTTGCACTTTTTTGTTGACTTTTATCGTTGGTATACATTTGTATTGTATTTAACACAACTTGTTTGCCACAAAAACACGAAATTTGGTTGTTGTTCCTTTGTTGATCGTTGTATACTATTGCCACTATTTGGTATTATTGAACCCATATTTTCCACCATCCAATGTTTACTTTTCATCGTACCTCTGACGTTTAATTTATTGAGCGAATAAAAGTTTCTATGTATGTATTATTCTATGATTAAAATAAACATCAGTTCTTGTGAAATTTTCATAAGAAATTTTCCCATTTATCTCTAAACGGAAAATTTTGTTACAGAGAGTTAACACATATCTCTGATTTACCTTGCAAATATTTCATTAATAATTCATCTTTGCCCTCCATTCTATTCTTAACGCACGTTGTATTACTTTTGTTTACTAAAATATTCGAAATGTCAAAATTCCGATCCCAAACAATTATCAAACAATTGTTTTCGTTCTAAATAATTTCGGCGTTACAACCCTGTACTTGATTTTGCCTACGAAATTTTCGCAAAGAGCTGAGTACCAGGCAAATGAAAAGTGAGTGAAATTTTCGGTTGATGAAATTTTCGTTACTTTTTATACGCGTACTTCTTATGGCAACGACAATTTCATAAAAACTGAATACCGGGTTTAACGTGTGACAAAATTAAAAAAGCTGTAATACGTAGTTATATGCATCAAATCGAATTTGCACACAAATTTCGAAAAACGAAAATATTTTTAATTTTTTTCGTATTTGTTCCAAAATGTGTAAGACGTTTTCGAAACATAAATATATTTAGACATAACTTAGTAGAAGAAGAAACATCCTATCCAACTACATTTGCATAATATGTACTAGTATAAAATAGAGTGTAATGAAAGAATTAGCGATAACTGACTGGAAGTACACAATAATTTAAATACAAGGTGTTTCAAAATACGTCATCCGATGTTGTTTGGCTCTCATTTTTTTCCTAAATGAAAAACTTCGATTCTGTTTTTTGATTATGTTTATTTGAACCTTTAGAATGTTATTGGTTAAGTTGAGAATATGATTTCGGTTAAATGGGCGCCGTCACAATTGTTTACCATACGGGCTCTTTTTATGGCGTTATGGCACCTCAGCGGGTACGTGAACAAGCAAAACTATCGCTTCTGGGTCACCGAAAATCCACGAGTGATGCACGAGGAGCCATTACACCCTCTCAAAGTGACTGCATGGTGCGCTGTTCACGCTGGAGGAGTCATCAGGCCATTTTTTTCGAGCTGGTCGCCGCTGGTCAAATGACAACAGTGGACGGTGCGCCCTATAGGGCCATGTTAACCGAGTTTTTTCTGCCGCAATTCGACGAATTAGGACTGGAGGACATGTGGCTCCAACAGGACGAAGCAACGGCACACACTGCCCGAGCCATAACCGATATTCTGAAGGCGGCGTTCCCGGGTCGCCTCATCTCTCGTTTTGGCGATTTGCACTGGCCCGCAAGATCGCCCTATTTAACCGTTCCAGACTTTTTTGTGGGGTTTTTTTGAAGTCCCGTGTTTACGTGAACAAGCCCGAGAAACCCTGGAAACCCTCAAGGTCAACATTCGACACGAGTGCGAGAATCTGTCGCCCGAAGTTCTCGCCGAAGTGATGAAAAATGCCATAAAACGAGCCCGTATGGTAATCAATTGTGACGGCGCCCATTTAACCGATATCATCTTCTCAACTTAACCAATAAAATTCTAAAGGTTCAAATAAACATAATCAAAAAACAGAATCGAAGTTTTTCATTTAAAAAAAAAATGAGAGCCAAACAACATCGGATGACTTCTTTTGAAACACCTTGTACATTTAAATGATATTTATGGTCGTTTGATGAAAATGCATTTTAAATTACATTTGATTAATAATTTTCCCCCCTATTTTGCCGTCTAAAGGTCTAACCCTATGAGAACTGCAACTATCCCGCTACTTTCAAAGGTTTCTACAAAAAACAGCTGCTGCACACTCTTGGTATTTACTTGCTTGCGTATGCATGAAATTGAAGATTCGTTTTTCATAATGTATTTTACAGAGCGTTCACATTGGATTTATGTAAAGCTGTAATCATTTCCAGGGAATGTTTATTATATAAGAAACCCTGGATATTTCATTGGTGAAGAGTAAAATGAAATCTAGAAATCATAACCAAGAACCTACAAAAAACAGATGATAAGTATAAAATATATAAATCTAAGAAAAAATGTATTAGTTAAGATGACTCGTTTGATGATATTGAAATCGTCCTTCTATAGGTTGCAGTTGTAATAAGAACATTTAGCTTTGGAACACTACTGAATGCTCTTGTGCATGAACATTTCACATTTCAATGACTTGATCTCGGGCTTGCCAATGTAAATGGGGTGCGCAAGATGTGTTCAGGATGTAAATTTTGAAGCAGCTGGCAAAACTGTAGGTTTTCATTGTGGACGTTGGTCGATAGTAGAATTGAGATGTTGTAGTGAGGGTAGTGTTTAGCACTGTTGATTGAGAATTTGTTTGTTTTTATTCTGGCTAGATTTGGTAGGTGTGGTGGTCTGTAAATTTTGGTGTGAGATATTGGTGTTTGGATGTTATTTAGGCGTGTTTTGTTTTTCTGGAGGTTTGGTTGTAAATACGGCTATTGTTGTTGTATGAGAGTTCTCAATTTATGTGACACGTGCATTTTTATCTTGGTTACAAGAGAGGTTATTAGTGGTGGATTTATTTGCTTTGTTAAAGTTCATCTCTGTTTTATTAACCTACTTATGCAGGGACAGTAACAGCGACCATTGACAGTAACAGTTATGATTTTTATTTTAAAAATCAGTTTTTAAGAATTATATTTAATTTTGATTATATCACTCTACAAATAACAATTATTTTTGATTTTTATTCCGTTTTGTTTTCAATAACAGTTATTAAGAACTTTGTCAAATAAAAATCATTTAAATGAAATTCGGAAACAAAAATCAAACCAAGATTTTTTTGGTTTTATTTTCCGAGAAAATATAAAAATCAACGAAATAATTCTAATTTTTGTGGGTTTCAATAAAAGTCATTTTAATTTGATGGCATTACAAACTAATGGTACTAATGACAACAAAAGTAGTATGTTAACAAAATAAAATTACAAAACGTTCAAAAGAAAACAATGAGCCCACCTTTTGTTATGGTACTAGTGAATTTTCCCATCTCTGGTAGTGAAATTTCAAACTCCGTGTTTCACATCACTGTCGTTGCCAAAAGAGAGCAAAAGTTGACGAAAGTTGTAACACATAGAAACAAATCAATGGTCGACTTTTAAAACTTCCCATATGCATATATGTATGTATTACATATATGTATATAATAGTGCTTTGGCGGGAACCTGACTTGAATTTGTTGTTTTTTTTTCGAAAGCGGAATGATGGCTTGGCAGCGTAGGTTTGAACAAAAAGGCAGTCAGTAAGCAGAAGTGAAAAAACGAACACACGGTCTTCGAGGAAATCAATTAAATGTGGCCGTCTGATTAAAACTTTTAAGAAAGAAAATAATTTGTGAAACGGTTACTCAACGTAAATTTTTTTGAACAACAGACATAAGAACTGTAGTAATGTTCTATAGGAATTGAGTGAACTGCTGACCCGGTCGTTATCACAAAGTCATCCAAATCTGTGAATGCATATAAAGGAGTTCTCCATGATCAATAAGTAAAGCCTTTAGACCAATCAGTCTCTTATCTTTTCTATTGAAGGCAGTGATCCTCTCCACTCATATCTGCGAACGATCATAGGTACTTCTCAGCTGTCCGCATGCCAACACTCCTACAGTAAGGGCAACTGAACGGATGCTTAGTATGCTTTATTGAGCTTCGAAGAAAAATGAACTGTTGTTACATTCCGTCGTTCCGGTCGCTCTATCGGCACTTTGTGTTGACCAGGGAATCAGAAATTTGAGATATAGATTGCTTACGCGAATGCTCATAACCTCGTACTTATATCACACGGCTTTAAATAGAGTGTGAATAAGGGGACACCTCAAGCGGAAGTCGTATCTCCACTTCTGTGAAATTAAGCACAGGATAGCGTTTAGCTAGAGTTGGAGGGATCAGGTTGTACAGTCTTAGCATTTACTGATGACCTGTAAATTTATGTGTAAAATAAATATCCTTCCATATACATATATGTGATCCAGGCCTTAATCAGGAGACTCTCTAAGTTGGCCACGAAAAATAGTTTACTGGATATATTCAGTTGTCATCTGCCCGATATTACGTTATGACAATGGTGGGTATCACGTGTGCCCTTCGCACAACCAGGGGTTATTCTCCAAATATAACCCGTAAATTTGCTGGAAAGGAAAATAACTAAAGTCGGAAATCCGCCTAAGACATTCTTCGCAATGGGTCACCAGCCCGTATGGGCATGGGGCGATTCTAAGGAATCTGCGGCAATCCACAATTGAAGTCGATTATAACACCCACTTCTACCTTTGAGGTTTTCGAAGCTGTTTATGCTTCTACACTGATGGCTCCAAAGTAGATGCCAAAGTTGGGTTTTAATTATATGCTGAGCTGAGTTTAGACACTGCACCATTGTATTGTCTTTCAGGCAGAATTCATGGTAATCGGAAAAGATACCCTTTGGCTGGGAGGAAACGTCATCACCGCCCGGGGTTTCTACATCTACTCTGACAATCTGTATTCTTGACCGCAAAAACTACCGCGTATCTCTAAATGAGATGACCATGCAATTCCATAGAAACTTTCAAGGGAACCATAAAACGGCCGAGGTGGTGAGATTAGGGACTACCTGACTTGTTCCACTGCATATGGACCATGTGTGTACGTCCCTTTCTGCTTATGCTAAAAACCGAAGCTCTCAGACATGCGAACGACTTGTTCCACTGGATATGGACCATGTGGGTATGTCCCTTTCTGCTTATGCTAAAAACCGAAGCTCTCAGATATGGGGACGATAGGTGGTTGGGTTGCACAAAATGCAGGATCATCACGGAAGTATAGCAAGTATATCGTACTCTTAACTTGATATCAATTACTAGGCAAGATATTTATATGCTAGTAGCTGTGATGGCGTCTAGTCTTCGAATCTCAGCACATGGTTACTGCAGAAGTTGTGAGGATAAAGAAGGGTAATGCTACTGCCCGGCCTTATTTATGAGTAGGAGACAATATCCAGGATTTTTGACTTCACGTTGAATCTTACAGACAGTCAGGAAGTTAAGCTGAATGATTTTTAGAACTTTTTGCTGAGTAATAATTGGTTCGCCAGGGACTAATGTATGTCACTTCTTTAACCACATCGTGGAATATCGGGATGTCTTATGGCTTAACACCACTTTACATCACAAGGTTAATTTACAGGTACAACGATGGGGACGGAATATTCCGCCCCGTATTATCACAACTATCGTCATTGGACTAAGTGTGTCAATAGCCATTTCCACCTAACCTAGCCTGGGTTGAATAGACTGTATAATGTCATCTATACAACTAAACCTAGCTTTACTTTCAGCAAGTTTATTTTTAATTTCAGATTACGTAAAATAAACAAAGAAATCGTTTAAAAGCAATGGACGTAAATTGTTTAATAATGAAATATTATCTATTTATAGTTTTGTACAAATTTTGTATAGCTTTTTAATAATAAAATCAATCTCAATTATCAAAGATGTATAGTTCTCCATTTCAATTTAAAACCCGAAATCGGTAATTAACCCGGTTTTACAGAAAACCGGTTTTGGCAATACTAGAATATTCGGAGAAACCGAAAACCGATATTTATGAAACCCCGGTTTATTGAAAGCACTAATCTATGTGTAAAAGTTTGGCACATTCTAACCGCGCAATAGCTAAAAAAAAATGGACGGAGCCCAACAGTTGTCGACAATTACATCAAGGACCCGATGGGTATTGAAAAAATATTAAAGGAAGCGTTTCATTCTCTTTATCTACGTATGAGAAAAGAAAAATCATCAGAATTGCTTCTAATTCTGCCTTATCCTTGTCAAAAATAAGAGCTCAAGCTGGAGGGGAAGCGAGCAAGTCATCAGTACGCAGAGTAATTAAGAGCTGTGAGTATCTTAAATACCTGAAATTACAAAAAAGCCGCCACTTAATGCTTCTCGTAAGGAAAAGCGGCCTCAATTCGCAAGAGACTACATGATATGGGATGTGCAGTCAAGAGGTCATGTAAATGACTGGAGAACCGTTGTATATACGGATGAGAAGAAGTTTAATTTGGATGGGCCTGATGGCTACAACTATTGTTTCCATGATCTGCGAAAGAAAACATTTTTTTGAACCGACATCAAAGCAGAGAGAGCGGCGTTATGGTGTGGGGTGCTATTACGTACTATGGCACCATCGATCTTGAATTTCAAAGTGCAAAAATGACTGGTGCAAGCTATAAAACGTTATAGGAATCGGCTTTTCCGAAGTTCAGTGAACTATTTGGTCCCATATCTTGGATATTGCAACAGGATAATGCCCCTATGCACAACGCCAGAGTAGAAAAGGAGTTCATTGCAAGCCAAAATGTTAATATTCTTGACTAGCCACCCTATTCGCCAGATCTAAACATTATCGAAAATGTCTGGGGTGGGTTATCTCGTAAGGTCTATGAAAGAGGCAGACAATTTGATGACAACCAGTCACTAAATCAGGCCATTAAGGATGCTTGGAAATTTTGTTGGATTACATAAATTCTCTTTATCTCTCGATGAAAACCCGAATATTTGAAGTTATTAAAAACAAAGGGGGTTGTACCCATTACTAATAGTTCTTAAATACATATATGTTTTTCATTGTTCAGAAAATAATAATGTTATTTGTAATTTTAATTATTCCTCCCTGTGCTGTTTGTGCAAGTTTTAGATTAGGGTTTATTATGCTCCTCTATTGTAGCATAATTTGTGAGTAGTGCGTAAATGGCAGTTTTCCGTTATTTTATTTACTTCAAATAAAATTTAAATAACTTAAATTAGCGTCATATCTTGGTGAAGTACACAAATGGAAGTTTTTAATTTATTTTTTGTTCTAAGTATAAATTTAAGTTGTTATTGAAATTTGTAATGCAATATATATATATTTTCCAAATTACTGTTTAAATAATTTTTAAATTAGCGTCAAATCTTGGAGTAGTTCAAATATGGGAGTTTTAATTTATTTTTTTCTAAGTATAAGTTCTAAATTGTTAATGTTATAAATATTTTATTATGTAGTAGCTCAATTGTTGTAGCACATTTAACCATAAATGGCATTACTGCTTGGTTATTGAATGAATAAATTAAATTAAATTAAATTAAAATTAGTTAAAGTGCCTTTATTCAAGTGAACCAAAAAAATAGCACATTTTCTGACTTTTTTATAAATTGCTCAAAAAAAGTTATTTAGTTAATTAAGAAACCACTATTGTCCTGATTTTTTTTATATCTCAAGATGTCTAGCTTCCATTTCCATTTTAAAATTCTGCAATCGGTTACAAATTGCAAAAGATACAGACTGCTGAATATGGAATTTTTAGTGCCTTTAAATAAGTGAACCGGAGTGTATCTCTTCACAACTTTCTTATAGTGTCTCTAGTTTTTCAATATATTGTTGGATGTCTAATGGCCAGTTTTTCAGTCAGTGGTGATCTTCGTTTCTTTGTTAAATTGTGGTTAAACATCGAATTGTGATTTTTAGTCATTGTTTAACTATGATTTAACCACCCAATGTTGGTTGGTTAACTTATAGTGAGAACCATATTATTTTGACAATCAAATTACTGAGTGTCAAAGGGAGAAATGAAGATTGTATAAAATACTTGTTCCAGATTTGCGTATTTGTACACATACCTTGAGTCTAGGTCGTTAAATTGTTGCGCCTATATAGTTTTTTAAAAAATTTTGTTAAAATGACTTCGATTTTATGCATCTATTTCTTATTTTACATAATTCCATTTTGTTTGTTCCCCTTTATTGTTTTGGTATTTATCCCAAAACACACGTTTTTTCCAATAAGAATACAGGGGTTGCCATATTAGTTGACAATATGGCGACTTACATTAACTCACCACTGAAAAACAAAATGCAAAGTTAACCTCTAATTAACTTAGAATTAAGATTAAGTAATCCGATAGTTAACTACCCACTTAAAAACTGGCCATAAAAATATCACCAATAACTTTTGAAAAATTGTCACAATTTCGAAAACAGTAATGACACGCGTTTCTGATGATGGACAGATAATTAGAAACGCATTTGTAAACAGTAGAAATTTAAGTTATTTTTCAATATTATTATTATCAATATTTTACTAATTACCAATTCAATTCAGTACAACTATGGGGTAAAAAAAAATGTCGTGCACTCCAGCGCTACGCAAATTAATTGTTATCTGCTACCAAAAAGAAAAACAATCAATTTCAGCCATAGCGAAGCGATTTTGCTGTTAAAAAAAATATGATTGGCCCAAGAAGATTCTTTTAAAATACGGGAAGTTTTAAGAGCCCTAAAAAAAAAGTCCAATGCCAAGAAACCCCACTCCATATGACGATAAAGTTATTTGTAGTCAGTAAACCCAACCCATTTTTGACTTAACCGAAATTAATGCTATTGGAACGCACCAAAACTCGCAGAATATCGAGAACCATTTTATCTAGAACCATTAGACGTAGATTACAAGAAGCTGGTCTGCATGGATGCATTTGTACGTCTCAAGCAAAAATATTGCAAAACGTTTGAAATTTGCAAAGGAGCACCTGAAAACCCCGAGTAATTTTGAAAAAAATACCCTGTAGCGACGAATTAAAGATTAATTTGTTTGGTTCGGATGGAAAAGCTTAGGATCCTATATACACCATAAAGTCCATTAAACACGGAGGAGAAAATGCGATTGTATGGGGTGAATTTAGTTAGTATGGCGTTCGTCCTATACCAATGTAAAATGCAACTGCATCATTTTCGTTAGACAATATATCAGTTACATATATTTTCCAACAGGACAACGATCCTAAGCATACTTCCCGAGTTATGAAGCAATGTATTATAGGTACGCATACCAATGTTTTCGTCTGGCCACCACAAAGTTCGGACTTAAATTCAATTGAAAACTAATGGGCAGATGTCGAACAACATTTAAAAACTAAAACTCCAAGAAATAGTGACGAACATTTTCGAAATATTAAGGCAGTTTGGAATCGGTAGCATCCTCGCGATGCTGGACTTTGGTAGAAAGTTTACCACGAAGATTGACCGATATCATAAAAAATAAGGGCTACTCTACAAAGTATTATGCATCTTTTGTAATATTTTGTTATATTTTTCTATAAAATTTGGAATAAAATTTGGAATAAAATATTGTTTTTGTTGTCGTTTCTAGTTGCATGACCATCGGCTTTTAGAGATCTATCTATTAGAAAATGCAAATCGATAGATTTAAATTGAATACGATTTAACATAATAATGACGTTTATTTGTGCAAATAATGGATATAAATTAATTTATTCCTATTTTTATGACATTAAATAAAGTATATATAAAATATTGGTTCCCCAATATGATTCCTAATATTCCTATTTGATACTTTTTTTTATCATTTTGTTATCATTTGAATATAACTAAATATGAATATAAATAAAAATGAGTTTAAAAAATTGTTACTTAATTTATTAGATTAATAAATACAAAGTATTTTATTTGTTAACATATAAGAATTATTGTTAAATATTTATTTATAAATTTTCTAGTCTGACATTCATCAAATAGTCAAATCGTATTCGATTTTGACTCGATCGATTTTCATCACTTGCCGGGTAGTTTCCACTTTTCAAGAATACAGGTAGTTATCAAAATACTTGTAGAAAGTATAGCAACAAGTGAGCCTTACAATACTGAATAATTTATTTTTTAATTTTCTTTTAAATGAAGTAATTCGGATATACAATGCAAATTCTAGTGGTGTTTCTAATTGTATGACCACCACTGTCTGCATATTTTTTATATAAAATGTTTCATTTACTTTCCCCTACTCAAATCAGTTGTAATGTTTTATTATTATAATTAATTAATTTTCTAAAAACAAAAGTTATCTATACACCTTTAACAAACCTAAAGAAATATTTAACCAATTTTTGTAATTAAAATCCAAGTCAACAAAAAAACATACATATGCATATATTTTGGAATTTACAATGTTAAGAGATCCCCGCCCAATGTAGTGTCATTGAAAAATTGTCATTGTCTTCTGTCGTCGTCGTGTAAAGCAATTGAGCATTTAATTGCTCTCTAGATTTAAAATTCTACATTTCTCTTTTTAAATAATATAATAGGAGTCGTAGAGTTGTTGTTATTTGGAAATAATATATCCATATTAACGCGCATTGGTATGTACATATGTATGTATTAATGTATAGGACAGTTGTTGCTTGCTGGTCAAGGATACCAAGGGAACTTACATCATCACTGTAGCCATGAACTTGTTCTTCGTCAAGAGCTTCAGCCATTATTCACAGGGGGGTTTGTTGGGTTGTGTTGTTTGTTTTTGTTTTTGCACTGTTAATTATTATAAAAATTTCAAGTGTATTTTCCGTTTTGTTGTACTTATTTTTTTATTTTAGTTTCGGTTTTAATTTTGTTTTTGTGTTTTTGTTGGCTCTTCTCTGTTTGTAGTTTCCGTTGACGCCGCTCACTTTTCTCTTGAAATAGAAGAATTTTTTAAATTTTCATCAAACAAGCACGAAACCACGTAATATCTATTAGAACGTAGTAGTTGTATGCGTGTATATAAATATACATACATATATGTAGAACAAGTCTTAGCATTTCTCTGTTTAAGCCACCTGGTTAGAGGTTACCAAGTCGGACTATCATGAAAACCGCGGCCTCCTTCAAGTTTTTTTATACAGAAAATTCGTATATGTACCATTTATTAAGTATTATATCTGCTAAATGTCATTATACGTAAAACCTGTTCGTATCGAAAGTTCAAATGAAGGAAAACTATTAGGGACAATTAGCAATTAGCGAGCATTGAGCTTTATTATGAGATCCACTTCCCGGGAGATTCAAATACCTTGCCATTTCCAGGAGAATTACGCATCTTTGTTTTAGTGGTACTATTTCAGAAAATAATTTTGTAAATTTGTCATACGAAGACGACTTTGAATGTAGGACGTTGTTAAAAAAATTTGATTTCTCTACTAAATCATGTATTAAAGAAACATGTCTTTCTGAAACTGTTATTGCTCTTGGGAATCTTTTGCTGAGTATTTCAAATTTAAAATAAAAATATTTTTAAAAACCAATAAGTAACACTTTGATTTTGAATCAAGGAAGGATGTTTAAAGGAAATTACTATAGTGTTTATTACTTAAGAGAACTTGTTAGAATTTATTGCATAAGGAATTTTGCAATAAAAATATATTTTATATTTGTAATTTAGGGAAAAGCGCACATAATATCAACTAACATACGAATGATGATTATTGGTGAGTAATGTGATCCCATTTTCATGTTTCTACCCTCTACCCTGATTGCTAACTGCAAAATTATTGCTAAATCCATATCAATTATACTGCCGTGCCTGGACATAAAAGTTCAGTTGAGATTTCCAGTGGAAACGGTATAATTAGTACTTGAATTAGTGAAATATAAACTAATTCCAGTGTCACTAGATTGTGAAATAGTATAAACTGCATGGAACTGGTTAGTTGCAAAGTGGCAACATGTGACAATTTATCACAAACCAATGAATTGGCAATTTTAATTGCTCAGAATAACAACTAGTTTGTTGATAAAGAAATACTAGTTCCGAAATAGTATTACTTCCTCCTTGGCTATTTTAACACAAGCATACCATAGTGATCAAAGAACTATTGACCACCGAAGTCATCACACGACAATGTCCTTATGGTCTTAATGATCGAGAAACTTTTCTAAATGCTTCTTCATACAATGATTAAAAAAAACAAACAAAAATGAATCTGAATCTGCTTTAACAACAACAACAATAATAACAAAGTTGTCATGACTTTACCCTAAGCTAGCGGAGGCGGCATGCCGAACATTTCTGGCCGTTCGACTTGGAACTCTGTGTGTGTATTGAGCGAAGCAAAGAATCATAAAACTGGTTTACTCACAGATAGCCAAAGAGACAAACAGACAAGACGGGCTGGCAGGCCTTCAATGGCGATCGGTGGCGTTTGTGGGGAGGTATGTAGGTACTACATAGTAAATTGATTTTGTTTTTGTCAAGATTTCCCTCCTCATCAGAAGGTGTTACTTTTTCCACGTCGTTTTCGTTGTAGCTGTTGTGACTGTCGTCTTTGTTGTAGTTAATGACTTTTTTATTTGTTAGGATTTATTCTGAAGGTGTAAAATAAAAATAGGCTTTATAAATACACCAACAACTCAACGCGACACTTATGTTCCGACCCCGTGATACCGCCAGTCAGCTACCACCAACTAGCAGTGAGAATGAGCAAAACATTTACCAAAGTCTATGGAACTGACACTGGCTCTGTCTTCTTCTTTCACTTCCACTTCTACTTGTTTTTCTTTGATGTAGTAGATGGTGGAATGTTTTCTTTTAAATTATTTCATAATTTAATTAATATTCGTTTACTACAATAGTCGGCAGGGTCTGGGGGGAATTTAATGATGGATGGATGATAAATTACTATGTACTTTCCCTATTCCCCACCACAGCAAATCCCCAAGAATATGATGACTAATTTCCCAAATTCTTAGTTGAAATTTCTCCAGTCATTAAGTCAGTGAGGGTTCCTTAATACATCTGTTAATCTTCACTTTAGTTACTTTTCACTTGCTGATGATGATGATTTCATTTATTTGGAGCCTCAGAATTTCTTGAATATTATTTGATTTTATTCATTTTTTTTTTCGTTAATCTTAGCAAAAACACACACACGCACACATTTATACAGCTGCTAAAGGTTTCATTTTTATAGGCGGAGGCAAAGGCGTTTGCGATAAAGATACGTCATGTGAAATTAAATACGTTTAAGTTGTTTGTAGATTTTGTAAATTTAATGATGATTTTATAAAATTCCCTTAAAAGTTTCGGATAAGAATTTAATATCACTTTTTCTTATTCAAGCTCACAATCTCTCCTCATCGCACGCACACCAAAGCGATACTAATTATTCAAAAAACGTTATTACTCTCTTGTCGACTTAACTAAACTAAATGACAACCAAAAGATATGACTGTCCCATCATGGCTGCAAGTTAAGATAATTGTGTACATTTTAAGTACTATTTTGTATCTTTGTGTACATGCCCTGCAACAATATATACATAGGTATATTAGTAGTTTAGTTTTTCTTTCATCATATAAAAAATGGTAGAACAGACTTGTAGCCATAACGTCCATGGTATATTTCGATTAAATCGTGACTGATTAACCCTTTTAAAAACCAAAGATAATTGAATTTAAATTTGTATACACACATTTTTCTATAACAGTTTATATGTAAAAATGCGAACCGGATAAAGATATATTAGAAGATATATGTAAGTACTTAGAGGAATACATTGGCACTCAAGTCTACAACTTTTCTTTTTTTATCATTAAACCTTTTTGTTATTAACAACATTCATTTTAGTACAAAATTTTAAATGTGGCACGTATAAATGCAACTGTCATGTGATGGTACATTCGCGTAATTCTAATAAACTTTTAATATGGGTTTTGTAGTAGTGGCTGAACCATGAGTTACTCAGATACCATTTGATCTAACTCCACCTTTCAACAATTTGACGATATCAATGCTATTAAAATATCTTAATCTTGTCATATTTATAATTATCAAAATGAAGGAGTAAGCATCAAGAAATCAAAAATTCTGTTCTCTACTATTTATTTTATGGACTTCATCAACTTTCCTCTGAGTAGATAATATACAGAAATGTATGTATCTATTTGCTCACAGCCTGTGTAAATATTGGCATTAGGAATGTTTACCGGTAATTACCATTTAAAAGTTATGTATGCAAGTTCAAACTATGTACATACTCTAATCTTATTTTGTCATTACATTTCATTAGGGGATTATTGGAAAGATGGAGATTAACATTAAGCGCCCTATTCATAAAAAGTTGTAAGAAATTTAATGATAAATCGTCCCTAGGGTTTTAAAACAATAATCAAATTTACAATTAATATTTAAAACAAACTTCAAGTGGCCCATAATTGTGTGGCAATAAGATTTCTGGTCCTACGTGTAACTGTAGAAAATTGTTCACTAATTTAAAAAAACCAAAACTGATTTGTTACTTCATGCGAAATTAAAAATTTCTAAAGAAATAATTCTGATCGAATGCAACACAAAATGCTTATAATTTTGTCCTAAACTACATATAAATTGTCATAATTATATATTAATTAGTGTGTTTTATAGTGTCTAAAAATTTACCTACCACGTATTCTTTCATAAATGCTCATAAGGAATGTGTCATATAGTTTTGTGTTTATTGAAAAGGTACATTGGCACAATCCCCATTTGCCTTCCCTGATGTGGATACCCCAAATGTCATCTGACATGCGGTCGCTCTCTCTCTCTCTCTCTTCGTACAATTTTGGGGAGTCAACCCACAAACACTCTCCGTTCTTGCAGCTCGTTTTCGCTCATAAAATAATGCCCCCTTCGTATAGTAAACATTTTGCTGGCTTTTGTAGTAGTGGGTACTTTGTGCGTTTAGGTGTTTGGAGCTTAACAGCTGTTTTTTAGCAAGGCGAAAACAAATGATTTCATACGTATATTTTGGAGAGCAACCACTAGTGCGAGCAGCCAACGATGTTATCGAGATGTACACACATCTCGAGTAAGAATAATGAATGATATTCAAAACTTACCACAGTGGCTAACGATCGACGGGGTGTGTGACCGCTACTATTATTATATTCTTGACTGGCAGTGGAAGAGAAACGCCTTTGTTGGCCAGCAACAGAGGCAGCACGACGCCGCGGTGGTGGACGTGGAGCATCATCAATGCCATCCGGTGGCGGTGGCATATCCACTACAGCAGCACTGGCATTTGAAGAAAGTGAAGACATTTCCAAATTTTAATATTTGCGTCGGCAAATCGAACACAAAGTAGAGTACTGAAATTGAAAAAGGCGATTTTTAACAAATTGTTTATAAATTTGTTTATTAATAGATTTGTATACAAAACACAACAGAACACTTGCATTCACATTCAATTGTATTTGTGTTATCACTTTAATCTTATCCGATTAAATTCACCACATACACGTCTGATAAAGCCCTAATATACTAATCATAGAAGTTGTGAAATGAAGCAGAGCTTTTTGCTTAATTTTCCGACTTTTCCATGCATCATCATTTATTAGCGATATTTTGCTCTGGTTTTAAAGTCCCAGGGTAAAACCTGAAGTTTCTTTAACACATATGTTTAGTTCCAGATATGTTTAATTACCTACTTATTGATATAAGGCGGTCGGAATATATCTCGTTGTCTCTTCCTAATGGTTTTTACTCTTTGTATAGTTTTTTTCATTTATGTTGTACTCCACTATAGGAAATGTATAGCCACAGCTACCACATACACTCACACCACCGCACAAAGTAGCCGAGCTAGAAATTCACTCTGGAAAGGTTTACTGCAGCCGTATTATCTAATTGGTTTCCTATTATTTACAATTTCAGATACAAAATTTTAGAAATTGTGTCGGAATTTTTAAAAACATTTTTTGTTATATGGTAAACTAAAATTGTGAAAAATTTATAGACAACAACACCGACGACACTTGATTCAACTTGACTGTTCTGTTTGACGTATGGGGCCCTTGCAAGCATACAATTGCATTTATCTCGTAACATTGCACAGGGTGTTGCATATCGGAATCAAATAAAGTAAATTACAGGGCGAGTAAAATGCCATTTATAATCTTAAAAAACGAGGGTACTATTTTTCATGAGGAAAATACTAGTGGTCTTCATGAAAGCTCGAAAGAACCTCGTAAACTCGAAAACATCGTAAACTTGCACAGCAAACGTCAAAACAAACAAATTTCCCATACAAAGCGACTTGCTCAAAAGTGGAAAGTTTTCGAGGCAAATTTGCTGCGCAAACGTGGGATGGAGAAACGTGTAAACTTTTGACATTTCGTTGTCATCTGACTAGGATGGATAAATAAGGTGATAGCACTAGAACAGTAGAAAAAGTACACATACATAATACATGCAATTGCTACTGCTACCACCTAATGTATCCATCTTAGTCAGCTGATATGGCTTTGAGCACAACTACGCTGAGCAACTTTACCTGGTGCCTCATGCAACGGTGCGAGGGAAACTTGCGCTGAGCAAAAGTTCTCGGTTTTCACGTTTGCATGAATGCCGCTACTGTGAAACTAGGGTACCCAAAAAACGCCCTTTCCAACAAACCGGGGTTTCGGCTGTTTCGAAAAGCGACGTTTTTTTTAAGTTAAAACCCGGTTAAAACAGGTTTCGGTTTATATATCCTAAATTTTTTATTATAAAATGTAATCAAAAAGTTTTAATTTCCACAGAAGCAAGTAATGTAGTTAAATTTAAAAATGTTTTTGAGATTCCTTAAAAAATGTTCCATATAGCCCCGTATTCAGTTCTTGCAAAATTTTCGTAAGAAATTTTGTCATTTATCTCTAAACAGAAAATTTTGTTGCGGAGAGCTACCACCTATCTTTGATTTACCTCGGAAATATTTCATTTATAATTCCTCAAAGCACTCTGTTTTATTTGTAATGCAAGCGGGGTCACTTTTTGTTGTTAAAACTATCAAAATTTCAAAATTCCGGTCACAAACAATTATCAAACAATTGTTTTCGTACGAAATAACTTGGCGTAACAACCCTGTACTTGATTTTGCATACGAAATTTTCGTAAAGAGCTGAGTACCAGACCAATGGAAAGGGAATGAAATTTCCGCTTCATGAAATTTTCGTTATTTTTTATACACGTACTTCTTACAGCAACGAAAATTTCATAAAAACTGAATACCGGGCTCATACTATAAATTTAATATTTATTAGAAACACTATGTTTTTTTTATTCCATTAAGCTGTCGCCACTTACGATTTTCCAAATAAAACGATCCACACTTAATACTACGAACATTTGCTGTAATGGCTGAAAAAAATGCGATACAGCAACACGTTTCTAGCCAGTGCCAATAAATGCATGGTAGAAGCGATAGAATAATACATACCATAGAAGCTTTTATTCGCTCAATAAATTAAACGTCATAGGTACGATGGAAAGTAAACATTGGGTGGTGGAAAATATGGGTTCAATAATACCAGATAGTGGCAATAGTATACAGCGATCAACAAAGGAACAACAACCGAATTTCGTGTTTTTGTGGCAAACAAGTTGTGTTAAATACAATACATATGTATACCAACGATAAAACTCAACAAAAAAGTGCAAAATATATTAAAATTTTTCAGTTCTACACCAAAACGACAGGAAAAAGTTAAGTGAACATATTTTGTACCTCCACCTGGTGTAAGGTCATTTAAATTTAATTGCTCTCATTTCCAACGATGAAGAGTGTGAAATGAGACGTCAGATGAGAGAATAAGTTTATCTATGTATGTATTATTCTATGGTAGCAGCATATGTTGTTGTAGTTGCAAGCAGCAACATCAGGCGTTTTATTTTCGTTTATTCGTTTCAGTTGTCAAACTCTACACAAATATATATCAACAATACAAGAATATGAAAAGTATAGAAAAAAATATATATATGATTTTGACAAGTAAAACGAAAAACGACATGGAAAAAATTTCATCACCTATTTAAACAACTATACCTGATAGTAAATTCTACCGTGATCAATATGTATAACATTTAAATATTTAGTTTTAATGAACTTAAAATGTGTAAGCCATTTTGCAAATTTCTGCTTTTGAGTCTCTCCTTGATAACATTTTCATTCGCAAGAAATGATAACAAAATTTATCTAAGACAAAAAAGGTGTACAAGTAGAGAAGAAAAAATCGGCGCAATTTGGCAACCCTAGCATAAGAGAACCAAAAAAGTCGACGCGATTCACTGCAACGCATTTCTTTCCCGCGTCATAACTTGATAATTTCATACTTTTTATATACTTTATGTAATTTTATTTAAATATGGTTGGAATTTCTATAGTAAGATAGAAGAACATCATCAGAAAAAATTAAAAAAAAAATAAATATGTGTATTGAAATATTCCACGAAGAGAGTAAGAGAGCGAGCAGAGAAACGGCACGCTTCACTCGTTTTCTTTGTTTGCAATCCAGTCCATGAGTAAATTTTCTTCTCTATACAATAGTTGCTTTATGTCTAAGATAACTTTTTGTTGCAATTTTTTGAAATTGAACATGTGGCAAAATTGCCATTGCTCAAGTCGGAATTGAAGTGGGAAATTGAAATGCCACTTAATATCGATTAGCCGTCCCGTACAAATTAAGCTAACTCATCTAACTTCACTTTTGTATTGGCAACACTTAAATAATTTTACGTTTCTACAGAGAAATATTCAATTATTTCAACATAATATTATTTTGCAAGTTTTCTTTTGAAAATTTCCCATATATTTGAAATTTGCAAAAGAAATATCTTAATTTGTCAAAATTTAAAATTCTTTGCATGTTTTCTTTCGAAAAATTCCATATATTTGTATTTTGAGAAGGGAATTTCTTACTTTATCAGAATTTAAAACTGCATTATTTTTTTTTTAAATTGCCATATATTTCCATTTTGTAAAAGAAGTGTTTTAATTTGTTTGAATTTAAAATTCTTTGCAGTCTAGAAAGTCTTTAGTAATTGTTGATAAACTTATGAATGGATTTGATTTAAAAGTGTTAAGTACAGTTTTAAAAGAAGAAAATTATAATTATGGAGATCAGTCTATTTAAAAAATAAATATGTTTAGTTCATAAGTCTTTTTGTTAAGCTTAAATGTGTTATGTAATAAAAAAAACCGGTGGAACCGACAAGAAAAAACCTTAGTTTGTTGCAAAAGCGTGTTTCAAAAAATTAATTAATTATTCGTTAAATTATGGGTCGTAACCCCGAACCGAATTTTATTTTGGGGTGTGGTAAAACTATTTTGTTTTAAGCAACAATTGTAAAATAAAAAATCGGTGCCAACCCCAATATTTGGAGTTATGGGCTCCCAAACTTTGTAACAAACCCTTTTGTTGCTATTTGCGGAAATGGCACTTGAGTTTTGCTGCGGCTCAGCTCGCCGGAAATGGGGGGTTGTTCTTCCGCTGGGTTGTACATTTAATAGTTTTTGTGCCATAAGAAAATCGAAACACTAAACAACACAGGAAACAAAAAGTCGGAAAGAGGATATGAAGGGAAATAAGGTTAAGGATGTGGATGTTCATCAAACACTTTGGTACCATTTACAACACTACCAGGATATTTATGTCCTTAACAAGAACTGGATGTTGAGTCCTTCAGGCGGCCCACCCCATTATGACTTGTGCAGTCATCCGTGGTATCAATTTCGCCGTTTTATTTTATATTAATACCCCTAAAATTCCTTGACCTAACCTCTTTCTATCCGTTACCCATTCAGCCTTTTTATAAATTCAAATTTAACACATGACTAAATTCTTTTCAAAGTTTCACAAATTCAACATTGATTTTATTGTACTTAATTTTACACGATATAGAACAAAATATATCACGTATTATTCTTTTCTTAAACAAAATAACTATATTTTTACATAAAAACAAATTTTCTTTTATATTTTTTTTTTCTGCTTCGTTAAATAATTATTTACTATTGTTTTTTTTTAAATTCTTATTTAAAAATTTAAATTCTTTTAAAGTTTTTAATGTGCTTTCATTATGTGCATTACGTTTTCTATTTATTTATTAATTTTAATAATTATTTAACGACACATATACGATATTCAAGTGTTTACATTAATTTTTTTCTTTAATTTATTTAATTTTTGAATGTAGGTTTAATTTTAATTCTTTTTTTTTCTTAATAATAATGTGAAAATGAGCTCATTTCCAATATTTGAAAATTTTTTTCTTTTATATATATTGCTTTTTCTTTACATGACTTTATTTATTTTCTATTCAGTTTTGCAATGTATATAGGAATTTATATTAAGTTTATTTTTATTTATTTCTTTATTTTCATATGTTCAATTACTCTATTTCACTTTTTTTTTAAGTTTACAAGATTTTTTTTTTGGAATTTTATATATTTTTTTGGGCGATTAAATTTACGATTATGTTTTAAATTTATTTACTTCATGGTTTGACCACGTTAAAATTGATTCATTTGCATGTATAGTATATTAAAAAGTCTTTTGTTCTACTGTCTCACATGTATTTTTTTTTTTTGGTTACATAAAGTTACAACTACTCAACGGGTTTTACGTTCACAACACCACATGTAGTTAGGACACAAATTGAGGTTAGATCTCTCGTCTGTTTTAGTTTTTCTTTTTTTTCAAATTATACTATTTTTTTCCGGTTTGAATTAAATTTTCTGGATTCTTATAATCGCTGTTCTAATAGCACTTTTCGTTGGCTTTTGGTCGACGGCAACTCTTATTGCAAAATGACGGCCTTACCTCAATCTCAGTGAGCCGGTATTATCAGTGGATGATATTCACCAATAAAGGGATTGGGTCACGACTACTCTAGCTAAATTGTCGGCAATGTGTTCCACTATGTTTCCCGTTTCCGATCACCACTGCTAGATGTCGTTTTTTTCCTTTTAATATAAAACTCAAATCAATATGGAAATAATTTGTACGCAACTAAATTAGTAAGATAATTCCTCACGAGAATTATCTACTAATTGTGTTCTCTTGCTTACCCCTTTATAGCTGAATACGTATAACATACGTAACTGTACAAAAAAAAATGGGATACAGGACAGATATTCTCCCAAAATTTTGGTATCTGCGAGCTAAAAATTTAATTTTACAAAATTTATCAGCAAAAATATGTCAGCAATTCGGCTTAAAAAAATAAAATTGTATTCTCTTCCACTTTACCACTTTCACGTTTCCCACACTTAAATATTCTTTACGACTTCACTTCACGTCCGGTAACTCATGTGGATTCTATCAAATTGAACGAGCCCACTTCTAACCCTACAATTTCCTGCATGCAGTTTTCAGCCAATCTTGTTACGTCATTATCATATGGTAACATTTACATTCAACAGTTGGCAGCTCTCCTAGAGTTTCATCTATTGTGAATGAACACTAATCTGTCAAGCATTTTGACAACTCATAGCGCGTTTACACAACATCATTAATGTATTTGAAAAAAAATCTCAAATTAAAATATTTCTGGGACGTACACATCACAAAGCCAGCATTTTATGCGTAGCCCGTGAAGTATAAAATGTTGGGAAATGAAGCAAGGGTGAGTACATAACTACAAACCAATTTGTGAACGTGAAGCCTGCATTTTCCTTTTTCAGGTAGACGACACCACTGATGTCAGCGTCTGCGATGCACACAAACACCAATTTACACGATCAACAATCGCCGGACGGAGGATATTCTCCTGGAGGTTTGCGCGGCTGTGTGATGTTGATGCAGTATAAGGTAATGTCAGTTTGTGTTGTGCATCGCTTCGATGAACATCATTTCCACGGTTATTCAAAATGATAAGTTTGTCCTCGCATTCCACCATTGTTCCGGTTCTAATATATGTTAACACCAAAAATGTTTGGTGGGTCAATAACCAATAATGCTGACGCTGTTAAGCGTGCCACAATTGGAGCAACGATCGCAGACGTTGTGCCATAAGTAATATCAAACAATGCTGACGCTGTTAAGCGTGCCACAATTAGAACAACGACCCCAGAGGTAATTTACGTTATGCCAGCAGTCAACGCGACGGTGCACATTTTGCGACGTCATCATTAGTTGGTAAGGTAGTTATCATTAAGAATTTTGTAATTAATTTAAGTCAGTTCATTTTGAATCATTAAATAAAGAAGTCGCTCCTCTAAGCAGCGCAATACAGGAATAAACTTTAATCTTGTTAATTGGCGCCCAACTAAATCAAGTACCCGAACAGGCTACAAGTGCAACTAAATCAAGTACCCGAACAGGCTACAAGTGCAACTAAATCAAGTACCCGAACAGGCTACAAGTGCAACTAAATCAAGTACCCGAACAGGCTACAAGTGCAACTAAATCAAGTACCCGAACAGGCTACAAGTGCAACTAAATCAAGTACCCGAACAGGCTACAAATTCAACACAATCAGCAGGAAGAGACCGTAGGACCTTCAACTGAGAGCAGCTGTGAAAAATTGACCCCTGAGTACCAACAAAGAAAAAGGATTCTGTCGACCTTCCGGCTCCCAGTATGCTAGCAATTATTTTAGTGTGAGTATAGTGATAAGTGACTAGAAGCCACTACGAATCCTACGGGACCCTCTAGCGGCAGTAAGAAAATTGTAAAAACCAATCCTGTGTAGTTTAAACATAATAAATAAGTGATTAAAAATAAAATATTCAAAATATAAAAGAAAAGAAAAATATAAAATGGCAAACCCAAGCAATTTAGTGAGACCCCCTATCCTAAACATCCAAAATCCTCCCATACCCCAAATTCAACCTAACGTGAACGCGATTGATATCGACGCGATAAGGCAAATGTGTGCAGAACAATCCCGAAATGTAGTCAGGCAAATTCTAAATCCAAACGCAGATATTTCGGGAATAGACCAAGACATAGAGGAAAGATATAGGGGAAATCTTACCGAACTGGACAAAATTCCAGACGTGGTTAGGTGTCTTAGGGAATTCTCTGGCAACCAATCCGAGTATAGCTCCTGGAAAAAGAGCGTGGAAAGAATTTTAAAACTATATGAATCCTATAAGGGAACGCCGAAATATTTCGGTATCCTCAACGTTATCAGAAATAAGATTATTGGCAGCGCTGACGCCGCCCTAGAATCTTACAATACTCCTCTAAACTGGGAATGCATTTCCCGCTGTCTGACACTGCATTATGCAGACAAAAGGGATTTGTCAACCCTGGAATACCAAATGATATCTATTGTACAAGGCAATTGTACTATACAAGAATTTTACCAGGTGGTATACTCCCACCTGTCTCTAATAACAAATAAACTCTCCAGTATGGAGATGGGACGTGAATCGTTAGATATTCTAACACAAACCTATAGGGACAAAGCGCTGGATACATTTATCAGAGGACTTAAAGGTGATTTGCCCCGTCTTCTGGGAATAAGGGAACCCACAGACCTTCCTCAAGCTCTGCATTTGTGTCTCAAATTAGAGAACCAACAATATAGAGCACAGTATGCAAATTCCCATGCAAAAACCGAGAAATCTCAACAGCAACCTCCACCTCGTAAGAACTATAATCCGAAATATATTAATCCAAATCAAGGATTTATTCCACAATCCTTCAATCAAATACCTCAAGGGTATTTTAACCAAAACCAGCCATCAATATCTCAACAACAATTCTTTAACCAGATGCCTCAACGGCAATATTATCAAAATGGCTATGGTTTCGCTCCCCAACGTCCAACGGCACCGAAGCCGCAAGCCAAACCAGAACCAATGGATGTAGATCAATCCATGCGATCGAAAGCGGTCAATTATATGAATAGGCCGGTGCAGGATAACAAGTTTGTAGGAAAAAGACCTACCAATCAATCAGCACAGGTTCATCAACCAGCGAAAATACAAAGGAATTTTCACCTCCAAACAGATGCACCTCAAAACGATTCAAATGAAGAAAACTATGCATCGGAAATGTACAATTATGAAAATGATCAAGAATTACAACCATTAGATGAATATGTTAATGAATATAACACCTTCAATCAAGAGGATGAACAGAATGAAACACAGGAATTCATTGATATTCATTTTTTAGGCTAACAAGCTCGTCCCTACCATATATCGAGTGTAGGACGAGCTCAGGTCAAACACTAAAATTTTTAATTGACACGGGATCAAATAAAAATTATGTCCAACCCGAACTTATCAAAAACCCAATTCCAAATAATGAAACGTTTTACGCGAATTCTGTTGGTGGTAAAACCAAAATTACACACCATACGTTTATAGATCTTTTCCATACAAATTCTAATGGCACTAAATTTTTTCTGTTACCAACGTTGAAATCTTTTAACGCTATCCTGGGAAACGATAGCTTAAAGGAATTGAATGCGGTTATCTTTACTTCCGAAAATTATATGTTAATAGATAATAGAACAAAGGTGCTAATAAAGCAACAATACTCCCAATCCGTAAATACGATAAACATCAGGAACAACCATATGACTCAAAAACAAAAAGTCAACCTAGATTTAATTGTGAAGAGGTATGAAAAATTATTTAGTGACCCGAATGAGAAATTAACTGTCACCACGTCGGTCATGGGTGAAATACAAACCAAGGACGAAAATTCGGTATACTCACGGTATTACCCATATCCACTGCACCTAAAAGATGAAGTCGAAAGTCAGATTAAAGAATTATTGGATAACAATATAATACGACCATCTCGGTCACCATATAACTCGCCGATATGGATCGTACCGAAAAAGGCTGACGCCTCAGGGAAAAAGAAATATCGTTTAGTTATCGATTACAGAAAACTAAACGATGTTACTATACCTGACAAGTACCCAATCCCGAATATAAATGATATCTTGCCACAACTATCCAAAAGTAAATGGTTTTCTGTAATCGACTTGAAGAGTGGTTTTCACCAAATACCGCTAAAGGAAAGTGATATGAAAAAAACTGCATTCTCTGTGAACAATGGAAAATATGAGTTCACAAGACTTCCCTTCGGGCTGAAAAATGCCCCTTCAATCTTCCAAAGAGCTCTCGATGATATCTTACGTGAGCATATAGGGAAAATTTGTTTCGTCTACATTGACGATATCATCATTTTCGCAGAGGATGAAGAGACACATCTGAAAAACCTGCAAATAGTCTTTGAGACCCTACAAGGAGCAAATATGAAGGTCCAGTTGGACAAATGTGAGTTCCTAAAAAAAGAAGTAGAATTCTTAGGGTTTATCATATCAGATTCGGGAATTAAGACAAATCCGGAAAGAGTAAAAGCGATTCAAAATTTTCCGATTCCCAACACACTTAAAGATCTCAGATCCTTCCTCGGACTTGCGAACTTTTATAGACGTTTTATCAGGGACTATGCTAAAATAGCAAAACCCCTGACAATACTTTTAAGGGGGGAAAATGGACGCATGTCCAAACATGTTTCGAGTAAAATAAAAGTAGATCTTGACGAAGAGGCTTTAAATGCCTTCAAGAAATTAAAGAATACACTGATATCCGAAGATGTCTTATTAGCTTACCCGGACTTCGAAAAAGAATTCCAATTGACTACGGATGCCTCTAACTTTGCCCTCGGCGCTGTATTATCCCAGGATAATAGACCAATAATTTTTCTATCAAGAACTCTCCATAAGCCCGAAGAGCACTATGCGACGAACGAAAAGGAGATGCTCGCAATAGTATGGGCTCTCAAGTCTCTTAGAAATTATCTTTATGGCGCAGCCAAGATGAAAATCTTCACGGACCATTTACCTTTAACGTATGCGTTAAATAATAAAAACTCGAATTACAAACTGAAAAGGTGGAAGGCCTTTTTGGAAGATTACAAATATGAATTAATGTACAAACCTGGAAACACTAATGTTGTTGCAGACGCACTGTCAAGAATTCCACAGGAGGTAACACATATTAACTCCATGACAGCAACGCAACATAGTGATGAGAGCTCATCACAGAATCTAATCCAGTTTACAAATGCACCTCTAAATGCCTTCAAAAATCAAATCATAATATCTACCGGCAGTACAGCTTCCTACAAGTTTGAGATCGTTTTTCCCACGTACCATAGACATACAGTTTCAGAACAGGTTTTATCAAAGGATATTTTGGTTCATATTCTGAAGAAATATTTAAACCCTTCAGTAACGAACTGCATTAAAACTACAGACAAAATCCTTGGTGTGCTTCAGGAGATATTCGGACAACATTTCAGTCAATATCAAGTGAAATACACTAGGATTATGGTAATAGACCTCATAGGCGAGGAAGACCAGGAAAGGGAAATTATAACAGAGCATAACAGAGCCCATAGAAGCAGTTCGGAGAATAAGTCTCAAATTCTAACAAGATTCTATTTCCCACAAATGCACGCAAAGATTAAACGTTTAACAAAATTATGCAAAGTATGTAAAGAGAACAAATATGACCGCCATCCCAACAAAATTATGCTCCGGGAATCACCAATTCCCCAATTTCCAGGGCAAATTGTTCATATTGATATCTTCATCACCGAAAAGAAACCCATTTTAACGGCAATAGACAAGTTTTCAAAATACGCACAAGCGAGACTGTTGAAATCCAGGGCTACGGAAGATATTAAGCAACCATTAAGCGAAATCCTCTTGGCATTTGGCATGCCAGAAATTGTGGTAATGGACAATGAAAAATCTTTCAACTCAACAGCCATTACGTTTATGCTAGAGAATCAATTTAACGTAAAAATATTTAAAATACCCCCATATGCTAGCTCGGTTAATGGACAGATAGAAAGATTTCATTCCACACTTGCAGAAGTAATGCGGTGCCTTAAGTCGGATGGTGCCCACAACTCCTTATCGGAACTCCTCCATAGATCCTTATACGAGTATAATAACTCCATCCACTCAACTATACGCAAAAAACCAATTGAAGCTTTCTTCGGTAAACGCATTCATTCGGACCCTCAAGACCTAGAAAAAAATAGACTGGAAATTGTTGAAAGATTAAAGGAAAAGCAAGTACGAGATCTGGAGTTTCATAATAAAAAGAAATCACCTAAGAAGGATTACGAAATTGGGCAGAAAATTTATGTAAAAATTAATAAACGGCTAGGGACTAAGTTAAGCAAGACCTATTCTGAGGAAATCATTAAAGAAAATAGGAAAACTACCATTGTTACAGAATCCGGACGGATCGTGCATAAAAATAACATAAGAAACTAATTAAAGATTTCTTTTCAGAATCATACTTGCTCTCACAAGAGCTGAAGTGCAAATTCTTGACTACTCGAATTCACAAATCGTCACCATAAACACCGGTTATGCCAAGCTCCAAACTGGAACGTTCAAACTAATACATGTAATTGAACCAGACAATTATCAAAATCTAATAGACAAAATACAACTGACCCTACACCACAACGTGAGCACATCCCATCCTCTGTACCCCTTCCTATCCCATGAAACCAATCAACTCCAAGCCCATCTCAATAGAATTAAACCCCGAGTAAGGAGATCGCTTAATTTTATAGGGTCTGCATGGAAATGGATTGCTGGTAATCCCGACCATGATGACTTCGAAATAATTAAACAAAAAATGAATAATGTTTTGCGAAATAATGATAGACAAGTAATTGTAAATAAACTATCTATAGATAATATGAATGCTCTAGCTCAAACAACTAATCAAATTGTAAAGTATTTCAATTCTCATGAAATAGTCAATGAATCACAAGTATCAACTCTTAAATACAAAATAAAATTATTAAAAGAAGAACTTTTAAGTATTCAATATGCCATCCACTGGGCAAAAGCTGGAATAGTAAACTCATTCATTCTCACAAACAACGAAATAAATATTGTTAAACAAATTTTTGAAAAGGAAGCCATCCCTTATATTAATTTAGAAGAAGCATTCGAGTTCTCTGAAGTTAAAATAGCCTCCAGCAATAGTCATCTTATTTATATTGTTACCATACCAACTACCGATGTAAATTCATGTAATAAATTAATAGTTAAACCTACTAAATTTGGAAAATACGTTAATAAGATTCTGTATAACGAAGTATTGTTATGTAACAACTCAACTTTTGGCATAAAGTACCCCTGTAAATCATACAATAAATTAACCATCTGTAATAGTATTAATGTTGAAAATATAAATAATGATACCTGCCTAACAAATTTACTGAGAAGTCACACTTCAAATTGCACATTAATAGACAATGCCGACATACCCACTGTTGAAGAAATTGTTCCTGGAATACTCCTACTAAATCAAATCAACGAAACTATTCATATTAACGAAGAACCACGGGATCTGACCGGAACCTACATTCTGCAGTACCATAATGCATCAATAGTTGTCAAAGACAAAACATATAACTATTTCCAAATGATGGATGTTCAACCTTTACCACCTATTTTACAGCCTAGATTACCTGGATCAACGATTGAGAAAACGCTTACCTTACAATCAGTAAAAGAACTTCACCTCAAGAATACCGAAGAAATCGGCCTCCTAGATGTCAAGAACAGATGGACTTCAGGAATTAATTTTGGATTATCCACCATTATCATACTATTCGTAGTGATGCTTGTGAGAGGAAGAAATCAAACAAGCAAAGAAATTGTAACCACTATACCAGCAGTACACCTCTCACTCCCTGAAGTTGCCACCACAAATTTTATGGAATCGCAACAGACCCCAAGATTGTCCCAAATACCATATTTCTAAAATGTCACGATCGAGGACGCTCATAATTAAAAGGGGAGGTGTTAACACCAAAAATGTTTGGTGGGTCAATAACCAATAATGCTGACGCTGTTAAGCGTGCCACAATTGGAGCAACGATCGCAGACGTTGTGCCATAAGTAATATCAAACAATGCTGACGCTGTTAAGCGTGCCACAATTAGAACAACGACCCCAGAGGTAATTTACGTTATGCCAGCAGTCAACGCGACGGTGCACATTTTGCGACGTCATCATTAGTTGGTAAGGTAGTTATCATTAAGAATTTTGTAATTAATTTAAGTCAGTTCATTTTGAATCATTAAATAAAGAAGTCGCTCCTCTAAGCAGCGCAATACAGGAATAAACTTTAATCTTGTTAATTTATATTCTCTTCTTCTAGGACTATAAGTATTCAGCACTTCAGATTCTTTCGACGGTATCAAGTGTATGGTTGCAAGTGCTACAGTTAAATCAACAAACTAATACACGGATTTTTCAGAAGTATTCCTACAGTGCGCGAAAAAAAGGTAGTGGATATACTCGCGGTGTATAGGATATACCGTCCGTCCTATCGGTGTTATTGCAATAAACTTTGCATACAAATATGAGCCAGTGAAACATTGTTGAAGAGTGGTCAGACAGTATGGTAGAACGAAGGCGGCTTGGACGAATGATGAATATAGTCATCAAAAGTGAAAGAAAATGAATTGGACTATATTCTACTGTTTCGAGAGACATAATTGCACGCATTGGTACGAATAACAGGGTCATAACTCTACCTACCTTGTCGGCTTCTACGTATATCGTAGATGTTAGAATAATCGAAGTAACGATTCATCAACAAATACCATCAACAACAGGCATCCATAAATAGTTCACGAGTTCGAAGACTGAGAAGGATAGCTCTTGGCATTCCGTGCAGTAGTAATTTTGTTACTGCTCACGTAAACAAATGCCTTTCCAGTACCCGAGATGTGAGTATATTGAAGTAATTTTATTGCTAGTAATCTTCTCCCTATTTTAGGATTTAGTTTTCTCTCATAATTTCAAAATATTTCCTGTGTTCGCTGTTTTCACGGGTAAACGTATTGACGACGTTGAATGTGAGGTCTCGTATGAAAACGACACATTTAATTTGAACGCAGAACTGAGACATTTGCGACATTTTCCTTTTTACCTGGCAGTGCTCGCTGTGCAAAGAAAAGAATCATCCCCCAAGATGTTATCTGCAGTGGCAAAAAGTCGTGTGTGCTCGTTTCATATGTGTGGGAAGGCACTTATGAACAGCGTTGGTCTAAGCAATTGACAAATGATCTTTCCACATTGGAGTGATTCATAATTCACCTAATTTCCCAGAAGATAAATTTAAAATTTCCATTTTGCCAATTTCCGCTTACTAATTTCTCTTTTGTTCTTCCTTTCAGATAAATTCTTGTATACTAATGTCTAATGTTGTTCGTTTTCTCTTGCAGGTATAGGAATATGGTAATTCCCTCAACGTGTGATGTAAACTGCTCAATCGAAATTGGTGAGAATATGTTGTCCTTTTTCAGTATTTCAGTTTTAAACAATGTATGAGTTGTATGTAGTATTGTCAGATAGTGTTACTGTTTGAGATGTTGTGCGTGCATCACGCCAATCCGTTGTCCTTTTAAGTTCTCCACCTCATAAAGATGTTGTCCGACAGATTTGCGTATACGGCATTTAAGCCATGGCTTACACAGTTTAGCGTTGATGCCTTTAGTAAAACTGCTTTGTACAAAGTTCTTCCTAAATACTTCCTGCCCAGGAGTAAATGTGACATATCTGCATCGCTTGTTGTAAGATCTCGTATTTCTTTGGTAAGCCTCATGCAATTGTTTTCTCACCTTCTGGTGTATAAGTTGCATGTGTCAAGGGTGCCAAGTTTTCTGAGAATGTCATATGCTTGAGCATGAGTTATCATGTGGTATCCCGTAAGCGCAAAGTAGGGTGTTGTGCCGGTCGATGAGTGCACTGTAGAGCGCAGAGAACACTCTATTTTGGATAAATTCTCATCCCACTTCGATTGGTCGGACTGCAGGTAGCTTCGTATACTGCTTAATATTGTCTGGTTCACCCTTTCGCTTGCATTAGCTTGTGGAGAATGAATTGCGGTTCTTAAATGTTTCACTCCATACAGGTTTAACAATTCCTGAAACGATTCGGATGTAAATTGTTTACCATTATCTGAATGTAAAATTTCAGGTACACCGAATTTGTTAAATATCTCATCCACGAGAAATTTATTTACAGCTTTCGTTGTTGCTTTCGCTAAGGCCTTTAACAACACAAATTTTGTGTGGTGGTCAAGAACTATGAAGATGAATGTTTTTCCTGTCTTTGATCGTGGATAAGGTCCCAAAAAGTCTACGTAAATTTTTTGAAAAGGTCTCAACGTGACGACTTCTTTTCCCATTGGTGGACGAAGCGTTTTCTTAGGGTGTTTAATCTCTTTACATGTATCGCATTTGTCAATATAGTTTTTTATTTCTTTCACCATAGATGGCCAATAACAAAATTCCCTTATGTTATATAGGGTTTTCGATATTCCGCCATGTGACGTGTTAATTACATGAGTGTTTCTTATTACTTCTTCGGTCAGACCTTCAGGTAGCCATAGTTTCCAACATTCTTCTTCACAGTCTACAAAGTCTGTGTTGAATTTCACCCGCTTGTAGACTACACCTTCGCACACTTTTAGGTCAGGTAGTCTATCCTTGTTCTGCTCCACTGTTTCTACGAGTGACAAGTATTTTTCATCTTTAAATGCATCAGAGTTGAAATTAATTAGACCTGATCTTTCAATCGTGATTTCCTCCATATCTAGTCGTGACAACATATCGGGGACAACGTTTTTAGTGCCTTTTCTGTGCTCGATGGAGAACTTGTAACCTTGAAGTTTTAAACTCCATCGAGCCAGTCGTCCATTGAGGTCTTGTTGTCGCATTAACCATTGAAGACTAGAATGGTCGGTGATGACGGTGAATTCCATTAATTCGATGTATTGTCTGAATTTTTCTATTGCCAAAACCACAGCTAAACATTCCTTTTCGGTTGTTGAGTAATTTTTCTGGGCTGTGTTTAACTTTTTCGAGAAATATTCGATTGGGTGTTCGCCGTTGTCGTCGTCTCTCTGGAAAAGAACGGCTCCTATACCTACATTGGAAGCGTCACACTGTACGAAAAATGGTCTATCGAAATCTGGGCTTGTTAGTACAGGACTCGAGATCAGTCGTTGCTTCAATTCTTCAAACGATTGTAAGGCTTCGGTTGTTAATAGAAATTTTGAAGATTTCTTTAATGAGTCGGTTAGTGGCGCAGTCAGCGTGGAAAAGTCGTGTATAAAACGACGGTACCAACCGACGGTACCTAAAAACTTTCGCACATCCTTTGTAGTTTTCGGTGGTTTTATCTTCACAATAGCCTCCAGTTTACCTGTGTCTGGTTTCAGCTTGCCACCTCCCACAATATAACCCAGGTACTTCAATTCCCTGTAGCAAAACTTAGATTTTTCAATGTTTATCGTAAGGCCAGCTGCTGTTAATCGTTCTCCTACTACCTTAAGCATGTGTATGTGCGACTCGAAGTTCGGTGATACAACTAAAAGATCGTCCAGGTAGACGAATATTCTGTCCTTCAACTCTGAAGGAATCACCTTATCCATCATTCGGCAGAGACGTTGGGCAGCGTTGCACAGGCCGAACGGCATCACTTTAAATTGGTAGTGTGGTCTGCCTTGCACTGTGAACGCTGTCTTAGGCCGGCTTGATTCCTCCAGAGGAATCTGCCAAAACGCATCTTTTAAATCGATGGCCGAAATAAAATGTGTGTCACCGAGTCTGGCTAGAAGTCCATCGATATTAGGTAGAGGATAGGCGTCCTTCTTGGTAACTTTATTTAATTCTCGCGCATCTAGACACAGTCTGTTCTTACCAGGCTTTATCACTAATGTAACTCGGTTGTTCCACGCAGCATCCTTCGCTTCTTCGATTACGTTCAGTTCAATCATTCGATCTAGCTCTGCGTAAATTAATTTTTGTACAGCTGGACTAACTGGGTAGTACCGCATTTTCTTTGGGGGTGCGTCTCCAGTGTCAATATAGTGTTGTTCCAAATTGGTTTCGCCAAGTCCATACTTAGTGTAGCATCTAAATTCTAGTTTAGCGTTTTCCAACTTTATATTTTCCTCATAAGTTAGTTCGTGTAGCTTTGGTTCTTCTTCTAGAAAGTTTGTAGTAATTTCATTAATCGATCTGTTGTTATCTATAGAAATGCAAATTCCAAATCTCTTCCAAAAGTCGTACCCTAAAATTAAATCTTGATTTAAATTTGGAACCAAATAGAAAATCATGTTCTGCATCTGGTTACTACATTTCACCGCGACATTTACTTTTCCTACAATAAGGTGGCTTCTACCATCTGCCGTTCTTATGGTTGATTTAAAGTCGAGTATTTTCGCATTGATTCTGCCTGCTTGCTCTATACAGTTTTTTCCCAGGCAGCTAATGGAAGCGCCACTGTCCATTAGTCCGTTGAAATCAACATCATTTAATTGCACTTCCATGTACGGCCTAATGTCATTTTCCATACCTAGACATGCTGATGCGATTTCTTTTCGTTCTTTCTTTCTTCTGGCATAATTTTCTCTTGCTTTCATTACTTTTCTACCTGGAATGAAATCTGCAAATATTTCTTTTCTTCTCAAATTGTATCTTGATAGCCTTTCCTCGTATGGTATAAGTTCTGTGTGTCTTTTGGGTTGTGGTACCTTTTCGTTTTTCTTTAACTGTGTAGGTTCGTTTTGTTTTATTATTTCAGGTACGTTTTGGGTTTTATTTCTTTCATGCTGAAGTACGGTTCTATTGCAAATTGTATCCCGTTGTACACATACTTTGGCGGTTATTTCTTCTTGGTGTACATGATTGTTTGTTGTCATATTTTCCGATTCTATGGATTTCAGTTGATTCTCGTTCGGCTCTTCTCTATTTTGTGGTATTGTTTTTGTTGTATTTGTATTTTTAAGATTCACTGGGCTTGTGTTTGGTGGGAACATGGGGGCCCAGGTTTCACCATGCTCTTCGGAGAGTTTCCCAGACATTTAGGGCATTTCGGAGATGTGACGCCATCGAACCCACATCTGTAACAGAATAAATTCCGTTGTTCTAACGCGCACTCTACAAATGTGTGTCCCTGCTGCTTGCAGTTCCAGCATACAAGTTGTTTTGCTGGTGGGATGTTCGATCTTATGGCTTCTAGCTGAAAATTTTCTCCCATTTCCTCCGATTGTGTTACGTCAAATTCAACTTCACTAACTCGTCTTGGGTGAGTGAAGTGCTGGCGATAGGAGCTTCTTTTGGCGAGATTTCTCTCCGCTCTTTTGCATACTTCTAGCAGTTCATCTATTGTTTCGATTTCCACAGGGAACACAAGTTGAACCAATCCGTCTTTCAAATTGTCTTTGATTGTGCGCACGAGTTCATACTCAGGAATATGTGTACGCATCTGTTTTTTGAGTCTAATTATTTCGGAGATGTATTCTTCTGCTGACTCAGATTGCGCTTGTCTTCGTTCCACAATACGCCGTTGAATTTCGAAGTCACTTTCAAAATTGCGGAATTTTTTTATAAGATGGTATTTTAAGTGATCCCACTGGCAGAACGGATTTTGATGGCGGAAATCCCACAACCAATTGTTTGCGCTTTCCGCTAGTAAGTGGTGAAAACCTTGCATAAAAACTTCCCAAGGACAGTTGTAATCTTGCCTGAGGGATTCCGCACGAAATACAAAATCCTCTATGCTTAACGATTTTTTTGCGGGGTCAAACTTAAGTCCCCATTTTTGAAGCAGGTGTGGTGTGTTATGTATTACGAAGGCATCATTTTGTGCGACACTTTGCGTACGCGGTTCGCGGAAGCTAGATGTCTGTGGACGTTGTTGGTTTGGTGGTTGATTATGTCGACGTGGTGGCTGGTCGTTTTGTTGGTTGTTTTGTCGATGATGCTGTTGGAAATTGTGTGTGTAGTGTTGTAGGTAGTTGTGTTGTTGTAGTCCTGTGTATGATTGTTCATGTAGATTATTTGTTCTGTTACGGGTTTCAGATGTATTATTATTGTTGTTCATGTTATTTGGACTGTAGTTTACTGAATTAATTCGCTCTGACATGAGTGACTCTCGAACAATTCGGGGAATCATTTCTGCGAGACTGTCTCCTATATGTCGCATGATATTAGCTTCCGCTGCTCCCACTGATGCTCCCACATAATCTCTAAGACTTAAACCGTCCGAGTTTATGGGCATATCGGGATGAATGCTTTCACGCAATGTGGGCAAACGTCGAGTAGGTTGTGCCGACATTCTTGTGAACTCGTTCCTGATACCTTGTGCGGTTAAGCTGCTGTAGTTCGGACTTGGTATGGTACTTTGATCTCCAGGTGATGATGTTGTCGGTATGCCTTGTCCAGGTGGGAATCTAATGGACATCAGTGGCGTGACCTCAGTTGGTAATATCGTCTGGTTTAGACCTGATATTGATTGTACAGTACTGGATGTAGATGTATTTGTTACAGTATTTGTTGTATTAGTCGTGTCCGTAGCGTTAATATTGTCCGGCATGTTCCTTGCTGCGAGTCGTTCGGATTGCCTCGATGGAGCTCGATTAGGCATGATATGGTTTGATAATGAATGTCTATTAACCTAATCTAATTCGATCTCAAACTATATCAAAATGAAAATTATTTTTTTGGAAGAGTAGACAAAAAAAAATATTGCTGAATACGTAGGAGTAAATTGTTACCTATTAATTATATATAATAGAGCCTTTAAAGCGAAAAAGATTTACGATCACAGATTAGAAGAATATCGAAATATGATTTATTTGATGCTGCTATGCGAACAAATTTAATGACTTAAAATTGATAACCAAAACAATCATATAACTAATGTTTTAGTTAGTGTACTTAATCAGTACTAACTAATTTAGTGTACTAATTAAATTCGAAAATAAATTTCTTCAGCGAATAATCACGTGAAGTTTTATATCTTCGTTTGGGTTAATATGAGTTAATATATTTGACAAAACTAACTATTGACTACAATACATTAACTATTCTATTACAGAAATTATTTTTTTCTAAATATTATTTGATAAATTTGTTTTTTTTTTCAGATATAGCTTCTACAACAAATATGGCTGAATGTTTTTGGAACGGATAAGAAAGAGTTGGCTGGTACTAAAGGAATAAATGTAATCCTGATTCTACAACAAGTATATAGTTATTCTTGGTATTAATATTTTTCTAATATTTTTCTTAGAGAAGTTAATATGTTGAATACTATTGTTGTAAATAAAAATTTTGATAGTATTTTCATAATAAAAACAAAATAAATTTGGAAATGTGTCAAGATGTTAATGTGTTTCCTTAAGAAATTTTAAATGGTTTGAATGTGTAAAAGGTATTGATGAGGGGATGTAACAAAATCACAAGACTTACTAACATATAGTAAACCGCTTAGAAATGATTCTTATCATGACTCAAATCAAGGCGCTAATGAACTCATAGCTTTATAGCTTTTAGGTTCATGAATTCTGATGTGGTCATGATTTGAAACATTTTAATTGGTTAACTCACTTTTTGAAAACTTCTTTGTTTTTGTTGCAACACAGGCATGGTTTTCATAAACCTTCCGGGACATCCAAAAGCATTGATGAATTTAAAAGTGAGTAGGCATTTTCATGATGCCTTAACGTTGGGCGCCAAAATGTAACAAACCCTTTTGTTGCTATTTGCGGAAATGGCACTTGAGTTTTGCTGCGGCTCAGCTCGCCGGAAATGGGGGGTTGTTCTTCCGCTGGGTTGTACATTTAATAGTTTTTGTGCCATAAGAAAATCGAAACACTAAACAACACAGGAAACAAAAAGTCGGAAAGAGGATATGAAGGGAAATAAGGTTAAGGATGTGGATGTTCATCAAACACTTTGGTACCATTTACAACACTACCAGGATATTTATGTCCTTAACAAGAACTGGATGTTGAGTCCTTCAGGCGGCCCACCCCATTATGACTTGTGCAGTCATCCGTGGTATCAATTTCGCCGTTTTATTTTATATTAATACCCCTAAAATTCCTTGACCTAACCTCTTTCTATCCGTTACCCATTCAGCCTTTTTATAAATTCAAATTTAACACATGACTAAATTCTTTTCAAAGTTTCACAAATTCAACATTGATTTTATTGTACTTAATTTTACACGATATAGAACAAAATATATCACGTATTATTCTTTTCTTAAACAAAATAACTATATTTTTACATAAAAACAAATTTTCTTTTATATTTTTTTTTTCTGCTTCGTTAAATAATTATTTACTATTGTTTTTTTTTAAATTCTTATTTAAAAATTTAAATTCTTTTAAAGTTTTTAATGTGCTTTCATTATGTGCATTACGTTTTCTATTTATTTATTAATTTTAATAATTATTTAACGACACATATGGGTGTTTCCACAGAAAGGTCAACCGGAGCCGAAAATTCAAATGTTGATAAACACATGATTTGTTCTAATATTATATTAGAAAAATGTCAAAATTTTTATATTATGATGTATTTCCATCTTATCTCTGTTGTTACTATGAGAAAATTGGACTGGGAACTAAAATATATATTTCTTGCTCTTACATCTCTTTCAATAACATTTTCTCTTAATTATTTATTGTTTACATGGATATGTTCTGTTCTATACATATAATATGAAATCTCACCATCAACAACGTACGAATAAAAAAAAAATAAAAGAGTACAAACAAAGCTCAATTAACGGTAGATTTTTGCAGTTTATTGTCTCCATGTTCTAATGTCGCGTTCAGGCACCTAAAACATCGTTTGTTATCAGTACTCCGCGATCTGTCTTCTTAATTGGTTGAAAATATAAATCCAAATTAAAATTTAGTGCCTTTAACAAAAAAAAAAGTTATTGCATATTACAATCACAATAAACATAATATTTCGATTAATAAAGTGTGTCGCGTTCGGAATCGTAAGTGTTGCTTTACTTTTCTAACAAATGTTCAAATTATTTTAACATGCATATACATATATCTATATAGATGGGTAAAACGTGTGCAGAAAGCAAAAAAGAAGCAAAAAGGCGATTCTTGGGAAAAATCAAAAGAGATCCAGCTAAGTATAAAGCATATTGTGATGAAGCTGCAGAAAGGATGAGAAGACGCCGTGAAGTGCTATCCAAATTGACAAAAACAAATGGCAAGTTGCTTAGCGAAAGAAGGGAAAATGATCGCATAAGGCAGAAGAAGCTGCGTGATAGGAAAAGGAATGATGCTAAAGAAAAAAATACTTATATTGAGCCTTACACTTGCAAGCAAACATTGGGAAAAGCAGTAAAGAAGGCAGAAAGTGCATTGCCGGTGGATTTAGCGAAAAAAGTTAAAGTTATTGAAACGCTATCTAAAAAGTATATCGAACCAGCAAATGCTACAGCAACGATCACTCGACACTCTTTGGAAATGGAAACCAAATTAAACACCGTACGAGATTTTTACATGCGTGAAGATATAAGCGTCCAGGCTGCAGGCAGAAAAGATACTTTGATCGTTAATGGAACCATTGTTGCTAAGCGCTTTATGCTGGTAGCCGTATCAGAAGCCTACGAGGTTTATAAAACAGAGTTACTTGGTAAATGTGTAAGCAAGTCAACTTTTTTTCAATGTCGACCAAGGCATATCCAACTCTCGAGCAAAATGCCACATAACATGTGTGTATGCATTTATCATGCGAACTTCAGTTTTTTGTTAGAGGGCTGCGCAAAAGTAATAAAATCGTTCCCTACAGAGTTCCAAATTTTTTTACAAACAGTTTGTTGCGATATTGAGGACGAAAAGTGTATGTCAAATGATTGCGACAATTGTACACATGATCTAGTAAATGATATAGTTCCTCTAGAATACTTCTCAAAAATGGATGAAAGCGTGAAATGGCGACATTGGAGGAAAGTGGATGACCGAATAATGTTAACAGACACTGTTGCTTCATTATCAGACATAATTCATGAATTACAAATGCAGCTACCTCTTTTCAAAAGACATTTCTTTATAAATAAAACAACGTTATTTTGAAACCTTAAAGGAAAGTATCAAGTGCGGTGATCTAGTTTTGCAAATTGATTTTGCTGAGAATTATAGGCTGATCTGTCAAAATGAAGTACAAAGTGCGCACTTCAACTACAAACAAGCTTCGATTTTTACTTGCGTGGCGTGGATGTTCGAAAAATCAAAATCGTATGCTGTTATCACTGATAGTTTAACTCACAGCAAAATCGATGTTTACATTTTCATAACGAATATTGTTCAGGAGATAATAGCCCAATACGGCAATTTTGAAAATATATACATTTTCTCTGACGGAAGTAGCTGCCAATTTAAAAACAAATTTATTATTTGGAGTTTAACCGATTTCTTGGTGCAATTCGGTTGCAACAAAATTGAATGGAACTATTTCGCAACTTCGCATGGAAAAGGTGCAGTCGATGGAGTTGGAGCGGTTATTAAAAGAAGAGTTTGGGGAATAACCAAAACAAAGAATATTATTTTAACTGATGGATTTTCTTTTTTTAATTGCGCACGAGAGCACATAACTGGAGTTCACCTAATATATATTGGTAGTGACACAATCAAAGATATGGCTCCAACACTAACAGAAAAATGGAAGGATATACCAAATATTCTCGGCCTCCGAAAATTACATTATTTTTCCTGTGACGAACATTTGAAAATAAAATCAGCTCAAACGGCGTATTCATTGAAAAATAATATTTGATAATTTTACCAAAAAATATGTATAGTCTAAAATATATGTACGTGTATTAAATAAATTAATAATAAATACGATGTTTTTGGTTATTAATTCAATTATGAGTTGAAATTTTTTGAACTAAACGTGAGAGAAATAATGTCGCGTTAGGAATGTCGCGTGCGGAATTTACACTAAGGGCTGTAAAAAAAAATCCAATAGATATATTTTAACATAACAACCACTAATTAAAAACTAAATTAGTTTATTTTACTTAAAAAAAATTGCATTACACAATTCTGTATCAGTTCGCAGATTTTTTAATATTTCTAGATGCACTCGAAAACGTGTTCTATTTTTTGTCGCGTTCGGGATCCCATGTTTTGTGCCAATATATCGGAAACAACAAATCGACCAAACCTACCGTTTGCACTAAATATAGTGCTACTAAAATGCTATCGGAAAATGTATACAACAAAAAAAAAAATTTAAGATTTCTTTATATTTTTTCACTTTAAAGGCGTACGAATGTCGCGTTCGGCATCCTGGAAATGCCCATATACGATATTCAAGTGTTTACATTAATTTTTTTCTTTAATTTATTTAATTTTTGAATGTAGGTTTAATTTTAATTCTTTTTTTTTCTTAATAATAATGTGAAAATGAGCTCATTTCCAATATTTGAAAATTTTTTTCTTTTATATATATTGCTTTTTCTTTACATGACTTTATTTATTTTCTATTCAGTTTTGCAATGTATATAGGAATTTATATTAAGTTTATTTTTATTTATTTCTTTATTTTCATATGTTCAATTACTCTATTTCACTTTTTTTTTAAGTTTACAAGATTTTTTTTTTGGAATTTTATATATTTTTTTGGGCGATTAAATTTACGATTATGTTTTAAATTTATTTACTTCATGGTTTGACCACGTTAAAATTGATTCATTTGCATGTATAGTATATTAAAAAGTCTTTTGTTCTACTGTCTCACATGTATTTTTTTTTTTTGGTTACATAAAGTTACAACTACTCAACGGGTTTTACGTTCACAACACCACATGTAGTTAGGACACAAATTGAGGTTAGATCTCTCGTCTGTTTTAGTTTTTCTTTTTTTTCAAATTATACTATTTTTTTCCGGTTTGAATTAAATTTTCTGGATTCTTATAATCGCTGTTCTAATAGCACTTTTCGTTGGCTTTTGGTCGACGGCAACTCTTATTGCAAAATGACGGCCTTACCTCAATCTCAGTGAGCCGGTATTATCAGTGGATGATATTCACCAATAAAGGGATTGGGTCACGACTACTCTAGCTAAATTGTCGGCAATGTGTTCCACTATGTTTCCCGTTTCCGATCACCACTGCTAGATGTCGTTTTTTTCCTTTTAATATAAAACTCAAATCAATATGGAAATAATTTGTACGCAACTAAATTAGTAAGATAATTCCTCACGAGAATTATCTACTAATTGTGTTCTCTTGCTTACCCCTTTATAGCTGAATACGTATAACATACGTAACTGTACAAAAAAAAATGGGATACAGGACAGATATTCTCCCAAAATTTTGGTATCTGCGAGCTAAAAATTTAATTTTACAAAATTTATCAGCAAAAATATGTCAGCAATTCGGCTTAAAAAATAAAATTGTATTCTCTTCCACTTTACCACTTTCACGTTTCCCACACTTAAATATTCTTTACGACTTCACTTCACGTCCGGTAACTCATGTGGATTCTATCAAATTGAACGAGCCCACTTCTAACCCTACAATTTCCTGCATGCAGTTTTCAGCCAATCTTGTTACGTCATTATCATATGGTAACATTTACATTCAACAGTTGGCAGCTCTCCTAGAGTTTCATCTATTGTGAATGAACACTAATCTGTCAAGCATTTTGACAACTCATAGCGCGTTTACACAACATCATTAATGTATTTGAAAAAAATCTCAAATTAAAATATTTCTGGGACGTACACATCACAACTTCGGACATTCGGAGTGTGGTGCCGTCTTATTTTATATTCTAAATGTTTATATATGTCTAAATATATTCGTCGAAATAAGCAAACAAATAAATAAATTGTTTCGATAACTGTGTTAGTTATACACGCGATTCATACGATGACTTTTACGACGTTGCTTTTGCAACGTCTCTTTTTACATATAGGCGAACGGTGTAGAGAACCAAGAGGGGTAAACAAAAAGACTCGGTTTCTGTTTTTCGTGTCTTTTTTCATATTCCTCTTTATACTAATTTCTTTTTTTCTTAATACGTTTTATTCATTTTCGTACTTTGAAGTAGCCAGGTGGCATTACGAAAAATATATTTTAGAATTGACTACAGAACTTGGGAAGAAACAAAATTTTTCGAATAGTAAAAGTAAAAATGCGGAATAATGAATTTTTATTTAATATTTAGGCGTAAATTGGTTTCAATTAATTCAAATAATTTTTGTATACAGACATATGTATTTCTTGATGCGAATAATCTACTAAAGCATATTAACCGATTAAACAATAACAATCAACTCTGCCTGCAAAAAAAGACATGCAAGTAAAAATCATCGTATGCACACACATGATTTTTGGAAGTTGCTTTAAAAAGAAATTAAGGAAAAACGACGTCGTAAACGTCATCGTATGAATCGCGTGATAGAGATATCGAATGATGAATTTGTAAAAATATCGATTTTTATTCATTTAACGAAATCTCGCCCATCAAAAATTTTTTTTTGGATTTAATGAATTCTTATTGCGAAAAATTATTTAAAAAAAACGCGCGAACCTATACTAGGAAAATTGGAAAAATGAGTTGAGCGTTTGAACTTTTCCTATAGAAAATATAAATATAATTTCCAAACGAAAATTAAATGAAACCAAAAATTGTGTGACAAATTTGTACATAAATCGTAAAAAGAACGAATTGGTAATTTTGAAAAGAAACAGTTTAGAAATATTTTGTATTGTTTATCAAATTTGTACTCATAATATTTAAAATCTTTCCCAGTTTGTATACATCAATTTAAATTTTTTTTAACATAGTTTATTAATAACGATTTCACTTTCACTAATCTTAAAGCTTCGAGTGAAGTTCGCGTGGTTAACACGTTTAATATGACTTGAGGCCAAAATTCCGGTCACAAAATTGTTATCGTGTCAGACTAAGGGCTAGTTTTTCAGTCAGTGGTCATCTTGACTTCTTAGTTAAATTGTGGTTTAACATGGTATTGTGTTTCTCAGTCAATGGTTAACAATAATTTGGTTAACTTGTAAATGAGAAATGTTGGAATGTATAAAATATGTGCATATGTACATTTCTGTTTCGAGTATTTGTACACATACTTTATGCCTAAAAAGTTACGGCCTTATTCATAAAAAAAAACAATAAATTAACTATAAAATATTCTTCAGTTATTGAAAGCTTTAAGATTTAGTAAAGGTTTTAATAGTACCGTACTCATAATGAGTATTTTATCTAGGGAACTGATAATTGACTGGCAACCCTATTTTATGTATTCTCAGTGCTTGTGATGAAAAACAAGCTAAATATTAACCGATAGACCGAATAAAAAAATTAACATATCTATTGACTATTTTACAACCTCATGAGGTCATATGTCGTACACATATTAATTAATCAAACAAATTAAACAAATTTCAACATATATCTCCAACTGGTTCTATCCTTCGCTTTTCTCGCCATTTGTAACACCAAGGATACGGATGGATTCTTCTGCATGGTCAGAGCGGAGTCTTGTTCGTTCTCTTTTTCTGCTTCCATCGCCTACGTTATCGAAAACCTTTCGCGCTGGCTCATCTTCGTCCATTCTGATAAAATGGCCTAGCCAACACAATTGACCTAGTTTGATTCGCCTAGCTATGTTCAGGTCAGAATACAAGGGATATACACAGTTCTTAGTTCCAACGACGTCGGCACTTGCCGTTTTCTTTAACAGGACAATATATTTTACGAAAAAATTTTCTCTCTAATACTCCCAGGTGTTGTTCAACCGCTTGCGATATGACCCAAGTTTCGGAGCCATATGTCAGGACAGGTAAAATGAGAGTCTGTCGAGAGAGGGCTTTATACCGCATATAAGTCGATGCATTTGGGCTAGCAGTCGTTCGCCACCTGCCTTAAAAAGTTCAACGGGTAGGCCATCCGCACCAGCGGCTTTATTATTCTTAAGCCGGAAGATTTCCGTTCTAATCTCGCCTAGGTTGGGGGTGCAATCTACATTGTCTTCCACAATCATTACCTCCTGATCTTCAGTGAAGAATCTGAGTGAAGTAGTGGTGAAAAGTGGTCTCTCCACATTTTAAGTACAAACTGCTTATCAGTCACCAGATTCTCATTTTCGTTCTTGTAGGAGGGCAGCCCATTATGCGGCCCGTTATTCGATCTTCTTACGGTCTGGAAAAATTTTCGGGATTGATTATTGATCCTGCTCAATTCGGTCTTTTCACTCTCCCTCTACTCCCACTGCCATTTTTCCGCCTAAATAGTTGGTTTTCCTCCCTCCTCAGCCTCTTGTACCGCTCACTCGCAGTATGCGTTATAACTGACTGTTTTGTTGCCATACGTGCAGCGTCTTTTTCATCAGGTGCAATGCGACATTCTTCGTCGTACCATTGCGTATCTTCTGCGATTTTTGATAGCCAAGTTCACTCCCTGCGGCGGTTTCCAAAGAATGGGAGATGTGCTTCCACTGGGTCCTCCGGAGGGGTGTATTCTGCTCTAGCAGGAGAATGAGCTTCTGTTGAAAGGATATTGATATCACCGGTATGTGCAGCTTGTCAATATCTAGCTTTTCCAATGTTCGGCTTCATACGTTTTTCGCCCTGCTCAGTCTTGTGCAAACTTTTGCAGCCACCAAGTAATGATCCGAGTCGATATTGGCACCTCCAATCACACGTACATCCATTACATTAGAAGAGTGCCTGCCATCTATTACACAGTGGTCAATCTGGTTCTTCGTTCTCTGATCAGGAGATATCCAGGTCGCCTTACGTATGTCATTATGCTAGAATAGTGTGCTACTAACTGCCATGTTCCTTGCAGGGGCGAATTCTATCAGTATTATTCCATTATCGAAGGTATTATCATGTAGAATGTGATTACCGATGGTTGGTCGAAAGACACTTTCCTTTACCAATTTGGCATGAAAATTGCCTAGAATAATATTAATGTCGTGGTCAGTGCAGTGTACATATACTTCCTCCAGACGCTCCTAAAATGATTCTTTGACCTCATCATCTTTCTCCTCTGTCGGCGCGTGCACACAAATTAACGAGATGTTGAAATATTTCGCTTTGATGCGAATTGTGGCTATGCGTTCTCTCACTCGGTTGAACCTTGTGACTAGGTGTCGCAGTCTCTTGCCAACTATAAATCCGAATTCGTGCTTAGGCTGATGGCATCTGTAGTAAATATGGCAGTTTTTCTTTCTGGTGCAACCATATCCTGTCCATCGTATTTCCTGGATTGCTATGATGTCAGCTCTATATTTTTCGAGGACATTCGCCAGTTGGATAGTGTTCGCACATTCCATTACATTAACTCACCACTGAAAACCAAAATGCAAAGTTAATCTCTAATTAACTTTCAATTACGATTAAGTAACCCAATAGTTAACTACCCACTTAAAAACTGTCCATAAGTCGACAAGGTGTTTAAGTTTTAGACATTAAAACCGAAACCAATGGAAACCGGTTTTTACCCTCCTCAAGCCGGTGGAACCCATTGGAAAATGGGTGGAAATCCCATTTTTCGAAGCAACCGAAACCCCGGTTTCTTGAATTGGAATACTCTAATTGTAGCGTAGGTGACATGACACAAATGGCGTATTTTGGTAACACTGCTTGCTTAGATCATCACTTATTTTGTATGAAGAGCTTGGCGATTTTGAGCGGCTCTTGAAGTTACCGCTTCCATGTTAGTTCTAAGCAGCCATAAAGTTACCAGTCTGAAAAAATCACAATCACGTAGCCGCATTAGACATTCCGTGCTTAAGCCCGGTACTCAGTTTTTATCAAATTTTCGTTGCCATACGATAACGAAAATTTCATGAACCGAAAATTTCGCTCACTTTTCATTTGCTTGGTACTCAGCTCTTTGCGAAAATTTCGTAGGCAAAGTCAAGTACAGGGTTGTTACGCCAAAGAAATTGGGACAGAAATTTGATAATTTTAACAACTAAAAGCAACACAAAATGCGTTAAAAATAAAATGGAGCGCGTAGAGCAATTATAAATGATATATTGCAAGGTAAATCAGAGATATGTGCTAACCCTCCCGCAGGAAAATTTTCCGTTTAGAGATAAATGACAAAATTTCTTACGAAAATTTTGCAAGAACTGAATACGGGGCTTTACACAGAAAAAATAAGCATCGGTAATATTGTCAAGTTTAGGTAATTGATACCCAAGAGTTTGATACTTGTATCTAATCGTTAATAAATTTCTTCACAGGGTACGTGGCTGGAGTCTTCGGCAGTGGCAAACGAGAAGTGCTACTGCATTTGAGGAACCTGGTAATTACTTACTTACAAACTTATCCGGTCTCGGACAACCCCCGGGGGTCAGGGACCTTACAAAACAAAGATAACATATTTCGCCAACCAGTTCGATCTTTTGCTCTATTTCTCCAGTTGGCAATACCAAGTGTACTTAGGGATTCGTCAACCTGATCCCTCCAGCGGAGTCTTGGTCTTCCTATTTTTCGTCTTCCTTCGAGTTCGGTTTCGAAAACCCTTCGTACTGGTTCGTCTTCATCCATTCTACTGATATGGCCTAGCAAGCGCAATCCACTTAACTATGTCAATGTCAGGATAAAGCTCATACAGCTCATGATTCATGCGTCGCAGATACTCGCCGTTGTGCACTCCTACAGATGTTTCGTCTGCTTGCGATAAGACCCACGATTCTGCGCAATACAGCAAGACAGGTTAAATGAGTCTGGTACAGCTGGACTTTTGTTACTCGAGAGAGGGCTTTATCTCTAAAGTGCTTGCTTAGCCCAAAATAACATCTATTCGCAAGCACAATTCTCCGCTTGATCTCAAGGCTGACGTTGTTGTTTTTGTTTACGGCAGATTCGAGGTATATGAATTCGTCCACTACCTCGAAGTTATAACGGTTATCAACGTTCACGCTTTCGTCTAATCGCGTGGATGCCCTGTTCGTGGAAACCATTAATTTTCTCTTGTCCTCATTTACCGTCAAAAACCGCAGTAACTTTTCTAATTGTGCGCCCAATGATATCTATATCATCAGCATACGATCATTTGCTGCTGATGGTTTTATTCATGTTGACTGCAGCTTTTCTCATAATGATCTCCATTAAGATGTTAAAGAGATCGCATGATAGGCGATTGCCTGAGGCCTCGCTTAATTTCGAAAGGTTCGGTAAGATCCTTACTAACTTTCACTGCGGATTTGGTGTTCATCAAGGTCATCCTGCAAAGGCGTATGAGTTTTGCAGGAATAGACATTGCTTCATAGAGTTTCTCCCGTATCGGACTATCGTAGGCCGCCTTATAATCGATAAATTGATGATAGGTGTCGATTTGTTTTTCGTGTGTCTTCTCCAGGATTTGACGTAGCGTGAAAATCTGGTCAGTTGTCGATTTTCCAGGCCTAAAGCCGCACTGGTATGGTCCAATCAGGTCAGCGATAATTGGTTTTAGTCTTTCGCACATTATACTTGATAGAACCTTATATGCTATGGATAAAAGGCTTATTACACGGTAGTTGGCACAGAGACTCGGGTCACCTTTTTTAAATATGGGACCTAGTACACTGAGGCTCCAATCGCCGGGCATGCATTCATCTAACCAAATTTTGCTAATCAGCTGATGCATGGACATTATCAGCTCATCGCCGCCAGCCTTAAACAGCTACGCCGGTAATCCATCGGCTTCTGCGGCTTTGTTGTTCTTAAGCCGGGCAATAGCTGTTCTGACCTCGTCTTGGTTAGGATTGGGGCAATAGACGTCGTCGTCCATATTGTGATCGATTGTCCCATCGTCATTGGATATATCAAGTACCAGTAGCGCGGAGAAATTATCTCTCCATATTCGCAACATGCTCTGCACATCTGCGATGAGATTTCCGTCCCTGCCTTTACAGAGGGGGGCCCTGAACCATGTCCATTAGACCCGTTTTTGACTTTTTGGTAGAATTTTCGTGCTTCGTTCTTCCTTCTGTATGTCTCAATTTTCTCACTCTCGCGCTTTCTCCACTGCCGTTTCGTACGCCTAAAGAGCGGTTTACCTCCTTTCTTTTCTCCCTATTCCGCTCAGTTGCAGCTCGCGTTGCAATTGACTGAAGCATTGCCATACGTGCAGCGTTATTTCCACCATTTGCAATGCGAAACTCTTCATCGTACCATGGTTTATTGCGAAGCGGTTTTACGAAACCAAGTACGGTTGCTGCGGCAGTTTTTGTAGACTTTCCACTGCGCATCAGGATCGTCATCAGGAGGGGGTGGCTTCTGTGGCAAAAGTTGCGAGAGCTTCCTTGAGTAGGCTGTGGCTGCCTCTGGTAATTGCAACTTTCCGATGTCCAGCTTCCTCTGCGTCTGGTTTCGTACGATTTTCGTTCTACTTAATCTTGTGCGAACCTTCGCTGCTAACAGGTAGTGATTAGAATCGATGTAAACTCCTCTGATCACTCGTACGTCCATTACACTGGATGAGTGCCTTCCATCAAATACCACGTGATCAATTTGGTTCTTGGTTCTTTGATCAGGGGATATCCAAGTAGCCTTGTGGATGTATTTATGCTGGAATCTTGTACCACTAATGACCATGTTTTTTGCTGCACATTCTCCCTTCCTACTTTGGCATTAAAATCTCCTAGTACAATCTTAATGTCAAATAAGTACAAAATAATGTTTCCTCTAGGAGCTCATAGAGTATGTCTATGGCAACATCATCTTTCTCTTCTGTCGGGCATGTACACAAATTAGGGAAATATAAAAATATTTCGCTTTTATGCGGATTGTGGCTATACGATCACTCACAGGATTGAACCCACAGACTAGGTGTCGCAGTTTTTTGCCAACTACAAATGCGCAACCAAATTCATGTTTTTTTTCATGGCAACTGTAGTATATATCGCACATTATTTTTTTTGTCCAGCCATGTCTTGTCCATCGCATTACCTAGATAGCGGTAATGTCAGCTTTATTTTGTTTTGTTTATGTCTTCACGTGAATATGTTATTGTTGTCATAACAGAAACGTGGCTGCATTATGAGATAAATAGTTCAGAGTATTTCGATAATTACTACACTGTTTACCGTCGTGATCGCTACTCTGATCCATCTGTTAAAAATAAGGGAGGTGGAGTATTAATTGCGGTGAAAGCTGATTATAAGTCGGAGCTTTATACTCTTCATTATAATTTTATAGAGCAGATATGTAAAAAATTAACTTTTTCAAACAATACCTGCATTTTTATTGTTGTATCCTATGTACCTCCAAATAGTTCATTCGAAACGTATAAACATCATTTGGAAAATATACAAAAAATAATTGATAATTTAGAAATAAACCAGTTTATTTTCGTATTGGGTGATTTCAATTTAAATAACATAACGTGGATATTTGAAGGGCAACGCTTAGTGCCCTATAATATTGTTAATGATGTAGATGAATTTGTAATTGGATTTTTCTTATCTAACGATTTTAAACAATTTAATTGTTACCGAAATGATATTTCTAGAACATTAGATTTAATTTTTGCATCAGACTATGTTAAAGCCTCTTGTAGTTTGGCTTCTAATCCAGTTTCGTGCAATACGGCTCATCATAAAGCCCTTGATTTCAATTTTGATTTTTTTAGTTATGATAATGGCAAAATTGACTTGTCTTTAAAATACAATTTTAATAAAGCAGATTTTATTGGCTTAAATAGTTATTTTTTTGGACAGTCCAAATGTCATTTATGAAAAGATTCGTTGTATTTTTGATACTGGCATTGAAATGTATGTGCCTAAATTTAAACCAATATTAAACAATAAATGAGGAAATGAGGAGTCATGTGATTTGTTCGCACAATATTTTCAATCCACATTTATTAGACCGAATTCAAATATTTCTGAAATTTTTCCTCCAAATTATGTATGCACCAAATTTGCAATTGAATATCGAAGATGTATCAACAGCAGTTAGCTCTCTAACAAATGATAATAATTGTTCTATTGGTACATACCCTTCTCTTTTCTTTAAAAAGTGTTCATTAAATATTTCCATGGCAATTTTAATACTTTTTCGTGCATGCATGGATCACGGAAAATTTTTGGACTGTTGGAAGGTTTGTAATATTGTTCCGATTTTTAAGTCGGGTGATCGTAGCCTAGTTACAAACTACAGACCAATAGTTATGCAATGCTCATTCGCTAAAATATTTGACATTATATTGAAAAATAAACTTTTTGACCTTATTAATGATACAATTTCAACATATCAACATGGATTTATGCTTGGTAGATCTACTACGACAAATTTAGTGCTATTAACTCGTGATATTATTCATTCCATGGAAGGAGGGTTCCAATGTGATGTTATTTATACAGACTTTTCTAAAGCATTTGATACTGTAAGTCATAAGCTCCTGATACGTAAAACATGTATGCTTGGCCTACCCCATAATTTGTGCTTGGTTTTAATAAACTTTTTAGAATTTCGGAGTTGAGTGTTTCTATAGCAAACTCTTCCTCTAAAAAGTACATAAACGCTTATTCGGGAATCCCGCAGGGAACCCATATTGGACCATTTCTGTTTATATTATTTATAAACGATTTTCCGAATATTTTAAAATTTTCAAAATGTCTGCTGTTTGCGGATGACTTAAAACTTTACTCTTCAGCATCTACGATCGGCGATTGCCAAGGAATACAAGCTGATATAAACTCACTTAGCGAATGGTGCATGGAAAATAAAATTATGATAAATGTATCAAAGTGTAGTTCTGTTTCTTATTCTCACTCTCTTAGTCCTGTCTTGTATTACTATAAAATTGATAATAATCCTTTGAGACGTAGGAAAGGAAAGGATTTAGGAGTTATTTTCGACGCTAAATTATAATTTTCTTGTCATGTTGACTACATAACTTCCAAGGCTTATTCAACGTTAGGTTTCATAAGAAGGAATTCCAAGGAATTTAGAGTCCATATAACTTTAAAATCGTTATATGTCTTATTAGTACGAAGTAAATTGGAGTACTGTTCGATAGTCTGGAATCCTTATTATTTGAAATACTCCAATCGAATTGAAAAGATTCAAAAATTGTTTACAAGGATCATCTTTAAAAAATTAAATTGACCTGAGGCAGTTCCTTACATATCAAGAAGAAAGTTTTTGGGGTTGCAATCATTAAGTGACCGTAGATCATATTTTTGTTTAATGTTTGTATAAATTGTTTGTATAATTGATATAAATTGTTCGGAAATAAAAGAAATTATTAATTTATATGAACCTCCAAGGGAATTACGATGCAACCGTATATTTGAGGTGGCCCTGCACAGGTAAAATTATGCGTTAAATAAGCCTATATCAAGATGTTTAAAACTGTGTAATAATTTTGCACCAACATTAAATTTTAAAGTGTCCAAAAATATATTTAAATTAAACCTATTTATATTGTACAATTATTATTAAGTCTTTATGTAGCTATAATCTGTAAGAATGAAATTCTGTAGATGATTGAATAAATAAATAAATCGTGGTCCTTATAACGTTGGCGGGGGTCGTCAACAAATAGGGGTTGTTTACGTTTTCTTGTTCGTTTATGTATTTTCACTGCCATTATGAACGGTGGCGGAAGGCAAACCCAGTCCACCGTGTTTTTGCATTTTACCTTCTGCCAGGATATTTGACTGCAGCCGCCCATTGTGGATAAGAAGCTGACCACGATGCAATATGTCGAACCTGGATTTTATTATTTTGGTTTCAATCCGCCGTTGGCCCGTATGTTTCTTCTAATGACAAAAGAATATGCCCGATTGTTTGATGAGCTTCAGTGACATCAGTCACCTACTAAACCTGAGTTGCTGCTCATTTGTTTCGCCTTCTCGAGCTAGCTAACGGAGGTTTCCGAAAATCCATTGCCCAGGACATACTGCGTGGAATTAGTGAGCTGCTTGAACTGCCCAATGAAGGAATCATTTCTGGCAACTCCCAAGTGAATGGCTATCAGAAACTTTCCACCTCCACGAACAGTTTGAGGCGATTATAATATTATTCTTTATTTAATTGTTACAATTGTAAGCAACAATCCAATAAATACTTCTTTAATTAAAAACAAAATTTGTTTAAATATGGAAGACATTTTATGAACAAAGTTAATATTACCGGTGTTTTGGCTACACCGCTTGCTTCGATTTTCACTTATTTTGTATGGAGAGCTAAGCGATATTAAGCGGCACTTGAACTTACCGCTTACATTTTTGTCCCAAGCAGGCATAAACCTAAAAAAATGGTTTCCCAGTACATTCCTTGAAGGAATTGGGGAGAGCTTCTCACAACCAGTGAGCTTTGCGCTTTCTAGTTTTAAACTCACTGATTGGGACCTACAGTTTTACACCGATTCCGAACGGTATTTTGAGACGCTTTTTCATGGCTAAGTACTCGATAGTGTCGCCGTCACTATGCGAGGTGACCGCCGCCGAAAGAAATTTAAGGTGGTCAGAGCAGGGATCGAACCCAGGATCTCATGTACAAGAGTCGCGCACACTAACCATTGCACCACAGACGGCATAAACCTATCAGTCTGGAAAAATCTAAAAGTAATGTTGGATATCGTTATTGTGAGGTTCAAAGACAAGAAGAATAATAGGTGTGTTTTCGTTACAAGCTAGCGATTATCGCTTGTTTGATTATAACCAAAACGCCAAAGTATCGATAATTTTTTATAATATATATAATCGTCTTGCTCTAAAGCATGTTTTGTAGTTATTCTTGAATATGTGCATATCTTCTCCTTGTATTTGGCTCACAATAACGATATCCAAAACTTTTTTCTGATATTTTCATACTGGAAATTTGTGCCTGTTTCAATCGGAAATACATACATATGATCGATGCCGTTCTGTGCGTCGATTGTATATCGGCCAAAATTGACAACTACTTATAAGCAATGAAATGCAAAATACTTCCATCTGCCCATCCGCGATCGAATTCATTTATTAAATTTGTAATTTCTTCAACTAACGGAGGAATTGTTGCGTGTTGAATTTGGCAGCTGTAGTGATCGAAAACGTTGCGCTGTGTATTATAAACTACCCATTAAATAACGGAGCCCAACGCAGATAGAGACGGAACAGCTGTAACGTTTTATAAACTACCAAAACGATAAAAGTAACTCGAAGGAACTGATACAAACACACCAAGTCCACAACAGTTGGAATTTCCCTATGTCTGGTATTTCCCCACAATCAAATTCAGCACAAATCTAGTTCAAAAATAAAAGTGGACAAAAAAGTATCAAAAATTTTTGAGAAAAAATAAATAGCTAAGAAATGAGAAAAACAAACAAGTCTTTTATTCTAGTCGTACTACCACATCAATGCCCCGTGACAAAAACGATGTACAAGTAGACAGTCAAAATTTATCTTCAGTCAAATGCCAACCAACACAACGAGTGAAACCCTAGTCATTCTCTGTTCTTCTCTTGCTCTCTTCATTGCATATTTCAATACACGAGCAGCTTTATATAACTATAACTATACAAATTCCAACCATGTTGAAGTAAAATTAAATAAACTATGCAAAAGGTATGTAATAATCAAGATACGATACGAGAAATTCCTTTGAGTGAATTTATAGCACTTTTTGGTTCTCTTTTACCAGGCTTGCCAAATTGCCCACAACTTCTTGTCGTCTAATTCTATATCGTTTTTGGCCGTGATTGAAATGGTTGTAAACAAACGTACCATGCATGTTCAGAAGAGAAAAAAGGGCGCAATTTGGCAACCCTCCTAAAAGAGAACCAAAAAGACGACGCGATTCACTGAAACTCATTTCGCTCTTGCGTCATAACATGATTATTTATTTCATACTTTATGTAATTTTATTTAAACATGGTTGGAATTTCTACAGTTAGATACTTTAACATTATCAAAAAAATGATCGTGTAATGAAATATTCAATGAAAACAGTGAGAGAGCGGAGAAACGAGGCGCTTCACTCGTTTTCTTTGTTGGCGTTACACTCCTTGAGTAAATTTTCTTCTCTACCCTTTTTTCCGGCAGCGTGGTCCATATAAGCAAAAACAAGTACTAAGGCTGTGTGTTCATTGAAAATATTTCGGTCGTGGTAATTTGTGTTGAATTTATTTTTGGGAGTGACGATACAATTTCGATTTTGCTGTGTGAAATAGAAAATCAAAATTGTTGGCAACTGAAAGGTTGTGGTCTTTGGTTGTGGATGTATGTGATATATCAAACGGAGTGTAGAAGACGTGAGGTATGCTCTTATTGTGTTATAATTTCTATGAATATATTGACAAAAAGTATTGGATTTTACAGACTTTATTTGCTTTTTCATACTTCCAATAAATAATTAATCTAATTTAATACGTTTTTCCACAAGCTGCATTTTAAACATATTAACACATCATATCAAGCTTTATGCATTCAGCAGCTGTTGATGAAATTAAAGTGCCTAATATGTCAAAGTCAGCTGATGTAAACACAAGGTGAACATTGGAATTTAATTTCAATTATGTTAAATTTAGTGCTCATGATGAAGATTCAAGTCGATTTTTGTAAAACACTTTAATAATTAACAAATTGTTGTCGCAAATAAATCCGTATACTTTATTATAAATTCTTTGAAACGTTGTGAACAAACTAATAATGTAAACAAACACTGAAATGTAAACAAATTTTGACATATTAGGCACGAACAAAATGAAAACAAAGAAATCAGCTGTGCTACTGCTATATCTTGAATAAATAAATCTTGCATCATATTAAGTTAAGTTACATATTTCTTGAAACCGTCTTTATACTTGCACGTTGTTTAGGTTTGCTGCCATTGCTGCATAAAAAACAAACGTCAAAATTTAGACTACTTTCCAAAATTTTGAGTAGCCCTGGGGCTATTGAAATTTTGACAATAAATATTCACCACCCTAATGACAAAATTGTAGTCGATCCAATATATTTGGTTCAATTCACACACAGCATAAGTTCATTTTGTGGAGTAAAAACAGCGTTGTATACGACAATTTCAAGTCAATTTCAACGAAATTGTCGTAAAAATCTCAATTTCGTAGTTGTCCAGTTGTTTGCGAAATTGAGTAATTTCAACTCAATTTCAGCCCAAATTGCGAAAGAATTTTAATTTCGTGGCAGCGTGAACAATGCATTACATTCTATACTCTACCTGACTAGCAAAGATTTCAATCGAGATTTTAGAATCTTTTACTGAGAATCTAATCTAATTCACACACATGAAAAAGTACAGTTACTTGTGTAAATATGGCTTTACCAATATTACTATTTTCGTAACTCTGCGTTAGAGTACTTTTATTAGCTACTGTGCCTCCGCACCGAATGTCTATTTTGGAGAAATCGTGAAGAAATTGCAAGGAGTTCAATAAGATTAATTAAAATAAAAATATTAAAACTTACAAATAATTCACAAACAACCGTGCGTACACATAATATAAATATTAATATTTGCAACAACGTTAGACCAGTATAAACACGTGATGATTGGATTTCCATAAACTACCTGAAAGCACTGCAAAAAAGTTTTGTGAATTAGAAATTACGTTGCACATCGTCGTGGAGTATTGAAATACAAAAAGAAAAACTCACCAGAGAGCACTTAAGTAAAAAGTAGATTCGACCATAAGAAACGGCACACCAGAGAGGACGGATATAAGACTGATAGTGGTTACGATAATAAGCACTGTGGTGTGGTAAAATTGGGAACTTTAATTGTGCTGCCATAACATAGTGTTAAAAGTGTGACATGGACGACGACTGGACGGGAAAAGCGGTTTCCATTGAATGCGACGCTAAACTAGGCGTATTTCAAGGCATTATCTCTCAGTGTACTCCTACGGAAATAACAATAATTCGAGCCTTTCGAAATGGTGTACCTCTGAGGAAACAAGATGCCGAAGTGACGTTGCGTTCAACGGATATTTTGAAAATCAATCTGTTGCCAGCATACAATGGCCACAGCACAGTAACGCCAACGGTGATCAACAAACCCACACCGGTTAAACAGCCAAATTTTATGAATGCTCTCATTAATGGCGCTCAAAATCAAATGCAGAAACAGGATGTGAACTCGGCACTTAGTAATAAAATGACAAAGATGAAGCTAAACTCCTCTTCGGGTCAACAAGATGCTACGTAAGCAAATACAATTTTCACTACGACATTGAATATTTCATTCGAAAATTTTGTAATACATTGTTTTGACATTTTCTTTTTTTGCCTCAATTTACACATGAGAATGTGGGTTCGAACCCTGCTCTGACCACTTTACAATTCTTTCGACGGTGGTCACCTCCTTTAGTGAAGACCACACTATCGAGTATTTAGCCATGAAAATGCTACTCAAATACCGTTCGGAACTGGTGTAAAACTAGAAAGTGCACAGTTCAGAAGCTCTCTCAAATTCCTCCATGGGATGTAATGGGAAACCATTATTTTATGCTCTACCCTATTCCTCCTTGGGATGTTATAGGAAAATTGGTGTAATAAATATAGCGCTTCTACTAGATCTTTGAAATGTAAAGGCCTATGTACTTTTCTAAAATTTTGTCGGTCAAATAGAAATCCACAACTTCGAAGATTAAATTTCGGTTATACAACAAATTTGAAAGAATGAACGAATCGTCCAAAATTAAAATGTAAATATTACGAATAATATAGATCGAATAGCTCTATTTTTGATATTTATTTTTCACACGTTCCTTTAATAAATTTTTTAAATTAAATATCTCATTTGACCCATGAAATCCTATTCATGTTTAGTTTTGGCCGATTTATTCGTTCGTTTAAATTTTATTTTTGAAAACGCCGTGAATTTGAAAATCAAAATAGTTTTGTTTTTACTGTTTGTCTGCTTTTTTTGTAGCACAATTTTGTGAGTTCTACATAATGATAGATTTTTTATTTATTTTTTCTAACACATTTAATTTAATTCCAAGTTGTTATCATTGAAATAATCATAATTATTTTATTATGTGGTAGCTCAGGTGTTGTGGCGCCTTTAAACATAAATGGCACTACTGCTTAGTTATCGATCGAATAAATTAATTTACAATTAAAGTACATTTTCATACACGCTTCTTAAGAAAATAGGTTTTGTTCGTAAACGCATCATTGCTCTGCAACTGATGCCAATCAACTGATGCAGATGCTTTTTTTTGGTGCGCGAAAAAACTGTTGAAATCATAAAAATAACTCCCTCGCCCTCGAGTTTCTTTCCGATTCCTTATTCCGGTTTTATTTCCTTTTGTAGGTCGTTGTAAATTGAGGAACTTTCTATTTATAACTTCTTTGTTTAGGTCCAACTTTTGTCTTGATTTTTTAGTCTTCCTAAAAAAACAAAGTTTTTGTATTTGCCAGTTATCCAAAGCTAATAAAATAAAAAATTAATTAAATTGAAAAATAAATGAAATAAAAAAATAAACAAAATTTTAACTTACTCATTCTGTCAGGGGGTAACCATGACACAGCTGATCGAGTATGAAGTAGGGAATTGATACAAAACGGAGTAGATAGGCGAGAGAGCGATATGCAACCATAATCAAACCACGCACCATGATTAACAACAGTTAAATTATGATATATGTTGGTTGCATCGAACGAAATACGCATTCCCATTTATTTCTGCCGTATTTTCTCCTCTCCTCAGGCCGGCCGTATTTTCTCCTCTCCAAAAGTGGGCCGTTTTTTCGTTTGCCAATCGAAAAATTCATTCAAAAATTCCTATCATTTCAAATTTGATATTTCATTTATCTTTACAAATATCTGAATTTCCTTTACAGGTCATCTGCTACATCCTCGAGAGCACCCAGTGCCCAACAATATCCATCGAATAATGGAAAAAAATCATATACGCCTCCTCAAGCCAATAGTGTCGCCCATTTCTTTGGCAACTTGATACCCCCAAAAGTAGAGGTGAGACTGGGAACAACCGCCAACTGTTCGACTTCGGTCTGCTCAATGTCTAACAATTGTAATGCCGAGAGTTATGGCAGCAGTGCCGGTGCCATGAGTAGTAAACCAATTGATATTATTCAAAATCGACCATTATATTATGCAGATGGTCACAAAGAGAATGGCGTTTCCTCATTGACAAGTGGAAACGGCAATGGCAGAGCGCAAAGAATGGCTGGCACAAATGGTAATATTTCTGGCAATGGAAGTCTCACGAATGGCAACACCATACGCAACAAGCCTCGTAATAATAAACAAGTGCGACGAGAGAATAGTGTTAAGCTTAATCAAACATTCGGTACATCTATTGATGACCCTTTACTGCATGAAGATTTCGATTTCGAGGGCAACTTGGCATTGTTTGACAAACGGGCCGTGTGGGATGCTCTAGAGGCAGGTAAAAAGCCAGATTTAGTACAAAATGCTGTATCAGCACAAAATCAGAAAAAATATCGCCACGATGAAAATATACTGGTCAGTGAACCAGCTCAATTGCGCCAAATAGAATCATTGTTTGAGGGTTCAGAAGACTTTGTGACGGATGAGGGCCTAATAATACCAACCATTCCCACATTTGTACGTACAAAAATTGAGATGTGTGCTCAAAAATGTGGTCTATCGCTACTACGTCAGCTGGATTTGTTGGCCCGTGGCGCTACAGATTTGGCCATACTCTTGCTGGGAGGTGCTCGTCGTTTGACGCCAAATAATCGTCATCAGTGGCCCACAATTGCAATTATCTGTGAGAAATCTGAGAATTTCAGGTAGCTACTTGTAATTGAATGCAGTTTTAAGACAATTGCTAAACAAAATGTAATTCCCTTATAGATCGTGTAATGTTGGTGCCGCTACTGGTCGCCAATTGGCATCTCATGGTTTAAAAGTTCTGCTCTATCTTGAAGAGGATTCGACTATCGAACAAAAAAGTTTAGAGATTTCGCTTTTTAAAGCAACTGGCAATACGGTCGTATATTCCGTTGACGGTAAGTCTATCAGAGATTAATATAAAATTAGTTGTAAATATTTATTCGTATATTTCGCACTGAATAATATAAGAAATTGGAAGCATATATTTTCTTAAAAACGTTCGACGACGATTCAAGCGTAGAGTATTTACTTACATATCTATTTTATTTTATTTATTTCTCTTCATATACATAACCCTGCCATTAGGCCTTATATGGTTACAAACTTTTTACCATAATTCCTTCAATAGATAGATATATAAACCTATTTTTACTGTACTATAATAAGAAATGAAATGAAAATGAAATCAGTTCAATTACAATTTTTGGATAATAACTTAAAAACAATTTAAAATATAAAATGGATTTGGGTAGCAAATTCACTCATAAAAATATAAAAAATTATTTATGTTTAAAAAAAATTAATTTCAATTAAAAATTAGTATTTCAATAACCAAGCTATAAAGGATATATCGCTGCTCTAGAAGATCAATGACGTAAATGCAAATTAAGTTTTAATGCTTAATCTATATATATAAAAGAATAACGTTACTGACTGACTAACTCAGCATCGCCCAGCCCTAACCGCTGAAGCTAGGAACTTGTAATTTGGCATGGAGGTCCATCCTCTAGCGCTGACGTACGCTAAGACGGGATTTTTGGAAATTCCTACGGGGAGGGGCAAAAAGCGGAAAAGTCTCTCCCATGGCGGCCTGCCCAAACACCTTTGGCTAAAAAGCTGAAATTTTCAATATTTGTTAATTCGGATATGCCATTACTCCCTGGTATGGTACTATTTGAAGTTTAGCCCAAAAACTTGGTAAATTAGCGAGTAAACGGGGAAAAAGTTCATAAAACTACCGATAACGAAGTATCGGGCTTTTCAGCTAGTGGTATCACAAAGCCTTAAAATGTATTGTGGAAGGACGTAATTTTGTTTCGTCTACAGGCCGCTAGAGGGTAGTTGTGTCGTTGTTGAAATATCAGTTATTTGCCCCCTCTTGTTAGAAGAAAAACGTCACAAGTGTCAGTTCAGTGAGTGACTGCACAAGCGGAGTAGGTTTCTTAGTGTAACAACGGCGTAAAGTATGTGAAGTAGGGTTTTTCAACAGAGACGCTACAAAAGTAAATCGATAGGGACAGCAAACGACGCCATATGTTTTTCCCGCTCTTTTGACAATTATCTTCAGTAAGGTTTGCCATTTCATCATGGAAAGATATACGAGCCAACAACGAGTCGAAATTATTAAAATTTACTACCGAAATTTGGAGTCAGTGGCCTCAACTTTAAGAGCGCTACGATTCGGATTTTCATCGGAAAATCATCTTCAGCGATGAGGCTCATTTCTAGCTGAATGGTTTCGTCAATAAGCAAAATATGCGTTATTGGTCGGACAGCAATCCACACGCAATCCATGAGTCATCATTGCATCCCGAAAAAATTACGGTTTGGTGCGGTTTATGGGCCGGCGGCGTCATTGGGCCGTACTTCTTCCGTGATGATCAAGACCGGCTAATTACTGTGAATGTTAATAGCTACCGTTCAATGATAACTGAATATTTTTGGCCCCAATTGGATAATATGGACTTGGAGGACATGTGGTTCCAACACGACGGCGCCACAAACCACACAGCGAATGCCACAATCAATTTATTGGAAACCAAGTTTGGTGAACGTGTTATCTCACGAAATGGCCCAGTCGATTAGCCGCCTCGTTCGTGCGATTTGACGCCGTTAGATTATTTCCTGCGGGGCTACGTCAAGTCTATGCCAACAAGCCAGCGACGATTGATGAACTTCGTACGAATATCGAACGTGAAATTGCAGCAGTATCGGCCGATTTATGCTTGAAACCCGTCGAAAATTGGGTTCAGCATCTGGACTTCTGCAAGCGTGCCCGTGGTGTCCATGCAAAAGAAATCGAGTTCCATACATAATGTCATCGAACGTACTTTCACAGGAATAAAGAATTTCATTGGTATATAATACCGGTTTTGTTTTATTTAAAAAAACTTTTGTAGCGCTCTTATTGAAAAAACCCGTTAACAAAAAAAAAAAAGGCATCACCTACATATGTGCTGCATTCCGATTCGTATTCATTTCACAAAGCATTTTAAATTCACAAGTATTCGAGTTTGGTGTTGTGAGATTTCACTTTTCGAACTTAGTTTCTAAGTGGTCGTGTTTGCACAGTTGAATTGCAAAACATGTTTTGCTGCCAAAAATGAAGGAAGACAAAAACAAACAAAGGTTATTGAATCTCCTCCTGACTTCTTGTCTTGTGTTTTCCCATATAAACAAAAATAAAATATAAATAATTATTCGTAAACATATATTTTATTAAAATACTTACATTTCTTCATGTAACTTCCTTGTTTATTACTTCCAAATTATTACTTGCATATGTGCGCCAAAAACAAATAAAACAAAATGACATCTGAAAGAGTTGCCACCATTACTCACTTAGACTTTGAGTGGATAATTATAATTTGTACTCATTTAGAAGCATAGAACTTAGGAAATAATAGTTTTTTCATTCCTGTCTTACATATGCCGTCGTGTTTATGTTGATATACTTGCGATATAACTGCAAAAATAAATAAACTGATTGTTGAATTTCTTAAAACTACGCCTCTGACAACTTCGGATTTTCGAACAAGGAGTGCTCTGCTGATTTATATGAAATGGTAGAAATGTGGAATGAAAACAATGCAAAAATTAAAATTTTTGGATACTTTTGTTTAATGACTTAAGAAAATTTTACTTTTGAACATCCAAGTTAAGAGTGTAATTTGCATTTTTGATACAGAAAATGGTATTTGCTTTTGCTTTCTCAACAACATTTGATTGTGAAACTATTTCACAAAATGTCTTGTGAAAATAACGTCAAGAACTCAATGTTTGTGAAAATTTTTCACTTTCACAAAGATTCGGAATGCAGAACATGGGCGATAAATACACGTTAGTTACTATTCTTGAAAATATAAATGTCACTTACAATATTCTTTTATCTAAAATTAATTCAAAAAACTAAATGATAGCAATATATGTAAAAGTAAAACCTTAATAGAAAATTATTATTTAAAAGTCTTGTCCTATAACATACACGGTCTAGAAAACAAGTTGCTATATGCAGATTTCTTCAACTATATTAATGAATTTGATGTGATTGCATTGCTCGAGACCCACGTATGTGAAGAGAACACGAATAAATTTGAAAAATATTTTGGAGATTTTTATATATATTGGCAACCTGTAACAAAAAACACGTCGTTTGGAAGAGGCATCGGAGGAAGCTTAATAGCGATAAAAAAAAGTCGTTACAGCAAAAAGGGTTTACATTCTGCTATGAATTAAAATCCGAATTATATTATATTAAAATTAAATTTAACAAGTCGTACTTCAACATAATACCGCTATACATGAGAGGCGCCGCATGGAAAGAGGATTTCACTAAGCTAGATTCACTTCTAAAAGAGCATGGTATAATTAACCCTATAGTGATTGGAGATCTTAATATAAGAATCGGAACAATGCAGAAAAATCTGGATGAACTTGCAAAAAATCACTTTGTTGCCGGAATGGCAGAACGAAAGTCTAAGGACATTACTATTAATGCAAGAGGAAGAGATTTTCTACAATTATGTTATGATCATGGTTTGGTGGTTGTAAATGTGATGACTAGAGGTGATGAAGAAGGAGAATTTACATTTGTAAGTGGTGTTGGTACATCGGTAAATGACATATGTGCTGTTTCGGATGATATGCTCCCGCGTATAAACAAGTTCGAAGTCGATAGCAAGACGTGGTCGGATCACCTACCAATTGTCCTGTCATTGAAACTCGAAAATAAAACCGAGAGTTATAGCAACAAAGAACTTTTGCCGAAGCTACATTGGAAAAACTGTATGCTGTCACAATATCAACATAAGGTGCAGTATATTTTAATAAATCGGAAAAACGATCAACACCAAATGAAATTAGTTGACATTGTAAAAGTAATTAAAAGCGCAAACCCAATATCCGCAAAGCCGAAGAAAAATCATCAGAAAAAACAAAAATGGTTCAACACTCGATGTTTTAAGGCCCGCAAAACTACATTCAAGCAGCTCAATATCTTTAAAAAGAATCCAAGCGGAGAATGCCGACGAAAATATTTAAATGCAATTAGCCGATATAAAAACACCTGCGTTGTTGCAAGATACAATTATAATTTAAAGCTGGAGCGTTCCATAGAAATGGTGAAAAATAGTAAAGACTGGTGGAATATAGTGACGGAAATTAGAAATGATTATACTCCGTCTAATATCGCAGTACAAGCAAACGTTTTAAAATCATACTTTCAAAACCTTTTGAACCCACTACAAACCGCAGCAGACATTAATTACGCCTACTTATATTGTGAGGATGTTGAGCTTGATAAAAGCATTACTTTAGCAGAAGTGAAAGAAGTTTTAAAGAAGGCAAAAATTAATAAAGCACCTGGCGAGGACCGTATACCATACGAGTTCTATAAATTTGCACCGGATGAGCTCCTAAACGAAATAGTCCAAAGATTTAACTATTTATATGATAGATGTGAAGTAGAGGATACATTTACAAAAAGCATCATATACCCAATCTGGAAAAAAGAAGATAACACCATACCAAGTAACTACCGGGGAATAACATTTATGAACAGCCTAGCAAAAATAATGATGGGTATTTTAACAGAAAGACTATCGAAATGGGTAGAAAAGTACAAAAAGTTAAATGAATTTCAATCAGGTTTTAGAAAAAATTACTCTACATCGGATAATATTTACAGCCTTTCTTCGGTGGTTCATCTAAACTTCCACAAAAACAAAAAAACATACGCTTTTTTCGTGGATTTTAAGGCGGCGTTTGACAGAGTATCTCGTAACGCATTATTCTATAAACTACATACCATCGGCGTGTCAACTAAGTTCGTAAATTTTATTGGAAAAATATATGAAAAAACATTGTTTTCGGTATGGAATGGCAGTGAGTTGTCTGAAGAATTTGAAACAACCACGGGTGTCAAACAAGGGTGTTTGTTATCGCCCTTATTGATTTACATGATTACCTGGGAGGCGGGACAAATATTGATAATCTCAACATAAGACTATTGCTTTACGCTGATGATATCGTAATACTGGCAGATGAAGTAAATGTACTGCAGAACATGATATATAAGAACATGATATATATTGTAAACTCTGGAATGCTGAGGTGAATCTTGCAAAGTCCAAAATAATGGTATTCCGAAAAGGTGGGAAATTAGCTGCAAATGAAAAGTGGACACTCAACGGGCAGGAAATTGAAACAGTTTCTGAATATTGTTACTTAGGAGTAACGCTGACACCTAAAATGATTTTCACAAAACATGTGCAACAAAGAACCCTTAAGGCTAAAAACAGCATAAACATAACATGGAAAAACTTTCTAACCAAAAACACCATATCAATAAAGGCAAAATGGAAACTTTACTTAGCAGTGTGTAGAGCAATACAAACATACGGTGCTCAGGTATGGGGCTACTCATATTTTGAAGAAGTCGACAAGTTGGCTATATACTTTTTAAAGAAGATTATGAGGTTGCCAAATTTTACGCCTACATACATACTGATATTGGAAGCTGGAATTGAAAATGGTCATCTGTCCACATTAGATCTACATCTGAGATATATAGCTCGCACGTTTTTTGACTACAATGAGGAAAGGTTACCACACAAACTATCGAGAAAGATAATGAAATACCAGATTTATTGGGCAAAGGAGCTGAATATATTGGGCTTGGAATGGGGCATATCATGGCTAGAGCAAAACTGTAGTAGGGAGCAGTGGGTTTTGAACAGAAATACCCTCTTACAAGCGCTACAGGCAAATAGTCTACAAAAAGCTTTACTAAAAACACAGCAGACAATGCGGATATACAAAAAACTAGACCCAAGTATCGGATACACATACATATTGGAAGGCATTAGTCAAGAGGATAAAATGTGGATTTTCAAAGCTAGAAGTGATCTGATAGAACTTAATGGAACCAGATTCCAGACTAACTTAAATACATTGTGTTCAATGTGCAATATGAATGAAGTAGAAAATCTGCAACATTTTCTAGGCCGCTGTGTAGCACTAAAACAATTTAGAAAAAATTCATTTGATAAGGTTTTACTTACAGAAGAGGAACTTATAAATGTTTTAAATGGTCGTATTGTTAAATGGAAGGACTTGGCAAATTTTATAAAAGTATGCATACACTACAGAAAACAATTAATATTTGAATTCAATTTTTAAAACAACACGTATATATTCATACTCATTAGACTGGTCCTTATTTTGAAAGTCGTCGGAACCTGCGGGCCATGGGCTCATTTTGTTTATATTTATGTCAAATATCACCGTGCAAATTTTGAGCGCGATCGATAAACCTTTACCACTCTCTCAAGAGCCTTAAAGTTACAAAAATAGTCTATTTTTGAAAAATTTTCCAATTTGGACCACCCAAACGGAAAAAGGATGCACCCTAATTTCCAGACTATATTTTTCCTGATGCAGGAATTCATTACGAACAAAATGACACCTCACAAGCTAAAATCGGAGTAAGACTCACGAAGTTATAAATGATTAAAAAAGGTCAATTTAATAAAATGGAGGAAATTTTCTCTTAACCCTTATTAAGGTCTGTTTGTTTCGATTAAAGGTTTTCAGTCAAACAAACAGACCTTAATAAGGGTTAAGAGAAAATTTCCTCCATTTTATTAAATTGACCTTTTTTAATCATTTATAACTTCGTGAGTCTTACTCCGATTTTAGCTTGTGAGGTGTCATTTTGTTCGTAATGAATTCCTGCATCAGGAAAAATATAGTCTGGAAATTAGGGTGCATCCTTTTTCCGTTTGGGTGGTCCAAATTGGAAAATTTTTCAAAAATAGACTATTTTTGTAACTTTAAGGCTCTTGAGAGAGTGGTAAAGGTTTATCGATCGCGCTCAAAATTTGCACGGTGATATTTGATATAAATATAAACAAAATGAGCCCATGGCCCGCAGGTTTCGACAAACTTTAATTTTCTCCATACAACATAGGTCCAGTCTAATACTCATACTAAAATTGACTGACGACTATAAGTCAAAGTCGAAATTAAATTCTTTTACATATATTGCAAATTTATTTATTTAAAATTCATTGTTATTTATGAAATAAAGAATTACTACTACTACTACTATACTATTCTCTGAACTACACCAAAATTGCATCATTCAGAAAAGCTTCTGCGCTGAGTCCAACTTCTTGAGATATAGGTCTTTACAGCTTGAGTATGTAATCGCTCATATCTTAGGTATTTACAATCCGACCTGGTTGAAATGGGTGTCATTACAAAGGTCTTTGGAAACTCTATAAGAGCCTATATAAAGATATTGTTTTGTTAACCCATTGGGGGCCACTAAAAAAGGTTTTTTTTAACCTCACTTTTTTGAAACTAATATCCCCAAAAAATGCGCTATATACTTACCCTTGCGATAGACTCCGATAATAGACTTTCATCTTTCTTTTAAGGTATAATTTTCGCCTGTAACCCTTTAAAGACCTAAGATATTCAAAGGTTCGATAAACCAAATAAAAAATTTAGTTGTTTTAGATCCTCGTTATGTGTAAAGTTGTAATTTCCTTTAAGGCTATAAGAGATCATGTTTTCTCCGGTTAGTGAATAAAATGTAAATGCCGCGGGTGGGATTCGAACTCACATTCGCTGGACGATCGTTTCGATGTTTGTGAAGCATCATCTTCAGCAGCGTCTAGCCCGTTAAGCCCCTGCGGTGTGTATTTACACAATCGCGCGATTTTTTTAAAATAATTTTTGCCTGCGTCGCTTTCTGTTTTGTAAAAAACTACAAAAATTATTTCAAAATATACCACAAAATACTATGCCGAAGCCGCGAAGCCGGCTTTCCCAGAGGAAATAAACCTTAAGCCCGGCCCAAGGCCATCCATGCAGAAAGCTTTATAACACAAAAATAATATTTCGAAGCCGGTGTTAAATTAAATACATTTTTTCGATAACTAGTTCTGAAAAACTTGTAAAAAATAAAGGTTGATTTGAGCTGTGTGTTTATTTTTACTTATTTATTTTTTTAAATTATTAAAGGCTTAGAGATGAGTATGATATCTTAAAAAAGAGGTTGAAGACTTGCCTATTATGGGAGCCTAGTAAAGCATTAAGTATACTAGGACATTTTTTGGAAAAAAATACATATTTATCAAAAAAGTGAGGTAAAAAAAATCGGTTTTTTTTATTGGTCCCCAATAGTTTCCAAACACCTTTCTACTGAAATTTATTTCAACAGGATCGGATAATAAATGGCTAACTTAAGCGCGATTATACATTCTAGCTTTGCAGGTCTATATATCCGAAAATATGGACTTGCGGCCAAATTTTGTATTTTATTTTTTCATCACCGTTTAATGCCCTATCAGTATTTGTTCCCAAAAAAAACTAAAGACTAAGCAAAAATTGGCATTGTTTATTTTTAATTGCCAATGTATTTCGAATGGGAGGAGATAGGTCACACATTTCAGAGTATCCTTTGCTTGTCTCTCTATGAAATGTTCTTCAAGCAAAGAATCTTAAAAATCCGCGTAGAATTGTAGAAGTTACAGGTCTTCAAAACATGAACAGGTCCAAAGTGGTCCACTTTGACACCCAGTACGAAACTCTGAGTAACAACAGGGTGTCTCCAAATTCATAATCCTAAAAGCCTGACTCATCCCCTACACATCTCTAGTACATTCTTAACCGATCCGACGATTTTTTATATTTTTGGCTCCTGTAAAATTTCAGCTTTTGCACTTAGGACAATTTTCTTTTCTACAAATTTCTACAAAATTATGATAAATTATAATTTAAAAACTTATAAAAACAAAAAGTAAGCTTATTTTAAGTTTCCTATTAATATTTTCCAAGATGACAACAACTGCGAATTAGCGAACCACTGCATATCTCCTATATGGCACGCAAAATAAGTTTCCGACATAAAAAAGAAGTTATCATTTTCGTCATGCGTTGTGCTTAACTGAATTGTCTATTATTTCCAACAAAAACCAACCATTTTTCAATTAGAACAATGTTTCTGACCTTGTAAGCTTGAAGTATGAATTTCTCATACATTAACTAAAAACTAACAAAATCGGTCATAAATTTCAAATTCAAATAAACGTAACTGACACTAGCCCGGCCATCAAAAAGCTATAAATAAATAAATGGTTTCCCATTACATCCCATGAAGGGACCGGGGATAACTTCTCACAATCACTGAGCTGTGCGCTTTCCAGTTTTCACTCACTGATTGGGACCTACAGTTTTACACCGATTCCGAACGGTATTTGGAGAAACTTTTTCATGGCTATATACTCGATAGTGTCGCCGTCACTATGCGAAGTGATCGCCGCCGAAAGAAATTAGCTATACCACGGAAAAATACAACTCTGTGATATAGATTAAAAAAATGCGAGAACGCGTGAGGAAAAGAAGAACATGGTGGAAAAAGCTGTCTGTTCTTGTGTTGCAATTATAGGCCTTTCAGTGTGTGTTGATACTTAGCGATCTTCGATCGATTCTAATTCGTACATGTAAATTGCAGAATTGAGTTTGTATACAGGGTGTCCCCCAAAATTTTGTCTAAACTTAAACACGTGATAGCTGAGAACAAAAGCTACAATGTTAGTTCTTACGCCAATTGCCTAGGTGGCTTCGTTTTCGAGATATTCGTGTTTAAAATAATTGCATTTTTGAATGCGTTTTCAATAAATGCATAATCTACTTTTTAAATGAAAAAGAAATATCATTGAAAATTGCTTCAAAATTGATTTTAAATCAAATCCGACAGGAAATGACTATTAATACAACTACAACTGAAATAAGAGACCGCTTATCTAAGTGCATAACGCAACAAGGCTCTCATTTTGAAAATTTTCGTTAATTGAAAACATTTAAAAAAAAAATTCGTTTCCATTTCAAACGAAAAAATAAATTATTTAAAATCAATTTTGAAGCAGTTTTCAATGATATTTCTTTTTCATTTAAAAAGTAGATTATGCATTTATTGAAAATGCATTCAAAAATGCAATTATTATAAACACGAATATCTCGAAAACGAAGCCACCTAGGCAATTGGCGTAAGAACTAACATTGTAGCTTTTGTTCTCAGCTATCACGTGTTTAAGTTTAGACAAAAGTTTAGGGGACACCCTGTATACAAACTCAATTCTGCAATTTACATGTACGAATTAGAATCGATCGAAGATCGCTAAGTATCAACACACACTGAAAGGCCTATAATTGCAACACAAGAACAGACAGCTTTGTCCACCATGTTCTTCTTTTCCTCACGCGTTCTCGCATTGTTGCAGTGCTTTGAGGTGAGTTTTAATCTATATCACAGAGTTGTATTTTTCCGTGGTATAGCTAATTTCTTTCGGCGGCGGTTAAGTTTAGACAAAAGTTTAGGGGACACCCTGTATATACGATTGGTGATCAACCGATGGTCATAAAATTCAAATTCCAACAAAAATAGAACTTATCGTTAATTAGTTGTCAAGAGTTATGAAACGAATCAGATGTCCATAAGATTAATTGTCTTAAATCGTGTTGGAAGCTGCAACACGGGTCACGGGTCCTGTTAACGACATCAAGACATGGCTAAAGTCCCATTAATTTTCCAATCAAGTTGATATGAACGTTGGATGTTGAAAAGAATAGCTTTACTAATACCAGATAGAGGCAATGGTTCAAAACAACGAACAACAATAACAACAACGGCATTTCGTTCTATGTGTTAAATTATTGTGTTAAATACAACACAACAAGTGTATGCTAACAATAAAAGTAAATAAAAAAGTGTTTCACTAGTTTTTCAGCAAAACGACATGAAAAATTAAAGTCAGAAGTTATTGTAATTCCACCTGATGTATGCCACTTTTCGTCAAACTTCTCTCTATCACACCGGCGGCACCACGAAGAGTGTGAAAGGAAACGTCAGATTAATCAAATATTATCTCTAGTTATAATAATTACTCGTATGTTTGTAACTATGCTTTTAATATTCGGCTGAAAATTGTTTACGTTCTCAATTTTTTCACTTGTTTCTTGTATGCTAATATTTTTTCCTCAATTTTAAAAATTATTTACTTATTTATTTATTGTTACAGCACTCCCTACACCTGATCTTGTGATATTATCGACAAACTCTGCCAATTTGTCGAGTAATGTGAAAAAATGGCTAAGTGAAAACCGGTAAGTTTAAATTTCACATTACACTTTCTTTACAGTAACTACATTTCATCCTATTGTATCCTTTTATTCAATTACAGAGCATCTATTTTGGCAATTGATCCGCCACCTAGTGGAATCAATGATGTGCCCATAAAATATGCAATTCTGCCAATATTACCACTAAATGGCATATCATCGAATAATTGTGGCAAATTGTATTTATGTAATCTGGGCATACCGGATAAATTTTATCGTGATGCTGGTATTAAGTACAAAAGTCCATTTGGGCATAAATTTGTGATAGCGATTCACTCAAAGGACTGAAACAATAATAATAATTTCAAAATGCAACCACAAAACCCACAATATTCGTCATTAAAAGAAGTGTAAAATTTCGTTAAAGAAACAACAAACAACAACAAAGAAACATTTACTGGAGATTAAATTAAACCAAAATTTAACTATATAAATGACATTATTTTGGCAAGTTTTGTGAGAGTACCAAATACATCTGATCGTTGGAATCTTATTGCAAATTTTTAAACATACACGTGTGGTATACCACCAGAGTTGAATCGTAATGAGGACAGCATATTATTATTATATATACATCTTGCCATTGTTAAGGGAAACCATTCATATTGACTATAAGCTTTAATTTGGAAGACATTAGAAATCATGTTCAGTTTTTGTCGTTACCTAATATCAAAACAATGCATTCCCTTCGGTCCTTTATCCCGATTCCCCTCTAAATTTACATAGAACAAATCCCCTACACAGAAAGAACGATGATATTAAAAAAAATAGCTGCTTACATTGATTCACCAAAAAATAAAAGAAGATTCTAATCGATGTACTCGCAAATTTTTGTTTTATTTGGAAAAGGGAAATCTTTAAATAATCCGGTATGTGATGAAAATCGATCGAGTCAAAATCGAATACGATTTGAATATTTAAACGAATTTTATTGACATATTTCCTAATATTTGGGAACAAATATTTTATATATCGTCACCTAAAATGCAAAAAGACGTAACAACATTTTCATCACTTTACAGGAGAGGCAAAAAATAGTTAGACATAGAATCGGAATTTTGTAAATAAAATTACCATTTTGGGCGGTAGATGTCTAAAAGTGGGAATATGTAGTGTAGTCAATTGTAAGTATAGGGGCATCGAAATTTTATATAAATTTACAATTCAAAGAAAAAACGTGGATTTATCAAAAACTTCATCTATTTTATCTTTTTAATAAAATCGTTGATTTTGAACTTAGGTGTTTACAACTTTGTCAAATCGTGTATTTTAGTCAAACATATCGCAATCAATCAGAAAGAAAATTTTGCAATTTTGTTGTTACGTCATAAATTAATTGATATCCATTATTTGCACAAAAATACATCATTATTCACCCCTATGCTGCGTTACAATCACGATCGAACTTTCTCCGTTTTGCCATCTTTGGTATGCTGCGTTCCGTTCCGCTCCGTTCCTCTACGTTTTTCTTTCGATCGGAGCTATGCTGCGTTGCAATTTTAGTTACGTTTTGCTTTGTTTTCTTACGTTGCAAAAGGTCTGACTGAAGCACATATGTTTCTTTGTTATTGTGATCAAGTGTGCATGAAAGTGTTGGTTTTTTAAGATAATTGAGAAATGTAAGTATAAAATGGAGTATAAACTTTATTTAGTTATTTAAATATGTATTTATTAAAGTTTTTTATTTATTGTACTAATTACTGAGTTTTATTTCATTTATTACAGGTCGAAACAAACAAATCAAGAACAGTACGAGAAGCTGGCGGAATTAATGGCCACACAAGCAGACATTGCGAGTGGTTATTACCAAAAATCGAAAGAAGAAGTGCAGGCATTTTGGGAAGAGGTGACAGTAGCACTTAACTCAATAGGGCCACCAACAAAAACCGGAGTTGCATGGAAGAAGGTATGAAATTTGAATAATCACCCTGATTGTGCATTGGTGTTGATTTTGTGAAACATTTTTATAGGTGTGGATTGACTGGAAATGCTACATCAAACGGAAGCTGACCACAAACCAAAAAGAGATGGTGAGCACCGGAGGAGGCCACTGTCGCCTGCAGCGCATTAGTCCCCTTGAAGAAAAGGTTATACGGCTGACCGGACTGATAACCAGCACGAGCGGAATAAGCGGAGCAGAGGATTTTGGAGAGGTGAGTGCTGTACCGGACGACACTGTAGTGTCCGAAATGGACATATCGGCTCGTACCGAAGACCCCACCGATGTACCGACAACTTCAAAAAAGCGTCAGCAGCCATGTCCGAGGGAAACAACGCAATCATTGTTGAAAGAGATACTTACCTCGCAGGAAGTTGTTAAAAAAGAGACCAAGGAATACCAAGATAGCATGGTCTCATATATGCGGCGCTTAAATCGTAATGTGGAAAGCCTGGCAGACACTGCAAAGGCGCAACTTGCAGAAGAGCAGCGCCACAACAAAGCAAAGGAGGAGTTGCTGAAACAAAAAATTGAGATAAAGCTGCAAATGTTGCGTGTGCAGTTCCCAGATTTATAATTTTTAATTACCTTGTAAATACCTGAATTGAAAAGCTTTAATGTAAATGAATTACAACTTATTTTTATTGTTATAGTTAAGTTTTTATTATTAAATATAAAATATATGAACTGAATTTTTTTTTTAAATATACACACTAACAAATGATCTGAATGCGTTTAATTTTTTTGAACTGTTTGCTTTTTCAGCACGCTAAAAAGAGGGAAGTATATTGTCCCGAATATTACGCGCTATTGAAGCGTAATCTGAACCGCTGCTTTCATCATCGTCCTCTTCAGGAGAACTTACTTCACATTCAGATTCTACAATGTCTACATCTTCCACCCGGTAATGAATGCAAATGTTGTGGAGGGCGCAAACAACATTTATAATTTGAGTTGCTTTTTGTGGGGAGTAATGTAGTTCACGTGCACCCAATAAACACCTAAATCGGTTCTTCAGAACCCCAATCGTCCTTTCCACAATGTTCCTCGTCTTTGTGTGCTGTGTGTTGTATTTCATTTCCTGGCTGCCTACCCTTGGAGACCGATATGGCGTCATAAGCCAGGGTTCCAGAGCGTAACCTGCATCACCTGTTAAAAAATGAATTGCGTACTGAAATTTATATACAGTGTTGAGGAAATAAATACCTAATAGCCAAGTATTTCTTTCTCCGTCCTGATATTTCCGTTCCATGGATGCCTTTGCTTTACTTAGATTCCATATATGGGAATCGTGGTTGCATCCAGGAAATTTGGCGTCTATAAATCTAATGCGCATTTTGTGATCGCACACCTAAAAACATAAATTAAATTAACGAGCTCTGTAACTTAAAACAAAAAATACTCACCACCATAGCATTAATGCTAAAATAACCTTTTCTATTATAGAAAAGAAACGCCTCTTCCGATGGTTTTATTATTTTGATATGAGTGCCATCAACACACATAGTCACCCCTGGGAAGCCGGCCTTCGCATAAAACTCGCGCTTCGCTTGTGCCTTTTCCTCCTCAGTCAGCTCAAATCGTATCCATTGAGAGCAAAGCTTTCGTTGCATTACCTCAAGGAAATACGATAGCGACCTTGACACAGTCGATTGAGCCATCCCAACATTATAATCGGCACCAACTCCGTGTTGGTAGCTTCCTTCGGCGAAGAATCTGAGAGCTGCCACTACTCTGCTAAGCGGTGATACAGCTGCTAAGGTAGTTGGCTGTGCTTCTTGCGCAAAAGTATCTAGCACATACTTGAATGCGTCTTTGTTAAGGCGAAAGTTTTTCTTGAAGCTGTAAAAGTAAACTAATTATTTTATATGTCATATATCTTTTAAAACAAATGACTTACCTTTGATCGGTCAACTCGAACGGATTGCAACTGTCTCTTAAATTTCTCTTCGCAATCCTTGTCTCTGCAATCTGGAGCCCGTTGTTCTCCTCTTCCAACAAAATCGCTGCTGCTATTAATTCCATTTCTAATGAAATAAACAAAATTGTATTATTGTGCTGCAATAATTTCAACAAAACAAAATTCTTACCTCCGTCACGACTGGTTTCTTTACACTTTTTACTTTAATGTTTACAAAATAACATATGTTTTCTGTTTCATCTCGCACATTCCACTAGCAGCATGGTTATTCTGACAACACACTTCTCTTCTTCTTGTTCTTTCGATTACGTTTTATTTCTGCATAGCAAAGTTCGATCGATGCGTAACGTAGAACGGGAACGTAATTGTAACGCAGCATAGGGGTGATTATTTCAAATCGAATTCGATTTAAATCTATCGATTTCCATCACATACCTGAATAAAAAGGCGAACAAGATTTTTTTTCTAGCCATACAATAAAAAAAAGCCAAACAAGATTTTTTAGAAAGGTTTTAAAACGGAACAATCGGACTGAATATGTTATACAACTCGGACTGTTCAATGAACTAATGTAATTTACTTTTACTGACCATTTATCATTAGCAGCGTCCCCGCCAAATCTGCACATATTTACAAACACATTCAGCTCTATACAGAATAAAAATTCCGCAAGAGATTTCACGCTTTTGCCTTTCCCTCCACTACTCGCGAAGTTAGGCTAAAATACAGGTGTTTCGACCGCACCCAAAACGGACATAAAGCCCAAGGCGCGTTATGTGCGTTTCTATTAATTCCCAACAGAATTTATTTTGGAGATTTACAAAAATTAATATTCAATAAATTAATATGTTTCAATATTTTCAAAAACCAATAATTACATTTATAGGAAAAGCTTTTAGAATATAATTATAAAATAAAAATCTCCTCGACATGGTCTACAATTTGCCTGCAGAAGGGACATAACATTATTATTTTTTTGGGTCTTGAATATCTGCATGGTTTCGTAAGTATATTCTTCTTGTTTATAAAACAAATTTCACATAGTATACTATCGGAAGTGGGAGTTTCAGTTTCCGAATCTCATGAATCACTACTGTTGTTGTTTAAGACTATATAATGGTAAGTATACACCTAATCTTTGTGTTCAAAGCTTTGAGTTTATATTTTTCAAATCATAAATAGCATTAAGTTGGGAAAAGTTGGGAGTTGTAGGCGAAAATATGTTAAAAAAACGCGCGTTTTTTGCAATATATATGGCCGCCGGTGGTGCAATGGTTAGTGTGCGCGGCTCTTGTACATGAGATCCTGGGTTCGAACCCTGCTCTGACCACCTTAAAAAAAAATTTCTTTCGGCGGCGGTCACCTCGCATAGTGACGGCGACACTATCGAGTATATAGCCATGAAAAAGCTTCTCAAAATACCGTTCGGAATCGGTGTAAAACTGTAGGTCCCAATCAGTGAGTGAAAACTGGAAAGCGCACAGCTTAGTGATTGTGAGAAGTTCTCCCCGGTCCCTTCATTGGATGTAATGGGAACCCATTTATTTTTTTTTCATATTTACTTAGATGTCCTACGTGTCCAAAATGAATAACAAGAAGCTGTTTGTACCTACATGATGGCACAACGGAAAAGGTTGCATCAACTAAATAGTGCCGATCAACAGGAGCCACGTTTTGTATACGATTTGCAATTGGTAACAAAAAAAAAGTGTGTACGCAAAATCTTTCTCTAAAACCGTCGATCGTTGGTCTGATTCACTGTCGCACATACCACATTCTTCCATAAACTCAACGTTTTTAAATGCATCAATGAAATCTTTAGGCGATTTTGGCATTGCTGCTGCCTTAATTCTACGTAAATTCGTCTGCATTTTTTTTTATACACAACTAGTTGGGTTGATTCCTTGTTTTTACGGCATTCGGAGTTAAAAACTGCTTGTACTTTATTAGCTTGAAGGGTTGGTTAGGAATCGTCGGTTTTTATACATTCCTTCAGTTGGAATTCCTTCATTTGTAGTTTCTGATCGGGATGGTCCGAATGTAGTTCATCCCCAATATGCCTATGGCATATTTCATTGCTTACGATCTTCAAAGCAACTGTACTTTTACTGTTTTAGAAGTTATCATCGTCCAAATACATATGTAGAATGCTTAATAAAAAGAAATCTGGGCGTTATGTCCGTTTGTAAGGCGGTCATAAAGCCCAAAAAATTTGGGTTTAACTCCGGTTTCATTTTCGGCTATATGTCCGTTTTGAGTCATAACGCCCAAAAAAATAGTTGGGTGTTATGGCCGTGGGCGTTAAGTCCGGGCACCTAAAATGCATGATATAGGGGAACCCTCAGAAAATTATAAAAAAAAATTTAAATTAAAGAAATCAAGAAAGCGAAAAATTAGCCGTCGCACGGACCTATGTGGCCCACAGGGTCCAAAAAACCGGTACATGCAGGGACACTTGGGTATGGGTACTTACACTAAAGGCATTCATTCATCTCACGCTTTCAGCGGTGACAATATTTTTTTTTAAATCGCGCTGTTATTTCGTGTGTAAACTATTTTAATGAAATAACCATAAATGGGGTTTTTAAATTTTTTTTTTAAATACAAAATGATTGCCATTGTTCGCAATGGCAATTAAAAAATGTTGAATTTGCATTTGCTCAGGCAATGCAAATGCAGGTTGTGGAATTGGATTCCAATTGTAATGAAATGTGGGAATGCTTTTCATTGTTTTGAATTTGCTTGACACTGCTGGCAATTCTGTTTTTAAAGTATTTTATACGTGGAGGTTTGTGGCTTTGATAGGTATTGCCTCATAGTACTTTCAAATTCATAAACCTACATATATTGTACAAAATATTTGAAAACCAATATTGCCAATATGAAGGAAATGCTTTGAAAATAAGTAGAATTACCAATGGTATTGAAATTTTTGTGAATTTGCATTTTGAAGATTAATCAAAATTAAAGTATAACCGTCATATAATTAATTTGCCCATTTATGGAAATAACAAAAAAAGTATTTAAAATTAGATCTTAAAGTGCAAGATCTTTTTAATTATTCTAGAAAAAAAGTAACAAAAATATTCAGATACAGATTTATTAAGTAAATTAAAATATTAATTCAATTAATTGGTCACAGCTTATTTCGTGTATTCAAAATATTTAGCATCGTTTTGCATACTATTTTGATTTTTTGAAAAAATTAGTACTTATTTTGGTAACCCTTCTGTTCAAATACTGCTTTTAGCCGGGATTGTGTCGATGAAACCAATTTCTTTGTGTAATCAGGTGATATGAGTATTTTTTGCCATTCCGTTTGCAAACCTGATTTCAAGGTAGTAGCGCTGGAAATAATGTGTTTGTGGATCTACAACTCAAGTTTATGTCACAGATTCTCAATGACATTAATGTCTACAGATTGTGCTGGCGTTTGGACAATGTAGGGACACTTCCATATAAGCCAGTTTTGAACAAGATTCGATTTATGTTACGGGTCATTATCTTAGTAAAACCGAAAATATCTCCAATGCCCAGTTTTTCTACACTTTGGACTAAATTTTCCTGGAGGATCTTTAAATATTGTTTTTATCCATAGTAGAATCAATAAAAACTAGATTCCTCACACCAGCACTGGGCATACAGCCCCATGCCATTACATGTCCACCACCATGTTTTATAGTATCTTTAAAATTTTTGGGTTCAAGCTCGGTATTGGGTTTGCGCCACACGTATGCATTGCCAAAAGACGCAAAAAAGTTGAACTTACTCTCATCTGCAAAAATTGCCGTATTCCAAAATTGTTCGTCCTTGCTTATACGATCCTTTGCGAATTTTACTCTGGATATACGATTTTTTAGCTTATGCATGGCTTCTTTCGCGGAGTACGCCCATTAAAATCATGTTTTCGGAGGATTCTTCGAATAGTCTCTGCACTACACTTTTTTCCTAAGTATTTTTCAGCATCGTTAGCTAGTGATGAGCCACTTAAAGGTAGAAAGGGAGAATTTTTTTCTCGAGAAAAATGTAATCCGCAAGTGATATATAATTCCGTGAGAATATTCCTGATTGAGATTTATCTATTTTAATAAAAAGTACAGTAAAACAAATTTTTTGGAAATTAACCCTAATATCTCCTTTGGGTCAAAGTGAGCCACAAGCTATATAATCGCTAAATTCGTTAATATTCTTCATGCATTCTGCATGCATTGACCCATGAAAAAGAGAGCATGCTCTAAATGAAATATTACATATAACATTAGGTCTGTCTGCGTACTTTTCCATTAAAAAATATCCAGTAACTATTTTGAGAGAGTAAGATAAATTTTACTCTCTCAGGAAAACTTTACTTGCAGGAAATAATTCTTTTGTATGTAAACAGCTGATTTGTAATGTAAACATTGGAAGAGCCTACAACCGCAATTTTTTTACAGAGCATTAAAAAATCATTTTTTCTCTTAAAAAATAAAATTTCAATGATTTATTTGTGATTTTATGTTCTTTTGTTTGAGTTTGTTGTTTTATTTGAATTTCCTGTCCTAATGCAAATTCAAAAACTATCAATACCATTTGCAATTGTACTTATTTTCAAAGAATTTCCTTCATATTGGCTCTTTCGGTTTTCAAATATTTTATACAGTACAGATCTATGAATTTGAAAGTACTATGAGGCAATACCTATCAAAGGCACAAACCTCTACATATAAAATACTTTATAAACAGAATTGCCAGCAGTCAAAAAAACATGGAGACTATTACAAAAGGAAAGCGTTCCAAAGAAAATTAAGAGGAATATTAATTAATTTACTTATAGGAGAATGTCGACCTTGCAAACGATAAAAAGCTTTTTTAACACAAGCGAACTTGCAATAATGATTTATTTATAGATTCAATCAACTCCGCGCACAATTGTTTAGGCAACCGATACAAGTTCATAAAGTGCTCGTCGGTCGTCATTTCGAATGGATTTGGGTCCTCACGAAGTGTCAGTCTCAGCATTTTCAAATAATTGCTATAAAATATTTAATAATTTTTCCGGCAATAAAAAGCGTGCAATATCTTGTTATAACCATTGCTTCTTTTGCGATAAATCAACTAAAATTTTTATTCCCGACATATTTTGGTTTTCACTAGTTTAACATTTGCTTCCAAATTTCAATGATAGGGTTACAAAAGTTTCATGGGACAATGGGATTGAACCACGCTTTTCATAACAGAAACGAGAATCGCCAAATAAGTATTTGTGAAAAGACACGAGTGAAAACTTCTTATGAAAACGAAACTTTTTTTCATTTCACCGGGGACCAGAAATAACACTTATTTATTTCTATGAAGTAAATGTTGTACAACCACATGTTGTATACCAATGAATTTCTTTTCACACTGAGCATCAAAATTAAGAGTAAACTTTTTGCTTGCAATTTTTTGTAAAAAATTTTTTGTAAAAATTTTATGTAAAAAAAATAATAATTATCTTTTATTTAAATTCTATAAATCTGAAATAACAGTAAGTTTTGATTTTTATTTATTTTCTCTATTAATAACAGTTATTTTTGGTTTTTATTTTATTTTGTCGCTGATAACAGTTACTGATGACTTTTATTTATTAAAATCAGACATGATTTTTATTTTTAAAAGTCATTAATAAAAATCAGCCGGTGACTTTATTATTTAAGTCACAATATCAAAGCCATTTCTATTAAATGCAGCAAAGCAGTCTGAAGAGTTCAAAATATCTGTATATTCTTGATCACTTCAAGACCTATAATCGAACAAACCAGATATTTTTTATATAATTTCCATATTTAATTTAATATTTACATAAAAAATTATACTTAATAACACGTCTGCTTATATATTCGCTTGTTTTGTATGAAGCACTTAGCGACGACTTAGCGAGAACTTAGCGACGAGAATCATTTTCGCTAAGTTTAAACAAATTCTTCCTTTCAACCCTTATTCATATTTTTTAATAAAATGACTTATCGCTAAATTGCCGTTTTCTTTGCAACTTAGCACGCGACAATCGCTTGCTTGCAACCAAAACACGACTAAAGTAAATATATATGTAAAGTTAATAAAGATGATGTTATAAATTGAAAGTGAACTAATTTAATATTAAAACTCAAAGTTCGACGTCGCACCTATTTGGCAAGCTAATTTTTGATAAGCCTGCAGTTTGTCCTCGAAAGATATGGAAGGCGGTCTGGCATGAATTCGAAATCACGATCTATTGAGTAAGAGGCTCACAGGCGGCCAATTACACAGCCGACGGCCATAACAATAACCATAACCATGTACAGTTTGTTCCATTATTCTTGTTGAGGTGATGAAGAATATATAGTATACCCATTTTGGCCTCTACTGACTCCTTTACTGCATTTAATACACCCAGCGAAATAATTATAAAGGCAATATATTTTTCTCGGTACTCTCAATGCACTGGATTTTTGGTGTAGAATTTTAATGCATTATCATTAGTTATTATTATGTCAGAGAATGTAACCATTCGATCTCGTTTACAAGTTAAATGAAAAGTGACGTTGTTTTTTCTGTTTCTGGTGCGAAATATATATAAAGGCAACATGAAAAAGAAACCGAATTCGAACAGTGGTAAATAGGAACTTAAACAGAAGTGAGTTTTATTTGGTTGTTATTTTATTGTTTTAAAATAAACGTAGGTAAAATTAAAAAAAAATATATATAAATAAAGAATACCTGGAGGAAAGTATCTAAGTAAAGATTGAAAAGATCTGGCTGTGTCATTGACAATTTTATAAAATAGGGTGGCCAATATGGAAACACAAAACGACCATGAAGGACACCACTAATCAGTAGAGTGGCATTGAAATGTATGAAGAAAATAAACTTTAATTTTTCGTAAAAGCCCAGGCGGATTATTGTAACACTTAGTCTAAAACTTAAATGGTGAAAATTTGAGCTATGTAAGTCGGGCTACCCTAACTTGTGCCCCACTGGAGTCAAAGTTCAAATTTACGTAAATTCAGCAAATTACCTGCAATTACTCAGAGAATTCGCTTTGTTTGTGCTGATTTTGATAAAAAACCAATCAAAATATTGTTATAAAAAATGTGAACTATATCCCAAATAAATTTTAGAGAACTTAATCCCAAATAAAGAGAACTATATCCCAAATAAATTTTAGAGAAGCTTTTGTGCCCGGCGGGTCAAAATGACCCATATATTTTATTACATACATACATATCTATATCAAAACTAAGATACAACTTTTTTGCTTTGTGGATTTTTCATTGAAATTCATTTCGCAAACTATTTAAATTAGCTTCTTTCGAATATTGCTGTCTATAATTGTGTACAACCTGAAAATTGAAACAAAAATATAGGGTTGATATTTACTACAGAACTATTATGAGATTCTAATATATATTATCATTACCTTGAAAAGATATTGCCTTTGTTTTTCATCTGTTGTAATTTTTCCATGATAATCTTGGATTAGTTTTATCCCTCTTTCGGCGCAGTCGTTAACAATTTTTATGTTTTGAATAATTTCCTTTCCTTTCCTATATTCTTCAATATCCTTCCAAGTACTTGGATCTCTTTCTTAGAAATTGGTTGAAATCTTAAATCTTTTTAAAAGATGCATTGTGTTTTTAGAGAACAATTCTCTCAAAATAGACGAATTATCACTGTTAAAAAAGTTTTTAATATTGTCTTGTTTAATCAAAAACGTTTTTGGAACATCTTCACATTCGTCTTCATTTTCTTCTGCATTATAAGCCAAACACATTTTTTCTGCCAGCGTGACTTTAGTTTCTATGTCGATTCTATCATCGAATAAAGCAAATTCTACACATTCATCGCTTAGGTAATATAGGTGATTAATAAACTTGGAAACAGCTTTTTCTATTATTTTTTTGTTGAATAATTTATACTATTCCATTTTCCGTATAAATTTAATATCATTTAAAGGCGCTTGTTCAGTCTTATCTGCATTGAACCAGAAGGGCGAATAACACTTAAGAATGAATCCAGCAACTTCAATCAATCCATTCACTGCAGATTCGGTTATTTTCGGAAACTGGTTTTGAAACACTAAAATTTTCAAACAATAGATAGCCCTAGCCATCCACCTGGCTAAGTGCATTGCACCAGGCTTCGCAAAGTGCAATCCTCGGGGTGGAGTTCCTCCTAAGAAAATTATTATTAACTCCAAAAATTCTTTATAATCACTCAGCAGAAGGTCGTCCTTAATTTTTTTATTCGCGAAATCTAAAATCTCATAACGTTCATTGCCTAAAATCTCTTCTATTCGCGGATATGACAATCCCGTCAAAAATTTAGTGTGATTTATATTTGGCCAATATTTCTTAAACTTTTTAAATATTACAACTTCAGGTCCAGTTGATACTCCCATTCCTTCCACAAACACAGCTGCTGGCACTATTTCAAATATATGATGTCTTCAACCAAGGAATAGAATATCGCGTCCGATTCTCTTTTCTAAAATAGTGCACGCCCCTTTAAATTTGCCTGTGTTCGATGAAGTTGTATCGAATACAAACGCCTCTGTTTTTTCTAAAACCTGGTTCTCCTCTAAAGTATCATATATAGCAGATGCTATTTCTATTCCAGTTCCTGATGGAATATCGGGCATATTTAAAATGTGTTCAATTTTCGGAGCCGTTGCTATTACTGAAAGACGATCTTCGGTTTTCCCTGTTAAATCTGGCAATAGTTTTGTATCCCAGTATATTGTTAGAGGTTGAGATTCTTTGGTGAATTTTGATACAACGTTTATACTATTTTCTCTTCGTAACTCATCCCTTTGTTGACGTATTGAATTACGGTTTATAATGAAATCTGACGAACTTGCGCCAACGGCATCTAGAACAGCTGTTATTATGTGGACTGCATCTCTTGAACTAATCTTTAATTTATCCAAAACGGCCGCTAGTCTAGGAGTTAATATCTGTTTGCAAGCCCTTTTTTTGGTTTTATGACATCCTCATTTATTGTTTCAGTATATTCAACATCCTCACTTTCAGTCGATTCTCCGTTTTTTGAAGCATCCGAACATAAAGAGTCGTAAGTAACAAAACCTGCCATAATTTCTTTAGTATAACATAGGTAAAAGTAGGGGTTTATTAAATGTACAATACCTTTTGAAGTTGATGGGGTTTCCTGAAACTGTTGCTTTCTAAGTCTTTCCTGTTGTTGGCGTTGTTTTTCTTCCTTCTTTTGTAAGCTTACATCAATTCCTAGCATGCAACCCTCACGTCCTTTAAGTCTTTGTCTGATCAAAAAGTGTTTGTCCTCCCCGATTTTCATAAGATTGAGTGCATCCACATGAGCCATATCAAATAAATCATTAAGTGAGTTGTTCCAAGATTCTAACTTATTTTTGTAACCGTCAGTAGTTCTAGCCTTATGTCTCGATAATGTCCTCAAATTATTGTAAATGAACAATAATTTTTTTTCAGCGTTTATGCTTTTTGGATGGGAACACGGGCTTTCTCCCAAAAAACGGAGCACTCTTTAACAACTAGACGAGCACTCTCCTTAATACTTAATTTCGCCACTTTTATATGATGAAACAAAACTCTAAGGCAATCCAATTTTGATGGAAGCTTGCTGCCAGTTAAATGGTCTTTTGGATAACCAATTAAATAAATTTCACTTCGTACTTTTGCCATATTTTAACTCACAAAATTAAAAAAAAAATTAAAAAATCACTTGGACAAACTAAGTTTACTCGAGTGCTAAAAACTTTCAACTGTTGTTATGACGATCGCTTTCCACATTAAAACTTTCATAATTTACAAAAATTTGAAAAATCTAGTACTCCTTGACTTGTTTATTCATAAATTCGTTAATTTGCAATATACTTCGAATTAATGGAGAGTACACGAAAAATGTGGCATACGTTATTGTCGTCATTGCATACACGTTTTGTGTATTTTAAAATATTTCAACAAAATAGTTTTTATATGCCTAATAAAAAAACGTCACTTTGACCCCCTTGGTACAGAAGGGTTAAATTTACTGAAATGTGTTTTGGGATATAGTTAACATTATCTAAAACTATAATTTGGATGGTTGTTATCAGAATGAGCGCACACATAACAATTTTTTTTATAAATTGTAAGCAATTTGCTGAATTTAGGTCAATTTGAACTTTGACTCCAGTGGGGCACGGGTTAGAGTTGTCCGATTTAGCTCAAATTTTCACCATTCATGTTTTAGACTAAGTGTTACCATAATTCATATGGGCTTTTATGAAAATCCAAAGTTGGATTTTCAGTGCCACTCTACTAATCAGTGGCAGCCCCAAAAGAGAGATCAATAGGGTTGCTGTTAAAGAAAACTTCGGCGATAAGGAAATTATTGCTGAATTGAGCTTGGGAGCAGGGTTGCGTCATGTTCAACAAATAATGAAGCGCAACTTGCAACTGTCATATTGAAAAAAGTATGGAAAACTTTGTCTCATGCCAAGACACGAATTAGACAGATCTAAATTCGCTGAAATATACACATTTTTGGATGAGCGGTGATATTTTCCGATGCAAAAATTAAATTTGGATGTACCTGATGGCTCGGACAAATATTGGCGTTCCAGAGACTTTTCCAAAAATTATGCGTCAGCGTCGAAATTTTGGCGGTGGCTCCCTTATGGTTTGGGCAGGTATGAGTTATAGAGGAACCATTCCAATATGTTTCGTTTGCACAAGTATTGACTCCGAGTATTATATTCGACTATTGGATGTCGTCTTAGTTAAATCTGGAGAGCAAATTTGTAATTTGTGAAAATCGGTCTAAGAAAACTCCAAAAGTCCAGAAATAATACAAACTCTCGACTGACCTGTACTTAGTTTTGATCTCTATCCGATCGAGAACATCTGGTCTATTTACCTGCCCAATTTTACCGCCCAGGACTCCAGTTGAAGAATGTGAAGGATCCAAGAGTATCAATACCAGAAAATGGAAGATAACTGACCTTGCGCATATTCATTCGTTAATAAACTCAATGCCAAGATGCTTAGTAGAAGTTATTAGCGATAATGAAGATCAAATGTCTTACGAAACTTTTTAGAATATTCAAATAAACCTTTTGCCTTTATAAATATTTCGCACTAGTAATTAGTTTATTTTTGTTGATTCACCTTGAAGAAGTCATATACATAGTATTTTTGCTGAAAAGTATTTAATTTTGAAAGGACTAATACAATATAAAATAAAATTCCTCACAACATTTGGAAAAAACAAAAAATGGTGTTGCCTTTATATTTATTTCGCTGGGTGTAGAAATTACTATAATACTTTTATTGACTATTTTACAATCCCATGAGGTCAAAGGTCTTACACATATTAATTAAACAAACAAATTGAAAAAAATTTCAACATATTCTTCCAATTGGCTCTAACCTTCGCCTTTTCTCGCCAGTTCGTAACACCAAGGATACGGAGGGATTCTTCTGCCTGGTCTTTCCAGCGGAGTCTTGGTCCTACTCTTTTCCTGCTTCCATCGGGTACGTTATCGAAAATGACATTATTCGGCCTTATTCCCGCTGTCGTTGTCGATGTCGTCATCAGATTTTTGTCAACTTTAGAACGTTATAAATGTATTGCCACATCGACAACAACAAAGTTTTTGATGTCTATTATCCAAAAACAGCCCTATTAAAACATCACGCAAATTTTTTTTGTCCAAATGCCTTCAAGTCGCCAATAAAAATGGTGTCGATATTGTATTGACGTCGACGACAACTGAAATAAGGGCGAATATTGTGACTTAAAAAATAAAAGCCACTGATTGATTTTTATTAATGGCTTTTGAAATTAAGTCATGACTGATAGTTATCGGTGATTTTTATAAATAAAAGTCATCAATAACTATTACACTAGGTCACAAATAACAAACTTTTCTCTGTTATTTGTTGCACGCATACTTTTTCTCATGGATTTTGACCTCCTGAACACGAAAATGAATTTTAAAAATTTTTCTGTTGATTGGTTTTCGAGATAAAAATTTTCGAATTTTTTTTTTAAATTTTTGGAGGTACTCTTACAATTTTAAGCATATCTTTCGTCTTCTTTGACGGATTTGATCCTACTACTACTCAAATTAAAGACAATTACAACTCAACTCAACTCATTCTCAGAAAATTTTCAAATCGGGTTAGTAGTTTTGATGTTGGCGGCTTAAAAAGGTTAAAAAAACTGCGTTTTTTTTAGTAAAAATGTGACTGAAAAATTCATATAAAATATAAAACGCGATGCTAACAGTGATTTTAATTTTTTTACGTATAGCTGGCACTTTTCCAAAGAAAATAAGCTCTTACTTAACAAAATGTGATAACAAATAGTGGACTTATGGATTTTTTGGTAAAAGACCAAAATTCCGCTATTTCACGATTTCTTGATTTTCATTATTTGCGCAGCTTACGTACCCAACGCAAACGAATTAATACATTTAAACTTAATTTAAAATAAACAAATTAGTCTTAGTATATTATTTTTTAATTTATTTAGATCACTACATACTCAATGTATGGCACAATTATGTCATGTGGAAAAACTGCTGACTTCTTCTTTGTTGCTGGTGACGCTTTCTGTACGCTGTTACTTTCACTTCTGAAGCCGCAAATCCACACTGTATCATCCAAGACGCAAAAAGTTTGGATTTCTCCTTAGTGAGACCAAAATCGCGCACCCAATCGTTTAGTTCGGCCTGTGACAGTAATTTTCGCTTTCTACACGCCCCAAATTCGCATGCACTTGACTCGGACTCTTCTTCTGACAATTCTGCTTTTTGAAGAGATGCACTAGGGCACACTGGATATGGCACATCATACGAATGTGGTACTGGAAGCGCAAACGATCCCACTTGAGCGTAGTTCCATTTTAAAAATCTTCCTACCCCACTGTTTGTGGTGAGGCAAAAATGACAGTCTGTGGAATGGCATAGCGGCTTTTTCCACATCATTGGTGTATCGAATTTCATATGGCGGCTAAAATTAAAGTAAATTACTATATTCGCTATGTATAATGTGTTTACATAAAAATTCTTACCTTCCGCTAGCTGCCCAGTTGGTTAAGTTTATATAGCAAAGATCACATAGCGACTTAGGTGTCCATGGTTCTGTGAGATTTGGTGAAATACCAAAATAATTGAAATAGTGCAATTGTACTGCTGGAGTAAACGTGTGTGCGTGATTATTCTTTATAAACTCGCCACAAACATTGCAGAAATTGTCTGGATTGTTCTAACACTCGAACACACATGGTCTTTTACTCATTGTCTTACTTGCGTTTTCTAAATATTTTAACAAAATAATATATTAAACTATCACTTTACATATAGTACACACACAGATGATATTCTTAGATCTTTTGAAACAACCTACGAATACAAAAAACTAAAAGAAGCGAATACAAATAACAATCTTTGTTTTGTTTTGTGGGAGTTGATTTGGTTTCCACATGACATAATTGTGCCATACATTGAGTATGTAGTGATCTAAATAAATTAAAAAATAATATACTAAGACTAATTTGTTTATTTTAAATTAAGTTTAAATGTATTAATTCGTTTGCGTTGGGTAGGTAAGCTGTGCAAATAATGAAAATCAAAAAATCGTGAAATAGCGGAATTTTGGTCTTTTACCAAAAAATCCATAAGTCCACTATTTGTTATCACATTTTGTTAAGTAAGGGCTTATTTTCTTTGGCAAAGTGCCAGCTATACGTAAAAAAATTAAAATCGCTGTTAGCATCGCGTTTTATATTTTATATGAATTTTTCAGCCACATTTTTACTAAAAAAACCCAGTTTTTTAACCTTTTTAAGCCGCCAACATCAAAACTACTAACCCGATTTGAAAATTTTCTGAGAATGAGTTGTAAACGGCTCAATTGTCTTTAATTTGAGTAGTAGTAGGATCAAATTGGTCAAAGAAGACGAAAGATACATATGCTCAAAATTGTAAGAGTACCTCCAAAAATTTAAAAAAAAAAATTCAAAAATTTTTATCTCGAAAACCATTCGACAGAAAAAGTTTTAAAATTCATTTTCGTGTTCAGGAGGTCAAAATCCATGTGAAAAATCATGCTACAACCAAATAACAAAACGACTGTTGGCTAGTTTTATCAGACAAAATAAAAATATTGTAAATATTGGAGTAAATAACTAAAAATCAAAACGTAACAGTTATTTCGGATTTATAAAATAAAAATCGAAAATATCTTTCATTTCTTGAGTAATTAGTTTCTCAAAGTTTGATTTTTATTATAAAAATTGTAACGGTAACGGTCCCTGTATTTTATAGTTTCATAGAACCAGAGACGACCCAAGGTCAATTTACAGGTTCAAAAATGGGAACGGAATATGACATCCCGCGGTGTCACCAAGGTCCACATTCGACCAAGTGTGTCAATAGTGACAACCACTACTTCTACACCTGGCCTAATTTCTAGGTTATTTATGAAATTTTGATTTGAAAAACTAACTTTCTATGAAGTTGTTGTACAATATATTGTATACCAATGAATTTCTTTTCACACTGAGCATCAAAATTAAGAATAAACTTTTTTCTTGCAATCGGCAAAAAAGTGAAAGATGATTTTTTTAAACCTAAGCCCTCGTTTCGTGGACCAGGTCAGATATATGTACATATATTCAAAAATTGTTGGTACTACAATTTCTTCCAATCTAATCACTTTGATGTGGCTGAAAGCTGAAACAACCAACATAAGTTATCTCGAAATCACGGTAAGGACACGTCAATTTAGACAATTTGTCGCTATAAACTTAAACATGTCCATGTTTTACTTCCTCCATACATACTTAACTATGATCCAACCAAATCCAATTTTGATTCTCTATGAAGTTCACGCAAGAATGAATTGCATCTCGGGATATATGGCATATTGCACAGTCTTGTTGAAACCACATGTCGTCCACATCCATATCATGGAATTTAGGGACAGTTATGGTCCGTTTAGCCGCATTTTCGAGTAAAACTGGTTCGATGATGGCACCAGACCAAAATTCACACCAAACGTTGAAGCATTTGTTTCTCAACAATCTCGCGTTCTTTTCTTTTTATTCAAGAAATATTAAAATTTTTCGCAGCAATGAAAAGCGTCGTTCTTTCATTTAGTGTTCCATTTTTTATAACCCTGAACTGTCAGCGGTCATTTTTCCTTCAAAACAAATTCAAATCTTCCGTGAATTTTGCTTACTACAAATCCTTTAAATAAAAGAAATTTATAAAGGATAATGTACCTTTAAGTTGTATTTTATTAAGAAAACAAAATATTTATTTTATTTAACAATATTAAAATAATTTTCTAAACCAATTTTAGTGTTAAGCATTCTTAAAAATATATTCCATAACTTTCCATCATACATCATCATCATGTTAGGGAAACGAAAACTGACTGTCTGATACGATACTTTGTGATCCGTCATTAAAATAATCGTTTCACCATCCATCATAGCTTGCAGATTCCATTGAGAGAAATCATTGCGTTTATCCCTAAGCCAAATATTCATTATATATGTTTATGTATATATATTTTTGTATAACCATACAACATCAGTAGAACTATCGTAATTGTGGTCCATTGAAGCAATAGAAAATATACTATGTATGACAGGTATAATTCATATAAGTTAAGAGTTATAAAGGTACTCACGTACTTTTTATTCTCTCCTAAAATCTCTTTGTATTTGTGTGAAATATAATGGAAATCAAGTAGTACATAGTAAATGGAAATAATGACGAGCGTACCAAAATACATACCAAAAGCAAACAATAGAAGGACGATGATCAGGATATCTTGTGTTTATAATAAAAAAATATTTCGACGGCCTTCAAAGTTTAAAAATGTTCTAGAGCTTTAACAGTTTGTGTAACACATGTTTAGATTTGATTGGATTTTCCTCTTAGATAACAAATCCAATTAACATAATTATTTATCACGCTACAGTCAAAAAATTAATTTTAAATTATAATTTGCATTAACAAAGTTCAAGCAATGAGGTAAACAGTTCAGCGATGTATTCAAAACGAAGTTACATTTGAAGGATGAAGGCTCTTGTTCAGTTCTTAATGAAATTTCCATTCGTGTACAAAAACTAACAAAATTTTCGCTTGGTAATCAAGCTATGTTCAAGTATACCGCGATTTCGCGTTTGCATTACAGCTAGTTTTTATACAACGAAACATGATGGATGGGTTGAAATCTCGATCGCGGTATACCTAAACGTTGCTTCAACTCTGCGAAAATGTCGTAATTAAAATCAAGTTCGAGGTTGTTATGCCAGTCATTTCTTTCAAAAACAATTGTTTGCAACCGACATGTTGACAGTAACACCACATGCGTTAAAAATAAAATGGAATGCGAAGCGGCAATGCTCATGAAATATTTCCATGGTAAATCAGAGATAGGTTTCCGCATGGAAATAAATGGCAAAATTCAATACGAAAATTTCGCAAGAACTGAATACTGAAAGTTTCGAGTTTATAGAGAAAGTTCATTACAATGCCATTGGTCATGAGAAGGTGTTAAAAGCCAATGTAGAAGACGTAGTCACGAAACATCTTAAGTTATTTTTCATCTAAAGTTATTTTTCAATGTGTGTGGAGGCGAATCGATTTTAAGCGCTCCCATTCAAATTGGTCGAAAAACTAATTTAGCAGGGCATAAAAACCAAGTAATATTGCACACTAGGGGCAAAGCTACGAAAATAGTAATTAAAAGAAAATAAATCACGAAAAATGTTGGCGGTCGGATCTATGGGGTCCACAGATATTTTTCTAGAACAGACCCTCTCAACCGTTTTGACGCCGCGGCTCCCTTGAGGGTTTTTTTCAAGTTCTGGTGACCCGTTCAAATGATTAGACGAATATATAATCGGGTCCAACTTAAATGAGGTCCACCTTAAACACGTTAGAATATTTATATACATAGTTGTTGTATAAGAATTAATATACATATGTGGATCTATACCAAAACAAGATATTTCGGTTGTACGGCTGCTATTTTTGTGAGAAAACTTAGTACGAACGTATTCAAGACGAACCTTGAGGGCAAGAACGTCGAGGTAATGTAAATTACTTTATTTTGATCTTGGCGACTCCCCTGGAATGGTAAAACGACTCCCCAGGGACCCATGGCTCCACATTTGAGAAGGCCTGCACTAAAAAATATTCATGACACCTATAAAGTTGTATAGTTGTGAATGTCCGACCTTAAGGATTTTCTCCTCTGGGGTAGATCGAACACAGGCTTCATTATAGTTTAGTCTGTACAAAAACAAAAGCAGGAGTTAGGGATTTTTCCCTCTGTGAAGGGCCCAACTCCGTCTTCGCCACAACTTAGCCCCGCCTCTTATAAAGTACAATTTAGCCCTTTCAACTAAACCTTCCCACTACATTTGTCTGATAAATATATACTGTTCCACGATCTCGAACGAAAAGCTAAGCGAACTAAAGTCAGTCGCACGCATTCGACCCAATTTGGAATCCACTAAGTTTGTTACCAAATGGCAGCACATTCGCAATAGAGAAAACAAAATGTGTACTGAAAAGTTTTCGACTTGAAATGACAAGATTAAAAATCAACTTTCTTTCGACTAGAAGACGAGCGAAAGTTTTCGTTCTATATGAAGGAACAAAAGGAAGTAAACGAGTTTTACCAAAACCCAAATGTGTGAATGCTATAAAAAACCCTGTTTCCAATTTCAATACCTCAATATGAGCTGAGTTCATTAATTGAAGTTGAATGTAACATTTTTCATTTGTACGTGAAATATATAAAAAGGTGTTATTCGCATTCTTGTTTGAATCTTATCTAATAAATTCGAATGAAATTCAAAAAATCAGAATATGTGAAATCGGACAATGAAGGATCAGTTGACCAGAGAAGTGGTCTCGATCAATGAATGTCTCTCCGAATTGAATAATTGCAAAACAGGTTTTTGGATTCTTGCAGACCATTATGTGACATTTTGATGTTTTGTTTTCTGAACTAAAACCAATTTAGAATAATCTCTGAGCTTTTAATTTTTTTTGACTGTGACGTGATTAATAACTCTTTCAAGTTTTGTATGCTCTATCTACCGAAAATATCCCGTCAAAATATCCACTTGTGACAAACTCGTTAACTTTGGTATTTCAGCACTGACGTAGGTGTTTGGTTAATCTATTGCATGTTACGTTCGTCGCTAGGGAGTTTATTCAGTTTTTTAAGGACAATACATACCCAATCGCATCGTTTGGATAAATTGGATTTAGTCGAAATTCTCTAGGCATTTTCAGGGAGGGTCTTATATATTTATGTATTATGTGTTGTACTGTACTCACTCGTATATGTCCACACAAAAGCATTTACAGATTAGATGAATGGAAGTTATCACCACCAAGGCTGTTGCGCAAGAAGAGAAAGATACGTACCAAAATATGCAGAGAAGGTGGGGGTTAAAGTGGATTTCGTTTCATTTCAGCTGTAAAGTGTTTCGTTAAGAAGGTAGTGAGTGTGATACGATTGATTGATTGATTAACGAGTCATCACTTCAAAAAATAAACTAAAGTAGTTAATCTAAAGAATTGAGAATAGCGTTTGTTTTTGTTTGCTCACCAAAATCGCGCATGTGTGTGTGCGCTTATGAAGGGCGGACATCTGCAGCACTGAGTGTCATGTACTATAGAATAGCGCAAATACAACATATACGTACCCAACGACAACTAATCTATCAAAATGTTCGAAAATATATGCTACATTGCAAATTTGTGCTTATCGGCTGAAATGACAAAATGTTCCATATGTTTGTTTACGTATTGTTTTCTTCGTTATTCTTACCCAGATAAGAACAGCAACAACAACTGCTACTAAATGGATGGATGATCTTTGCAATACAAACAATAACACCCTATCGTTGAAGTAACAGATCACAATGCTTGTTATGTTTGTTTGGATGGAATAGCTTGGTGTCGCCGTCTCGCTGTTACGCTTGTGTTCGCCCTGAAATTGAAGCTATATTGCCAACAAAAGGACAAATGCCTCCTCTACGTACCCGTTTCGAAACAATGAAGCTTGGGTCGCTTTTGTCGTACCAACAAAACCACTCGTACACCTGTGGCATCAAATGGTATATTTGATTAACTCATTCTTATTTGTGTGAGAGGTTTATTATCGTTTCTTTCTAAGGAGCTAAAGAAAGATCATCATCGTCATCATGAGCTTTATTTCGTCGATATACTATGTTTGTATGTGTGTAAATAAGAAGAATATGGTTCGAGAGATGTCAAAGGAAACAGAAGGAAGGAAACAATAATAATAGAAGAATAAAAGATGTTATATTTAAGTCTAATTGTAATATGTTTTATCATTTTGTTTTCTGGTGTTCGTGGAAAATTAAGGAATATTATTATTAAAAAACATATCAAGACAATTTTGTAATTGAAAGCAAATTTGATGTTACATACGTGCTATAGAACTGTCGTCTAGACTTAAAATTAGTTTTTCTTGACCAAGATGTGTTCGTTTGTGCCCCTTGGATGACACCGCAGTTTACATATATTAATGCTGCATATATTACTGCGGGACGCTCTGACTCTATCATTAACGGCGATAGCGATCACGGGAATGAGATCTCCGTTTAGAGTTGTAGCTGCGTCCACGTGAACGTGATCTGGAACGTTTTTTATTATCTGACGGCGTTGGTCTACTACTAGCACCGGCTCTATCGCGGTCGCCTCCATCTCTATCACGGTAGTCTTTTCGATCTCTCCGATCTGGTCGTCCGCCGCCACCACCTCCTCCTCCACCACCTCCACCCCTTTCCGAATTTCCTCCCTCACCACGACGGCGTTCGCGGGATCTTGATCGGTGCACACGTGAACGGCGATCCAATTCACGACCACCTACAAAGTAACGTGATCGCGACCGATCATTGTCTCTTTCGTGGATCTTACCAGAGCGTTTTAGTTCTGCTTTGCGTGGACCTGCTGTCTTCTCCAACTCGGCTAGTTTTTCTCTAATGGTTAGAAAGCCCAAATGCAACTTACCGCCAAAGTGATCTGCCAAACGGATGTCGTTGTCGTGTATGCCCAGATAAGCTGAACAGACTTCGCAGACGCGTAACTTCTGTTGTTGGTATGTTGATGCCGGCATCGAAGTACGGTATTCGTGTTCCGCCTTAATTTTCTTGGCTCTCAGCTCATCGATCTCCTTCATCAGGGACATACTTTCCTCTACCTCACCAGCTTCGCCTAGTGCCTCAGCTTTAGCTAATTTCTTACCAATCTCTTCGGCCAGTGCGTGTACTGCGTTTGCTTTTTCCGCCACCTCTGCCGTCAATTCTTCCTGTGTTTCTTTTAGTCTTTGCTTGGCCGCCTCTGTCCGTCTGTCGCAGTCGGCAATGAATGCTTGCAAGTGTTCCATGGCCTCAATATCATAGTAGAAGTCTCGTGATTTTACCGCACTCTGGTAATCGGCTCTAAATGCTAAATCGTGTACTTTGGGACACTCTCCCAAATCCATACGTGTCGAGGCCAATATATCGTGTGGACAACAGTCCAGCAGAAAACTCTTACAAACTCTGGGATCGGAAAATTTAAGGCCTCGACCATCGTCACCATTACGTGTTGTACCCATTAGCTGGTCAAGCATTGCTCTCATCTGATCAGTGGCCGACATTTTTGCGGATAATTGAACGTCAGAATGGCTTTGGAATTACAAATCCAAATAATTCCCGAAAAAATAATTGTAAGGTTCTCTCAATGGTTCCACTAAAAATATATATACTGCCATGCCAACAAACAGTGTTGAAAAGTACGAAAACATACTCTGCCCTAGATTGTTGTGTATCAGTGATTTACCTAAATAAGAACGGAGAGCGCAACGTTATGTTTCAACCAAAATGCGCATAAAGTGGTCTTCAAATTACCAGATAGATCTGACAGACAGATCTGAAGGACTTATCGGTAAATCACAGTGTTAACAACAACTCTTTGCGCTTGCAAAAGTCTTGCAACAATTAATTGTCCACAGAAAGCGAAAGGAAAGTTTAGACACTAAACACGTACACACGTGTATATAATTACACAAACTACTTTATAGGAAAAAAAACTTAAACACACACACATCCCAGTTCCCTCCCCTATGTGTAATATCTTTATTTTTACAAGCGTTATTTCTTTTGTTTATTAAAATTTTATTTTATTAAATTAAATTACACTGAAGATTTGAACTTTATTCATTTCACTTTAAATTCCAAAAATTCTATGGAATTTGTAGCTTCCGCCTTTCTTTTCCTCTATTTTCTCCGACATTTGATCTCGCTTTCTGTTTTATCGATAACCTCATTTCATCAGATTTATCTGACGACAGCTGTTCACACCCCTACAAGAAGAGTGACAGTCATTTGACCGGTCAATTGACTGTCATTGTTGATGGGTATATCCATCAAAGTTTCTATCACACTCTTAAAGCCGAAATGAAAAAGTTGATGGAAACTTTTGTGTACGTGTGATTTTGTATCTCCCTCGAACTTATGGGTTCGGTCGCCTATAAAACATATACCTGAGCTGCTCACTCTAGTGCTGTTCACTAATAAAAGATTATATGAGTATTAGTCACAGTTGACTACTCATACTTGATAGATATACCCATCACAGTTGACTAATCAAATTTGATGGATATATCAGTCAAAGGTGATGGGTATAGCTTTTATAATAAAAGACGATGTTATTAATGATTTTATGGTATAGTTTTATTATTTTTATGTATTTTTAATATCTAATTGTATAATAAATGACAATGAATGGTTCTTAGTCAAGAATCGGAGTGAATGAATAAGAATAATCGATTCAAATTGAATAAAGTAGTAACTGGGCAAAATAAAATACTTATTTACAATTTGTTTTTAATAAATCTTCTGCTTCATCCTATGGTGGCTTCGTTCAATTGTCTTTTAGCACATCTAAAATTTGAAAAGGAGATATATAAATATATGTATTAATAATAATAAGTATATATGAATGTATATAAATTAATAATTATTTAATCATTTATAGACAAAAATATGTACATTGTCACGCTACAGTACACAACGACACAAATGATTCCCATCTTAATTCCTCATCGCGAAGACATCGAGTTGGGCGCCAATTATGTCACCGTGCACTGTGCCAGATTGCTGAGATTTATTCAACGTCAATAACCTACTGTCACACATCATTAAATGGCTTGCTTGGTATGCCATGCTTAAGCCTGGGCTGGTAAACTCGCCGGACGGGGGGGATCTTTCCACTTAATGATATCGACACAATCTGACAGGGCAAACATCAAGAATACATACCAAGGCTAAAAAAAAACAAACGAACCGAAAGCACACAATATCCTACGACATAATAAAAATAAAAACGGAGCCCGAACGGATATTTCGTTAGATGGATGGATAAACAATAAAAGAAAAACAAAACCGATTCGAAATTACTATGTGATTGTTTGCCTTGAAGAAAATAAAAGATTTTTGCGAACGTAGGGTAAACTTATTTGTCATTACAGTTTCACTGACAGATGTTGTGGTCAGTGTAGCCCACCCTCACGAAGTCCCTACGACTTCACCATGACTCTGCTTCACGTCCAGAGTCCCAAAATGTTAGTTGCCCCAAAGAGGCTTACCTGTTGTTTACCCCTATTACCATTATGGACTGCTTACTCAGCCATACCAAAAACACAATCGCTTCTTAAAACGTTACAAAATTTATTATTCCCTTACTGGAATATCAATAAAATTAATTTCAACTTATCATTCCTATACTTATTTCTACAGAATCGCAGTAAATTTTCCTTAAGTAAAATGTTGCCCCACGGGCGAAGCGCTACCAAAACAATTATTCTTATGGGTAGATTGAATCTTAATCATTATACCCGTTGACAGACCAACGGGTTGTATAGGCCTTGCTTAAAATTATCATTTACTTTAACAGATTTTCCGCAAATTTCATCTATTCTTACTCTTAGTTACTTAATATGCTCGTTGTAGCCTAAACCAAAAGTGTTATCCGGAATAAAAGGAGAACTTACTGTCAAGTCTCGAATAACGCGAACCGAGTTTTCGGTTTTATGTTTCGTATCCCGAATAAAATTTTAAGTTTCGCCCGATATCATTTCCACATATTCGGTGTGCCATATAACCGATGGCTAAAATGCGTTATTTCGTACCGAATCAAAACGTACTACTACCGAGCTAGTTCTGGGATCCGTATCCCGATCGAACTCACTTTTGGCCCGAATTGGCCTATCGTATATATAAGTACGGTATAAATCAATATAATTGAAAAAATGAATATATATATATATATATTGGCATATGTCAGTCGTGAGGGTCAAAGTCACTGTTCGCTCCTTACTCTTTATCCAAATTATTGCTTTTGTTTATGGCGAACGAATTATGCATTTACATTCTTTCTTTATATGCTATTACAAATCTTTTCAATTGGCCTTTTTCACTTATGACCGTATTTCTTACAGAACTAACTTAATTAATATAGGCGTTTCTATTGACCAATTTATTTTCTAAATTTCGCTTTCTGGTCTTTAACATTTCTTCTTATGTCGTGTTTGTTTATTGCAATTGTAATTTGTGGTTGGTCTTTATTGATCTCGAACCATTTTATATTTCATACTTTTATTTTACTTTAATATTATCTTTTCCAGGTTTTATGTTGTCACCGTTTACAAAATTTTACACTCTGACTATTCAGATTCTCGTAGTGACTAAACCTTTTCGATTTTTAACTTTTAATTTCCCTGATTTTCGGCCCTATCTTCGTCGAGGGTACTTGTAAGTCCGGGGGTGAAAATAAATCACGGACTTACCTTACTTGTCCTTTGGGGTGAAGGTGTTTTACTTGCCCTATTGTTGACTTTCACTGGGTATACCGATGTTTGAGGACCGATGAGTGTTGCTGACTGAAGGTAGGTGGATGTTGAAATGTCTTCCTGGCGAAAATGTTGCCTTGCTGGGTTGGTTCGAACTTGTGACGGGCCTGAAGGTCACTGATTTTTGGCTAAGACCGAATACTCCCCGGGCACGACGCTTCCACCACGTCTGTTACGACGGTTGGCACTTACTGGCGCCTGGACGAAGGGTGGGAAGCGCGTTTCCTCGGCGGCTCTCGTCTTGCAGGGGAAACTCTCGCTTGGAATTTTGGCAACGACGTTTTGCAGCACGGAATGTTGTCTACAAATTAGGTAGCACGAGTGGAGGCCTAACACCAACAGAACTTCTGCTACTTCACTAAATTGCTACGCAATAATTTGCTCCGACAATAGAGCGTCTGCAACTAAATTATGCAACACTGAATGCGGTTTTGATCACTAGTTTTTGGGGGAAAAAAAGGAAAAATAAGTAACTTCCCTCTAAATCCTCTCTTGCTGCATGCTCACACTTACCTAGTTCCGCTTCTAGTTCGACGGACTTTTAGGGGTGGAAAATAGGATGCTCCTACGCTGTTGTTTGGGAGCAGATGGCTCCACCAAATCGCTCCTAATCCTGGATGGCTAAACTGACTATTTCACTTTTTCAGTATTTTCAACTGTACCACTTTTATTTTAATTGAAGAAAACTGTTCACTGCACGACTTGACGATTCGATGATGAAATTACAATTGAATGAAATAACTACGCTGTTGCTGTGACGTGATGTTGCCGGCCGTTATTTTGCATTCTTTCATGCATGTGTATGTGCGTATGTGTATTTCGTTTGCTTGTCATTCAGTGGTCGTGTGCAAAACAAACAGTTTGTGTAGATAAAAAGTGGTTTGGGCACATTCCACACATTCTTTGCAAATGATGCAATAATAGATGGGTCGTGTCATCGACTTATGTCGATGCTGTCAGATGATGTGTGGTTGCCAGATGGAAAGTGGCAATGAGGGAATTTTGGGCAATGACTTGGAACCGTCACAAACCCAACCATCTAGAAGACAGCAATGGCGAGCGATGGGAGGGAAAGCTAAGTTCGGAAGGCCAGTGATCATGGGGTTTTGTGGACAAGTTATCGCCACCTGAGGTACCAGAGACTATCCCTAGAGACGGTACTGGGTCCCTCGGTGGAGCGACTCTCGTGGACTTCCCCCTACACTTGGTCTACCTAGCTAAACCTCCTTCTCCTAATGCCAAGGTGGTGCAAACTGTCATATCTATTCAACGACGTGATCTTCTCGAGCCGGACTGGAGCTGGGATGTACTCGGCAAAAGCTCAGCAATTTCCTCCACTTGCTCGATGTTTCCTATTTCACGTGGGCTAGCTTCACCGCATAGGTGGATAATGACCTGGTCTTCCATGATCCGCATGTACTGGACACCTCTTCTACCCTTAATTCGAGTCCCTGCCTCCTTGTACAAGTTGGACACCGCTACGCTATCCTTGATATGGAGTTCGCGTAGAGCGGCGCGTCCACTATCTCGTAACTTTGGGAAGTTGGTAAGGAGTTCGAATTTTAGACCGGGAACCTTACATTCCACGATCACTTGGTAGATTCCAGGCTGCGCCACCAATTGAGAACATGCGTGAATTTCGAAGTCTTGGGGAGCGTGGGAGATGCCTAACCGGTCCAGAATTTTCACAATCTGACCACGAGGGTCACTGGTCACAGTCTTCGGAAATCCCCTGATCGCTACTTTAGTATCAGCATACCCAATTTGCTTCTTCCGCAGGATGCTCTCCTTATACTTGCTTTTGGCTACTTCTTGCCCACGCGCATAGTCGAGGTTTTGCTTCTGGATGTCATGAAGCTGGAGGGCGTGATCTTGCTGCTGGATTTTTAATGCCTCATTCTCTGTGCTCAGCGCGGCCAATTGCGCCTGCAGCTGTTTCACACAGTGCTCCAATCCGACCACTCGCGAATGATAAAGACCGTCGGCCTCACTGACTTGACGCCTTAGAGCGGCGTTCTCTGCTTCGTAACGCGTTTGTAAGCGACGCTTTTCCTCGCGCAGTTGTGCATTCATCAACTGCAATGACTCTTCTTGCCGGCGCCACGTAGTTAGGTGTAAATCATGCTGCACCCGTAGCTGTGCGTACGCCTCCTGGTTACGGACGGATTCCGCCTGTGCCTGTGCACGTTCTAGCACGCTTGTGTGCAATTTTTCCCGAAGGGTCGCTATCTCTTGTGGAGTAGGACCAGGCTCTGCTGCGCCGTAACCCAAGTATATAGCTTGAACGCTGTAGTCTGGATGTCTGCATACGGGGCAGTCGGTGCGATCTTCAGCACGCCAGGTTTCGTGGCACCCACGATGAAACACGTGCCCACAATTGGACACGAAAACCTGCGGATTATCATCCGTCAATGTCGCCAGACAAATACTACATTCAGGCATAGATGCCATTTCTACTTGTCTCGAAAAAGAGTCTTGACAGTATTGCGCTGTAAGTATACGAAAAGAAAGATACCCCTAAGTACTTTGGAGCGACTAAACAGAGAGAAATACCATTATCTGTCCGGGCCCTATCTATAGAAACTTCCCTTCGCAAGCTGTTAACCAACACTATCCTCACAGGGCTTGAAAAGATGAGTATTGACGCGAATAATTTGGTAAATTGATCTCCACAATTCCTATGCCAATGTGTCTGCTGCTCTCGAGGATACTATGCGACACAGAGGGTAACACGTATTTCTCCGGCTTTGGTCCACATTGGGCCTAGAAAATATAAAGATCTAGGTTTGATTTACCTTCAATGAAACAAAAAAAAAATATAAGTCAATACTGAACTTTTGATTAGCCTAAACTTCATTATATCAACAGGTGTAATAAGATGTTCTTCATCCTTTGAGTAAACATACGGTCAATTGCTATCTCACATACACTACTGCTTCAGGTCTTTCGCGTGAAATACGCCTAGACGTTTGCCTTTCAGATCTTCGAGCTCATACAAACTATTCCCGATAGGTTTCAAAATCCTGCACTTTATGAACTTTTGTGCTAACTTGGCGTTGAAATTATCCTTGAAAGAACTTTGTTGGAAATTCCGCCTGTAAACTTCCTGACCAGGAATGAATTTAACTTGCCTACATCTGGTATTATATGTCCGCTCGTTCTTCTCATACGCTCGGTGCAAGTTTTCCTGAATTTTGGATCTTATCAACTCTTGTGCCACCGACTTGGGCACTGATTCTTCTCCGATGTCGGTTAGACTCTGCAAACGTCTTGCCAGTTGATACATGCTTCCGTGCGTAATCATGTTCATTCCGAACAGAGCAAAGTATGGCGTTACTTTGGTTGAGCTGTGTACTGACGATCGTAGTGAGCATTCAATCTGGGAAAGATGACGATCCCATTCGCGATGGTCCTCCTTCATGTATGATCTAATCGCTGCTAAGACTGACTGGTTCACTCTTTCTGATGCATTTGCCTGCGGCGAATGTACCGCAGTACGATGGTGTTTAATGCCAAAATTCGTTGTAAAATCGCTGAACTCACGGCTAATAAATTGCTTGCCGTTATCGGACACTATTGTCTCCGGTACGCTGAATTTATGACAGATCTCATTAATAAGGAAACGTATTACGTTTTTACTGCTCGCCTTAGGCATTGCCTTAGGGATTACAAATTTAGTTAAGTGGTCCAGGATGATAAAAATGTAGCTATTACCCTTCTTGGAACGCGGGTATGGTCCTAAGAAATCAACAAATATTCGCTGGAATGGTCGCTGAGAGATTATCTCCTTACCCATAGGTGGTCTTAGGGTCCTGTTGGCTGCTTTGGTTTCACGACAAATCTGACACGCGTCCACATAGGTTTTTACCTGCGCGTTCATATGTGGCCAATAGAAGTACTCCTTTATTCGTTTTAACGTTTTGTGGAAACCTCCATGTGCTACATGCGGTGGATCGTGAGCCTTTTCGATTATACTCGCTGTTAGTTCTGTCGGCACCCATACTTTCCATGCGAAGTCCTCATGTAAAGGTATGCCGTCATAAGGCATTGTCCTTTTGTACACTATGTTGTCTATCACTCTTACATCCGGTAACTTACTTGCGTTTTCCTCTACGGTTTTAGCTAGATCTGCATATTCGATACTCTTGAAGGATTGGTCTTCGAAGTCAATTAAGCGCATTACTTCAGCCGAGACTTCTTCCATTTCATAGCGCGATAGTGTATCCGGTACAACGTTGAGCTTCCCTTTTCTATGTTCTATCACGAAATCAAACGACTGTAGGTGCAGACTCCATCGAGCTAATCGCCCACTGAGATCACGGTGCGACATCAGCCACTTCAGGCTGCTGTGATCCGTGATCACAGTGAAGGCCATTAACTCGATGAAGGGTCTGAACTTCTTTATCGCGAGAACTACCGCTAAGCATTCACGCTCTGTCACGGTGTAGTTGCGCTGAGCAGATGTTAACTTGTGCGAATAATACGCTATTGGATGTTCTCCTTCATCGTCATCCTTTTGAAACAGCACAGCTCCAATTCCAAGATCTGACGCGTCACATTGCACAAAAAATCGTCGTTGGAAATCAGGATGTACTAATACTGGACTGGACACTAATGCATTCTTCAATTCGTCAAATGCTATTTTTGCTTCTTCCGTAAAACAAAACACTTTGCTTTTCTTCAGCGTATCGGAAATCGGGCTTGCAATCGTGGCATAATCGGAAATAAATTTCCTATACCAACCCGTGGCGCCTAAAAAGCTCCTGACCTGCTTGAGGGTTTTCGGATACTTGTAGCCAATGATCGATTCTACTTTCGATGGATCTGGCTTAATTTGGCCGCCGCCGACGAGGTATCCTAGATATCTTAATTCACGGAAGCAAAATTTTGACTTTTGAACGTTGATTGTCAATCCGGCTTTTTCGAGGCAACTGGCAACTTGTTTCAACAACTCTAAGTGAGACTCGAAATCTGGAGATACCACCAGAAGATCATCCAGATAGACGAAGACGCGATCACGGATGGCGGAAGGTATCACTCTATCCATTAATCGGCAAAGCCTTTGAGCTGCATTACACAACCCAAATGGCATTACCTTAAAATGGTAGAGTGGCCTTCCGGGTACCGTAAAAGCTGTCTTCTCCCGGCTGGATGGATCCAATGGTATCTGCCAGAACGCGTCCTTAAGATCGACACTGGAGATGTAATGTGTGTCACCTAACCTGCTGAGCAAGCCCTCTATATGAGGAAGTGGATATGCATCCTTTACCGTCAGAGCATTAAGTTTCCGCGCGTCCAAGCACAGCCGATTCTTGGCCCCCTTTCGTACTAAAGTTACGGGGTGGCTCCACGGACTTTCGCTAACTTCAATAACTCCTAGGTCTAGCATGCGATCCACTTCTGCATACAGAAGAGTCTGCACTGCCGGTGACACAGGGTAATAACGATCTTTAACTGGCACTGCATCTCCAGTATCGATCGAATGCGTCTCTAGTGTTGTTTTGCCGAGACCTCTCTTCGTGTAGCACGGAAATGTCTGCACTACTGCTTCTAGCGTTTCATTTTGTCGAGCTGATAGTACGTGAGTTTGGACCTCCTCCGAGGAAGCGACTTCTTCGCATAGGTCTACCCCTTGAGTGGTAATACTCTCTATGCTGGTCAATAATTTGAATGTCCTCATGAAATCTACGCCCAGATATAAGGCTCGTTCCAGTGATGGCACCAAATAGAAGTTAATTTCCTCTGTCTGTTTATTAAAACATATCTTCACGCGTACTCGACCTAGTATTCTATGCGCGCTACCATCGGCGGTTTTGACTGATGAACCAAAACGGTGGATTTCTAGTCCGGCTCGGGCAACAAGTTCCTGGCATCCTTTGCCTAGGCATGTTACAGACGCTCCGCTGTCTACGAGCCCTTCGACTGCTGTTCCTCCTATGTTCACCTTAGCATAAAATCTATTATCATTACCTTCGAACAATGTGGTAGCCGCAATTTCTCTTCGCACCAGCCGTCGTTTTTGGTAACGGATTCGCGCTCGATCAATCCTATCGGACGGCTCTCCGAAGATTCTTTCTCTTACTTGGCGGTATTCCGCCATACGCTGGTGTATTGGACGAATTTTCTTTAAAATCGGAATAGATTGTGGTACCTCCTCGCGGTTGTTGTTGCGTAGGATTGTCACCACTGCGTCTCCTTTGGGTTCTTGAAATTGATTGGTGTTATCAATTGTTATGTTGTTATTCATTGTACTGCTGTCATTGTTCTCGATAAAATTTCCTATTGTATCGTTTTCAACTAGACTGTTGTCACTTTTGGTGTTGTTACTTGCGGTGCTGCTATCTGTTCTGTTGTATCCTGTTGTGTTGTTTCCAGTGGTGTTGTTATTATCGATGTTGTTATTACTGGTGTCATTTTTAACTATTACATCTCGGGCTGGGTCATCCAAAGTTGAATTGGGTACGGCTGGGTCTAAATCTGTGCGGACCTCACCTCCCCAGTCTGAGGTGGGTTCCTGGACGGGTTTCCCTGACATGATGGACATTTGGGTGTTACAGTGTTTTCTCGTCCACATTTGTAACAAAAGATGTTTCTAATAGTTGACGGGCAGTCTCTGAACATGTGCCCTAAAGCTTTGCAATTCCAGCAGGTCACTTTTACTGCTCCTCCAATTGCATCCACTTCTATAGCTGATTCCACTTCAGCGCCATTGCTTTCCAAACTCATCTCGTTTACTCGCGGCTGATGTGCCTGCCGCGTAGAATACTGTTGTCGTTGCATGGACAACAAGGTTTCGGCTCTTTTCACATCACGCGAAAACTCACTCAAAGATGTAGCTGGAATTGGGAACATCAACTGCGCTAGCGCCGGCTTTAAATTACCTTTCATGATTTCGGCTAGTTGCGCCTCGGTGTACGGGACTCGTTGTTGATGTCTCAAACGCATTACGGTGTTGTAAAAATCTTCAAAAGATTCTTGTGGCTGCTGACGTCGGTTAAGTATCTGCACTTGGATTTGAAATTCGTTGTCGAATCTCTGAAACTGCGTCAACATTGCTCGCCGAAGCTCACTCCATCTGATGTCTGGTGTCAGTCTCCTGCAACTCCAATAGTATTCCAGGGCTGGTCCTTCCAACAAATGATGTAAATCCTTTAGCAGCTCAGATTCATCACACTCTTTGTCTTCGCATGTAATATTGACACGGTATAGGAACTCCTGTACGTTCATTGTTTTCTTCGTACCGTCGAATTTTATGCCCCATTTCGTCAAATCAGCTCTCCGCACTCCTCGGCTTGAAGATTCTTCGCGGCCACCAAAACTCTGGCTACGCTGCTGATGAATATCATTCCTTCGTGGTCTATTGCCTGGGGGTGGTGTTGATTCTCGTGGAGGCCAGAAACGTGGTGTCGATAATGGTAAATTGTCTGACGGCCGCTGTTGTCCGGTGGTCGTCACTACCTCCATCATGGATACTAATTCTGGTCTGACGTTTCCTGACGGTCGCTCCGCCTCCAGTCGTCGTGTATAATTTTCAGCTGGTTCTGTGTTTCGCCTACTCCTTGTTTCCTGCTCTTGATATTCTGCAATTTCAGGTCGCCTACGGGTTCTATCCTCAAACGGAGTTAGCTCTCGATGCACCTGGGTTGGTATCATCGGGGGTGGTAATGTAGCGTCTGGTTGACTCCCCATGCTACTGGCTAACGATTGCCGAGTGGCTTCCACTATTGCTGGCAAAATACGACGTACTAATGCTTCATCACTTCTTTGCTGGTCGGTTTCCATTTCCTGATTCGTCTGCCGTTCTGGGTTAACTCTGGATGTTGCTCCAAACACGGATGGTGTTGCATCTGCCATTCGCGCACGTGCAGCAAGTGCTCGACGCGCTGTCAGCATACTGTAGTCTGGTGACACTGGAGATTCATCTTGCTCTGACATACCGCGGTCTCCTGTAAGCTGGTCTACGCTCGCAGAATAAATCCTACTTCTTGGAGCGTTGGTTGTTACTGGGGCTGAAGTCACGGCCGTAGTAGCTGTTCCTGCCGCTGTAGTGTATGTGAGAGGCACTGACGCTGCTTGTGTGAAGAAAGCCTCCACCGTGGACTCTAATGGTGGGTTACCCCCTCCAGTTCCTCCGGTGAGTGGTGATCTTCTAACAGGCATGATCAATTAACAGAAAAACAAAATCAAAAATGAAACGAAAATCGAAAAAATCTTCCCCTAATTGGAAGTACAAGGTAACAACTGAATGTTGTTATTACCCCTTTTTGGGTAATCGAAATGAGAAAGCAAAAATTTAAATGTTCGTCGAGTGTTGCTTGTTAAGCAACAACTTGCGATGAAAAATTTAACCCTAAACGCAGAAAAGGTCGTAGTAGAATATAATAAAACACGCTGAAAATCAAGATGTCGTCGAAAAATATTGCAAGACAGACTGAAAATCAAGGGTTAATTAAGAAAACAAATGAAATCAAAAAGAAAAATATAATGTCAAAAACATGTAAATATAAATTATGGTCGAAAATCAAATACAATATTAAGCTCACTTCAAGCTTAGAAAACGCTGGTATGATGCGTTTAATATGAATAAGACTTTATCCGTCAGTATTCAACTGACGAATAAATGTGATAAATCCGCCACAAATAAAATCATAAATAAATTACAAAAATAAAACTTTAAAAATTTCGATGATCAAAAACTCGAAAACATTCAATGATCAAAATATACTTAAAAATTTCTAACTCTAATCTAAAGCTATACTAAATCAGAATATCAAAACTAAAACTCAAAAACTTAATACTCAAACTCAAAAATGCGGGATCGAACACCCAATATAAATGCTACACTTGGAATCTTTCATCCAAAACTTAAATCAAAAACTTGGAATCTTTCATCCAAAACTTGAATCAAACAACGGGATCAAACACCCAAAAACAAAACTTAAAACTTAAATCTCAAAATCAAAAACTAAATCTTGAAGCTTGGAGTCTTTCATCCAAAAATCATATATCCAAACTTGGAGTCTTTCATCCAAAATAAATCTCAAAACTTGGAGTCTTTCATCCAAAACATCATAACTCAAAAACTAAATCTCAAAACTTGGAGTCTTTCATCCAAAAATCAAAATGCTAAACTTGGAGTCTTTCATCCAAAAATCATAAACCTTAAATCTCAAAACTTGGAGTCTTTCATCCAAAACATCATAACTCAAAAACTAAATCTCAAAACTTGGAGTCTTTCATCCAAAAATCAAAATGCTAAACTTGGAGTCTTTCATCCAAAAATCATAAACCTTAAATCTCAAAACTTGGAGTCTTTCATCCAAAACATCATAACTCAAAAACTAAATCTCAAAACTTATAAACCTTAAATCTCAAAACTTGGAATCTTTCATCCAAAAATCAAACTCAAAATAGTACTATATCTCTAAAACTGAACGATGGTATATGGTAATTAGGGTAAACAAAAGTAAGTTACTTTGGGCAACTTATTAACAAATAAGGATCGCAAGAATTTACTTACTACAAAAACAAACTCAAAATCACTCGAATACTGAACTTGAAGGATTACTGCGAATCAAGACGAGGGCAAACGTTATAGGCCTGTGGCCACCTAACGTGTCTCACTCCTCCAGATTCGCCTGAACACTTTCACCGTATTCAGCCTAATCATTAGCACTAGTAGTAACCTTGAATTATAAACTGACTTTAAATTTAAATATTAACTCAAAAAAAATAATATAACCGTTTCCTCGTGAATGCCGTCACACAATTCGTCGCAACGCGGTTCGATTTAAAATCTCATCCGGGACTTACGCATTGTCCTCGGACACTTACGAAACGAAATGATTATTAGATGTAAACAAAAGCTTTGTCAGTCATGCACCAGGCACAAACGTCGCAACGCGGTTAAAATTTAAAATTTTCCACCGGGACTTACGTTAAGACTGACAACGTGAACATGATCAAAACACAAAAATAATTGACTCTACTCTACTCTATCAAAATGGATCAAACAAAAATTTAAGTCTATTACCGATTATGAGCAATTGTCTCGGACTAAAACGCCAAGTCAAGACTTCACTAACCGAAAATAAACAAAAACATAACGAAAAAGGTATCATTGCCCCGCAGCAAATCCGTCGCAACGCGTCAAGAAACTTTATAACTCCTTAGACGGGACTTACGTATCGCGTAGGAACAAAAATAAACTTTTTAAACTAAATTACGGCTAACGAAACATAACCGCTCGGGCCCCACGTTGGGCGCCAATTATGTCACTCAACGTGGGTTTGCACCTCAAGACTCACGATGTCGATCCTTGATGCCCCACGTTGGGCGCCAATTATGTCACGCTACAGTACACAACGACACAAATGATTCCCATCTTAATTCCTCATCGCGAAGACATCGAGTTGGGCGCCAATTATGTCACCGTGCACTGTGCCAGATTGCTGAGATTTATTCAACGTCAATAACCTACTGTCACACATCATTAAATGGCTTGCTTGGTATGCCATGCTTAAGCCTGGGCTGGTAAACTCGCCGGACGGGGGGGATCTTTCCACTTAATGATATCGACACAATCTGACAGGGCAAACATCAAGAATACATACCAAGGCTAAAAAAAAACAAACGAACCGAAAGCACACAATATCCTACGACATAATAAAAATAAAAACGGAGCCCGAACGGATATTTCGTTAGATGGATGGATAAACAATAAAAGAAAAACAAAACCGATTCGAAATTACTATGTGATTGTTTGCCTTGAAGAAAATAAAAGATTTTTGCGAACGTAGGGTAAACTTATTTGTCATTACAGTTTCACTGACAGATGTTGTGGTCAGTGTAGCCCACCCTCACGAAGTCCCTACGACTTCACCATGACTCTGCTTCACGTCCAGAGTCCCAAAATGTTAGTTGCCCCAAAGAGGCTTACCTGTTGTTTACCCCTATTACCATTATGGACTGCTTACTCAGCCATACCAAAAACACAATCGCTTCTTAAAACGTTACAAAATTTATTATTCCCTTACTGGAATATCAATAAAATTAATTTCAACTTATCATTCCTATACTTATTTCTACAGAATCGCAGTAAATTTTCCTTAAGTAAAATGTTGCCCCACGGGCGAAGCGCTACCAAAACAATTATTCTTATGGGTAGATTGAATCTTAATCATTATACCCGTTGACAGACCAACGGGTTGTATAGGCCTTGCTTAAAATTATCATTTACTTTAACAGATTTTCCGCAAATTTCATCTATTCTTACTCTTAGTTACTTAATATGCTCGTTGTAGCCTAAACCAAAAGTGTTATCCGGAATAAAAGGAGAACTTACTGTCAAGTCTCGAATAACGCGAACCGAGTTTTCGGTTTTATGTTTCGTATCCCGAATAAAATTTTAAGTTTCGCCCGATATCATTTCCACATATTCGGTGTGCCATATAACCGATGGCTAAAATGCGTTATTTCGTACCGAATCAAAACGTACTACTACCGAGCTAGTTCTGGGATCCGTATCCCGATCGAACTCACTTTTGGCCCGAATTGGCCTATCGTATATATAAGTACGGTATAAATCAATATAATTGAAAAAATGAATATATATATATATATATTGGCATATGTCAGTCGTGAGGGTCAAAGTCACTGTTCGCTCCTTACTCTTTATCCAAATTATTGCTTTTGTTTATGGCGAACGAATTATGCATTTACATTCTTTCTTTATATGCTATTACAAATCTTTTCAATTGGCCTTTTTCACTTATGACCGTATTTCTTACAGAACTAACTTAATTAATATAGGCGTTTCTATTGACCAATTTATTTTCTAAATTTCGCTTTCTGGTCTTTAACATTTCTTCTTATGTCGTGTTTGTTTATTGCAATTGTAATTTGTGGTTGGTCTTTATTGATCTCGAACCATTTTATATTTCATACTTTTATTTTACTTTAATATTATCTTTTCCAGGTTTTATGTTGTCACCGTTTACAAAATTTTACACTCTGACTATTCAGATTCTCGTAGTGACTAAACCTTTTCGATTTTTAACTTTTAATTTCCCTGATTTTCGGCCCTATCTTCGTCGAGGGTACTTGTAAGTCCGGGGGTGAAAATAAATCACGGACTTACCTTACTTGTCCTTTGGGGTGAAGGTGTTTTACTTGCCCTATTGTTGACTTTCACTGGGTATACCGATGTTTGAGGACCGATGAGTGTTGCTGACTGAAGGTAGGTGGATGTTGAAATGTCTTCCTGGCGAAAATGTTGCCTTGCTGGGTTGGTTCGAACTTGTGACGGGCCTGAAGGTCACTGATTTTTGGCTAAGACCGAATACTCCCCGGGCACGACGCTTCCACCACGTCTGTTACGACGGTTGGCACTTACTGGCGCCTGGACGAAGGGTGGGAAGCGCGTTTCCTCGGCGGCTCTCGTCTTGCAGGGGAAACTCTCGCTTGGAATTTTGGCAACGACGTTTTGCAGCACGGAATGTTGTCTACAAATTAGGTAGCACGAGTGGAGGCCTAACACCAACAGAACTTCTGCTACTTCACTAAATTGCTACGCAATAATTTGCTCCGACAATAGAGCGTCTGCAACTAAATTATGCAACACTGAATGCGGTTTTGATCACTAGTTTTTGGGGGAAAAAAAGGAAAAATAAGTAACTTCCCTCTAAATCCTCTCTTGCTGCATGCTCACACTTACCTAGTTCCGCTTCTAGTTCGACGGACTTTTAGGGGTGGAAAATAGGATGCTCCTACGCTGTTGTTTGGGAGCAGATGGCTCCACCAAATCGCTCCTAATCCTGGATGGCTAAACTGACTATTTCACTTTTTCAGTATTTTCAACTGTACCACTTTTATTTTAATTGAAGAAAACTGTTCACTGCACGACTTGACGATTCGATGATGAAATTACAATTGAATGAAATAACTACGCTGTTGCTGTGACGTGATGTTGCCGGCCGTTATTTTGCATTCTTTCATGCATGTGTATGTGCGTATGTGTATTTCGTTTGCTTGTCATTCAGTGGTCGTGTGCAAAACAAACAGTTTGTGTAGATAAAAAGTGGTTTGGGCACATTCCACACATTCTTTGCAAATGATGCAATAATAGATGGGTCGTGTCATCGACTTATGTCGATGCTGTCAGATGATGTGTGGTTGCCAGATGGAAAGTGGCAATGAGGGAATTTTGGGCAATGACTTGGAACCGTCACAACATACCACGCAGTCTTGTTGAACCACATAAGCTTCCCTATCGCATGCTTTTCCAACCTCTCATCCCAATTGTATATATCAAGCAGGTTATCCGTGAACATTGGGGGGCAGGCACTGCTGACATCCTCTGGCGCCTCTTTCAGTATATTTTCTGTGAAGAAGTATGTATAAATATCCAAATATTAAAATATCGAACCATAAATTTTAGTTTTTTGATATTGCTTGAGCAACATCTGGTGTGCCCAATTTCTGCTCTACCTCTTGCACCGCTGTAATGGTCCGGAAAGGGAGAATGCTGCCGACTTCATCAATGATTTTTCCTGAGTCTGGCCAGTCATGCCACAGACAGACTCTTCCACTACTTTTTGATGGTTTTTAAATGCCTCATTTTTCATATTCATTATCTTTGTTTTTTGGATCACATAAGTTTATTCTTTTCCACAGTTTATTTTTATTCCACGATATTTAACGATAATGAAACTTTTGCCGTTGCACTTTGCCGAGGATTCACAAATTTCACTTTTTAAATGTCAGCAAATTCAAGTTTCCATCAACACTGACAGTCGAATGACCGAAACTATTCTTGTAGGGTTGTTTCACTGTTGCAAATGGAACTCAGTATAAAATAGTTGCAAGTGTATCAGTGCAAAAATATTGTGTGTGTTAGTTTCCATCATTCATTTCTTGTAGGGACAGGTGTTCTTCAGATTCGACAAATCGTTAAATCCGTCTGATAATTTGAACTCCACTTAACATTTGTGGTGCAAAGTACAGCTTGGTTCAAAAGCTTGAATCTTCTTTGACCTATAAGAAAAATGTTGATGATCAGGGCCGAAACCGAGTGGGGTTTTCTGATACCTCGCCAAAGGACTTTCATAATTTCTTTTTGTTTCAGTGAGACCCTAAATAAAAACTGCTCATTTGTCGCACAGTGTAATCGAAAAGGTACCAGCAAAAGCGGGGTTGGTAGTAAATTAGGACAAGACAAAATTAATGGGTTCGACCATAGACGAATATAGGTATAGATACATTTATTCTCTCAATAAATTAAACGTCATAGGTACGGTGGAAAGTTAACATTGGATGGTGCGTTCAATTATACCAGATAGAGGCAATAGTAAACAACGTCCAACAAAGGAACAACAACCGAATTTCGTGTTTTGTGGCAAACTAGTTGTGACCTGGATATCTCCTGATCAACGGACGAAGAACCAGATTGATCACTTGGTAATAGATGGCAGGCACTCTTCTAGTGTAATGGATGTACGGGTGATTCGAGGTGCCAATATCGACTCGGATCATTACCTGGTGGCGGCGAAAGTTCGCACGAGATTGAGCAGGGCGAAAAACGTCCGGAGCCGAACACAGGAAAAGCTGGATATTGACAAGCTACAAATACCGGAGATATTAATGTCCTATCGACAGAAGCTCTCTCTCCTGCTAGAGTAGAATACCCCTCCCGAAGACCTAGAAGCGCAGTGGAAGCACATCTCCCATTCTTTGGCAACCGCTGCAAGGACTGAACTTGGGTATCAAATCCGCAGAAGGATAAGCCATGGTAAGACGAAGAATGTCGCATAGCAACTGATGAAAAAGACGCTGCACGTATGGCAACGAAACAGTCAGCTACAACGCGTGCTGCGAGTGAGCGGTACAAGAGGCTGAGAAGGGAGGAAAACCAATTATTTAGGCGAAAAAATGGCAGTGGGAGCAGAGAGAGAGTGAAAGAACCGAAATGTGCAGGATGAATGGTGAATCGCGAAAGTTTTTCCAAAGGGTAAGAAGATCGACCAACGGGCCTAATAATGGGGTGCCCTCCTGCAAGGACGAGAATGGAAATCTGGTGACTGAGAAGCAGTGTGTGCTCAAAATGTGGAGAGACCACTTTTCAGCACTACTCCACTCAGATTCTTCCACTGAAGATCAGGAGGTAATGATAGTGGAAGATAGAATAGATTGTACCCCCCCCCCCCCCAACCAAGACGAGATTAGAACGGCGATCTCCCGCCTGAAGAATAATAAAGCCGCGGGTGCGGATGGCCTACTCGCTGAACTTTTTAAAGCAGGTGGCGAAGGACTGATAGCCCACATGCATCAACTGATATGCGGAATATGGCTGGGGGAATCTATGCCCGACGACTGGAGTCTCAGTGTATTATGTCCTGTATTCAAAAAGGGTGATCCGTGTGTCTGTTCCAACTATCGCGGTATCAGTCTTTTATCCATCGCGTATAAGGTCTTGTCGAGCGTATTATGTGAAAGACTAAAGCCAATTATTGAAAACCTGATTGGACCTTATCAGTGTGGTTTTAGACCAGGCAAGTCCACAACTGACCAAATATTCACGCTATGCCAGATCCTGGAAAAGACCCACGAAAAGCAAATCGATACATACCACCTTTATGTCGATTACAAAGCTGCTTTCGATAGCCCCATATGGGGAAAACTGTACGAAGCTATGTCTGAACTTGGTATTCCGGCAAAACTGATCCGCCTCTGTAGAATGACGCTGACCAACACCAAATCAGCAGTGAAAGTGGGGAAAGACCTCACTGAACCATTCTGTACCAAGCGAGGACTTAGAGGACAATCTCTTCAACATCTTAATGGAGATAATAATGAGAAAAGCTGCAGTAAATACGAACAAGACCATTAACACGAAAAGCCATATGTTGCTGGCGTATGCTGACGACATAGACATCATTGGGCGAAATTTGCGAGAGGTTACTGCGGTATTTTCAAGAATCGAAAAGGAATCAGCAAAGGTGGGTCTTGCTGTTAATGAGGGTAAGACAAAATTGATGGTGTCAACGACTAGAGAAACCTCTCGACTTGGTCCGCACTTGAACGTTGACAACCGATTTAATTTTGAAGTGGTAGATGAATTTGTCTACCTTGGATCCGCCGTGAACAAGGACAACAACGTCAGCCTGGAGATAGATAGGATAATTGTGCTTGCAAATAGATGTTATTTTGGGCTCAGCAAGCAGTTTAGGAACAAAGCCCTCTCTCGACGGACAAAAGTCCAGCTATATCAGACTCATTTTACCTGTCTTGACATATGGCTCCGAAACTTGGGTCATATCGCAAGCGGATGAAAAACACCTGGGAGTTTTCGAGAGAAAAATTCTCCGTAAAATATATGGGTCTGTTAGGGAAAACGGCGAGTACCGACGTCGCTGGAACGCAGAGCTAGATAGTCTCTATTCTGACGTTGACATAGCTAGACGAATCAAAGTGTGCCAATTGCGTTGGCTAGGCCATGTTATCAGAATGGATGAAGATGAGCCAGCGCGAAAATATTTTTGATAACGTACCCGATGGAAGCAGGAAAAGAGGACGACCAAGACTCCGCTGGAAAGACCAGGCAGAAGAATCCCTCCGTATCCTTGGTGTTACCAACTGGCGAGAAAAGGCGAAGGATAGAGCCAGTTGGAAGAATATGTTGCAATTTGTTTAATTTGTTTGTTTAATTAATATGTGTAAGACGTCTGACCTCATGAGGTTGTAATATAGTTAGCAATATGTCAAAAACGACTTTTTGCGAAAAAGAACTTTTTTATTGTTGACTATGAATCTTTGGGGACTCAGAAACAATATTTATTCCACGAGTTTTTTTTTTTTAAATTAGTTGTATTTCAAAATATAACACAGTTTAACCATTTTCGTGGGCTTAAAAATTAAATTAAAAAAAAAAAACTGGATATTTTTAATTTTTTACAATAAACTGGGTTAGTAGCCTTTCATTTAAGATGAATATTTCATTCGTACCCTGAGAGAAAAAAAATTATTATAATAATAAGTGGTAAAGGTAGATTTACGACTTTTTCATTTAAAATGGCACAACAACGGCTAAAGATTTTTGGCCAAAATTTTCTATTTCTCGTTTAGAACCTTAAAATCTAAAATTTCACCAAGGCGCTTCACGTCACAAAGCTTAGTTTGGACGTTATGAGTTGAGGAAGGTAAAAAAGCTAAAAATTTTGGATTTTTTCCATTTTTCTTGAAGTTTTTTCAATTTTTTTTCCAAACGAAACATTGTACTGCGAAGCGCCTAGGTAGAATTTAAGATTTTAAGGTTCTAAACGAGAAATAGAAAATTTTGGCCAAAAATCTTTAGCCGTTTTTGTGCCATTTTAAATGAAAAAGTCGTAAATCTACCTTTACCACTTATTATTATAATAATTTGTGTTCTCTCAGTGTACGAATGAAATATTCATCTTAAATGAAAGGCTACTAACCCAGTTTATTGTAAAAAATGAAAAAAATTCCAGTTTTTCGGATATTAATAAAATTACAGGAAAAAATTCGTAATCAGTTGAAAAATCAATGACAACAAGAACACCCTATAATTCACATATCATGTAATTGAGGGCCACCCTAATGAGCATTTCAGATAGCCGAATGTATCCCCAAATCAGTACATATAATTTGGTACATATATCTTTAAATTGGAAAAACCACTTTTTTTGACATATTGCTAAATATAGTCAATAAAAGTAAGTAAAGTAAGTTGTGTTAAATACAATACAAATGTATACCAACGATAAAAGTCAACAAAAAAGTGTAAAATACATTTAAATTTTGCAGTTCTACACCAAAATGACATGAAGAAGTTTAGTGAACATAACTCCACCTGGTGTAAGTTAATTTTAAATTTAATTTCTCTCATTTCCACAAACCTACGACGAAGAGTGTGAAATGAAACGTCAGATGAGAGAATAAATGTATATATACCTATATTCGTCGATGGTTTCGATAAGTAGACCAATCGTTATAGTTTCGAGGTAGAGGACGAATTCATTTACCTCAGATTTGCCGAAAATAAAAGCAATAATATCCGTCAAGAAATCAAGGGAGAATTCTGCTTACAAACCGGTGTTATTACAGATTAAACAAACACTTTACTGATAAAATCCTCTCTCGACGAACAAATATTCAATTCTATCAGACTCATACAACCTGTCTCGCTTTATAGCGTAGAAAAATGCCCCGAAAAATATATGGTCGTATAACAGAGAACGGTATCGACGCGTTTACAACAACCACCCAATTTGAGATTAAATTGGCATTTCAGGTGGCAACTCCGTAGTGCGCCGAGACAAAATTTTCGAAGACGGCGGCACAACAGAAAAATTAAGTTAACAGCTATTTGTTTTGACATTTTAGGATGACTTTGAAATAACTGAACCTTTAAAATTGGATCAGTGGGTCAAACATGCATTTTTAATCCTGGTAGGGGAAATAGTTATTGTAAATGCTTATTGTAAACAACTCCATACTAGACAGAAATTGCCAACATTTCCGTTTTCATTGCTTTTCAGCTGCGTTCAACCAAACGGAAAGTTTCTGCGTGGTCAAATTTATCCGCTAGGGTATCTTCAAAACCGGTTTCGCTGCTTTGGAAGTACCAATTGACAGAGCCTCTTTCCAGATTTAAATCAAAGGACAATGCTAAGGATATATTCTTTTCTGGCTTGTGAAGCAAGCAATACACGTCAATCAGAGCGAAATTACAAAATTATTTTGATATTTAACTTAATTGATGAACAGTTTTTTCTTGTGCGCGCATGCGACTTTATTTTCACTATACTATGTATATAAACATGCATATTAATCTGATGTATCGTCTATTCCCCACATAACGATATACATAAATGTTACTTTCTTCAGCGACATTCTCATTTATTTTCGCTTGCATTATATACTAAAAGCACCGTTCAGTTATACAGAGATTTCGCAGTTTTCGAGATTTCAACCCACCCAACATATGTTTTGCAGTACAAAAATTAGCTGTTTATCGAAATGAACTCCCAAAAACTGCAAAATCGCGGTATACCTGTACATAGCTAATCATAGAGTCTATAAGGTTGGTTTTTTATTCTCTGCTAAACTAATTTTTCGACGACTTTGTATGGAGCGCCGCTTAATATCGCTTAGTTACCCAAACAAAGTCGTCGACAAATTAGTTTAGCAGGGAATAAAAAACCAGGCTTTATGTTAATGACATCATCATATAGTAATGGAATTACGTTTCTCCATACTTACAGCGGCATGACCGTCGGTGGTGCAATGGGTAGTGTGCGCGCCTCTTGTACAGGAGATCCTGGGTTCGATCCCTGCTCCAACCACCTTAAAAATTTCTTTCGACGACGGTCACCTCACTTAGGGACGGCGACACTATCGAGTATATATAGCCATGAAAAAGCTTCTCAAAATACCGTTCGGAATCGGTGTAAAACTGTAGGTCCCAATCAGTGAGTGAAAACTGGAAAGCGCACAGCTCAGTGATTGTGAGAAGTTCTCCCCGGTCCCTTCATGGGATGTAATGGGAAACCATTTATTTATTTATTTATACTAACAGCGGCATTCAGGTTTACGGAGATTTCGCCCGAAATGCATGAAATTCTGCATAAATTTTGACAGTGCTGGAATCTCAATAACTGTTACGGATTTTGCTCAAATTGGCGAGAACATGGTGAATGAGAAGATAAGCTCAGTAGACAGCTGATTAAAATGTTTTCTTGTTGTTTAGTTGGCCGCTTCTGTCAGATTCAAAGGTTTTTTTGTTCTTTTCTGTTTACATTTATTTGTTGGTATACGTATGTGTTGACTTTGACCTGAGGAAAGCCTAAATAAAACAAAATTTCTGTTGTTGTTGCCCACAATTTTTGTTGTATCTACTGCAACTACTTGATAATTTTATTATGGGCCAGAATCTTTGATACCGGTGTGACCTGGGGGTTATATGCCATAGCTTATCCATAGAGTTGGGGAAACATGCAGAATAAAGTAAGAAAGAGTGATAGCGATAGACGACAGTAAGTATTTAGGGTTGCTCAATGCGTTTTCACACATTTACCTTTGTCCATTGAACGAAAGGTACAAAACTCATCAACTGAGAGTATTTTTGTTATAATTAAATCGAGGAGAATAGGGATAACAAGTGAAATAAAGCAAAATGTAATGAAGTGTTAGAGTAAAATTATTTATAGAGATTGCAATTAAAACATAAATTTATTAAAATGAAGATTTTGCTCATTCTACATGCGTTGCCAAGTGTGTAAAACTCTTGCTCAAACTTTTCCAGTGACTTTTCTGTGTTTCCGGTCTAATAAAATGTTCGATCTATATTAAAAAGGTATTTTCAAAAACACGTGCAAAAACAGTAATTCCTTGCATAAGAAAAAGTTCATAAACATTTTATATTGTTTGAGATTTTTCAATTTTGCTCTCATAAAATGATACGATTTATTTCTAGTTATTTATTTGGACTTGTAATTTTCAGTCAATAGTCGGGTGTTTTCATTTCCAGGTCAATGTTGTTTGAACCTTTGCACTCCAATCCCGTCTCCGCATATGGTAATTTTCCATTAGTCTGAGCCAGTTGAATTTTATACGGGTGTAAATGCAAATCTTTCTTGAGTATTTTGAACAAAGTTGGCGATGCCATTTGAAATTTTTGTGCACGGTGTCTAGCTTTCATCGACATTAAGCCTGTTTTTTTATTTCCTGCTAAACTAATTTTTTGACGACTTTGTATACAAACTGTTAAATGTACAACTGTCAAATACAAACTGACAAATGTCAACCAAACAGAAATGTCAACCAAACAGAAAAAACATCGGTCTGGAACTTAAAAAACTATCAATTCTTACTTTTTTAATTAAAAACATAGAACTCGTAAGATTTGGTATAAAAAGGGAAATTTGGTATAAAAACCGACGATTCTACGATGCTTTTGCCAAAGTTTGTCCAATGTGTAGCGGTCTTACAAGTCTTCAATTACAAGCCGACAAAACCATTGACGCCGTTAGTTTAAAGAGCGGCACGCCGCCGTTTACTCAACCTTTGGCTTGGAAATTTGTTTGCCGGTGATTGTGTACGTTTAACGTTTGTGTTCGTTGTTTAGTTTTCAATAATTATTTTGGCTAACGCTTTTGTTTAAACAAAATTGATTTTATTTTTATTATTGACTGAAGTGTAATATGTCCGACGATGACGATATTCAATATATTAAACGGCAACGAACCCTTTACTATGGCTCGCTGGAGGAGACTGAACGCAAACGTCTGGCATCAGCAACAACTGTGGCGGCGGGAAACGTAGTACCCCCAGTCGCCAGTACACAATTAGAAGACATCGAATCGGACGAAGATTATGAGGATCCCAAAAAGTTTACGAATGCGTCTGCTCTAAGTGGTGCAGCGCCACCGCCAACAGCAGCCTCACTAGCCAATAAAATCAATGATGACTATTTTGATTTGGAGACGGAAATATCCAAGGACAAGGTAGCGTTGCTCGAGGAGTTTGAGCGAAAAAAGCGTGCTCGCCAAATAAATGTGTCGACAGATGATTCGGAAATCAAAAAGAATTTGCGGCAGTTAAATGAACCAATATGTTTCTTTGGCGAGGGACCGGCAGAACGTAGGCGACGTCTTCGGGAGTTGTTAGCGAGTTTAGGTGAGAATGCGATTAAGCAAAAACAAAACGAGGAGGAGGAACGAAAGCAATTGCAGAAAGAGCAAGAAACAACGTGGTATCACGAGGGACCAGAAACATTGCGGGTAGCTAGATTATGGATTGCCGACTTTTCGTTGCCCAGGGCGAAAGAGCGTCTCGAGAGGGCTCGCCAATCCCTCGAAGTGCCAAGTGCCACAAGAGCTGGCCGCATGGTGGAGTTGCAGAAACGATTGCAGTCATTAGCACCACACTGCAGTCAAGTTGGTGACACCCGTCCTATGGGTGGTTGTGCCTTTAACGATGATTCTTCACTACTACTTACATCCTCATGGTCGGGACTTTGCAAATTGTGGAGTTTACCGGATTGCAAGTTAGAGCAGACATTGCGTGGTCATGCCAACTACGTAGGTGGTGTTGCTTTTCGTCCTGGTGTTAAAAACGATGATGAAAATGTAGTTGCAATGGCCTCTGCTGGACACGACGGATCTGTCAAACTTTGGGGTTTCAGTTCGGAAGAGTCTATTGCTGATATAACGGGTCACATGCCTAATCGTGTATCGAAGTTAAGATTCCATCCATCCGGCAGATTTTTAGCTACAGCCTGTTACGATGCCTCATGGCGTCTTTGGGATCTGGAACAGAAAACCGAAGTTCTACATCAGGAAGGACATGCCAAAGCAGTTCATTGCTTAAGTTTTCAAAACGATGGTAGTGTTATTGTCACGGGAGGACTAGATGCTTTCGGCAGAGTGTGGGATTTAAGAACAGGTAGGTAGTACAGAATTGTTTTATACTATTTATTTACCAAATATACATATATGTAAATGGTGAACAAAGCAACTGCCGTTCATTTCCTTAGACAAGTTTAACCATTGATTCTACCATTTAATGGCAGTTATTGGAATAATGTTTGTTTTGTAATATCAGGTCGCTGCATTATGTTTCTCGAGGGTCATTTGGGATCCATATTTGGTACCGATTTCTCACCCAATGGTTTTCACATTGCTACTGGATCTCAGGATAACACATGCAAAATCTGGGATCTAAGACGCCGCCAACCAGTGTATACAATACCAGCCCATGTCAACCTCATATCTGATGTCAAATACCAAGGTGATGGTGGAAGTTTTCTAGCCACCTGCTCTTACGACTGTACAACTAAAATATGGTCAAATAAGACATGGCAACCACTTAAGACGCTACAGGGTCACGATGGCAAAGTCGTGTCTCTAGATATCTCATCGAATTCACAGTATATTGCCACAACATCCTTTGATCGCACATTTAAATTATGGTCACCTGATTGCTAACAATTAGCGGAGGATAGTCAGAATGTCTAAACCAGATGTTATTGAATAAGCTAGAAAAATGTTACTCTGTTTTCCAACGACACGCAGTCACAAAACAGTAAACATTTCATTAGTTTCTTTGTTTGGCAGATTCTAATGTTTGGAAATTTCATAATTGTGTTGAACGATTTCACTGCCTCTTGGTATCTGTTAAAGTTGAAATATTTTATTCATTTGTTTTCTATTTTCTTTTATATCAATTTGTTACACATCCAATGAAAATACAAAATAATATATTGTACATTTTCAATGTAAGCTCACATACAAATAAGTTAAATTAACTTTACAAATTAAAGCGAAATAATAAAATTGTATTAAACAAGTTTTAAATTTAATTGTTTTATGGGTCAATATAGAGAGTAACTTCAAAAACCATTATTATGTAGTTGTTTGTAAATTAGGTATAGTTAGGCCTAAATACGTATTAAATTTGTCCCGGCTAGATATAACTGGATCTTACGTGATGTATAATTAAGTCTAACACGATGTATAATTAGGTCTTTGGCGAGATATGTTATATCTAGCCAAACGCCTGATTATATCTAACGAGTTATGCTATATCTGCACCAAGATCTCGGCCGACTTAATTATATCTCAAACAAAATGCAATTCTCACGCCCGTGGTGGCTTTCGCTTATTAGTGGAAGTGAAACGCTTTCACGCAATTGGTGTGCTAACTTCCACTTTCGCCATAAATTGGGCGAAAGAAACGATCGCTGAGAAAAATTCAATTAACACATGTTTTAGAACAATTTACTACAAAAATAGAATGGTTTAAGAAAAGTTTACCATTTCAACTCCTCTTTCCGGAATAATTTTGTTTATTGTGAAATCTTAGTTTAAAGTCTGTTGGCTAATGAAAACAAATTACAATATGCATAAATATAATAATGAGTAGTCCATAACTCAATAATTTTACAAACTATTCAACATGTTTTGAAGTTGCAACTCGGAACAAATACACTTTAATTACGATCCGCCTATTTTTTTCGTATTTTTTGGCCTGATAGGGCATTAAACGGTGATGAAAAAAAAAATAAAAAATTTCGCCGTAAGTCCATATTTTCCGAAATATAGGCCTCAAAAGCTTGAATGTATAATCGCGCGTAAGTCAGCCATTTATTATCCGGTCGTGTTGAAATACATTTCAGTACAAAGGTCTTTCGAAACTCTATAAGTGCCTATATAAAGGTATTTGTTTTTAGTAACGCATTGGGGACTAATAAAAAAATCTATTTTTAACCTCACTTTTTTGATAAACAAGTATTTTTTTCCAAACAATGCCCTAGTATACCTATTGGGTTACTAGACTCCCATACTAGGCAAGTCTTCAACCTTTTTTAAGTTATCATACTCATCTATAAGCCTTCAATATATTCAATTTAAAAAATAAATAAGTAAAGAATTAACATACAGCTCAAATCAACCTTTATTTTGTACAAGTTTTTTTCCAGTTATCCAAACAATTTATTTAATTTAACACCAGCTTCATAGTATTTTTGTGATATAAGGCTTTCTGTGTGGACGGCCTTCGGCCGGGCTTAGGGATTTTCTCCTCTGGGTGAGGGCCAACACCGGCTTCGCGGCTTCGGCATAGTATTTTGTGGTATTTTTTTAAATAATTTTTTATAGTTTTTTATAAAACAGAAAGCCCCGCAGGTAAAAAATTAATTCAAAAAATCGCGTGATTTTTTATATTTTAGAGGGGAAAAAGCGCCAAATGTTTATCAAAACTTTGAATGTCTCCGGTCTGTATAAGGTTACAGGCGAGTATTATACCTTAAAAGAAATGCCAGTTTTGCCTATTATCGGAGTCTATCGAAAGAATAAGTATATAGGGCTTTTTTTGGGGGGAAAAGAAGTTTCAAAAAAGTGAGGTTAAAAAAACTTTTATTTTAGTGGCCCCCAATGGGTTAACAAAAAAATATCTTTATATAAGGTCTTATAGAGTTTCCAAAGACCTTTGTAATGACACCAATTTCAACCAGATCGGTTTATAAATACCTGAGATATGAGCGATTACATACTCAAGCTGTAAATACTCAAGTTCATATAGGTATCTCAAGGAGTTGGACCGAGCGGGGGAAAAAAACAATATTTTTTGGACTCAACACAGAAGCTTTTTGGTGTAGATCAGAGAATAATAACTAAAGTGTATTTATGCCCAAAATATAAATGTATTATATAAAAATGTTGGGAATTTATGATTAAAAATACTGCTGAAAACGTGCATCCTAGTAATTTGACTAAAAATTGCATTTTATTAACCCGCCTTGTAATCCGGACCGATACGGTTTCGCTAGTCCGGTCGCGTGTTGTGTAAAGTCATATTTAGACCTGTGGATAAGTTGCAGCGACTTCAAGTTGACATCAACTTATCCATGGCATAAGGTGAACTAGTATAGAAGTTTTAACAAAATAATTTTCTGCGAGATGATACTTATCCGGTCTCGAACAACCCCGAGGGGTCAGGGACCTTACAAAACTCTCCAGTTGGTAATACCAAGTGCACGCAGGGATTCGCCAACCTGATCCCTCCAGCGGAGTCTTGGTCTTCCTATTTTTCGTCTTCCTTCGAGTTCGGTTTCGAAAACCCTTCGTGCTGGTTCGTCTTCATCCATTCTACTGACATGGCCTAGCCAGAGCAATCGCGTTATTTTGAACCGCTTAACTATGTCAATGTCGGGATATAGCTCATGGTTCATGCGTCGCCGATACTCGCCGTTGTGCACTATAGGGCTATACATTTTTCGGAGTATTTTTCTCTCGAAGACTCCTACAGATGTTTCGACTGCTTGCAATAAGACCCAGGATGAAAGTCTGGTATAGTTGGAGTTTTGTTACTCGAGAGAAGACCTTATCTCTAAAGTGTTTGCTTAGCCCAAAATAACATCTACTCGCAAGCATAATTCTCCGCTTGATCTCAAGGCTGACGTTGTTGTTTTTGTTTACGGCAGGTCCGAGGTATATACAGGCCTGTTCTGATATCACAATGATTTCAAACCACTAACGATTATAAGATCACGATTTGTAGGAGTTCTGAAAATCACGTGATTTTATATTTTTCGGCGTTATTTTATATTTTCGAAATCACCAAGGCAACAGCTGAATTTGTTGTTGTTGTAACAGATTTTCTGTTTCCACTCGTTCGTCCCTGGAAGATATAAAAAAACAAAATTATGTGTAATTCCCTTATGTGTCACTGGAGGTAGCGGTGGGGAGCTGGAGAAATTGTGCCACCTCCAAGGGTCTGTCCCATAGGTCCACTGGGCGCAAGTCAGTAGGCCTATCAGGACAGTTGTAAATGTGAATAGTGTCATGAGGGCTTTGTAGGCAGTGTGGGCACTGATCTAAGGTATCTGGGATTATCAGTGATCTGTATGAGTTCAGAATAGAACTCCAACCCGATTTAAGCTGGGCCAGAATGGTTCTGGTGTGCCTGGGCAGAAGCCTCTCATTATTCGAAATCGCGGGAGGGTGTTCATTAAGGACCCTGTTGCAAGAGTAGCCATTTATGGCCTCTGACACCGCCGTGTTTGTTTCTCATTTCCTTTCCTTCCCAACATATGTTTGTGGTCATATTTAATAAAAATTTGTGAATTGGTGAAAGATATTGGAAAAATTTGAAATACCTGGAGCTTTATTATTGAGTTTTCTTAATTTAAATTATTTTCATTAATATTTTCATTCTCGAAGAGTGAAGCACGGGACAAGCACAGAGGAATAGAAAATCACAAAAAGCAGAAGAATAAGAATAATAATTGTAAAATTTATATGTTTCTATTAAAATAAGTTATTTTAATACTAAAAAAGAAAAATAAAACATTTCAAATTATGTTTTCTAATAATTTATTAAACCATTTACAATAATTTTAGTGCATAAAACAAGCAAGTGATCTATGTTCACCGTCATTTTCCTGAGCGAGTTTATAGGTTTGTTCGAGAACTTTTCCAGCAAAAAATAGCAAGCAAAAACTATCTGGAGAGTAAGAATGATTTTACTCTCTCAATAAAAAATAGCACAAAAAGTACGAGAACGACATCCAGCAAAAACTAGCAAGAAATCAATGTCTGTTAGTAAACAGCTGATTCGTGTTTTCGTCTTTGGGTTTAATTTTATTGTTTTTTCTACCTCAAGTGCTCATCTCATTACCCACTTCGTTGGGAATCTATTTCATTAACAAATTAAATTAAAATGATTAAATAAACATATTTTCTTACTTACCTCTGCCATTGTTAAATTTGTTCTTTCTTTTGATAATTTTGTTTGTTTACTTGAAACAGCTGTTATGTTTGGCTTGCTAATTCGTGCTGGCAAAAATTTTCCCAGCACAAACCATCAACTTCTCCATCATTGAACTGTCAAAATATTCACTCTCTGGCTCTCTCGTTGCTGGCTGCTGGGAGTTATCGAACACTTTCCAGCAAAAAATAGTGATAATTAGTGCTAATTATCACGTTCTCGAACAAACCTTATATCACATGATTTGCGAAATCGTTGCTTGTAGAACACCATTCCGGTGATTTAAAACCATATCGACATGAAGTGATATTAGAGCATGCCTGATAAATTCGTCCACCACATCGAAATTATATCAGTTCTCTACGATCACGCTTTGGTCTAATCGCGTGGATGCCTTGCTCGTTGAAACCATTAACTTTTGCTGACTCCTTCTCAATTCTCGAAAACACCGCAGTAACTTCTCTAACTGTGCGTCCAACGATACCTATATCATCAGCATACGTGAGCAGCATGTGAGTTTTGCTGCTGATGGTTTTATTCTTGTTGACTGCAGCTTTTCTCAGAATAATCTCTATTAAGATGTTAAAGAGATCGTACGATTGGGTGTCACCTTGTCTGAGGCCTAGCTTAGTTTCAGTGAGATCCTTTCTTACCTTCACTGCGGATTTGGTGTTCGTCAAGGTCAGCCTGCAAAGGCGTACGAGTTTTGCAGGAATACCAAGCTCAGACATTGCTTCGTAGAGTTTCCACCGTATCGGGCTATGGAAGGCCGGCTTATAATCCATAAATAGATGAAAAGTGTCGATTTGTTTTTCGTGGGTCTTCCCCAGGATTTGGCGTAGCGGTTGTCAATTTTCCAGGACTAAAGCCACACTGGTATGGTCCAATCAGTTCAGCGATAATTTGTTTTAGTCTTTCACTAACTACTACCTTTTACTATATCATATACTATCTTTGGTATCTGGTTAATTATAGTGCTAGATGGAACTGTTAGAGAAAAAAATATAAAATTCATTATAAAATATGTTTCAACGTATAAGACAACGGACAAGATTATGACAAAAATACGCATTCTCTTTTATTTCTGTCCGTATTATGACAAAAAAAAAATGGTTTCTCATTACATCCGGGGAGAAATTCTCACAATCACTGAGCTGTGCGTTATCCAGCTTTCACTCACTGATTGGGACCTACAGTTTTACACTGATTCCGAACGGTATTTTGAGAAGCTTTTTTATGGCTATATACTCGATAGTGTCGCCGTCACTATGCGAGGTGACCGCCGCCGAAAGAAATTTTAAGGTGGTCTGAGCAGGGTTCGAACCCAGGATCTCATATACAAGAGTCGCGCACACTAACCGTTGCACCACCGACAACCAAAGAGTAAATTACCAAAGCAAGTCGAACTCGATGAAATGGCCTATTATCTCGTCGTCATTAAGAAACCCCGAAGAGAGGCACAGAAGCTATTTGCTATTGCTCTGTGACACGACAATGACCCCAAACATGCAAGTCGCCTAATTCGCAACTTTTTAAGCGACAATGATGTGCATGTTTTGGAGTAGCCGCCCTAATCCCAAGCCCATAAAAAATCTATGCGAGCTTGTATATCGCGAAGTAAACAAGAAAAATCCCTCAAATTTAAAAGATTTAGAAAGAATATTGAAAACAGAATGGGACAAAATATCTCCGGATGCCATTATATCATCTATGCCTTCAAGATTAGGTGCAATACTACCTAATAAGGGATAGACCACTAAATATTAAGTTTTAATAAGTTTTAAGTGCCCCTTCTGTAAAGACAAGGACGGAAATCTCATCGCAGATGTGCAGAGTATGTTGGGAATATGGAGATATCATTTATCTGAGCTATTGGTACCTGAGATATCCAATGACGTGACAATCGATCTAAATTTGGACGACGACGTCGATTGCACCCCTTCTAACCCCTTATGTTTAAGGCTGGCAGCGATGAGCTGATAAGGTGCATGCATCAGCTCATTAGCAAAATTTGGTTAGATGAATGCATGCCCGCCGATTGGAGTCTCAGTGTACTATGTCCCATATTTAAAAATGGTGACCCGAGTCTATGTGCCACCTACCGTGGAATAAGCCTTTTATCCATAGCATAAAAGGTAATTTTATCCAATTATCGCTGACCTGATTGGACCATACCAGTGTGGCTTTAGGCCTGGAAAATCGACAACCGACCAGATTTTCACGCTACGCCAAATTCTGGAGAAGACCCACTAAAATCAAATCAACACCTATCATCTATTTGTCGATTCTAAGGCGGCCTTCGATAACCGGATACTGGGGAAACTACGAAGCAATGTCTGAGCTTGGCATTCCTCCAAACCTCATACACCTTTGCAGGAAGACCCTGACGAACACCAAATCCGCAGTGAAAGTTGGTAAGGATCTTAACGAACCTTTCGAAACTAAGCGAGGCCCCAGGCAAGGCGATACCCTATCGTGCGATCTCTTTAACATCTTAATGGAAATCATTATGGGAAAAGCTGCAGTCAACATGAATAAAGCCATCAGCAGCAAAAGTCACATGCTGCTCGCGTATGCTGATGATATAGATATCATTGAGCGCAAAATTAGAGAAGTTACTGCGGTTTTTTCGAGAATTGAGAAGGAGTCAGCAAAAGTGGGTCGGACGGTAAATGAGGACAAGACAAAATTAATGGTTTCAACGAGCAGGGCCTCCACGCGATTAGATCAAAGCGCGAACGTTGATAACCGTTATAATTTCGAGGTGGTAGGCTAATTTATATACCTCGAATCTGCCGTAAACAAAAACAACAACGTCAGCCTTGAAATCAAGCGGAGAATTGTGCTTGCGAATAGATGTTATTTTGGGCTAAGTAAGCACTTTAGAGATAAAGCCCTCTCTCGAGTAACAAAAGTCCAACTACATATAACAGACTCTTATACAACCTGTCTTGCTTCATGGCGCAGAATCCTGGGTCTTATCGCAAGCAGACGAAACATCTGTAGGAGTCATCGAGAGAAAAATACTCCGAAAAATGTATGGCCCTATAGTGCACAACGGCGAGTATTGGTGACGCATGAACCACGAGCTGTATGATCTATATCCCGACATTGACATAGTTAAGCGGATCAAAATGCCGCGATTGCGCTGGCTAGGTTTTCGAAACCGAACTCGAAGGAAGACGAAAAATAAGAAGACCAAGACTCCGCTGGAAGGATGAGGTTGACCAATCCCTGCGTACACTTGGTATTGCCAACTGGAGAGATAAGGCAAAAGATCAAACTGGTTGGGGAAATATGTTATCTTCATTTTGTAAGGTCCCCGGCCCCTCGGGGTTGTCCGTGACCGGATAAGTAAGTAAGTAATAATAAATACTAATTAAATAATAATAAAGAAAATTTATAACACGAAGTTGATTTTTTTTGCTCGCACAGAATAAAGACATTTTCCTTAAATAACCAACAAAAAAAAAACTCAAATTGGCTTATTTATATATAGTGACTTAATCGGCTGACTATAATTTTAGAATATAAAATCCAAAGTAATCGATAAATTGGATGCAGTTATAAGCACAGACATGCACTCGATGATCATAGAACTCAGCGTTGCATTATTTTGTTCGCAACTGTATGAACTTACCCTTCTTCACAGTACAATATTTTAAACAAAACAAAATTGTAAATTATTTATTTGTTGATACATAAATGCAATTTTATTTCCGTTGATATTTTGATGTAGTTGTTTTTTTTTTGCAGAGGTATTTAATTGGTGTGTTCGTAACTCTTCAGATTAACACAAATAAAAACAAAAACGACAACACTTAGGACTATTTACAATTTATTTTTTTGTTCGTTTTTGTTTTTTCTTGTTGCTTTCTCCTTTATAGACTTTTATAACAAATAATTGTGGCACAACTATGCTTTTGTTTTTTTCATATACCCATAAATTAACATACTGACATAGTGGATACCATATACATATATATATATACTCTATGTGATACACATTCAGACATATATAGAAGATTCACATTTATGTGGTCGAACATATGGTATATCTTTAGGAGTTGATGAAATGCATCATTGTTGTCTGGACAGTAGATTTTTATTATTATTATTATTAATTATTTGTAAATATGTATGGAATTTTGATATTATTTAATTTCTTATTTTGTTATTTTCTTTCTTTCTTTTTTTCAATGATAACTTAAAGGTGAATTAAATTTTAACTAAATATAACTACCACAGATAGGTTACAATTGTTTTTTTTTTTAAATATATAAATATTTATAAACGTAAATGGATAACATAAACACAAATCGCTTTCAAATGATATATTTTTTTAAAATGTATTTGGACCGGAATTCTGTAACCTTTTAACGATACAAATCGGTAGTTAAATTGTGAAAATTCAATTCAAAATTTCCGAATTCTGACAGTTTAACTACCTATTTTTATCGTTAAAAAGTTATCAAATTCCGTTGCTGGGGTGATACGTTTATCGGCTGTTATACATATATTAAACATTACATGTAAACATATGTATATATGATTTTTATCAAAGGTTTATGCTGAAGTATATAGCTTAAATTCTGTCAAGAAAGATCTATAAGAAAAACGTTTTATTGTACGATAAAGCACGAATACAATTCAAATTAAAACAACCTACCACCGACCACTAGGAAGAACAAACACAAAAACAGATAGACAGTTACCGGCTGATTGCTTTGGCAAAGAACAGTCTAATTAAGAATTACACTGACTCAAATCTGGAACCCTAGTGAAATTTAGGAAAATCATATTTGCTACCAAGCGAGGTACCAAACAATGCGACTGTCTAACGTGCGTTATCTTTAATAACTTTTTGAAAATTATATTGGGGGCAGATTGGTAGGGTTGGAAAAAATGCTTCCACTCAGTGATTTAGAAAGAGACTAATTTTAATTTGAAAAATATTATAATATTTGCATTAAACTCTTGTAGATCTTTCTTTTCTTCCAAGACAGGTCTAGTCTATAAAGCTTATAGCGAAGAACTGTTGGATTATCCATAATTGTTTATTTTCACAAAATTTTGCAATTTAGTGGAGATGCAAAATGGTTGATTAAACCTGATTCTCTTTTCAGTGTTGCAACAATATATCGTTGCACACAAATTATTCTAAAGCATAAATTAAAATTGCACATAGTTTATACATATGTACGACTTAACAACAAATACATATGATTAATAAAACAACATTCAGGATGTCTTTGAGTTACCAAGGTACACATTTGAATATTAGAATAGAGAAGATGTTTCAAACCGTGCAATGTTTTTGTGATAATGTATGAGAAGTTCATACTGCAAGCTTACAAAGTCAGAAACAGTTTTGTAAGTGAAAAATGGTTGGTTTTGGTTTAAAAATTATATTGCTATACTGTAAAAGCGTTGTTCTTTTTAAATAAATAGAAAATAAAACTAAAACCCAAGCATTTAAAATTATGTTACTACATGAATTAAAAGTCTGTAAGAGTTTTACAATATTCCTTTAAGGCCTGCGAAAGCTGTGCTCCAAAATAAGTTCGACCTTGGTCATTAGAGACATCCATCGCTATGTTGAAATACCTAAATAACTACATATATTATATATATCAAATATCTACGTGTACCTTATAATATTTAACTATATCGTAATAATGCGCATACTGAATTATGATTTATGATGGCCTTAAAAACTAATAACATTATTGGGCATTATGATTCTTGGTCATTATTATAAACATTTAAACAAAATCAAAAATACAATATAAAATTAAAAAATTAAAAATCTTTATAATAACTATTATAGTGGTGTGTGTATGTGTGTGTAGAGTGTTGGTAGGTATCCCATGTAGAAACTAAATGTTACATATAAAAGGATTCAAATATGCAGAATCCTTAATATTAGTATAGGTATGTATACATACATAAATATGAATAGTATGAATAAAATCGGTGTGTTTTAATAACAAAGTGCGCGTTTGAATTAAACTCGAGTATCGGGCGAAGCTGCTGTTGACTTTTTGCAATCAGTCTCGGGAGATTTATTACTATCATCTTTATTATCTTCGGGAGCAATATCAATGCGGTGGGCTTTACTCCATACCACCAAGTCCATAATGAAAGCCAAAAACATAATGCCAGCTGTAATGCCTGCAAATATATATTGGAATAAAAGAATAGCGATGGGATTCAGTCGCTGAATAAAACAGAATATGTAATAAATACCCTACTTACCCAGAAAGTAATGTCTAAATGTATCTGCATCATACAGTGAGCAGGCTCCATGTTTACCGCACACTGATTTCCATACGAGACATGCGGAATCTACGACAGCACCATAAATGATGGGACATGGCACATTACCAAAGAGACCTATGGCCGATTGTATCACACCCATTGCCATTGCTTTGTCTGGTCAATGAAAAGAAAATTGGATTATTAGCAAATATGGAAATAGCATCAAATCTAAACACAGCTTACCTTTGGGATGGGTACAGCGCATAACTAAAAGCATACTGCCCACCTCGGATGTTGAGTGCATGAATACACATATGGCAAAAATTATAATGAATACAATGAAATTCTTGCAGTTACTATCACAATAGCCACTGATGGCCTCGAAAGCAGCACCTTTATCAGCATCTGCAAAATCTGCAAAATGTTAAGGGTGATAGAAGAATTAAAACGGTAACTTAGTTTGCCCTTGGAATATGACTGTTACACATACCGTCTGGAATGCATGTACAGTTGGAGAAGATTGTATGGTTGTCACTGCTACGCATGCCTGCCGCTGAGCAGCCCGCATGACAGGAAGAAATGTAAATTTTACCATCCATTCCACAAATGGGTGCAAACTGCTCTTTGTCACACGAACACTGTAGAGCAGCATTGCAGGCTGGCTCTATCGTGGCAGGCCTGAAGAAGAATGCACAAGAAAGGGGGACGGACAACTTTATATACAAGTAACAAATCCATTATGATGAAGGTTTCATACTCACGCTAAACTTGTTACCGGCTGGTAGCCCGCAAAATCGTTCATATTGCAACCGATAAACATTAAAACAACCATTCCAGCGGAATAAACCAAGGCTGTGAGAGCTATCCATGCGGCCACCGCCTTAGCTGTAGGTTTAAGTGTAAATATAACCAGACCGGAAATTACAATTCCAATACCCATGACAAGAATACCACAGAAAGCGGCAATCATATTGGCATCATAGGGTGCTAAGCGAAATTGAGTTTCCAGATATTTTGGCAAAAAGGTGTAAAGACCGGCTATGGGAAGCAAATGAAATACACAGGATGCAGTCCGGAACATTAAAATGTCATTGCTCAATTGACGTCTTACGGTTTTGGGAAAGTCTAAAATAGAGTAAACGTGTAAGAAGATGTTTGTTATGTACATATCTAAGAGCTTGTCACTCAAAATCTGTATAAAAATTACATTATTCTTCTACAGCAAGTTTACACTTACCTCTCAATCTCGGCTTCTCCTCAGGTTCCGCGGCCACCTCGGGTGCCTTTTCTGCTGTAGCACCTGGTGGCGGCTTTTTACCACGCAGTTGCTTAGGAAACGAAAACATGGCAATTGAGGATAACAGCATTAGACTGCCAATAACAACTGGCCCCAACCACCAGGCTCCTATCCAACGAGGATCACTGGCATCATAGCCGGGATTTGAAAAGTTCACATACCAACGTGTACAAAACGAGCCAACAATGAATCCTGATGCGGGACCCAAAATTCGAATACCAATTGTAATCGCCATATACATGGGAGAATGTTTGCTGGCCACATTGTCATCGATATAGGGTATACCCAATGTGGAGACAGCAGTTTGCCCTATGCCCGAGCTGAGAAGACTAGCAAAGAAAATGCATAAAACGATCACAGTGATTTTGGAGTGAGAGGCCTGCTCTAATTTGCGGTCTTCATTGCATTCTGAAATTGGATAAATAAATATAAAATATATTGAAAAATGTTAAGACTAAATATTAAGGTGTAAAGAGGTGTAAAAACATTGGACATTTGCCCAGTGCCAAAAATACTAGAATTCAGAACTAAAATATCTGGATCATAGATTTAATTTATTTCATACACACAATTGTAGAAATAAACATTCAGAAGTTCGAGTTTGTGAGAAATTTAGAAAAAACTTTGGAGCTAGTTGTGGACCAGTATCAGTCGGGTTTTACTAGGAATGTGGAATTAATTAACAATTAATAATTAATTAAACAATTAGTTAATCAACTAATAAGATTATTCGAAATCCCGGTTAATAACAATTCATTATTTACAATTCATTATTAACATTAATTATTTTGATTAATCACATTTTCGGTTAATTTTGTATTGATTCACGATTAACTGATTAATCGAACAAATGAATAATTACAATTTTAAATCTTTTTTTGATTATGTTTTTTAACACATTTTTGACGCAGCGATACTGACGGTATCAATCGCATTTTCCTTATTTTTTGTTTATTTTGAATATTAAATAAAATGATTAAAATGGTTAATTAATTGATGAATCATAATTGTGGTTAATCAAATTTTTTTGATTAACTGAACAATCACAATATTGATTAGCCACAAGGTTAATTAATAGTTTAATCAAACATCCCTAGTTTTTACCATTTCACAAACCACTAGATCATATTTCCTTTAGTTCATGAACTAGTTTTTTTAACTACACCATTTCCAATTGAAATTTGAAAAAAAATCAATTGAAATCTAAAAATTCTATTTGAAATACATGGGACATGGAACTTTATTTCTGATAGCCATTCACTTGGGAGTGACCAGAAATTATTCCTTCATTGGGCAGTCCAAGCATCTCACTACTTCCACGCAGTTTGTCCTCGGCAATGGCTTATCTGAAGCCTAAAGTGAGACGGCGAAACGAATGAGCATCCTGAGTGGTAATGTGATCACTGATACGTCTCAAGATTATTAGGTGACCCTGTCACTGAAGCTCTTCGAAGTAGTGGACATATTCTTCTGTCCTTTGAAGGCGGATAAGTCAACACCCCTGGCCAATGGCGGATCAAAATTTAAGAAACCAACATCCAGGTTCGACACACTGCATTCTGGTCAGCGTCTGATCCATAATGGGCGGCTGAAACATAATCATCCTGGTGGTAGGTAAAATGCAATGAATTGGCAATGAAAATACACATAGAAAATAACGAACAAAGAAACCCCCTAACTGTTGACGACAAACGCAAATGTTATAAGGACCACGATTTAAGGATATATACTTGGAATGTGCAAACGCTATACAGGACGGGTGCCACTTTCCAACTGGCGGATGTCCTCGGAAAATATAAAGCTGACATCACAGCGATCCAGGAAATGCGATGGACAGGACATGGTTGCACCAGAAAGAAAAACTGCGATTTTTATTACTGCTGCCATGCGCGAAAGCATGAATTCGGGTGCGGATTTATAGTTGGCAAGAGACCTAGTTTCAAGGTTCAACCTAGTGAGTGACCGCATAGCCACAATTCGTATCAACGCGAAATATTTCAACATCTCGTTAATTTGTGTGCACGCACCGACAGAGGATAAAGATGATGATGTCAAACAATCATTTTATGATTAAAAGCTAGATATTGGTAAGCTAGAAATACTGGAGATATCAATGTCCTCTTAACAGAAGCAGAATACCCCCCTCCCGAGGACCCAGATGCGCAGTGGAAGCACATCTGCCATTCTTCGGAAACCGCTGCAAGGACTGAACTTGGCTATCAAAAACCGCAGAAGGATAAGCCATGGTATAACGAAGAATGTCGCATTGCAACTGATGAAAAATACGCTGCACATGTGGCAACGAAACAGTCAGTACAAAGCGTGCTGCGAGTGAGCGGTACAAGAGGCTGAGAAGGGAGGAAAACCAACTATTTAGGCGGAAAAAATGGCAGTGGGAGCAGAGGGAAACTGATAAAACCGAAATGTGCAGGATGAATGGTGAATCCCCAAAATTTTTCCAGAGACTAAGATGATCGAATAACGGGCTTAATAATGAACTGCCATCCTGCAAGGACGAGAATGGGAATCTGGTGACTAAGAAGCAGTGTGTGTTCAAAATGTGGAGAGACCACTTTTCACCACTACTCCACTCAGATTCTTCCACTGAAGATCAGGAGGTAATGATAGTTTAAGATAGTGTAGATTGTACCCCCTCCCTGCGATCGCCCGGCTTAAGAATAATAAAGGTATATGGCTGGGGGAATCTATGTCTGACGATTGGAGTCTCAGTGTATTATATATACCGACTTCTATACGGTATATGGCTGGGAGAATCTATGTCTGACGATTGGAGTCTCAGTCTATTATGTCCTGTTTTCAAAAAGGGTGTTCCAACTATCGCGGTATCAGTCTTTTATCCATCGCGTATAAGGTCTTGTCGACCGTATTATGTGAAAGACTAAAGCCAATTGTTGAAAACCTGATTGGACCTTATCAGTGTGGTTTTAGACCAGGCAAGTCCACGACTGACCAAATATTCACGCTACGCCAAATCCTGGAAAAGACCCACGAAATGCAAGCCGATACATACCATGTTTTTGTCGATTACAAAGCCGCTTTCGATAGCCCCATACGGGGAAAACTGTACGAAGCTATGTCTGAACTTGGGATTCCGGCATAACTGATCCGCCTCTGTAGAATGACGCTGACCAACACCAAATCAGCAGTGAAAGTGGGGAAAGACCTCAATGAACCATTCTGCGCCAAGCGAGGACTGAGACAAGGCGACAATCTTTCGTGCAATCTCTTCAACATCTTAATGGAGATAATAATGAGAAAAGCTGCATAATGAGAAAAGCTGCAAAAGTTGCTGGCGTATGCTGACGACATAGACATCATTGGGCGATATTTGCGAGAGGTTACTGGAGTATTTTCAAGAATCGTTGTTAATGAGGGCAAGACAAAATTGATGGTGTTAACGACTAGAGAAACCTCTCGACTTGGTCCGCACGTGACAACCGACAACCGATTTAATTTTGAAGTGGTAGATGAATTTGTCTACCTTGGATCCGCCGTGAACAAGGACAACAACGTCAGCCTGGAGATAAATAGGAGAATTGTGCTTGCATATATATGCTATTTTGGGCTCAGCATTCAATTTAGGAACAAAGCCCTCTCTCGACGGACAAAAGTCCAGCTATATTAGACTCTCATTTTACCTGTCTTGACATATGGCTCCGAAACTTGGGTCATATCGCAAGCGGATGAGAAACACCTGTGAGTATTCGAGAGAAACATTCTCCGTAAAATATATGGGTCCAGTTAGAGAAAACTGCGGTACCGACGTCGCTGGAACCAAGAGCTATATAATTTATATTCTGACGTGGACATAGCTAGGCGAATCAAATTAGGCCAATTGCGTTGGCTAGGCCATGTTATCAGAATGGGTGAAGATGCACCAGCGCGAAAAGTTGTCGATAACGTACCCGATGGAAGCAGGAAAAGAGGATGACCAAGACTACGCTGGAAAGACCAGGCAGAAGAATCCCTACGTATCCTTGGTGTTACCAACTGGCGAGAAAATACGAAGGATAGAGCCAGTTGGAAGAATATAATGAAATTTGTTTAATTTGTTTGTTTAATTAATATGTGTAAGACGGTTGACCTCATGAGGTTATAAAATAATCAATAAACATAAATTTGAAATACATCAATTGAAATTTAAAAACATCAATTGATATTTAAAAGACATCAACTAAAATTTAAAAATCTCAGACATAAAATCGGGTAATAGTTTTTAAATTTCAAATGACGAATTTGAAATTTCAATTGATGTCTTTTAAATTTCACTTCAATTGATGTTTTTTTTAAATTTCAATTGATGTATTTCAAATAGAAATTTTAAATTCCAATTGATGTATTTTAAATTTCACATATAATTTTCAAATTTCAATTGATATTTTTCGAAATTGAATTAATATTTTTTAAATTTCAATTGAAAATGGTGTAGTTTGACCTTTCCAACTGGGTACTTTGCATAAAAACTAAATAAATAAATAAAAATAAACAATAGTTAATTTCAAAATGTGTGAAAGGAAATTGTTTGTCCTTTGAGTTTGAACATCCTTTAAGTGTGTCCCAAGTTTCTGAATCCATGCATTACTTTACTATAATATACTAGGTTACACATACCGCTCTACTTACCTTGACTGGAATTGTTGAGGTTATCACCTACAACACAGAGATTCATATCTAAGGTACCAATGCTCATTAGAGACCGGTTTGCTATAGATGAGTTGAGCAAATCCCCGCTTAAAGAGCGACCATTAAGCGTTTCCTGTAAGCCCCTATTGTTTGAGGACAATATGGCGGTGGAGTGTAAGAGATCTTTACCAAATATAAAGTGTGGCAAGGCACAGGCAAAAGCTGCTATTGAAAAAAGCACCATGCCACATGCTATCCAGCGTGGTCTATGACCGCGTCCAGCAAAATATGTCAACAACATTGCTGTACTAATTTGGCCCATTTCACTGGCACTCAACAAAAATCCAGTAGTTTTCGACTTAATCTGGAAGAGTTTCTCAATGGTTGTGATGACCGATACGAAGTAGGTCATGTACATGCCCTGCAAAATATAGGCCACCAAAAATACCACCATAAATACGTGAGTGGAGGCTAGACTTCGAGCCCATTTTGGTCTACAACCAAAAAGGCCACAACCCTGAGTAGATTCTGCTTGTCGTTCGGAATCGAGATCTGAATCGGTGGAATCACGCTTCTGCTTGTATAGACCCGTGAGTGGGTCATGCTCATCATATTTATCTGTTTGACCTATACCATTCTTTCCATTCGCCAGTGATCCATTATTGTTACACTGGTGCATTATTTCATTCTTTAAGTTCTTTAGCTCCTCATTATTATTGCTACCTGTCCCGGCGTACAGATCCGTATTTTGCTCATCCCCATTGCGGCGCTCTCCCAAGGAGATAGTGTCATCATTGTTTGCTGCATGCTTATTATTGCCATTCTGCAGCAGAGGTGTCCAGGCCTGTGTCGAGTCGCGTCGCACTCCATTACCATTGGGAGGTAGAATATCTCTTGTTGTGTTTGACTCTTGAATTATGTTGCTATTTGTGGGGGTACCATCTTGACCGTTACTAAGACCGACGTAAGATTTGAGATTCCTGTTATTACTATGGTTATTGGTTGCTGTCGTACTGTCGACATCGCAGATACTTTCTGAATTCATTCTTAGTCGGCCCCAAAGGAGAATCCTTATTGACGACTGAGGTTTCCAAAGTTCACAAAATATCTATTAGAGGTCAAAAGTCATGTAGTACCTTCTCCTCTTAATGTTTCGATGTGATTTATATGGATATTTATCGTATGGGATAGATATCCATGTTACTAGGTACAATTTGTTGTTGGTTTTGTTCTTTCCGAGCTTGAGGTAGATTCGTTGATTACGGCAGTGGGTGTTGTTACTATCTGGAAGTTAAAGAAGTAGATACTTTTGTTAAAAACATTAAATTATATTCAAGTTAATTAAACTAGATAGTTTTTAAAATAAGTTATAGTTTTCAGAGTATAAAATCGATTACAAAGAAACTTATTTCGAATGTTAACAGAAAAGTCATAAAGAATGTTAACATAATTATGTTATTGGCTTAACAAAAATGTTACAGCAGATGGTAATTATTTGTCTTTAGGGCTCGATCAAGTTGGGATGACATTGGTTCTTCAGCCGGCCCTTCCTAATTTCTATAAATAATCTTATATATGTTGTGGAGGACAACAATTGTGTATGTTTGTGGTGCAATGGCCTGTGTGTGCGACTATTGTATACAATAAGAAGTGATACCTGTAAGGCATAATAATATGACCTTATGAGAGACATCATAGTAAATACGATATAGTATAACAGATGGCGCAGAAGCATAGATTAAAACTTATAGTAGATCTACTAGTTCTCCCACCAAATTTATGACATTTGGCCTGGTGTGATATTTACGTTTGATGTTGAAAAGAATTGCTTTACTAATACCAGATAGAGGCAATGGTTCAAAACAACGAACAAAATAACAACAACGGCATTTCGTTTTGTGTGTTAAAATTATTGTGTTAAATACAACACAAATGTATGCTAACAATAACAGTCAATAAAAAAGTTTAAAACACATTTAAATTTCACAGTTTTTCACCAAAATGGCATGAAAAATTAAAGCAAGAAGTTATTGTAATTCCACCTGGTGTATATCACTTTTCGTCCAACATCTCTCTATCACACCGACCGCATCACGAAGAGTGTGAAAGGAAAAGCCAGATGAGACAAATGGCTGCTCTACTATAAATTTACTCTATGCGCAGAAGTAAGATGCTACAATTTTTGCAAATGGCTGAAAATTCTGCTTTGCCAGTTGTTAAGTAAACCATAAAGCAACTAGCGTGTCGTTTCTCTGCTCGCTCTCTTACTCTCTTCGTGGAATATTTAAATACATGAGCAGTTTTCTGATGATGTTATTGTATCTAACTATAGAAATTCCAACCATATTTAAATAAAATTCCATAAAGTATGTAAAAAGTATGAAATATTCAAGTTATGACGCGGGAAATAAATGCGTTTGAGTGAATCGCGTCGACTTTTTTGGTTCTCTTCTACTAGGGTTGCCAAATTGGGGGGTTTTTTCTTCTCTACCTGAAAAACCTTTTTGAGTAAACAGTAGGGATGTCAAACTGGATGTCAAATTAAATCCCGGGAGCCCGTGATTTTTCGGGACGCTTATTTTTCAGGTTTAGTGTAAGAAATAAAAAAAAATCAAGGAAGTATAGCACAAAACAAAAAAGGTATTTCATATTTATTTTAGACATACACATTAAGAAAAAGTCAATTTATATTTAATATACACGCTGAAAAATCTGTTGTTTTTTGTTGTTTGGATGCAAAGATAACATGTGTTACTCTGCCTAAACGCATTGTGTTTGCTATTCAATATTACATGTTTGAGACACATTGATTAATATGTTATAACATATGTGTTTGCAACCCAAATATATCTGTGTTTGTGATACAAATACAGTCGTGTTTGTTGCAATGTTTATGCTCTCTCGAGAGCAAGAGAATAAAAGAGGAACAACGAGAGAGACTATCTTGTAAGTGTGAATCTGTATTTTTGCATTATTCTCTCAGTCAGTGAGTCATAAATATTCCCGAATGTGCGTCAAATTGTCAGTATTTCTTATCTTGGCTGATGTATTGCGTTTTAACTTTATGTATTCAGTCGTCAATGGTTCATCGGAAAGAGGATATCAAAAGCGCTGGATCAGTGAAAAAAGAATAAACAAATGCTCGGACGGTTAAATGGTTTGTGCTGCTGTTTTGGATTTTGTGTAGGTGTTTCGCATATATTTATGTGTTTAACCAAAGTGAGATAACGATTTTGAGGAAAGAAATTGGAGGGGGCAATAACGTGAATCCCTTTCTCTGCCCGAGCCTCTACTGAAAAAATCGAAATGGCGGCCCATTTGTGAAATATAATAAAAAAAACACAAGTAATTAATACACGCTTGTCTTGCATGAACTAGATTTGTATATAAGTATATTGTTTGTGTACCAACGCTTAGTGATAAGCAAGGCATAGTTGAAACCTTCTGAAAAGAAAAACGTGAGATACAACAAAGAACGGAGAAGCAAAAGAGGAACAGATTCTCATTTCATAATGAAAAGTAATGCATTCAATGCAAGTAAATGTAAATATTTTAAGTTTTGTTTTAATCTATATAGGATGAATTTCATTTAAAAATCGAGATAAAACTGAAATTTTGAACCCGACCACCTCAGATATCGATGAAATTTTGTTCATAGCTAAATTTGATCAATACAAACAAAGTCTCATTTTTAGAAATGACTGTTTTGGGATTTTTTTTGGTGTGGCACAGTGGGAAAGTTTTCGAAAAAACGCGAAAATGGTCGAAAAGAGCTCCATTTAAACTACAATAACTCAGAATCGGCTGAACCGATTTCCATGATCTTGGTATCATTAAAAAGATATTTTAACAGGCTTTATGACACGTTTAAAAAAAATAAAAAAATACACTGTAAAAAATTTTATAACAAAAAAAAATTTTAACTAACGAAAAAACCAAAAAGATCAAGGGTTTTTTTTACAGTGTAGTATTTTTTTAGAAAGGTTTATCCTTCACCTATACCATATCAAAAAATAAAAATGGGTTCTTTTTTAGTTTTTTTTTATATAATTTTTTAAGTAGTTGTTTTAAATTTTATAACAAAAAAAAATTTTAACTAACGAAAAAACCAAAAAGATCAAGGGTTTTTTTTACAGTGTAGTATTTTTTTAGAAAGGTTTATCCTTCACCTATACCATATCAAAAAATAAAAATGGGTTCTTTTTTAGTTTTTTTTTATATAATTTTTTAAGTAGTGTCACTTCTAGTAATACTTACGTACCGAAAGTTTTCGAAATAATTCGAATAACAGCGACAATATCAGGTCACATTATTACACATTTACAAAATAGTTCAACAATTCTAACATTTTTTAAATGTTTACAAATAAAAAACCATCAACAATTGTTTATATTATTTGCCATGTTTCATTAATTTGTGTTTTATTTTATTTACATTTTTTTTAAGTTAATTATTTGTAAGAAATTTTGCGCTGCTCAAATGAATGTTGGCGACAGCTGGAAAATATTCAATTATATTTGCAGCATCGTTTTCACTTATTTTACGAAGCGAAGCGCAACACTTATTAGATATTTTTATGCATCTGTACTTATTGTTTGAATTCATATTCACTCAAATTTTTAAAATATACGCGTAAAAATTGTAAAAATTGCCTTCTCGAAACTGTGTATAATTATGAATTTCGGTACCTTCATCAGGTGCATTTATATAGCAATTTTTAAGGCAAGCAAGAACTTTTTGGGGTTAAAACATATTCATAATTTTCCTGGGACAATGTTTATTTATTTTACCTGTAAATATGAAATATAAGGGCAATAACTAGAAGTGACACTACTTAAAAAATTATATAAAAAAAACTAAAAAAGAACCCATTTTTATTTTTTGATATGGTATAGGTGAAGGATAAACCTTCTAAAAAAATACTACACTGTAAAAAAAAACCCTTGATCTTTTTGGTTTTTTCGTTAGTTAAAATTTTTTTTTGTTATAAAATTTTTTACAGTGTATTCTTTTATTTTTTTTAAACGTGTCATAAAGCCTGTTAAAATATCTTTTTAATGATACCAAGATCATGGAAATCGGTTCAGTCGATTCTGAGTTATTGTAGTTTAAATGGAGCAAAATGAATTTTCCTGGGACAATGTTTATTTATTTTACCTGTAAATATGAAATATAAGGGCAATTACTAGAAGTGACACTACTTAAAAAATTATATAAAAAAAACTAAAAAAGAACCCATTTTTATTTTTTGATATGGTATACGTGAAGGATAAACCTTTCTAAAAAAATAATACACTGTAAAAAAACCCTTGATCTTTTTGGTTTTTTCGTTAGTTAAAATTTTTTTTTTTTTATAAAATTTTTTACAGTGTATTTTTTTTTTAAACGTGTCATAAAGCCTGTTAACATATCTTTTTAATGATACCAAGATCATGGAAATCGGTTTAGCCGATTCTGAGTTATTGTAGTTCAAATGGAGCTCTTTTCGACCATTTTCGCGTTTTTTCGAAAACTTTCCCACTGTGCCACGCCCAAAAAGTCGCAAAACAGTCATTTCTAAAAATGAGGGTTTGTTTGTATTGATCAAATTTAGCTATAAACAAAATTTCATCGATATCTGAGGGGGTCGGGTTCAATGCATCTCGATTTTTACATGAAATTTATCATAGATAAAATGGATGTATGTATGTGTGTATGTTACGAATGAACTCGAAAACGCCTGGACCGATTTTGATGAAATTTTCAGACAATATTCAGAATCATCTAACGGGTGACATAGGCTATAAAATAGCTCTGACGGTTTTTCTAATAGATAAATAGACCGATTGTTATGAAAATTTCACAATGTGGTACTGACGACCTGCTGATACTCATTGGCAATACTTGGTTGTGATTGGATAAAGAGGCGTGGCACCGCCCATACAACATGAAATTTAAAAGGGCTATATCTCATGAACTGTCAGAGATATGAAGATGAGATTTGGTATATATGTTGTTGGAACAGTATGAATTACAGCAAGGGTGGAAGAGGGCGGTTCCACGCCCCGTTTGAAAGAAATCGATATAACAGCCATAACTATAGTTTGAAACGTAGTTTGCCGGGCCGGACCACATGTCCTCCAAGTCCATATTATCCAATTGGGGCCAAAAATATTCGGTTATCATTGAACGGTAGCGATTCGCATTCACAGTAATGTGCCGGTCTTGATCATCACGGAAGAAGTACGGCCCAATGACGCCGCCGGCCCATAAACGGCACCAAACCGTCATTTTTTCGGGATGCAATGATGACTCATGGATTACGTGTGGATTGCTGTTTGACCAATAACGCATATTTTGCTTATTGACGATGCCATTCAGCCAGAAATGAGCCTCATCGCTGAAGATGATTTTCCGATGAAAATCGGAATCGTAGCGCTCTTAAAGTTGAGGCCACTGACTCCAAATTTCGGTAGTAAATTTTAATAATTTCGACTCGTTGTTGGCTCGTATATCTGTCCATGATGAAATGGCAAACTTTACTGAAGAGAAATGTCAAAAGAGCGGGAAAAAATATGGCGTCGTTTGCTGTCCCTATCGATTTACTTTTGTAGCGTCTCTGTTGAAAAACCCTTTATTTATGTTCATGCAACAGAGATGCACGCCGATCGGCTTCACGCCAGTCGCGCCGTGGCACCGGCCTTTTAACTCAAACCGAAGCCGCCGCCGGCTTTCGAAAAAGCATGAAAAATATCTTTAACGCCGCTGACGCTTCGGCTCAATAGCTTGCATCGACTCCGCTTAAATTTTTTCTTACATTGCTGATTAAAAAGCAGTAGGATTTTTTTTCCTGATACTCTTTTTAGCACGTGATAATATGCCGTTATATTTTGTTCTTAATGGCATTTTACGTTTAAGTTGTGGTTTTTCAATTAAGTGGATATGAACATTTCTAAGTGCGTCACAATTTGTGTTAAAAAATTAACCAAAAATCTTTAAGCAATTTTTTCAACAAATCCAGCACGGAATCGCTGGAGTTTGTGGAGCCGGTGGGGACTCAGAAGACTCTGATTCTGATGAAGGATGCATTGGTGCTGCAAGAGATGTGCTGCACTGTCAGACACTAATTAAAAAACCAAAAAAAAAAGTGCGCGAATGCAGCACCATCTTGCTAAATGGAGGATCTTCTGAGCAGTGTTGCCAGAGACCGACTAAAAAATTATGCCAAATGTCCTCAAAAATTGTGGGTTTTGCGAAACCATTATGCTAAAATTGCCATTTTAGTGTTTTTTTGTAATTCTGCGTCCATAACATATACAGTCACTCCAGGAAATGGGTGTTTATCTGCATTTGAAATAGCTAGTATACCTTAACTCTTCAACTTAAAAAGAACTACTCGTATTACGGGTCTAATTTGTTATAGCATGCCAACCCATGAATTTAATTTCGGTTTAAAAAAAAATACTAATAGAAATTTTTTTCGAAATTATGCTTTTATTGGTATATATTTTTTTTTCGAAATTTGGTTTTATTGGTATTGGTATTGGTGAAACACAACCATAGAGTAAATCTTAGTAGAGAAAATATTTGGTTCCTCTGACGTTTCCTTTCACACTCTTCGTGATGCGGTCGGTGTGATAGAGAGATGTTTGACGAAAAGTGACATACACCAGGTGGAATTACAATAACTTCTTGCTTTAATTTTTCATGTTGTTTTGGTGAAAAACTGTGAAATTTAAATGTGTTTTAAACTTTTTTATTGACTGTTATTATTAGCATACATTTGTGTTGTATGTAACACAATAATTTTAACACACAATATAAAATACCGTCGCTGTTATTTTGTTCGTTGTTTTGAACCATTGCCTCTATCTGGTATTAGTAAAGCAATTCTTTTCAACATCAAACGTAAACACCACACCAGACCAAATGTCATAAATTTGGTGGGAGAACTATTGGGTCTACTATAAGTATTAGTCTATGAACACAACAGTGTTTATATGTCTTCCACGGCTTGCTTTACAGTAACTCACTCGATGTACCCAATTTTTCAGTTCATTTCCAATTGTTTGGGAGTCTATCTCGTGAACGACAGCTTCGTTTTCATGCTTTAAGACCTCAATAGACTCGGGATTGTTTGCGAAGGTAGCACTTATCTTTCCCGGCGACCCAGAGATAATAGTCTAACGGGGTCAAATCGCAGCTGCGAGGAGGCCAATAGACTTCCGAGTTTGAACGTTGGTTGTGTGGCACGTAGCGCCGTCCTGTTGTAACCATACGTCATCCATGTAACGGCGGCTTCTTGCTCATTTTCGAAAAAAATGGGCCGCCATGGCACAAACCGCAGCAAATAGTCGCTCGTTGTGGATGCATCGGCTTCTCGTCGACGACGTGTGGATTTTCCCCGGGGTGAACATGACCTTCATCGAAAAATATGAGTTATTGGTAAAAATGTTCACCTTCATAAATACGTGAGTGTTCATATTCAGCGAAGCGAAAACGCATCGGATGGTCTTTGACCAATAGGACTTTATAAGCCTCTATACCGAGGTCTTTATGCAAAGAAGTGCGAGAAATGCTGCAAACGGTGGCGAGTTAATGTTGATGACTGTTCTACCAGACTATCAGCTACATCGAAAATAGTTCTTCGTGAACGCACTGGACGACCACGTATACGAGTCCGAAACTCAAATCCCGGTCTTTTTGCGCAAATTTCGGGGTTTGCGAATCCGGAAAAAGCCCGGGCTTTCCGGATTCGGGAAATCACGATTGACATCCCTAATGCATACTAAAGAATTCTCATTTGTGTAAGAAGTGTTTCCATTCATACAGTATACAAGGTGTTTCAAAAGAAGTCATCCGATGTTGTTTGGCTCTCATTTTTTTTCTAAATGAAAAACTTCGATTCTGTTTTTTGATTATGTTTATTTGAACCTTTAGAATTTTATTGGTTAAGTTGAGAAGATGATATCGGTTAAATGGGCGCCGTCACAATTGATTATCATACGGGCTCGTTTTATGGTATTTTTCATCACTTCGGCGAGAACTTCGGGCGACAGATTATCGCACTCGTGTCGAATGTTGACCTTGAAGGCTTCCAGGGTCTCGGGCTTGTTAACGTAAACACACACACAAAAAACCTCACAAGAAAAAGTCTGGAACGGTTAAATCGGGCGATCTTGTGGGCCAGTGCAAATCGCCAAAACGAGAGATGAGGCGACCCGGGAACGCCGCCTTCAGAATATCGGTTGTGGCTCGCGCAGTGTGTGCCGTTGCTCCGTCCTGTTGGAACCACATGTCCTCCAGCCCTAATTCGTCGAATTGCGGCAGAAAAAACTCGGTTAACATGGCCCTATAGCGCGCACCGTCCACTGTTGTCGTTTGACCAGCGGCGTTCTCGAAAAAAATGACCCGATGACTCCTCCAGCGTGAACAGCGCACCATGCAGTCACTTTGAGCGGGTGTAATGGCTCCTCGTGCATCACTCGTAGATTTTCGGTGCCCCAGAAGCGATAGTTTTACTTGTTCACGTACCCGCTGAGGTGGAAATGAGCCTCATCGCTCATTATGATTTTGGTGGAAAAATCGTCCACGAGATTGAGGATGGCTTGGGCGTAGGTTACACGCGTTTGGTTGTCGACAGGCAACAGCTGATGTACGGACTGGACTTTGTATGGGAACATGCGCAGGTCTTTGACCAAAATTCTGCATATCGACGACCGGCTGATGGCTAATTGCGAGGCACGGCGTCTGGTCGATGTTTCCGGCGACAGCTCGACATCCTCGGCAACAGCGGCGATATTCTCGGCAGAACGGGCGCTCCGGGGCCGGCCACTCCTGACAACGTCTCGTGTGGTCCCATACACTGTAAGGTTAGTGGCCAAACGGCGCAGTCGGTGTCGGACGGCCGGAGAATCGGCGACGGTATTCGCGCTGCGCCAACACCACAGACGAATTGTTACGCAAAAAAATAGACGCGATTATTCCGCGCTCTTGGGGAGTGTATCGCTCCGTGGCTTGTTTACTTGTATTCTACAACTGTCTAGTCCCCAAATGTCAAAACAGATTTGACATTGGCGACCATTTGCAAAAATAAGAGCGTCTTCCAATAGGGTGGTCACTTTTGAAACACCCTGTACTTAAGTACATATGTAGGTACGTGAATCCGGCAAAAATTATACCAGAATCGTCTACTAATGATGTTTATTAAATTTCAATTAATTTTTTTCCACTACCAATTGAAAATGGAAAATTGTTCTTCTTTGTCACAGTATTCTAATTCTACGGCCGTTTTTATGTATTTTAAATATTGCAATATTGAAATTCATAAGTGCGGTAGCCACGCCCCTATCCACGGCTATTTAAAGAGGTATACGCATTGGCACACATCAGTGCTAAAAATACATGGAGAGAGTATAGAAGAAATCGACCAAACATTGCGTACATACAGTGGTGGGCGATGAAATAGAGTCAACACTAATCAACATTTTCAAAACAAAAACAAATGTAGAAAAATTAAATTTTGTTTATAACTTTTATTTTTAATTGTTCAATTAAGAACTAGATATAACATTTTAGAACATTAATGTCGTAATTTAAAATGAAATAATTAGGTATAAATCAAAATATTTCAATATGCCCCGTTTCGCCTGTGAATTAAAATAGAGTCATCGCGATTCATCATCTGAACTAGAATAAATAGCTGTGTCAAATAAAATGTATGTTTCATTAATCCTTTATATTATTTCAGTACTTTATGAAATAACTATTATTTTTTATCACAGCTAAGCAACGCCTTGATATTGAATCATCAAGTCTCCATAAGTCATGTTTTCCACGCCGATTGTACCAGTGTCATAAGCTCATCTTTATTAAATTGGTTTATTCCTTTGATAGACACTTTAATGTCCCGCCACAAATTCTGAATAGGATTTGCATAGACCATCTTAAAACTATGACACTATTATTTTCAAACGAAGCTTTTGCTCGCTTCGATGTGTGTTTGGGGTCGATATTATATTGAAACACCCATCGAAGCGGCATTGCCCATTTAGCACAAGGAAGCATGATGTTTTTTTTTAATACAGTGGTATAATATGCAGCGTCCATTGTCTGTTCAAGTTGGAATAAAGGTTCTGTCCCAATGTAAGAGTAACAACCCCGTACCGTTATGTTTCCGCTTGTCTGGATTGTGTTCTGGGGTCTGAATTCGGTGTTGGAAGGTCTTCGTAAAGGAAGATTACTCTTATCATAATTACCCAATCTCACTTTAGTTTCAGCTGTCCTCAAAATATTTCGCCATTTGCGTACGGACTATTTCAAATGCTCCTTGGCAAAATGCAACATTTTTTGAACGTTCCGTTTGGATAGAAATGTAACTTTTCGAACACTTTTTACCTTTAAATAGTTTTTAGTTTGCATTTTTCTTAATGTAGAGGTGTCAACATCCCGATCGTATTGCCTTTTAAGGGCGGAAGAGGTAACAAAAGTCGAACTCTACGTGGCGCAATATTTTTGGTTCCAAATGTTCTGTAATTTTCAGGGTTTTACCGTCAGTGTCCTGGATTGGGGTTATATTTTATTCCGGTCTCCAACATTTTCTTTGAGCATCCAATTATGTCAGTAATTTGTATGTAGCTTCTGAATTCTTTTACCGTCTCTCTTATTCTTTCTTGGCGCTCATGATTGCAATATTTACATCGGCCCATTTTGGAACTTCAATAATGACAATTTATTAATGCTACTAGTAAACATTAATCATATTTAGAAGCTAAACTTTGTTTTCAAATTCAAATCCAAACTACCATTAACCATTTAAAAAAAAAAACTTTTTGTAATTGACTCTATTTTATAGCACACGTCGTCATTACATAGCCTTTAAAATACTGACACTGACCTGGAGAACAGTAGTGTACAAAATTTATTAAAAATGACGGCATTATAGTCAGCAGAGGACCGGTCAATCAGGTTCAGAATTTCTTGACATGAAACATCTTGGACCACTGATTTGCAGAGAATAAAAATTTTGACGAGTGTGTGACTCTATTTCATCGCACACCACTGTATATGTATATGTCGGCCTGATATGTCACACATTTATACTAAATTCATATTTCTTTTTGTTTTTGACTTAAGAGTTAACACCTCCTGTTTATTGAATCCTTGATCTGGTCTCTCTCTATCTGTGATAAATTTCCCTTTCGTTGAATTGGGTTATACATAGGTACATACAAGTTTACATATGTATCTGTAAATATACATATATACATATGTATTTACGTGATTGCTTTATCTCCTACCATGTTATAGTAAATTTCAGAACTCACATTTCTGTTGTGCAGTTCAGCCGGGAACAAACTTTCTCACCTCTTCATTGAAAGTAGGGCAGGATGCATGTATGTGCATTTAATATAAAGAAATATGTGTGTGTATTTAATTATACTATTTAGTAACGTATAACCGAATTTTTGCGACAATCAACTGCATGAGTTTAAAAACAAAAAATCAAAAAATCGTGAGTAAACACCACCATAAGCCCGGTGGTGGTAGGTGCTGGTGTTGCGAATACTGCGTCTCGACACAAACTAAATCTCAAAATCGAGTGAATCTTGTACGAAGACATTAAATTGGAAGCAAACGCTTATCAGTAGCATGCAGTGTCCCAGTGGCAGTGTTACCGAGTATCAACAAAAACAAAAAAAATACAAATAAAAAGACAAACCTTTGTTTTATATGCACAATTCTTAATTGATATTAATATAAGTATATACATACATACATTTTGAAATATATATTAAAAAGAAAAAATTAACACAATTCTCTATCATTCCTTTAATACAATGTTTAGGGACATTTGCCCCATTTGCCCCTGGACTATCAATTCGCAGTGAAAGTGAATTCGACTGATTCACTTATGAATGCACATGCATACAAGTGTGTCTACATTTGTATTTGGGGGCATATTTTTTATCTTATCGAGTTCCCTTTTATTTGTTAACACGTATTCACCATAATCTCAAATCAGTGCAAATAATTGCACTTTCAATATTGTGTAGGATAAGAGTTGCCAATGTTTGACTTTTAGGACTTACATTTTTAAGAGATATACAAAAAAAAAATGATTCTCATTACATTCCATGAAGGGATTGGGGAGATATTCTCGCAACCACTGAGCTTTGCGCATTCTAGTTTTACACTCACTGATTGGGACCTACAGCTGTTCATGGCTAAGTACTTGATAGCACCCGCCATCACTAAGCGAGGTGACAGTCGTCGAAAGAAATGTAAGGTGGTCTGAACAGGGATCGAACCCACTTTCCATTGCACCACCGATTAGTATTAGTAGCCACTATTTCTAATGGCAATAAAATCTCAAAATGTTTTAAATCTTTGTCCGTAGAGAAGGAAAATTAAATTGAATTGAATTGAATGGAATTGAAATAAGTTGAATTGAGTTGAATGGAATGGAATTAAATTGAACTGACTGAAATTGAATTGAGTTAAATTAAATTGAATTGAAATGAGTTGATTTGAATTAAATTAAATTGAATTGACTGGAATTTAATTAAATTAAATTAAATGAAATGAAATGAAATGAAATGAAATGAAATTACATTAAATTAAATTAAATTAAATTAAATTAAATAAAATGAAATGAAATGAAATGAAATTAAATTAAATTAAATTAAATTAAATTAAATTAAATTAAATTAAATTAAATTAAATTAAATTAAATTAAATTAAATTAAATTAAATTAAATTAAATTAAATTAAATTAAATTAAATTAAATTAAATTAAATTAAATTAAATTAAATTAAATTAAATTAAATTAAATTAAATTAAATTAAATTAAATTAAATTAAATTAAATTAAATTAAATTAAATTAAATTAAATTAAATTAAATTAAATTAAATTAAATTAAATTAAATTAAATTAAATTAAATTCAATTAAATTAAATTAAATTAAATTAAATTAAATTAAATTAAATTAAATTAAATTAAATTAAATTAAATTAAATTAAATTAAATTAAATTAAATTAAATTAAATTAAATTAAATTAAATTAAATTAAATTAAATTAAATTAAATTAAATTAAATTAAATTAAATTAAATTAAATTAAATTAAATTAAATTAAATTAAATTAAATTAAATTAAATTAAATTAAATTAAATTAAATTAAATTAAATTAAATGGAATTGAATTGAATGGAATTTAATAGACTTGAATAGACTTGACTTGAATAAATTGAATTTAATGGAATTAAAATGAGTTGAATTGAATGAAATGAAATTAAATTAAATTGAGATGAATTGGATTGAATGTTCTTATCCATGTTTAAGTATAACAATATTATAGCTGTATTTAAATTTGACAATCACGTTTAATTTTAAATTAAAATATAAATCATATTCCAATTCGGAATGTGTGTTTAATATAAAATTCACATTAAACCCATTTAAATTTGGAAATCATATTAGAATTTGATAGAAATATTCATTTAAGATAGTCTTCGAAGTGAAAAAAATTAATTTAGATACTATCTTAAATTATTCAATTGTTTTTCCAAATTATAAAATAATTTTGAAATTAAAAACAATTTTGAAAATCTAATGTAGAACTTATTCAAGCTATAAAATTATGTTTGAAATGAGTTATCGTGTTAATTAATTCAAAAAATGCATTAATATTTAACTTGAGGAACTCGTTGCGACCAAAAACCGGTATGCAATGAATAAAAAATCCGAGTTTTTAGGTTTTAAATAAAAAAAATACATGTATTTAGTTAAAATGAGACTAAATACATAAAATAAAGCGTTTTTATATAATCATTTTGTTATCTTAGATTCGATTCGAGATGCCACACCAAAACGCGGGACAATTCCGCAAAAAGCGGGACAATTCCACATAAAGCAGGACTGTTCCGCAAAGTCACAATTCCGCCAAAAGCGAAAAGGTTGGTCACGTTACTAATATTTGAAAATCATACCAATTTTAGTCGAATTTTAAAATTTTTGTAAGGATACTTAACACATATTGTATAAAAACCGTTTAACCCGTTAACCGACGTCAAATTAATTGTACAATGTTAATTGCAAAAAAAAAATTGTCTAACCGGTTTCATTGGATTTTGGGGTTTGAACACTCTACTAGATACTCAATGTGTACACAAAATGTTCAGTACATACGATTGTTTATGTAAATAAATGTATCTTTAAGTGTTTATACATTAGGGTGTTCCGTCAAAAAAAATCAACTAATCGCTTTCAACAGACGCGCAAAAATCAGCTGATTGGGGGAGGAAAGAGATTTAAAGGGAGTTTTAAGTTGTTCTGAACTAAAGCGAAGCACAGACACAAACCATGCACATCAGCTATCATTGATGTTTATTGTCGGTTAACCGCTCCTCTTGATACCAAATAAGAATGTAATCGGAATTGTTCGCATCATGTTTACAAAATGTTTTAGTACAATTTTTCAAATTCATCAGCCAGATAAAAAGTTACACAGTGATACAAAAAGGACTTAAGTAGAAATACCTAGGAAGTGATAGTATTTTTCTTGTAGGTGCTGTCGAGTGAAACAAGAATCTGCTTGTGAAATTTCCCAAACACCCCCAAAATATTGAAAACTGGTTTAAAAACCGGGTTTGCGTGCCTTAGCGCACTAATAAGCCTGTATGTTAGTTGATTATCAACCGATTTTAATTTTCTCACCGGATTTAAAAAGATTTATTTCAAACGATATATAGGTTACTTAAGAAAATATGAGAAGTCTGTGTGTATTTGTCGAGCAAACAGATATTTTTTAAATTTTTTTTCGCCATTTTTCAACTTTGGCGATGATTTCACACATTATTTTATAAAGAAACCATAGTACTCTTGAATTTATTCAAAAGGGGCGTGATTAAAAAGCAAATTTATTTTTAAAAATCCGGTATTAATTGTTATTGAGTTATTGAAGTTTTTATTAAAACAAAAATGCCTGCACAACGTTTTTCGTGTGCTTTTTATGCACTATCCTCTTTACTAAAGCTTCATGATGCTGGTAAAATTGTATAAAAACAAAGCACAATTCATTTTCACTATCAAGAATTTTGCCTTGAAAAAGCTTCTCAAAAATACCGTTCGAAACTGGTGTAAAACTGTAGGTCCCAATCAGTGAGTGTAAACTAGAACGCGCACAGCTCACTGGTTGTGAGAAGCTCTCCCCAATCCCTTCGTGTAATGTAATGGGAAACCACTTTACTTCTAATGACTCGATAGTGTTACCGTCCCTATGCGAGGTGACCGCTATCGAAAGAAATGTAAGGTGGTCCGAACAGGGACAAGTGTCGTCTACAAGTGTCGCACACACTAGCCGTAACATATTTTTAACAAAAAACTTCTGAAAATGTCGTGGTTTCACTACAACTACATCAACTGGGATATGAAAATTCTATTCAAAATTTGAACTACAAGAATAGAAATTTAAAAAACATCAATAGAAATTTAAAAAACATCAATTGAAATTTAAAAAACATCGATTGAAATTTAAAATACATCAATTGAAATTTAAAAGAAATGAATTGAAATTTAAAACACATCTATTGCAATTTGAAAGACGTAGATTGAAATTTGAAAGACATCAATTGCAATTTAAAAGAAATGAATTGAAATTTAAAACACATCAATTGAAATTTGAAAGAAGACATCAATTGAAATACATAAAATCGGTAAATTATAATAAAGAAGTGTTGCAAATGTTTTCTTGTGTGTGTTTGTGTTTGCAATATTTTTCGAAAACTGGCATTATAAAGGATTCTCATATGAATTGAGTTATCGTTTGCATTTAGTTTTATGCATTTTTCAAAAGCAGCATCCCAAACAACCGCTGATGATGAGTCCTTCGAAGGATGCAAGTATTTCAATTTATTTCCAGATACCCAAAAAATATATTTTCGCCCACTGTGCGAAAACAAGGAATTCTCCCCTGTTGACATACCACGTAGGAAAGGTCGTAAAAACACTTTAAGAATCTGCAATCAGAATGTACAAAAAATCCTTCGAAGGATGCAAGTATTTCAATTTAGTTTAAGACACCCAACAAATATTTTCGTCCATTGTGCAAAAACAAAGAATTCTCCCGTGGTCCCACATACCTCGTTGGAAAGGTATTCAGAAACACTTTTAGAATCTGCAATCAGAATGAGCAAAAAGTAGACCAAAATTATTCCATGCGATTTGTTTAAATATTTTGCCTATAACTAACATGTCATTACATAAAAAAAATATTATTTTTTTTTTGAAAATAATTCGTGGTTCGCCGTTATCAAACGGACGGAAATTTTTCATAATTTTTTTTTTTATTTATTTTCTCCGTAATCAGCAGACTTTTACGTGTCGTTATTATTTAAATTTTACGGGACACACTAATATACATATGTATCTCCATAAATGCACGTCGGTTTATATTTGCAAGAGCTTTTGTTTTACTAAATGCACAAACAAATATCGATAATGAAAGTGAAATTATTTTATAGAATTTGAAAAAAAAAATTGCATTTACTCATTATAAACATTTGTACATGTACAATAATGGATGATTCATTTACCTCTAGCAACCTTGATTTGTATAACACCCTGCCATGTGCTCGCGATTAGATTCGATAGATATCGGCCAAAAAAACGTAATGAAAGTGCAAATTGCTTGGTAGTGTAGTATGTATGTATGTTGGTAATCGGTCATTGTCTGACCTTCGATTTTTGGTTAAATTGAAGAAATGTACTAGAAATTTATGTATTATATTTCGTCAAAAATCGTTGTAGCAATCATGATATGCCATTATCAGACACAAGTTAATGAATCTGCCAAAAAAAATAGAAGAAACAAAACAGAGACAGAAATTTTAAGAGTAGAAAATAAAATTGTTAGGAGAACAAAAACCCTGTTGGAAATGGTAAAAAATAAAAATAAATAAATTCTTGTAAATGTCCCTATTAGTAATTATAGATTATAAAAAGTATCGTAAAAAATTGCAAGTATCGTGACTTGGATTGTAAATAGAGTATTCAAAAACCGAAACTGAAAACTGGTCCACCGTTTTTTTGGGTATCCACCGACCGCCGGTTTTCTGAAAATTTACAATTTCGAACAACCGGTGGAACCGACAAGAAAAAACCGGTTCCACCGGTTGTTCGAAATTGTAAATTTTCAGAAAATTGTTTATTCCATTAACACTAAAAATATTTGTTTTTTAAATGGACTGATCTCCAGAATTAGAATTTTTAAATAAAATCCATTCATAAGTTTATCAACAATTATTAAGGACTTTCTAGACTGCAAAGAATTTTTAACAGCCTGTTTCTCTATCTCGAACGAAAGCTTTCATTCGTGTTCTAGACGAAAGAAAGTTGATTTGGGTTTCACAATCTTGTCGTTTCAAGTCGAATGAAAACATTTAATTCTTCAGTTCAAATTTTGGGTTACTCTATTTCGAATGTGCTATCACTTAGGAACAAACATGGAGTCAGGCGAACGAAAATTTCGACTTAGAGAAACCCAATTTGAGTCGAATGTGAGTGACATATTTTCTTTCGCTTAGCTTTTCGTTCGAGATAGAGAAACAGGCTATAAATTCAAAGAAATTAAGACATTACTTTTGCAAAATGCAAATATTTGGGAAATTTTCAAATGGTTCTCTGGAGATGGAGATGGAAAGAAGTTTCTGCAAATGTTTTATTGTTTGTTTTGCTTGCGATATTTTTCGAACACTTGCATTATAGTGAATTCTCAATTCAAATGAGATTTCGTTTGCATTTAGTTTAATGAATTTTTCAATAACATCATTCCAAACAACCGCTGATGAAGATCTGTGGCTAGATCTGAAATAGCTATACAGTTTGCCACGAATCATAGGAATACATTTACAAAGCTCCTTTTTAAAAACAATTCGCCTTATTCATAAAAAGTTGTGAGGGGTTTAAGAGACGTTTTTTGTATGATAAACAGTCTCTCAAACCTCTAACTTTTTATGAATAATAGAGATATATGTATGTAGAATGGCCTCGAGTTTGAACAATAAAATTAAAAAGTACCAATAAAAAGGCCGAATAAATAAAATTCATCCCTGATGAGTTTGAAAATTGCAGAGTTTTATATTCTGAAAAATTAAGAAAATTCATTTTCAAAATACAAATATATGGAAAACATGCAAAGAATTTTAAATTCTGACAACTTAAGATATTTCTTTTGCAAATTGCAAATATATGGGAATTTTTCAAAAGAAAACTTGCAAAATAATGTTATCTTGAAATAATTGAAGATTTCTCTGTAGAAATTTAAAATTATTTAAGTGCAAAGAATTTTAAATTCAAACAAATTAAGACATTTCTTTTGCAAAATGCAAGTATATGGGAAATTTTCAAAGGAAAATTGCAGAGTTTTAAATTGTGATAAATTAGAAATTTCTTTTTCAAAATACAAATATATGGGAAATTTTCGAAAGAAAACATGCAAAGAATTTTAAAGTCTGCAAATTAAGATATTTCCTTTGCAAATTGCAAATATATGGGAATTTTTCAAAAGAAAACTTGCAAAATAATGTTATCTTGAAATAATTGAAGATTTCTCTGTACAAAGTTAAAATTATTTAATCGGTTGCACCGGTTTCTCGAAAACGTCGCTTTTCGAAACAACCGAAAACCCGGTTTGTTGGAAAGATCCGTTTTTTGAATACTCTAGTTGTAAAGAAAAATAGATTGCTACCAAAAATAACATAATGTGAAAAGAAACGTCGCATCACAACTAGACTATTCAAAAATCTTAACCGAAAACTGTTCCACCGGATTTTTGGACATATACTGACCGCATTTTTCCTGAAAATGCCCATTTCGTATAACCGATGGAACAGGAGGGAACAAGGTAATGTTGTGTACGAGATAAAAAATAATGGAAAAGAAAACAAAGAATGCGATGAAGTTTTTAGAGGGACGACAAAGCTAAACGGTGCACGAAAACGCAGCACTTAGCACAACACTGCACATACATATATCGAACATACATATGTATACCTAATCAGCAAAAAATTTCCAATCACCAGAATTTCCTTCCAGAACTTCGCGGTAAGAGGTAGACAAAATTGGGTTGCTGCACCGTCGCATTTTACATTGTGTTGGCCTTGGACGGTAGTACTTCTAATTTGGACACTTTTAAGTAGAATAAATCCTGCCCATACCGCGACGTTTCAGCACAACAATTAACACAATGGTAGCATGTCCCATTAGAAAGCGGCAGCTGGTGAAGGTTCTGGGTTCGAATCCCACCAAAGCAAAAGTCCGTACATAGCACTTCGTGGGATGTTCTGAAAGGGGTAGAGCCGTTGGAACTACTCCATTATATTTTTGCTGGGTACGTGTTTATTCATAAAAAAACAGTAAATTAGCTCTTAAACATTCTTCAGTTAAGATTTAGTGAAGGTTTCATTAGTACCGTATTCAAAATAAGTATTTCAACTACACTGTGTGTAATTTTTTAAGTCATGGAAATATAACCATATACGGACACCACTACGTGATAAAATACTAAAAAAAGACCTGTATCTCCCAGTTTTACCCAAAGTCATGCCCTTTTTTTGTTATGGGCCTCAAAGATTTGGGGCCTCGGTGTCATTTTTGCAAAAAAAGTGATAATTTTGCCAGGTCCATATCTTGCAAACCGTTCGGAATTTTGATTTACTTTCTGAGGGAAGGTTGTAGCTCTTGTCATAAAGAACAAAAAAAATCAAAAAAACTTTAAAAAATTCGATTTTTTTTACCTTTTTTCCCCTGTTCAGGTCCATAGGTAGCAACCCGTTCAAAATTTAAGGAAACAATCAACTACAAAAATGTACCTAAGATCTCAATAAACAACTTTCTAGAACATCTGAACTTCCTAGGAATGATTATGTATCCCATATATAGATGAAGTTTTTTTTTGATTTTATATGTTCACAATTTTTGTTCTTTATGACAAGAGCTGCAACCTTCCCTCAGAAAGTAAATCAAAATTGAGAACGGTTTGCAAGATATTCTTTGCAAAAAAGACACCGAGGCCCCAAATCTAAGTGGGCCCATAAAAAAAAGTGCATAACTTTGGGCAAAACTGGGAGACACGGGTCTTTCTTTTGGTCTTTTATCACGTAGTGGTGTCCGTATATGGTTATATTTTTTTGTGTTGCACTGTGCTATCGAACAAATAATTGACTAACAACCCTGTGTTTTGTATTCTCCTAGTGCTTGTGATGTAAACACAAGATCAAGATGGATTCATATATGGTGAACGCATAAGCACAGCTGATTTGCTTTGTTTACATTCCAAACCACTTCCGAACTGTCAAGTTCACATACATATATTTTGTTTTTGTATGTGTTTGTTTACATTTATTGTTGGTATACTTATGGGCTGGATTTGACACAACGTAAGTGAGAAGCAAAAACAAAATGTATGTTGTTGTTGGCATCAATTTGCCATCCGCTACAACAACACCTCTTGCGTCTACCATAAGTATTTTTATCTGGCACAAGATAAACAATAACCGATAGACCGAATTACAATTTTGTTTATGTAAATGTGTCAATGCATTTTTAGAAAATTCCAAACATCAATGGAAAGAAATATTCAAAAACCAGAATAATTAATATTTGTTATCTTCTTAAACTTGGAAGAGGTGTCAAAAACTCATATCGAATTGTATTTAATTTTTGGGTAGTCATATATAAAACCGGATAATGTGTTGTCGCATCATTGTTTTGATTTTATATACATCACTATGTAAACAAAAGTTAATTTTGGTTAAAATATTTCAAATTGGAACGAAACTATTTGGTGGTTTGGCAGCATAATGTGACATTATAAACGCCGCAAATATACATAGAGACAACAAGAATATTAAATAAATTTCATAAAATATAAAGTTTTCCACGATCTTCAATTGAAATTATTCTTATTCTTTAAACGAGCTTAAGATCTTTAATTTGTTTTGCTTATTTATCTCCATTATTTTGTCTTCAGGGAACAAATATTATGTTTTAATTTCATAAATATTAAAAATTAACATCTGCGATTTTAAAATTTTCAAGTGATTAATTTAAAATTTTTGTTTAATTTGTTTATGTTGACTGTTGTGTCGTTATGTATCCTAAGCTCTGGAATAAATTCGAAATTAAAATGTACAATTTTACAAAAGATTATATTGCAAGTTTGTTAATTCTAACGCATAAAGCAATGAAAAGAGAACAATATTTTTTTGCTAAAAGTTAAAAGGAAATTGTCTTTACATTGTTATCTTTGACAGATTTAATAAATAATTTCTTCACTGAAGATGTTGGAATAAAGCCAACGAAACGTAAGAATGAAAAACGAAATAATAAATATTTTATTTTCATTTGGATGAAAAGTCTTACAAGACCTATTAGAATAATTTCTAAGAAAATTTATAAATCTATAGAATGTCGAAAAACGAGAAAAAGTTTGCGGAATAGTTTTTGTATGACAAAATCATCTCCCAAACCTCTCATAACTTTTTATGAATAAGAATAAATTTAAAAAAAATCAATTGAAATTGAAAAATTCTATTTGAAATTTGAAATAACGGGTTTTTCAACAGAGACGCTACAAAAGTAAATCGATAGGGACAGCAAACGACGCCATATTTTTTCCCGCTCTTTTGACATTTCTCTTCAGTAAGGTTTGCCATTTCATCATGGAAAGATATACGAGCCAACAACGAGTCGAAATTATTAAAATTTACGAAATTTGGAGTCATATCAACGTCCTACCAGATCAACAATTAAGCGTCTAGTGGAAAAATTTGAATCCACAGGCACAGTACAAAATGTTCCCGTGCCAGTGAAACAAAGAAGTGCCCGTAGTGTCGAAAATATTGCTGCCGCTGAGGCTTCAGTTCAAGAAAGCCCAAATGTGTCTCTCACACGTCGTTCTCAAGCGTTGGGCATCTCTGTGACGTCGTTGTGGCGAATTTTGCGAAAAGATCTGGGCCTACATCCTTACAAGATCAAATTGACGCAAGAACTGAAGCCGTTTGACCACCATAAGCGTCGTATGTTCGTAAATTGGGCTGAGCAACAACTTGAAAATGATTCGGATTTTCATCGGAAAATCATCTTCAGCGATGAGGCTCATTTCTGGCTGAATGGCTTCGTCAATAAGCAAAATATGCGTTATTGGTCAGACAGCAATTCACACGTAATCCATGAGTCATCATTGCATCCCAAAAAAATTACGGTTTGGTGCGGTCTATGGGCCGGCGGCGTCATTGGGCCGTACTTCTTCCGTGATGATCAAGACCGGCACATTACTGCGAATGCGAATCGCTACCGTTCAATGATAACCGAATATTTTTGGCCCCAATTGGATAATATGGACTTGGAGGACAAGGGGTTGTAACAGGATGGCCACACAGCGAATGCCACAATCAATTTATTGGAAACCAAGTTTGGTGAACGTGTTATCTCACGAAATGGCCCAGTCGATTGGCCGCCTCGGTCGTGCGATTTGACGAGATTATTTCCTGTGGGGCAACGTCAAGTCTATGGTCTATGCCAACAAGCCAGCGACTATTGATGAACTTCGTACGAATATTGAACGAATATCGAATATCGGCCGATTTATGATTGAAAACCGTCGAAAATTGGGTTTAGCGTCTGGACTTCTGCAAGCGTGCCGTGGTGGCCATGCAAAAGGAATCGAGTTCCATACATAATGGCATCGAACGTACTTTCACAGGAATAAAGAATTTCATTGGTATATAAAACCGGTTTTGTTTTATTTAAAAATACTTTTGTAGCGGTCTTATTGAAAACCCCTTTACTTCAATTCGAATTGTATTTAATTCAAACTTGCAAATCTAATATACAAAACCGGTAAATAATTTTTAAATTTCAACTGAAGAATTTTAAATTTCAATTGATGTCTTTTAAATTTTCACTGCTGAATTTTACATTTCAATTGATGTGTTTCAAATTTCAATTGATGTGTTTCAAATTTGATGTCTTTCCAATTTCAATTGATGTTTGTTAAATTTCAATTGATGTATTTCAAATTTCAAATATATATTTTAAATTCCAATTGAAGTGTTTTAAATTTCAATTATAATTTTTAAAATTCAAGAGATCAATTAATAAATTTCAATTGTAAATGGTGTAGACTGTCCAAAACCGAAATCGTAAAACTGGCTCACCGGGGTTTGTGCACTTAACCGGTTTTGTTTTAAATATATAATTATTGAACAAACCGAAAACCGGTAGTTTTTCATCGATTTTATCGCGTTTTAACTGAAACTGTGTCCAACCATCCTTGAAATGTAAATAAAAAATATGATTTTAAAGATTTTCTTGAATTAAACGTAAAAATTAATTTTTCTATCCAAGTCTAAATACGATTTTGGTTATAATTTCATCAAAAAAGAATTAAAATTTTTTAAACTTATATATTAAATTAGAATATAAATAAATATATTAATTTAATTTTTAAATCAAATAAGTCTATTTCAAATTTGAATAAGTTTGTCAAATTTAAGTGAGTTTAGTGTAACAAAAATTTAAAATTTTTAGGAATGATTCTTAACACCGTTTACTTGAACATTGAGTGTCTTTGATAAAGTTATGGAAAGAAATTAAAAAAAATATAAAATCATTTTTTTATATTTTATTATTCAAACTCAAGACCATTAAATATGTCTATAAATAGAGGTATAGATTTTATAAAAGAAGTTTTGCAAATGCATCCTCATGATTGCTGGCAAACCGTATAGCTAAATCAGATCTAGCCATAGATATTCATCAGCGGTTGTTTGGAATGCTGCTTTTGAAAAATTCTCATTTGAAAGTTTTTCAAAAAATATCGTAAGCATTCAACAAAACTCATTTCTAATGGGAACCGATGGTTCTCTGTAGACGGAAAGAAGGTTTTTGCAAATGTTTTTTTTAATGTATTTTGCTTGCTCGTTAAAGGATCTGTCCTGGGAAGATGTTGAATACAGGAATACCGATTCCAGGGACAGCAAAGACTGCTGGACTATTATCCCACAGCCAGTCGGTCATTTTTCCAACAGCTAAAATTTTAGCCTGACAACCTTTTAGCCTTTACACAACCCTAGTTCCATTTAGTTCATTTATTTTCGAACCAACTGTGTATAAATGCACATATCCCACTTTACGGGGAACACCTTTGTACTAGAAATCCCTTTCCGGTATACCCGAACGAATAGAGGTTCGGCTGTCGAGTGGTCGACAAAAATGTAGGAATGTTGGGAGTACCTGTTCCCTGACCGACTCCGACCATGCCCCATTGAGAGAGTTGCCTTAACCTGATGTCAGACATGGAAGCAATCTGCCTGCCTGTAATGTCAACCGACAACAAGTATAACATCACATTTAGTGCATCAGTTGGAGTGGTACGCAGAGCACCCGTGGTGTACATCGTCGCCATTCTCTGAACTCTAGTCAGCGGTGCACTAGGTGGGTTCTCAAGCACTTGCCACCTTACGATGACCTCATAGAGCATTATTGGTCTCACCACCGCTGTATAGATCCAGTGAACAATCTTTGGAGAAACTCCGAATTTACAACCTATATCCCTCTTGTAGATGTACACACAGGGAAAAGATTAGTTGGAAATCAATTCAGGCATCGGAAATTCCATGCTAAAGTCTATATTTTGATCAGAATTCGTAATTGTCAAAAATTAGAATATTTGTCCATGTTATTGATAGATTAAAATTAGGTCTTACTAAATACAACGTGCTACTACCGAATTTTAGTTGTATTAACCAATTGGAGTATTTCAAAACCCTCATTCATCTGAAATGGAAGATACAACTAATAAAAAGTACAATATTAGAATTCGTGTTCAAATATTAGTCACTGTAACCATAATTTAGTTTCTGTTGCAAAAACACTTGTTACAAAGTTATGTATTCGATTTTTCACAAGAGGCTTTGCTGTTAAAGAGAAACTACATATAGTTGAATGTTACACGAGGACTTTACAGAAAAACTAATATTTTAAACAGAAAGTGGTAAACAAAGTTGTGGAAAAACAATAAAGTGTATAGATATCAGCCAGCGAAGAATACATATTATCATAAATTGAGGTGAAGTGAGACTTTTAAACATAATCGCTGAATATGACGCCACTATTGACGCCTTCACAAACACATGCAAACAATTGTGGACACTTGGTTGGAGGAACTATTATTCTGGATGACACAAATTAACTTAAACATACATATGATAACCAGGGTAACCCATCCCCATTTTTGGGCGAAAATGAATGAAAAATTTACATAAACCGTCTGTATCTGGAAAACGAAGCGTCCAATCGAAAAATAACAATTTTTTATGGGCTCCTAAGTGTTTCTCAAAAAGTGATCCAATTCGCATGAAATAATTTTTTTTTAAAAAATCGCCAAAATAAGAAAATCACTAAAATAAAAAAATGGCTATATCTCGAAAACTGTGCGCCCAATCATAAAAATATTAAATTTGTTACCTCCTCTGGAGGTTTTCACCTATGGATGGATTCTAGCATCAAAAATCCCTAAAACACCCCTATGCCAATATCTCGGAAACGGAGCGTCCAATCGAAAACAAAACTACTTTTTACGAGTTTCTTAGGATTTTTCATAAAGTTCAAAATAAATTTCAAAATATGAAAAACGTTGAAATAAAAAAATGACTATAACTCGGACATAACGGGGTTTTCAATATGAGCGCTATGAAATGCTTTATTCCTGTGAAAGTACGTTCGATGCCTTTATGTATGGAACTCGATTTCTTTTGCATGGCCACCACGGGCACGCTTGCAGAAGTCCAGACGCTGAACCCAATTTTCGACGGTTTTCAAGCATAAATCGGCCGATACTGCTGCAATTTCACGTTCGATATTCGTACGAAGTTCATCAATCGTTGCTGGCTCGTTGGCGTAGACCATAGCCTTGACGTAGCCCCACAGGAAATAATCTAACGGCGTCAAATCGCACGACCGAGGCGGCCAATCGACTGGGCCATTTCGTGAGATAACACGTTCAATAAATTGATTGTGGCATTCGCTGTGTGGCTTGTGGCGCCGTCCTGTTGGAACCACATGTCCTCCAAGTCCATATTATCCAATTGGGGCCAAAAATATTCGGTTATCATTGAACGGTAGCGATTCGCATTCACAGTAATGTGCCGGTCTTGATCATCACGGAAGAAGTACGGCCCAGTGACGCCGCCGGCCCATAAACCGCACCAAACCGTATTTTTTTCGGGATGCAATGATGACTCATGGATTATGTGTGAATTGCTGTCTGACCAATAACGCATATTTTGCTTATTGACGAAGCCATTCAGCCAGAAATGAGCCTCATCGCTGAAGATGATTTTCCGATGAAAATCCGAATCATTTTCAAGTTGTTGCTCAGCCCAATTCACGAACATATGACGCTTATGGTGGTCAAGCGGCTTCAGTTCTTGCGTCAATTTGATCTTGTAAGAATGTAGGCCAAGATCTTTTCGCAAAATTTGCCACAATGACGTCACAGAGATGCCCAACGCTTGAGAACGACATGTGAGAGACACATTTGGGCTTTCTAGAACTGAAGCCTCAGCGGCAGCAATATTCTCGACACTACGGGCACTTCTTTGTCTCACTGGCACGGGAACATTTTGTATTGTGCCTGTGGATTCAAATTTTTCCACTAGACGCTCAATTGTTGATCTGGTAGGACGATTATGACGACCATAAATTGGACGTAGCGCTCTTAAAGTTGAGGCCACTGACTCCAAATTTCGGTAGTAAATTTTAATAATTTCGACTCGTTATTGGCTCGTATATCTTTCCATGATGAAATGGCAAACCTTACTGAAGAGAAATGTCAAAAGAGCGGGAAAAAATATGGCGTCGTTTGCTGTCCCTATCGATTTACTTTTGTAGCGTCTCTGTTGAAAAACCCTTTACATACATATGTGAGTTTTAGCGATTTTTTATTTGAAAAATGTTAGTTTAACGGATTTTAAGTGATGCCGTATGAGAGGCATCCATTGGTTAAAGCCTCTTATGGAGGTAAAAAAATTATTATTTTTGGGATTGGACGCACCGTTTCCAAGTTATAGCCATTTTTTAATTTTACCGATTTTTTTTTGGTTAATGTATGAGAAATTCATACTACAAGCTTACAAGTCATGAACATTTTTCGAATTGAAAAATGGTTGGTTTTTTGTTGGAAATAATAGACAATTCAGTTCAACACACACTCACTGGCATGACGATTTTTTGAAAAAAAAAATTATTTCATGCGAATGGGAACACTTTGTGAGAAACCGTTAGGAACTCGTAAAAATTTTGTTATTTTTTTCGATCGGACGCTCCGTTTTCGAGATATAGAAATTTTTTCATATTTTCGATCAAAAATGATATTTTTGTTTATATTTAAATATAAAATACACAATTTTAGTAAAAAATATTATTTTTTTTTTCTATAAAATTCATAATGGGTTAAAGCATCACCAAATGGTTGTGGCAGCCATTAAATTCAAGTGCACATTTAATTGAGCATACCAATATATTATTTGGTACAACCGAATTTATTTTTACACTTTTCCTTCATCCAACTAATAGAATATTCACCACTACTGGATAATTTGATTGCTACAACTAAAACTCGATTGACAGATCACATTTACTACAGATCACTACAATCCAGGTCGTAGTTTAACTGAGAGTTTAAACTATTACTTAAAAACGAACGGTTAATCAGAACATAAACTTAAGTTGAATACAACTACATGCATCTACAAGATGGCTTCAGCTTCAGCTAAATATTTCAGTTCTTGCAACCAAAACTGAATTACAAATCAATTGATATGCACAACATTTGGTGATACAGAACACAATTATTGGTAATCACAACTGAATAATGTGATAGATAGATAGGAACCGCCAAATTTTAGTTGGCTGTAAATATATTTAGTTGTGACTTATATAGAGTTAGTTCACCTGCAGTGATCTCCTCGTCCAGCGAGTGGCCTGGGAAGTCTCGACGCATCGGATGTATCGTCGTCTATTGATTTATAGAAGAGCATCCACGAGTTTGTTTCGGCCAGTCTGATTGCATTCTTATATCGTCTTAGCTAAAGTATATAATTATCCCAGTCCTGTTTATCTCTCGAAGACTTGACTTTGTTAAAAAGTCGTCGGAATGACTTCCTTATATCCGCAAGTTCTCCATTCCTTCAAATGGTCAATAAAATACAACAAATAAAAACTATTGCTGTAAAGTTTCCTCACCCATTTGTATGGGATATACAAGAGACGGAGTGGCAGTTCCGCCTGATAACTATGCCAAATATAATCGTTTGGTAAGAATCGATTTGAAAAATTCAATCTGTGGAGAATTACATGCTATCGGTAAGCGTGTTGAGCAAGATTGACATAACTCTGAATTCGACACAATTTGAAACTTAGAACTTACAACTCCATAGATCTACATACTCGTATGTTCATATCTTATATCAACAAAAAAAAAACTCCATGAGACGGTTCTGTTCTGATGCTATTAACTACAACGAAGTATCAACAAAATTCATCTGTGTGTAAACGAAATGTCGACATTTGTCAACATTTAATAATTGTACGAAGGGGGAGTACGACGAGTACCACAATATTTTTTCATATCACTTCTCTGACCAATTATAACAATAACAAACAATTAAACTCAACTGTAACGTGAAGTCAGTTGTGTTGAATTTCAGCTTAATGTTTAAAAAAAATCGTTGTTATACAAAACCCATGACAGTGAATTATTATTCCAAAAAAAAAATAAAAATAAAAAATTTCAATGTGAAGGTCACAATCACTTAAACAATGACAAAACTCCAATTAAGATTATATTTTTCGTTTAAAATTTTTTTGGATGTTTTTCTTTTGTTATGGTCGAAATTTTCAATTACAAATACATTCATATACACCCAAGTATGTATGCACGAGTACATATGTATAAACTACTCATTAGAGCTTCCGCGAATATAAAAATAAGTTTCTATCATATTGAGTATAAAGCTTGTAGATTCAATCAACGTATCTATTAGTTACTGACATAATCTAGAAGATAGATGCGTGATTTTGTCACGTACAGGGGAGGGTAAAGAAAGACAGCTTAACGAATTTCAAATTACAAGTGTTCAAAGTTTTAAGATGTTGTAACTTTCGGCGCTAAATATTTTTGTAAACGGAAAATTTTATGGCAAGATTTGTTAACACGATTAAGAAAGTATTAGAAAATTCAAAGCCGAAGCCGATAAACCGGGTTTGTACTGATTCATAACTGTGTGGCAGTTTTGTTTTTGTATTTCGTTTCGAATAAAAATAAAAATACTAGATGTTAAAAATCAATAAAGCAAAAAGTTTTTGGAATAATTTACCTTTAAAATCAATACAGTACGAGGCGGATCAATAAGTCCGTGACTTTGTGAATGACATACAGTTTTTTTTGAAAAAAAAACAATATTTTTCAACATAATCTCCTTTCAACGTTTCTCCAATTTTTGTATCCCTTCCAAAAAATAGGATTTTTCGAGGTCCATAAAATATGCATTTGTTTGATGAATAATTTCATCGATGGAGCTAAATCTCATTCCACCGAGTCTCATTGGGGTTGTTTTTTTGAAATTTTGCAATTTTTTAATTACTGTTCGTTTAAAAATTGCTTTCGAATATTTAGGACATAGAATAATACATACGTAGATAAACTTATTATCTCATCTGACGTTTCATTTCACACTCTTCATCGTAGGTTTGTGGAAATGAGAGCAATTAAATTTAAAATTACCATACACCAGGTGGAGTTACAAAATATGTTCACTTAACTTTTTCCTGTCGTTTTGGTGTAGAACTGACAAATTTAAATATATTTCGCACTTTTTATTGACTTTTTTCGTCGGTATACATTTGTATTGTATTTAACACAACTAGTTTGTCACAAAAACACGAAATTCGGTTGTTGTTCCTTTGGTATTATTGAACCCATATTTCCACCATCCAATGTTTACTTTCCATCGTACCTATGACGTTTAATTTATTGAGCGAATAAAAGCTTCTATGGTATGTATTATTCTATGATTTAGGATAAAACTAACATATATAAACTAACAAATTAGACTTTATAACAGAAATGTGTTTGTTTTTTTTGGATTCCTCTTTATGCTTTTCGTATATTTTGACATTTACATGGACAGAGCTGCCACTTAATATCAATTTCAGTAAACACAAAAAGTCAGCTGTTTACTATCGTTAAGTATGCGTTAGCGATTCAAACAATCGTTACTGCAAGCGACGAAAATCGTTAAGTAACTTAGCGATTATCGGTTCGCTAAAAGTTAGTGAATCGCACTACAGAGGTTCTCGATCGGATTAAGAGCAGAACTAAGTGCAGGCCAGCTGAGAGTTGGTATTATTTCTGGACTCCAGAAGCTTTGGAATTTTCTTAGATCGATGCATTGCTGCGCTGTCCTGTTGGATGATAAATTCTGGCACACAAATTTTTTGTACAGAATTAACTAAGACGACATCCAACAGTCGAATATAATATTCGGAGCCCATTTTTGTGTAAACGAAACATATTGGAGTGGTTCCTCTGTAACTCATACCTGCCTAAACCATAAGGGAGCCATCGCCAAAATTTCGCCGCTGACTCATAATTTTGGAAAAATCTCTGGAACGCCAATATTTGTCGGCGATATCAGGTCCATCCAAATTTAATTTTTTCCTTCGGAAAATATCACTCTGCATCCAAAAATGTGCCTAATTCGTGTCTTGGAATGAGACAAAGTTTTCCATACTTTTTCCCATATGACAGTTTCATTTGCGTTTCATTATTAGTTGAACATGACACAACCCTGCCCCCCATCTCAATTCAGCAATAATTTCTTTATCGCTGAAGTTTTCTTTAACAACATCCCTTTTGATCTCTCTTTTGGCTCTGCCACTGATCAGAGGTGTCCTTCGTGGTCGGTTTGTGTTTCCATATTGACCACCCTATTTTATAAAATTGTAAATGACTCTGCTAGATCTTTTCAATCGGCTTGGAATTTCCCGATTTACAGCCCTTCATCATGATAATCTTAAATGTTCCCCTTTCTTCTTTACTTAGCTACTTTCCACCAGGTATTCTATATAAACGTGGGTTCGATCCCTGCTCAGACCACCTTACATTTCTTTCTACGACGGTCACCTCGCTAAGTGATGGTGACACTATCGAGTACTTAGCCATGAAAATGCTTCTCAAAATACCGTTCGGAACCGGTGTAAAACTGTAGGTCCCAATCAGTGAGTGTAAAACTAGAAATCGCACATCTCACTGATTGTGAGAAGCTCTCCGCAATCCCTTCATGGGATGTTAAGGGCCACACGTGTGCACCCGTACGTTTATGGGCAATTGAAAGCAAACGCGGCAACCATCTTGTAGACAGCTTTCTTAAACCCAACTGATCATTTAAAATCGAAACCACACTGCCGTATGAAATGCTTATGGCATCAACACCTCACGCACTTTTACTCTTTGATCTGTTGATCAATTAGCCTTCCAGAACGTTCAGCGTCATTTGTACTTGTGCGACCACAACGAAAGTCAGTAAGCCACTTTTTTGCCATTGAAACCGATGGTGCAGAGTCCCCATAGTATTTATCAAGCTTTTCTTGGATTGATTGACGGTTTTTTTTCGCAAAAAATAATGTTTGCTGAGCACTCGAAATTCACTTTTTCAATTTTCAAAAAAATGCACGAGGTTGAATGTTTTGAACAGTTGTGAAACGCAAAGTAAATGACGGAACTTGCTCAAAATATGACAGTAGTCTATTAACAGGTGGTACTTGATGCAATAAGGATGTACAATTAGAGAAGAAAAAACCGGCGCAATTTGGCAACACTAGTAGAAGAGAACCAAAAAAGTCGACGCGATTCACTCAAACGCATTCCTTTCCCGCATCATAACTTGATTATTTCATACTTTCTACATATTTTATGTAATTTTATTTAAATATGGTTGGAATTTCTTTAGTTATATACAATAAAATCATCAGAAAACTGCTCGTGTATTGAAATATTCAACGAAGAGAGTGAGAGAGAGAGCAGAGAAAGCATAAAGCAACTATATGTATAAAGAAGAAAATTTACTCATGGAGTGGAATGCCAATAAAGAAAATGAGTGAAGCGTGTCGTTTCTCTGCTCTGCTATGGTAGCTGATATGTGATTTGTTTTATCACAGGATTTTCAATTAATATTTTGTTTGAATTTTCGAATTTTTTAATTGAATTGAAAAATTATTTTTTTCTGTGTACCTGGGACGATGTTATCCCAGGTGACGAATCATGGATCTATGCATATGAGCCTGAAACAAAACAGCAATCGACCGTATGGGTCTTTCAAGACGGGCTAAATCCAACAAAAGTTGTTCGTGGAAGAAGCACTTTGAAGCAAATGATCGTCTCACACATCAGCTGGAACAATGGGCTATTTGAGCACTCAACATGTCGAATTGAGGGGTCATCCACCGTACAGCCCTGATTTGGCACCCAATGACTTCTTTTTACTGCGTGGTCAACGTTTTTCGACGCCCGAAGCAGCTGTTAAAGCCTTCCGAAACAATGTTTTGGAGGTGTTTCAATTGGAGTGGGAAAAAGTCCTTTGAAAATTGGTTTGAGCGCATGCAAATGTGTATTGATCTTCACGGAGAATATTTTGAAAAACAATAAAACCATTTCCAATAATAAATGATTGTTTTTATATTGCTGGACCCGAAATATTTATAAATAGAAACCCTCGTATTAGTCGGAGGAGGCGACTTAACCTACCCTTTCTTTAAGCCATTCTTTGATTCCAAGATTAATTGTAAATGTTTGTTACTAATTAAAGGATAACTTAAGGGATGAAGAAATTTTTTTCAGCCGCGTAAATTCAGTATGGAGGCAATCAGAATGGCGCGGCAAGTGCAGCTTGGGGGCTGTCCAATATTCGCACTCGAAATCATGATTTCTACCAATGACATGGGTTGTCTCATATTTTTGAAAATATATCCGATCTGAAATGGAATTGGGATATACTCAGGATGGGGATGACGTATGCTGCCATGTGTCTAATTTTGAGTATACAGGTAGTTCATTCACTTTTATGAGGAGGGACTAATATCGGCAATTGAAATCTCGATTTCAATCAATGACATGGGTTGATTCGGATTATTGAATATACGAGGGAGGTCCCAAAACTAGCCGACCTAACGTATAAATAGTGCCAGTAGTATGTTGGTGAAATGTGGGAACTTTATAAAACATATGGTTTAAGGTATCAAGGCGCCACGTTACTGAGTATTTTTATTTGAGCCATCAAAAATAAACGTTCTCACTGAATTTGTGAAACATGGAAAAAATTGGTCACCGTTATGTTATTCAATATTTCCATTTGAAAGGTCTCATTCCGAGCTATATTAAAGCCGAGCTAGATTCTACTCTGGAGGAATCTTGCCCTTCGTTTACGACTGTAAAATATTTGGTAGCCGACCTTAAACGAGGCCGTACGAGCTGTCAAGACAAACACCGTAGTGGTCGACCAATTGAGGTGTCCACACCAGACACGGTTAAGAAAATCCACAAAATGGTATTGGATGATCCTCGGCTGAAGGTGAGTTAGCTAGCTGAAATGATAGGCATTTCAAAAAGAGCTATACATCCTATATTGACCGAAGATATGAAGATGAGAAACCTATGCGCAATATGGGTGCTGCTCTTGCTATCAATAGAGCAAAAACAGCGTCGTGAAGATGTTTCAGTAGAGTGTTTGGCGATGTTTCACAGCAAAAAAGCGAATTTTTGCGTCGATTTATAACATAAGTACATGGGTCCACCACTTCACACCTGAGGCAAAGGAACAGTCAACGCAGTGGACTGGAGTAGGAGAATAGTGTCCAACGAAGGCGAAGACGATTCCATCTGCAGGTAAGGTCATGGCGTCTGTTGCATTTTTTTTTTGGTAATTAACAGTGTTGCATCAAAATGTGCACCAGTTTAAAATGAGGTTAAAAATTAAACTTCAGATTTTACAGATTAAAAGTGTATGAGTAATCGTGTGGGTTTACAGAGTTAACCTTCCAATGGTGTTGCCAGATTTCACCTGGCAACACTAACAATTGTTTAGGCCAGAAATATAAATGGCAACCCTCATATAAAGGCCATCTGTTATGAACCAATAAAAATTATCCTACTATAAAGCTAAAGAATATAGTACCCATGATGAAGTACAGTTGAGGAAAAAGGAGTTCTACGAGTACTAAAGTATTCAATTATTCTGGTATTCAACTTTATAATTGCGCCAACTTTGAATTCAAAGATGAATTTTTTGCAAAATTACATCTGCTAGTTACCATCACACAGGTATCGGTACTCGTGCACAGCCTAAATCGTTTTCAACTCACATTCACGAAACACAAATCAAATCCCTTTAATGTCTACAATCAGAATTCCAATTTCATGCATTCCCATCTAGTATCTGAGCTGATGGGGCATTTGTTTTTTGTTTTTACTGTGCGGCGGCATGTAATGTTCGCATTTGGATGGAATCTGGCTGTACCAAGCACAACCATCATATGGCACGTTGCTGCTCTATCTGTGGCAAGTTGCCAGTTGCCAGTTGTTGTTCATGCACCGCAGTCCCAAGTCTAAATTTGTACTATCGCAACCGTAGAGCAGCAATAGTATGAAGTAGTTGCGGCACATGCGCATGTGAAAAGTAAAATGTGGTTTAACCAGTCTAGAAGAAGAAAAACACTTTTATCGTTTCCTAACGTAATCACTTGCAACGCTGCAATTTACTTTCAATGTTATTTCGTCATAAGCATTTTTCTTCATTTGTTTTTCTTTCTACTTCATTTTCAAAGCTGTTTCTCATCTTTTAGATATATGCTACTCCGTGGCATTCGGAAGTATTGCAAGATTGAAACGTTTGCAACGTTTGGAGAAAACTTTCGCCATCGTTGGCACATTGTCGTGATTGCACCTTTTGCGTTTAGGTGACTTGAAAATGCCGGCTTATACACAATTATATATAGAGTCCACATTCTGCGTTTTCAAGTTTCCACACTGCAGATTGCAGAATGTTAGTAGCGTGCAATTTTCAATCACGAACAACTTGTTCATGCATTTAAGTACAGTCGAGATTATATAAATAGCAGATATTAATAAACTGTTACCTAAAACAGAAGCAGTGGTACCAACCTTCTCATTTTGAAAGAAAACGGATTAAGTCTGGTTGAGAGTCTAAACATAATCAAACACGCTACAGACAACGACGTTTTTTCTACATAGGCTTCTTATGGCAGGGAAAAATCGTGACGAAAATCTACTGGGGCTGACGACTCGCCGCTAGAATAGAATCTCTCAATTGAGAGAAAATCAGAAGAGAAACCAATACATATAAACCATACATGTGAATGCAAAACAAAATTAAAGAGTTAAAAACAATTTATTGTTAGACACAAAACAATAAAAATTAATTCATTTTTAAATGCAGTAAAAACAATTTAATTCCTATACAACTATAATATTATTTTTCTAAACTTTCAAACAAATTTCAGATAAGAGCCGAAAATATATACGACGCAGAGAGATAAAAAACCAACCGAAGCCGCCAGACGCTCTCTCTCATTTCGTTTAGACGCTAGAGATTTTTTCCGTCCATCGTCGTCTGTAGCGTGTCTGGTTCTGTTTGGATTCTGAAGGGGAGAGTCTCAGGGAGAATCTCTCTCGCTACCGGGTTTTTAAAAATTCATGTTGTTCACCTATCATTTACACCTGATAAGAGTTGGTAGCACTGATGCTGCACAGTATGGGATTTCTCGAAAAAATGAAATTAATTCAGCCTTTTCTAAACGGCTTGACCGCATGGGCCTAGCTGAAGTCTTATGCTAGAGAAATTGACATATTGACACGTCATAGATTCCACTGGATGACATATTTGATATGAAAGTATACTAAAGAGAAGCCGTGAGTGTTTCAGTTCCACAAAATTCCCGTCGACAGTCTCCGGGTTGACGACAGTTTTGATACAGTTTTTTATGCCAGAATTTTGGATGTAATACAAGTAAAAATTAATGAAAATTGTTGTGTTCATCAAATCAAAACCAATTTATTGCAATAAAGTTGTTTTAAAAGTCATAATTTTAAGCCAGTTTTTTAAATTCGCCTATCGCTCACTCTCTTACACATTCTGTTCTGTATCAAATTCGCAGCTAGAAGGTCGACCAGATGTGTCATCGAAACACCCAGGTTAGTTGTCTTGAGCAGAGTATTCATTTAGTGAAAAAGATTATCTATCTCAATCATAGAGAAAGATATTAAGAGTACGCATGTGCGTTATCAAGTGGAAGCGTTAGAACCAGAGACGAATATAGTATAGACAAATTTATTCTGTCAATAAATTAAACGTTGCAAGTAAACATTAGATGGTGGAAAACATGGATTCAATAATACCAGATAGAGGCAATAGTAACCAACGTCCAACAAAGGAACAACAACCGAATTTTGTGTTTTTTGGCAAACTAGTTGTGTTAAATACAATACAAATGTATACCAACGATGAAAGTCAACAAAAAAGTGCAAAATACATTTAAATTTTTCAGTTCTACACCAAAACGACATGAAGAAGTTAAGTGAACAAAAGTCCACCTGGTGTAAGTTAATTTTAAATTTAATTTCTCTTATTTCCACAAACCTACGGCGAAGAGTCTGAAATGAAATGTCAGATGAGAGAATAAATGTATATATATATGTATGTAGTCATCTATGATTCTGCCCTGTATCAAATTTGCAGCTAGGAGGTCGACCAGCTGTGTCATCGAAACCCTCAGGTTAGTTATCTTGAGCACAGGCTTCTTTTAGTGACAATTCATCAACATTGATTTGGATAGTGAAAGAGATTATCTATCTCAGCTCCTTCGAATGTAGTGAAATTGAATTGATTTGAGTTGAATTTAATTGAGTTTAATTCAAAGGAATTGAATGGAATTGCATGGAATAGAATTTAAATAGAATTGAATTGTATTGATCTGAATTGAAATAAATTATATTAAATTAAATTGAATTAAATTGAATTATATTGAACTGAGATGAATTGAATTAAATTAAATTATATTAAATGAAATGAAATTAGAAATTGAAAACAGAATAGAATAGAATTGAATTGAAATGATTTGAATTGAATTGAAATGATTTGAATTGAATTGAATAGAATTGAATTGAATTAAATAATTGCTTTGGAATTGAATGAAATTTAATTGAACTGAATTGAATTAAATAGAATTGAATTGTATTGATCTGAATTGAATTGAATTAAATTATATTAAATTAAATTGAATTGAACTGAATTGAATTGAATTATATTGAACTGAGTTGAATTGAATTAAATTAAATTAACTTAAATTAAATTAGATTAAATTAAATTAAATTAAATTAAATTAAATTAAATTAAATTAAATTAAATTAAATTAAATTAAATTAAATTAAATTAAATTAAATTAAATTAAATTAAATTAAATTAAATTAAATTAAATTAAATTAAATTAAATGAAATGAAATGAAATGAAATGAAATGAAATGAAATGAAATGAAATGAAATGAAATGAAATGAAATGAAATGAAATGAAATGAAATGAAATGGAATGAAATGGAATGAAATGAAATGAAACGAAATGAAACGAAATGAAATGTATTGAAATGAAATGAAATGAAGTGAAATGAAAATTAAATTAAATTAAATTAAATTAAATTAAATTAAATTAAATTAAATTAAATTAAATTAAATTAAATTAAATTAAATTAAATTAAATTAAATTAAATTAAATTAAATTAAATTAAATTAAATTAAATTAAATTAAATTAAATTAAATTAAATTAAATTAAATTAAATTAAATTAAATTAAATTAAATTAAATTAAATTAAATTAAATTAAAATTAAATTAAATTAAATTAAATTAAATTAAATTAAATTAAATTAAATTAAATTAAATTAAATTAAATTAAATTAAATTAAATTAAATTAAATTAAATTAAATTAAATTAAATTAAATTAAATTAAATTAAATTAAATTAAATTAAATTAAATTAAATTAAATTAAATTAAATTAAATTAAATTAAATTAAATTAAATTAAATTAAATTAAATTAAATTAAATTAAATTAAATTAAATTAAATTAAATTAAATTAAATTAAATTAAATTAAATTAAATTAAATTAAATTAAATTAAATTAAATTAAATTAAATTAAATTAAATTAAATTAAATTAAATTAAATTAAATTAAATTAAATTAAATTAAATTAAATTAAATTAAATTACATTAAATGAAATTAAATTAAATTAAATAAAGTAAAATTTAATTAAATTAAATCAAATTAAATTACGTTAAATTGAATTGAATTGAATTAAATTAAATTGAATAGAATTGAATTGATTTGAATAGAATTGAATTAAAGAATTGCTTTGATTAGAATTGAAATGAATTCAATTTAAATGCATGAAATTCAACTGAATGGAATTGGATTGAACAGAACATAGTTGATAACAAAGAGAATGTTATAAAGAAGCCATGAGTGTTTCAGTTCCACCAAAGTCACTGGGCGAACGACAGTCTTGATACGATTTTTATGCCAGTTTTTTTCTTCCAGAATTTGAACGTAATACAAAAGAAAATAAGTGAAAATTGTTGTGTTCTTCAAAACAAAACAAATTTATTGAATATAAAATTATTCCAAAAGTCATTAGTGCCAATAAAATCAAATTGAAAGTCAGTTTTTCCAATTCGCCTATCGCTCACTCTCTTTCACAATCTGTCCTGTATCAAATTTGTAGCTAGGAGGTCGACCGGATGTGTCATCGAAACCTCCTGGTTGATAACAAAATATAGTTAGTTGTCTTGAACACAGGCTTCCTTTAGTGACCATTCATGAATGTTGATCTAAATAGTGAACGAGTTTATCTATCTCAGTTCCTTCGAATGTAGTATATTAAACTGAATTGATTTGCATTTAATTCATTTGGTTGAATTGAGTTTAATTATATGCAATTGAATTATAGAATTGCTTTGCATTGAATTGCATTTACTTGAATGGAAAGGAACGGAATTGAATGGAACGCATTTGAATTCAATTTGCTGAATAGGAATGAAATGAGTTGAAATATTTAGGGGCAATCTAAATTGGAATTTTGAACATTAAACCGGTTAATAGTCTTTTCACATTCGGTCATATCTTACATCCTCAATCAATTTCCCAAAGATGTTAACATTACCCCATACAACTTAATCACTTTGTGAGCTCAACATCTTTCAACATCATCTGAGCTCAACATTTTTCAATATCCTATCTCATTTAGTTTCACCCTACATCATTTGATAATTTCGAGTTCATCACTAGGAAAAAATTTCATTACTAGAAATAAATTACAAAAATTAAAAAAAAAAAAAAAAAAACAACAAGGTATATTTATATCAAGTGGAAGCGCTAGAACAGCTGACTTGCATTTTTTCAAATCTCTTCCTCAATTGACAACTAAATTCATATGTATTTCGACTTTGTACTTTTACTTGTATGGTTGGTACACATTGGCTCCGAATTTGGCTGTAGTGTGAAACCAAACAAAAATACAGAAGCTGTTGTCGCAATATCACCACCTGATATAAATACATCTTGACGAAATAAGTGTAGAAAAAATCTAATAAATAAACAAAATAAGTGTAGAAATAAACCAAATATGAAATATAAAAAAATAAACATTTGACGAACGTCATTCTCCGTTCTTCGATCCCTGGCTCCCAATAGATAATACATAATAATTAATTAATTAAAAAACATAATTATATTATATTTTAATTAAATAACACAAATATATTTTCGAAACCATTTAGATTCGTTTATGTTTTGTCACAAAAATTTCGCAACAGTGATGTGACATGTTAATAAATGAATGTTAGAAAATGACAGATGAAAGATGTAAGACGTAAGATATTGAAGTGTGAACGCATGTTTCATTTTTCCAACGTCTTCCATGCGTTATCCCAAAATGTACACTAGTGTGAACAGGGTATAAGTGACATGGAAACCCCGATTTTTCGATTATTCGAAAAAAAAGTTTTTCAAAAAACGCCATGAATGGTTATTGGTACTGAAACCGTTTAACCGGTTTCGCCGATTTTTTATTTTCGTTTTTGAAAACATTAGAAACATTAGAACATATCTAGAAGATATAAAGAAAGATACAGATTGAATGGAGATCAAATCCAAGAACTAAGTGTAAGGTAATTGCTAAATACTTGGAGCGAATAAATAAGGAAATCTCAAAAATAAAAGAAGTTTCTGTAATTCCTTGATCCCTAATTATCCTCATATTTTGTGTGTCATGAGCAGCTGCTCTGTCAATTACTTCGAAATTCATTCTATGTAGTGCTACTATTTTCACCACAACTGTAGTGCATATTTTCTTGCAACCACTGAGCTTGCGCAACATAAACGTGTGCATTAACGTAATATCATGTAGCAGCAACAGAGCCACATACACGTCTACATAAATGGATGGCTAGAAGAATTCAAGTCATAGTAGAGGCCTTGTATGCTTTGCTATTCGATATCGTGTTAGTTGTGTATTTTTTTCTCTTCTCTTGCTTTACAAAACCACAAAGTTGGTTAACATCGTACGTAGATTGTAGACCTGTCAGGATTTCAATGCAAACATTCTACAGGTATACATTTATAGGCATGGATCAAAACATGCATGCATGTACGTATGCACTCATGTGAATCCTGTACGTTGCAAGTTAAAATATACAACATGACTAGTTCTTGAAATAGTATTCTAGAGAAATCTGTCAAATACCTGTTTTACTGCATCAAACGGTGATAAAGACCATCTTTGACGTTAAATTTGAAAGTGAATTTTAATCTGCAATCAAAAGACTTTTGAAAAATGTGCATAAACATTGTGGTGAGAAAGTGAATTTGAATCTAAGATTTTGTAATTATTACTTCTAAATTGTGACATTATGTACACTCAAACAAAAAAGTTAATTACTTGTCAGAGTTTGCAATTTCTCTGGTATTACAGCAATTGTGTTGTAAACATAATGCTAAAAGTTCTGCAGTTTGCTGAAAAATGTTTGTTGTTTAAAAACAAAAACTAATTGAAGCATACAAATCAGAATTGGCGTTTGTTTCTCGATTTCAGTTTGTTCAATCTTGGCTGTGGCTGTTACTATTGACACTTACACCCCTATTCTGTACATGTGGTAACAATCAAATTGTAACCACAAAATTGTTATAAAGTTGTCTCCATTGTTTGTATCTGGTATTCTGGTGAGAACGAAAAATTCACCTCATAATAACAGGTTGTCAAAAGCAGGGATATCAAAACAAAAACATATGGTTTTGTGCACAAAATGAATGCGGAAAAAAAGGAAAAGTAAGTATATAATATATTTAGGTTTTATTGAATTAAAATTAATACATTATTACTTAGGGAATTTGAGCACACCGCAAAGACACAGCTGGAATACCATATTGCCTTCCTCAAGGAACATCCAGAGATGCTAAGCGGAAAGAATACACCTGCGCATTCGCGCCAAATAGAAGAAGAAATATACTTTAGCGCCAACTCTCTGATCTACATTAAAACTTCACCACCGACAAAAGCTTCTGCGCTGAGTTCAAAAAGTTTTTTTCCCCCGCGGTCGGTCTAACTTCTTGAGATATCGGCCTTTAAAGCTTGAGTATATACCCGTTCGTATCTCCGGTATTTATAATCCAATCTAGTTGAAATGGAGTTTAATATAAAGATCTTCAATGCTCTATAAATTACTGCCTAAATATACTTATTTTTATTAACCCATTGGGGAGCTAATTAAAAAAACGGTTTTTAACCTCGCTTTTCGGCTAAAAATTTATTTTTGTTTAAAAAAATTTCCTATTATATTTATTTTTGGGCAGGTTCCGATAATAGACAAAACATTAGCCTTTTTAAAGGTATATTACTCACCAATATCCCTGCAAAGACCGGAGATATTTTCGTTAAAAATTTGGTAATACATTTCGGGAAATCTATCTTTTCAATCTTTCTAATTCTTTCTTCTTTCTGCTCCATTTCCATAGCACAATGTAACAAAAGTCCTTCCTCCATTTAATTATGCTCTCCTGTTATTTTGGTACAAAATATATTATTAATTTTTCCCGTATACAGTTTTCTTGTTTACTTGTACAATTTATAAAATATTTTTGTATCAACTTTCCGGCAAATAAAACAGCTGTCACGCGCTGTTACCTCCTGTTTGGCAGTAACAGTTGGTGTTACTTTTGCCACCAAAAAAAAATGTGTCAGAATACCGATTTGTGACAATTGTCACATTGCTGTCAAATAGTAACCGTGGTGACTTTTATAACCCTGCCAGACTGGGGCTGTTAATCCAATGTGGATCGTTGATGTATCACGGGACGCCATATTCCGTCCCCATCCTTAAAACTCTAAATTGATCAGGCCTGATTAACGTGCGTTCAAGCCATAGAATACCCCATCCCTATAATCTAGGATACGGCTAAAGAAGACTCGTACATTTAGTACTCTGCAAAAAGGTTCGAAGATAATTCAGTTTCTATTAGATCAGTGTTTTTTAATTTGCATTGGATTTTAATTGCCACTACTTTATCTAATGCAAATGCAAAAGAATAACCATTGCTCAGGCAATGCAAATCGGATTGAAATGAAATGAATTAAAATCTACTGAATGGAATTGAACATAGTTGATCATGAATCATGAATGTTGATCTAAATAGTGAACAAGTTTATCTATCTCAGTTCCTTCAAACGTAGAGAATTAAATTGAATTGACTTGAATTGATTTGGCTGAATGGAATTGCATTGAGTTTAATTGAATGGAATTGAATTAAAGAATTGCTTTGAATTGAATTGCATTTATAGCCTTTTCACACTAGCGTACATTTTGGGGGATATAATAATATAAGTACAGAAAAGTAGAAAGCATAGATAAAGGAAGTAATAGATACAGCGCGACCATTGTCAACTTTGTTCACTAGGTGCTGTTCTGTACTACCGTCACTTTCACTGAAGTTTCCCATAACTCTCATTGACGTTTATTCAAAATTGTGGGAAATTTTTATGAAAGTAATTTAAACAATGGAAAATATGACAAAATGTATGTGATTTTACATAATAACATTTGTTTCTTATATAAAAACCAATTTCAAAGCCATGAGGCCGGTGTTGGGATATCAATAGGAGAAAACCCGTAAGACCGCCCAAAGATGAACATCCCGGAACGCCTGTTTTATCTAAAAACTTCCCCAGGCAAAAACTGTAGCAACTTCTGTGGTCGCAGATGCCAAACCGTTAAAGTGTCTGAGGACTCTCAACAAGGAATGGTAGCTGAACCGGAGGAAGAACCAATTTATTAGGACATAGACGGTGGTGACATGGCTTTGCAATTCGATGGCAATCAGATATTCTACTTTAAGGAACGTGTTGTATTCTTGATATTTTTTTTGAAAATTACGTTTTCTTTTGATATGAAATTTTAGATTTTTAATATCATAGTTTTTGACTTTTTGTTTTGGGATAAAAAAATCCCATTTATTACTTTCAACGACATCTAGAAAATTACACAGTACACTAAAATTTTTCCAACACTTGTGCTTCATCTATTTGTTTACTTTATCTATGGTACAAAGTACAAAAAGAAATCCACATGAATTTAACTGTCAGATTTGAAAAAATGGAAATCAGCTGTTCTACCACTACTACCTGATATAAATACATCTTTTGTTTTGTGTTTTGAATTTCTGTCAGTTTTTCCAGAAATTCAATTTTTTTCTAGTGATGGACTCAAAATTATCGAATGATGTGGGGTGAATCGCATTGAGATAGGAACATGTTAACATCTTTGGAAAATTGATTCATAATAGACAGTCAAAATTTCTCTTCACTCAAATGCCAACAAACAAAACGAGTGAAACCCTAGTACTTCTCTACTCTCTCTGTTACTCTCTTCATTGAATATTTCAATACACGAGCAGCTTTTTGATAGTGTTATTGTATATAACTATACAAATTCCAACCATGTTGAAGTAAAATTACATAAACTATGCAAAAAGTATGAAATAAGCAAGATATGACGCGAGAGAGAAATGCGTTTGAGTGAACTCCTAGTACCTTTTTATTCTCTTTTACCAGGGTTGCCAAGTTGCGCACATCTTCTGGTCGTCTATCTTTGATTGATTAATACCCTTTTCACACTAGCATACATTTTGGGGGAACGCATGGAAGATGTTTAAAAAATGAAACATGTGTTTACACTTGCAACATCTTACATCTTCCATCTGTTATCTTTTAATATTCATTTATTAATATGTCACATAGCTGTAGCGAAATTTTTGTGATCAAAAATATACGGAACTAAAATGGTTTAGGAAATATTATTTATATATTGTATTGTCTATTGCCTTTTCAATTACAATTGCCTTTTTACAATTGCCTTTTTTCGACATTTATTTCGTCAAGACGTATTTATATTAGGTGGTGTTATTGCGACAACGACAATAGTTGTTTTATATCTATTTTGGTGTTATTCCACTGCCATATTCAAATGTTAATATCTTTGGCAAATTGATTGAAGATGTAAGATGTGGCCTTGTGTGAAAAGGCTATTAATTGAATGGAAAGGAACGGAATTGAATTGAATGGAACGCATTTGAATTCAACTTGCTGAATTGGAATGAAATGAATTGCAATATTTTAGGGCAATTACCATTGTTCGCAATGACAATTATAATATTTTGTATTTCCATTTGTTCAGGCAATGCAAATGCAGGTTATAGAATCGGATGCCAATTGTAATGAAATTCGTGTTGCACAATTCGTGAGTGTGGTCGATGAGGAACTCGATTTATTGCTAGAGCTTGAGATTACTCCGTGTAGAGTGTCTCTTCGTTTACCTAATTGTGGGGTTCTGTTTTCATCGAGACACTTGATCAGCATACAAATAGTGTTGAGTCGAGAGTTAGGGAGACTCTTCAATCGCTGGTTCTCGATAGCGTAATGCACAGACGCGCGACTGGCAACTAGGTTCCTACAGTGATAGAGCTCATTAGTTGCGTAGTTAAACATATACGTAGTTGATTTCTAAAACATTTAATAACTACGCTAATCATTGTAACTATTATTTTATTTATTAGCAACCATTTGTTAATTGAACTGATAATAACAAGTATCAAAATTGAATTGTCAAAATATAAAAACTATTGCCACAAATTTTATATTTATTTTCTGTATATTATTGTATTGCAATGGTAGTGAGTTCACCGAAAGATATACAATTATGAGACTAAATAAACATATAGTGAAATAAAAAAGAGCAAACTGGTTTAAATGACCCGAAAACAAACAATCACATGGAGATTGGCGGTCAGGCCCATCAATCGAGACCACCTAGGAACCAACAAGTGTAATCACTCAAACAAAAGTTCGCCTACAAATATTTCACGTAAGTTGTCCCTTTGGACCCATTTGAGAGAATTACCTAGAGAGCAAAAATACAATAAAAACATGTTTTTAATATCAGTATATATTTTGTTTTCTCTTAATATATCCGGTGTTCAAGGACTACTGGCCAACAAAATCGTTGTTGGAAAGAGTCCAGATACGAATATGTTCGAGTGCCAGCCACACGAAGTCACGAAGCCGGTCTTGGTCATACCCCGAGAGAAATACTATTTGAATGTTTTGATATATCGTTTTCGAGAGTGTATACTTCTAATAAAATCTTCCAAAAATAGCAAATTATGGTTTTAATTAGCTGTTAATTTTGACTAAGTTCGTAGTTAAGTTAGTAATATTATCCAAGCAATTTGAAAATAACTACGTCGAAGTTATACGCTGCCACGTACTTGGTTATATTGTTTATTTGGAAAACTAGTTATGATTTAGTTTGAGTCATTGCCAATAACAGACAGTTTAGTTAATGCATTTTTATTTTTTATAAAGGTAGTTATCACTAACCAATTCAAATCAACTGCCCAATATTTAGGGGAGTTTCACCTACGACGTAGTTGAAATTCTGGTTATTATTAACTATGTAATTTTTTGAGTGTAGATTCGAGAACAGTTCGGTGTAGAGTAGGTAAGTTATCAACGAATTAATTAAATTTAACTAAAAATACATGTAATGAGAAGTTTCTACATCATAACACCTACTTTCAGCCGAATGTATTTCCTTTCAAAATTATTCTCAATTAATTGTATGATTCCATTCTCTCCCCCTCTCTCTCCTATAAACTCAAGACTTGCGCAAGTAAAATTGGCCTGGGCCACAAAATTGCACACATTTGTAGAATATGACAGCTTATTACAAAACAAAAAATCAATGAGTGTTCGAACTCTCGGGCGATGTGTTAACACCTTTTTGTTACATGGTCCCTGTTCGATTTCTATGAACACATTAGTAAATGTTACATTGGAAAATATAAAAAGAATAGATTTTGTGGTGAAGTCTCTTTTGCTATTGCCCTTTCTTTTTTCTTACATCTGCTTTAACATTAGATGTAATATTGTGAAAATAAATAAAGCAATATCTAGCTCACTGAAATAATTGTTTTTGTTTCGTTATAAACAGAGCGACGACAAAAAGTATTGAATACTATAGAGAACTTATTGCACTCTTTTTCCGCTCTCATGTAGAGAGTCTGAGTAAAAGAGCATAAAAAGCTTTATAGAGTATTTCAATATAAATGCACCATTTCGACAATGATATTACATATAACAATACAAAATGCATAAATTTTCCGAAGGGCATGTTTCACATCAAAATTATGAATGGACCAAGGTATGACAAAAAGAGAGTATTACGTTTTGAATCATTCGACAGATGTCGCCAGCGCTTTTGAGTCATACAATTCGTTCCATGAGTTGTCTATACTATTCAATACTCTTTGGCGACGACGACCTGCTTGTTTGTTCGCTGCCGCTACATCAATATCATCCTACTTAGTTTCAGCCAGAAACAATTATTGTACAACAACCACGTATATGATGCTAACGCTGTGTGTTGTTTGCATGTGTTCACTTTGATAGATTGCCCTACCCGCGTCTATAGACTATTTATAGATGTTAAATAGTTAAAAAAAATTACTCTGGTGATAATCGCAACCTGGGATCCTGGGAGAATAAGGAATCAAAGGGAATAGGGACCCTGAAATAGTTAAAATTGTCTGTTGAAATAGCAAACAATAATGTTTGCCTTCCCTTTTTGAGCAGGCAAAAACCTGCTGTTTAGCAGGCACTTTCTATACGCAAACCCATAGGGATGAGGGTATATATCATTGGATTCGGGAAAAAGTAACAGAGTCATTGAAAGTGTTAGATTCATAGAAAGTGTTATCAGTGAGTGAAAACTGGAAAGCTTACAGCTCAGTGATTGTGAGAAGATCTCCCCTATTCCTTCATGGGATGTAATGGGAAAATATTAATTTATTTATTTATCTTTGGGCCAAATTGAGTTTGGGTCTTTTCATGACTTTCGATACTTGTTCGCCTGTGTGCTTGACTGGCTGGTCAATGCGATACCTGCTCTAAATCATAAACGATTACAATGAAATTTTATCAGTGTTTATTATTTGCACAAACTTAGTTTGGGATTGAAAATGAGAGTTCTGACCACGCCCCTTCTGATACCTCCCATATAAATCGACACATTTAGTACAAACTCATGTTACATCTAGGTGTATGTATGTGCTTAGCTTCTTCAACTCAGATATTAGTTGATAACTAATCTGTACATTTTTACCTAACTGGCGAAAATTGGCAAGGTTGCCACGCCCATTCTGGTACATTCCATGCAAATGCTGGGCGGCCGACTTGCTTGTCGATACGATAAATCTCGTAAACCGCTTCCGATTTTACTGAAATTAGGTATTAGACTTCATTTTGTCAAAATTTAAAAGAAGGTTGATTTTCCCACACCCATTTTTGTACCTCCCATACAAACGCCGTGTGGCCGGCTGGTTGTTTGGCAAGATAACGCCCGTAAAATACAACAAACCTTTATGAAATTTGGTATTAGTAATTTTTTGGTCATTTGGGAAAAGTAACATGATGTGGAAAACGGATGATTTTGCCTATCCCATTCTAGTACATACCTCACAAAAATTGAAAATTGGAGCGCTGCCCGGCTGGTTGGTGCGATATCTCTCGTGAACCACATCCAATGTTAATGAAAGTTTGTAGTGAAGAATGTTTTGTCAAAATCTGTTTTGTAATTAATAATTTTGCATTGTCCATTTTTATATCACCCATATACGGCATTTACACCCACCAAGATTAGCCCATTTCGAAGATTAATACGGCATTTACACCGACCAAGATTATCGCATTTCGAAGGTTAACTCCGTTAACCCACGCAAACCCTGAAGATTACTCATACAATTTTAATCTGTAAAAACTGAAGTTTAATTTTGAACCTAATTTTAAACTGGTGTACAATTTGATGCAAATCTGCTCTTTACCAAAAAATTGCAACCATAATAAAAACATACATAAAAAAATCAACTGTTTGACAGACGGAAGTCGATCGAAAATTTTCCGACTCTTCGCCGCTACCAAAATTTTTTTATAGCTAATGCCGCCGTCGATATAATTGGCTCTTATTGGTTTAAAATGTGATGCGATTTTATCGACTGCTCCGATTTGACCGACTTATCCAATTGTAGAGGTTTCGTTATTTCAAAATCATTCTTAATTTGTATAAAACTGTCAAAATCAATAGCCGCAAATTATATTTTTCTGTTGTGCCGTCTCGCCGCGAAGTTTATCTAATCACGGAGTTGCCATATGAAATGCTAATTTAATCTCAAATTGGGTGGTGTAAACGGCACAGATTAGAGAACAAGGTTATCGCTAACCTGGCTGCGATAAACTGCGGTAAAAATGCGTCATTAACTCCGTTAAACCACGCAAACCCAGAAGATTACTCATACAATTGTAATCTGTGAAAACTGAAGTTTAATTTTTAATCTCATTTTATACTGGTGTACAATTTGATGCAACTCTGCTCTTTATAAAAAAATTGCAACCATAATAAAAACATACACAAAAAAATCTACTGTTTGACCGGCGTAAGTCGATTGAAAATTTTCCGCCACGTCGCCGCCTCCAAGTTGCAGCGACTTCAAGTTGACATCAACTTATCCATGGTGTAAGGTGAAGTTGGTGGTTTGTACAAACTAGTTGATGTAAAATCAAAGCGATTTTGATTATTTGAAGTTGATATCAACTTATCCATCAGTGTAAGGGGGAGTTGCATCAACTTTCATACGCATTTCGATGAGAAACGTTCATGAGGAAACATTATCGGCAAAATGTAAATAAATGAACCAAAAAATAAATTAATTAAACATTATCGGAAAAATATAAACTAAATAAATATGATTTGTAGTTTTATTTATAAATATATAAAGAAAATAAAAATAGCGTTTTTTTGTAAAATTTGTGATATTTTCGTAGTGCGCTCACCACCTTTCATTTCGATATCTGACAAGAAAATGAAGTTGCCTCAACTAGTTTGAGAGTGTAAGGGCAAAATCGAAGTTGATGTCTCGTTATCGAAGTTGATGTGAACTTGAAGTCGAGCAACTTATCCACAGGTCTAAGGGCAGGTCTAAGTCATTTTAATGAAAAATATGGTAACACTTAAAAAAAAATGTCAAAAAAATTTATAAACTTATCGAAAATTTTTGTGTTGCTAATGGCTAGTTTTTAAGTGAATAGTTAAGTAACTAGTATGGGATTACTTAATCGTAATTGAAAGTTAATTAGAGGTTAACTTTGCATTTTGTTTTTGAGTGGTGAGTTCAGGGGGGTTCTATGCCACAGCTGATCTACCTTAGAGTTGGGAAATCATGCAGGATAAAGTAAGAAAGATAAATAGCGATAGATGACTGGAAGTATGTAGGGTTGCTTAATGCGTTTTTCACTCATTTGCCTTTGTGTATTGAAACAAAAGTACAAAACTCATCAACTGAGATTATTTTTGTGAAAATTAAATCGAGAAAAAAATGGATAACAAGTGAAATAAAGAAAAATGTAATGAAGTGTTAGAGTAAAATTATTTATAGAGATTCCAAGTAAAACACAAATTTATTACAATAAAGTTGTTTCTCATTCTGCATGGGTTGCCAAGTCTGTATAACTCTTGCTCCAACTTTTCCAGTGACTTTTCTTGGTTTCCGGTCCAAGAAAAACAGCTGTTGCAGACTCTATGTATATCATAAAGCAACTATGGTATAGAGAAGAAAATTTACTCATGGAGTGGAATGCCAACAAAGAAAACGAGTGAAGCGTGTCGCTTCTCTGCTCGCGCTCTTACTCTCTTCGTTGAATATTTTAATACACTAGCAGTTTTCTGATGATGTTATTGTATCTAACTATAGAAATTCCAACCATATTTAAATAAAATTACATAAAGTATGTAAAAAGTATGAAATTATCAAGTTATGACGCGGGAAAGAAATGCGTTGCAGTGAATCGCGTCGACTTTTTTGGTTCTCTTCTAGTAGGGTTTTCTGCGGGGTTTTTTTCTTCGTTACCTGTACACCCTTTTTGTGTATATTACTCTATGGGTGAGTTAATATAACCCATCATATTGCTACCGATTATGGCAACCCTTACATTCTAGAAAATAACATCGGTTTTGGGCCAAATACCAAAACAACAAAGAGTAACAAGCAAATGGAATTATGTAAAATATAAAATACATGCATAAAATCGAAGTAATTTTAACAAATCTTTATGCAAAATTATGTAGGCGCATCAATTTAACTATCTAGGTGTAAATGTATACAAATATTCAAAAGAGAAACATGTATTTTATACAATCTTACAATTCTCATTTTGACAATCAGTAATGTGATTATCAAAATCTCGCTACAAGTTCATCAATCAACATTCGGTGGTTAAATCAATGTTAACCATTGACAAAAATACGCAATTTGCTGTTTAACCAAAATTTAACTAAGAAACGAAGATAACCACTGACTGAGAAACTAGCCATAAGACTTCCCCAACTTTTCACTAAGTGCTTTATACAAAACAAGCGATAATCTAAGCAAGCGGTGTAACCAAAACGTAGATAAACTTATTCTCTCATCTGACGTTTCATTTCACACTCTTCATCGTAGGTTTGTGGAAATGAGAGCAATTAAGTTTAAAATTATCTTACACCAGGTGGAGTTACAAAATATGTTCACTTAACTTTTTCCTGTCGTTTTAATGTAGAACTGAAAAATTTAAATATATTTTGCACTTTTTTGTTGACTTTTATCGTTGGTATACATTTGTATTGTATTTAACACAACTAGTTTGTCACAAAAACACGAAATTCGGTTGTTGTTCCTTTGTGGATCGCTGTTTACTATTGCCACCATCTGGTATTATTGAACCCATACTTCCACCATCCAATGTTTACATTCCATCGTACCTATGACGTTTAATTTATTGAGCGAATAAAAGCTTCTATGGTATGTATTATTCTATGGTGTATAACTACAAATGCACAACTTGCTGACGCCCATTTTCGAACCTCACAAACAAATGTTTGACGGACAATTGGCTGGAAGTCACGATAAATCCTCAAAAATTAGAGTTATATAATATTAAAAGCAGTGTCATTGACATGTAGAACATGGGCGAATGTGCAACGCCCATTCGGGTAACTGGTTGGTCAGCTGCAGACGAATATAAACCTTTTTTATTTGAACTCTAACCCAATGGATGACTTAGGGTGAGGGTATGTGCAAGTCGTCTCTCCTGACTGAAATTTCTGTACTGATGTTGTTATTGTTACTAACATATTTTTTTGGGTGTATTTAACTCGGACTGATAAATTATTTTAATTTATGTGCATTTGAAATCCATGTTAAGAATGAATTCGAATGATTGTTTCATCTAAGAAGTTCTTGAAAATATCGTAACTTCCGTAAATATTATTCAACTCTCATTCAAGAATCACAAAAACTAGAATATACATATTTAAATATTATATGTTTATATAAATTTGAGCATTAATTTGTATAAAGATACTGAATAAATCACATCAAATATAAAAAAAAAACCAAATAAATCTGCATATGAAACCTTTCCGTTTAATGTTCAATTCATTCATGATTCACTCAATCAAATCACTTTGTCATCAGTTGAACGCCTTCATACTTTTATACATTACTTGTCATTCATGTATTTTCTTTTGCTGGAGTGTTTAAGAATATGTTTTTATTGTTAAATAAATTTGTATTTTATTTTTTTGGGCGTCTCACTCAGTAAGATTGCACTTTTTAGGTGTAATTTTAAAGTATTTTTTTGTGCAAGTGGCAACTCTGAAATTTGGCAGTTGTCACATATGTTTATTGCGATTATTAAAAATGGAGCGCTTTACGGAAGAACAACGCGTTATAATTGTGAACATTTATTACAAAAAATTGGACAGGCATACTGAGATCGATCCCAAAACTTGTCATGTGTCAATCATTCGAAGAGTGGTCAACAAATTTGAAGAAACTGGGACGGTTATGGAAAGTAGTGCCGCATTTAAATCGCAGTTTATCGCAGCCAGGTTAGCGATAACCTTGTTCTCTAACGGTGCGTTTACACGTGACAGTTTGCGACAAGACAGTTGAGAATATGTATTAACTGTCAAAAACAGAAAAATTGTTTGTGTGACGTACGCGTCCAGCCAGTTATAAAGACAGTACAGTTTTAAGCAACCGCCGACAGTGTAGTTTCGTTAAATTTCGTGCTCTGATTTTTTGCTTTTACAATGGAACTGATGTACTCTGCAAAATTAGACATGTATTCATATTTATATGTTTGTATTGTTTGTCAATAAAAATTAGAAAAATTTTCAAATACAAATATATTTCCCAATTTGTAAAGTCGTTTGCGATGTTTTGCTTTTTTCTCAAATTACTACGAAACGTCACCGATAGCGAAGATGGCTGAACTAGTAGAGGTTGACGCAGTAGGATTTGTTGTAATTGTGTGAACCAACAACAAGCATTTAGTTTTTGTTTCATGACTGTAACCGTCAAATTCAACACAGATCCATATGAACAAACACAGTAAACAAAAAAGAACAACAACAAAATACACTGAATTTAACAGATGGAGTCATAAGAAAGCAAAATCAGTTGTTCTATTGCGCCAACCTTTACTAGTTCAGCCATGATCTGGCCGCTTATGTCAAATCTCTTGCCGAAGTTACTGTCATTGAAAAATCAGAGACAGTGGCGAGGCAAGTGAGAGAAGTGTAAGTGTGGTAGTAAAAATGTGTGAATGTATTTCTACTGTCGGAGCAAAACTGGCCCGTGTAAACGCCAGGTAATCTTTGCCGTTTACACCAAAGACGATCCAGATTTAGACAACCAGAAGATGTGCGCAATTTGGCAATCCTGGTAAAAGAGAACCAAAGGCAGTAATTCACTCAAACGCATTTGTCTCTCGTCAATGAAGAGAGTAAGAGAGACAGCAGAGAATGGCTAGGGTTTCACTCGATTTGTTTGTTGGCATTTGTGTGAAGAGAAATTTTGACTGTCTACTTGTAAATCGTTTTTGCCAACTCTGCGCCGAGAGAAAATTATTGGAGACGGCGGCACAACAGAAAAATTAAATTGGCGGCTTTTTATTTTGTCAGTTTTGTAAAAATTTGGGATTGTTTTGAAATAACTGAACCTTTGAAAATATCGGGTCAGTCGATAAAATCGGCTCACATTTTAAACCAATAAAAGTCAATAAAATCGGCAGCGTGATCGATCGGCTTCCGTCTGTCAGACAGTTGATTTTTTATGTATGTTTTTATTATGGTTGCATTTTTTTAGTAATTAACAGTGTTGCATCAAAATGTACATCAGTTTAAAATGAGGTTAAAAATTAAACCTCAGTTCCTACAGATTAAAATTGTATGAGTAATCTTCTGGGTTAACCGAGTTAACCTATGAAATGCGTTATTCTTCGTCGGTGCAAATGCCGTATAAGACTCCTGTGCGTCAACGTTCCTGCCGGTGTCTTGAAAACATAGCTGCTGCCGCCGAAACCCTGAAAACGTCAATTCGGCATCGTTCTGAACAACTTCAAAAGTCACGAAGCACTACGCAGCGAATTTTGACAAAAAAAAAACTCCACCTTCATGCGCACAAAGTTCATCTTACTCAGGAGCTCAAACCAGCAGACCATGGAAAGTGTTGGCAATTCGTTCAATGTGTAATGGAGCAAAGTGAAGTCAATGTCAATTTTTCAAAAAAAAAATCATCTTCTCCGATGAAGCGCATTTCCATCTGAATGCCTTCGTGAATACACAAAATTGTCGAATTTGGGACCCGGAAAATCTTCATGAAATCCATGAGAAACAACTGCTCCCACAAGGAGCAACTGTCTGGTGCCGATTTTGGTCAGGCGGTGTGATTGGGCCTAACTTTTTGAAGCTGAGACCAAAATTGCAGTGAACAGCATTCGTTACAGAAACATGATATCGGAGGTCTTGTGGCCTCAACTGGAGGGCATGGATCAGAGCGACAGGTGGTTACAGGAAGACGGCGCCACGTGTCACACCGAGCATGAAACATTAAATTTATTACAGCAACGATTTCTAGACCAAATTATTTAAATTATGCGTTTTCTTTCTTCATGGTTTTGTGAAATCTCGGGTTTATGAGAATAAACCAGTAACAATTCCTGACCTGAAATCCGAGATCCAACGTGTCATCGGTGAGATACAGCCACATCTCTGTGAAAAAGTCATGGAAAATTTCATGAAAAGAGCAATGGTCTGTAATCAGAGCCGTGGGTGGGGGTCATTTGTCGGATATTTTATTACATACTTAATCGGAACATGTCTTCTTTACAATCCTACAAAAAAATTACAACCATCTCAAAAAATGTGTATGTTTATTTGAAAATGAAAATGTGCATTCTTACTGAGACACCCTTTACATAAAAATTAAATGACCGATTCTTTGAAATCGACCGAAAGGAAACTCGAACAAAAACCAATCACTGGCTTTATGATTATTCTGATAGAGTAATGACATATAGAGCTGCCAGTCTTCTCAACTGGCATATCATCACATTATTCGTGGTGTGGTCGGTGCGATAGAGAGTTATTTGAGGTAAATTCACTTACACCAGGTGGAATTAGACAAATTATTATCTTAAAGTTTTCATGTCGTTTTGATGGAAAACTGTGAAATTTAAACGTATTTTCGACTTTTTTGTTATATTTTATTGTTTATTGACGCAAACTCTCAGTAAATTGATGACATTTGGTGTGTTGCAGATGGGCGGGGCGGTTGGATGTTGGAATGTATTACTTTAATAATACCAGATAGAGGCAATGGCTTAATCCATCCAACAATAAATCAGCAACGTCATTTCGATTTGTGCGTTAAAATTGTTGTGCAGATATGCCACAAACATATACTAACAATAAAATATATTAAAGAAAGTCCAAAATACGTCTAAATTTCACAGTTTATCATCAAAACGAACTGAAAAATGTAAGTCAACAATTTTTTTCTTTCCACCTGGTGTAAGTCAATTTACGTCAAATAACTATCGCACCGACCGCACCACGAATAGTGCGAAAGAAAATGTCGGATGAGAACAATGGCAGTTCTATACGTCATTACTCTAGGGGTGTGGCCGTCTGTTGTGCAGTGTGTGCTAGTGTGCTAGGCTGTTGCTCTGACCTAGTGTGCGCGGCTCTTGCTCTGACTACCTTACATTTATTTCGACGACGGCCACGTCGCTTAGTGTTGGCGACACTATCGTGTACTTAGCCCTGAAAACGCTTCTCAAAATACCATTCGGAACCGGTGTAAAACTATAGGTTCCAATCAGTGAGTGAAAAATTAGAAATCGCACAGCTCACTGGTTGTGAGAAGCTCTCCCCAATTCCTTCCTTGGATGTAATGGGAAACGGTTTATTTTTTTTATACATTCGTGGTGTATTTACCCAAAAATGTTAACGCACAAAACGAAATGCCGTTGCTGTTTTCTTGTTGGTTGGTTTGAGCCATTGCCTCTATCTGGTATTATTAAAGCAATACTTTCCAACATGCAACGTCCATATGGAACCACACCACACTTCGTAAATTTAGTGAGAGAAATCGCTACTCTATACGTTATAACTCTATGGTTATTCTGGTTCGAATATATGACCCCTTTCACACTCGGCAAATTACTTGCGCAAGTCAGTTTTTCAACTTTCCGAGTACAAGCAAGTCTGTACTCAAAATTTATTCCCCTATCCCGACCTTACCTCTGTCATCACCAAACCAAGACTTGGGCAAGAGACTTGCGCAAGTAACTTGCCGAGTGTGAAAGGGGTCTATACAATTGAGCTATAATTTTTCATATCTTATCCATAACATTTGGTCATTGGAACTGAAGAAATTAGGGACCGTCTGGGCAAGAGTGTGATATCCCAGGCAAACAAATATTTGGTATAAAGATAAAAATAAAATAAAAAAATTGGAAACAATAAAAATCGATGACTCACTCGAATCTAGTGTTTGACTTGTTATTTAAATATGAAATTAATTAATTGCAATTCAAATTTAATTGGGCTTTAAATCTGAATTGTATATGCAGTATTAAATTAAATGAGCCATTTGTTTGGCTTAGATATGGCAACATCATGAATTGCCAAATGCAAATATTTAAATTTGCGTGGTCATTGTGATAAAGTTATAATTAACATTTTATAGATTTCTGCATCGAATATATTTTTATACTTTATACTATATATTGTACATATTGTATACTTATAGCCTACACATAAGGAAATACATATATAAAGAGTGTGCACGTGTGTTTCAGTTTCACCAACTTCTCGTCGAAAGTCACTGGCGTAACGGCAGTTTTGATACAGTTTTATATGTATACCAGTTTTTTTTTCTGTCAGAATTTGGATGTCATACAAGTAAAAATTAATGAAGATTCTTGTGTTCTTCATATCAACACTAATTTATTGGTCGCACACAACTGGTCGACCTCCTAGGCTATATTTAGGGTTGCAGTGTCGAATAAATTTTTCTATATTAAATTAGTTGTCTTCGAAAAAATCACGTGTCAACTGAGGTTTGTAATTTTTTTTTAAATATAATTATATTAGTTTTGCACCCCGTTATTTATTTAACTTTCCATTTCCAATTTTATTATTGTGAAAACAAATTTCAGTGAGTAAACAATATAATTTTGAATTATTTTTGAAAAAAAAATGTTAGGTCTGTTCGTTGATTACATTTCAGCCAAAATTGGAAACTACTTAAAAGCAATGAAGTGCAAAATACTTCCATCTGCGACATTTTCCTTTAAATTTGTAATTTCTTCAACTAACGCGAGGAATTGTGGCGTGTTGCATTTGCCAGCTGAAGTGATCAAAAACGTTGCGTTGCGTTTTATAAACTACAAATTAAACAAGTGGCGTTTACACGGGACAGTTTTGCTCCGACAGTAGCAATACATTCATACATTTTTACTACCACACTTACACTTCTCTCACTAGCCTCGCCCATAGAGTAATCTCAGTCTAGAGAGAATATTTGGCTCATCTGACGTTTCCTTTCACACTCTTCGTGATGCGATCGGTGTGATAGAGAGATGTTTGACGAAAAGTGATATACACCAGGTGGAATTACAATAACTTCTTGCTTTAATTTTTCATGCCATTTTGGTGAAAAACTGTGAAATTTAAATGTGTTTTAAACTTTTTTATTGACTGTTACTCTTAGCATACATTTGTGTTGGTATTTAACACAACAATTTTAACACACAAAACGAAATGCCGTTGTTGTTATTTTGTTCGTTGTTTTGAACCATTGCCTCTATCTGGTATTAGTAAAGCAATTCTTTTCAACATCAAACGTAAATATCACACCAGGCCAAATGTCATAAATTCGGTGGGAGAACTAGTAGATCTACTATAAGTATTAATCTATGGCCTCGCCACTGTCTCTGATTTTTCAACGACAGTAACTTCGGCAAGAGATTTGACATACATAAGCGGCCAGATCATGGCTGAACTAGTAAAGGTTGGCGCAATAGAACAACTGATTTTACTTTCTTATGACTCCATCTGTTAAATTCAGTGTATTTTTTGTTGTACTTTTTTGTTTACTGTGATCGTTCACATGGATCTGTGTTGAATTTGACGATTAGTCATGGAACAAAAAATATATGCCTGTTGTTGGTTCACACAATTACAACAAATCCTACTGCGTCAACCTGTACTAGTTCAGCCATCGGCCATATCGGCGGCGTTTCGTAGTAATTTGAGAAAAAAGCAAAACATCGCAAACGACTTTACAATTTGGGAAATATATTTGTATTTGAAAATTTTGCTAATTTTTATTGAAATATTGTTTGACAATACAAACATATAAACATGAATACATGTCTAATTTTGCAAGGCAAAACACAATGGCAAAAGAGCGAAGAAATAAAAAAATCAGAGCACGAAATTTAACGAAACGACTCTGTCGGCGGTTGCTTAAAACTGTACTGTCTTTATAGCTGGCTGGACGCGTACGTCCCACAAACAATATTTGTCTTTGTGACAACTAATACATATTCTCAACTATCTTGTCGCAAACTGTCCCGTGTAAACGCACCGTAACTCAACGCAGGTAGTCACGGAACAGCTGTAACATTTTATAAACTACCAAAACGATACAAGTAACGCGAAGTAACTGATTCACGAATTATAGAAAATAACATCCTAAATGTGATCTGTCAATCGAATTTCGGTTTCGGTGCAAATATCCTGTAGTGATGACTATTCTATTTGTTGGATCAACGAAAAATCTAAAAACTAATTTGGTTGTACCAAATTGATATTGAAACACCAATAAGAATATTCAATTCAATTCAATTCACTTCAATTCAATTTAATTCCATTCAACTCAATCCAGTTCAATTCACTCAATTGAATTGAATTCGATTTTTAATTCAATTAAATTAAATTCAATACAGTTCATATAAATTTAATTCAGTTCATTTCTATTCAACTGTATTCAGTTCAATCCCATCCAATTCAACTTAACCCATTTAACCAATTTAATGCAACCCACTCTAATCTAACTTCGAATAATTCAGTTAAATTCTGTTTATATTCATATGAAAAATATTAACTGTCATGTCTTTTAAAGAAAATTTTAAAAAAAGGAAAAATATAAAGAAAACTATATTAAAATCTTAATAGTGGTGTTATATGGGCAAAGAAAATCAAATTGGAAAATGTTATTTTGTGCTGATTTTCATTAATTTTCCTACAAAAATGAAAACATATTGTTTTCCATGCAAAACAAAAAAACCGTAAATAAATCCGAAATTTAACCGGTTTCACCAGTTTCTTCCACTTGAGAAAGATTGAGACTTTCGAATAAACCTGTTTTCGAATAAACCGGTTCTTCGAAATGTCGGTTTTTTGAACGCTCTACTTACAAACGAACAACGCCTACAAATCATTGAGTTTTATTATCAAAATTCGTGCTTTGTGAAAAATATCTTTCGCAAGTTACGTCCATTTTATGGTCATCATAGTCGATCCACCGAGCACGCTCTTCAAGCCACTGTGCCAAAATTTCGCACCGATTTCACTCTATTGTACATAAATCATAAAGAATATTGCTGCTGTATCCGCCAGTGTTAATGAAGATCGCGATATCCCCAACCGTCGCCGATCGGGTTTGTGTCATTCGACCTCCTGGAAGATTTTACGTAAGGACCTTGGTCTAAAGCCATACAAAATACAGCTGGTGTAGAAACTGAAGCCGGGAGACCTACCACAACGGGCAAAATTGTCTTCAACGACAATGCTAATTTTTGGCTCAATGTGTACGTCAATAAACAGCATTGCCGAATTTGGTCCGAAGAGTAGCCAGAGGATGCTTCAGAGCTGGCAATGCGCCGTTAAAAATGCACTGTTGTATGGGCCGCCGGCATCATTGGACCGTACTTATACAAAGACGATAATGGGTTGTTAAACGTTGCAGTAAATGCAGCAAGGTACCGTTCGATGCTCACGGACTTTTCTCCCCCAAATTGGAAGAATTGGACTTGTTTAACATGTGGAACAGGACGGTGCCATATGCCACACTGTACGCTATATCATGACCCAAATGAGAGGCGACTTTTGGTGAGCAATTAAGCTCACGTTGTGGCTCTGTCAATTGGCCGCCTCGTTCGTGCGATTTAACCCCACTGAACTTTTTTTTTTGGAGCATGTTAAGTTCTCAAGTTTATAAGGTCAAGCCAACGATTAATGCGGCCTTCGAAGACAACTGTGTTATGCCATTGGTGTTATTTTCTAAATTTTACAAAAATAAATAGCAAAAAAAAAATCACACATAAGAAAATTCTATATCGAGCCAATTTTCACATCACAATTATATTCAATTACACTGGAGTACAAGGTTTAATCATATATCATGCGGACGATAAAATCGACAAAATTAATATTAATCTTCAAAAAACCTACAATTTAGTTGAACAGTATACAATCAATTGGAATATGAAAATCAACGCACAAAAATGTGAGACAATACTTTTCAGACCGACAGTTGACAAATGCAATAATAATATAAGAAGAAATTGGAAGAAGTTTGGAATCAAATCAAGCTTGGCAAATTGCAACATTCCCAATAAGGAGGTTGTAAAATATTTAGGTCTATACCTAGACAAATTTTTGTATTTTAATCAACACGTCAAAGAAATTCTTACAAAAGCTAGAAAAGCGTTCTATAAATACCGACCATTGTTTCATTCCAAATTTATAAAACCTAGAGTTAAAATAATAATGTACCAGTCCCTAATTAGACCGGTATTAACATATGGTTGTCCAATTTGGTTCAACATATCACCTTCAAATATGGAAAAAATTAGAGTTTTTGAAAGAAAATGTTTAAGAGCTTGCACATCAATTTATAGGTCATCGCAAAGTAATTATACCAAATACATATCTAATAAGAAATTGTACAATAGTGCCAATATAATAAGAATAGACAATTTTATAATACATCTAATAAGAAATAATATATTAAAATGTACACAATGTTATGTGAATAATTATATAATGGCGCCTTATTATACTGATCAAGGATATATAATTGATTGCCTAGATAAGGGGTTTGTTCCACCTGAAGCTTTTGTCTATCTCGATAACAAAAGAATTATTCAAAACGAAAATGGTATTCCAGTCTTTTATCACAACTATAGACGAGCCAATAAAAAAGCTGTCAATTGCAACATGGATCACTTAAATATCAGATATAGCACAAGCATATCGAGAAAAGATCTGAGATATTTACAACAAACTAAAAACAAAAAATTTTGGTGGATATATTGATAATTAATTATATTTTTTTTTCTCGTTTTTACCTCTTGACACAAGCCCTCTTACCAAAAAAAATCAATCATAAAAGCAATGTTTTTAAAAAAATTTTCATTGCAAACAATTATTATATATTCTTAATCTTGAATAAGAAGAAAAAATATTTTGTATATTGTGAAAAACAATCTTTATCATATTGATAATACTAGAGTGCTCGATTAAGAGACATTGTATATAATAAACTTGTTATTGTTAACTAGTGTTTATTATAGTTTAAACATAATATTTACAAATAAATAAACATTAAAAAAAAAAAAAAAAAAAAGGGTAGTTTGGTGGGCTGAATTCGAATCTGTAATTGGTTTTTCTCTATCACGTCAGGTTTTCGAGAAAAAAAAATGTTTTTATTCGTTTTTTACATACGTTTTATTTAAAAATTAATGAATTTTCAAAAGTGAATGGCGTTTTTTGAACGTCGTTTGTATTTTGTTGGTTCGGTTTCCCGAATTAAAGTCCAGCAATAGTCCCCCAGCATGCTTTTATCCCAATATCCTTGATAATTTCTTTCAATTCTCATTAAATCTTGGTGAGCACGCTGCCCTTGAAGATGTTTCGGACTCACTGGTCGTAGCATTGGAAATGACTGGTAATGGATCATTCGGTGGACGTTGAACTGGTTTGGAAACCGATGGGACATTCGCGTAAGTAATATTTTTTCGATTTTTCATATTGAATCCAGCAACTGTTGTTAAACAGAAATAACAATCGGTTTGGTGATTACTTGACTCTCTCCAAACTACTGGAATTGAAAAATCTAAATAGATCTTCTCGCCATTTGACCACTTGTATAAAACAGTTCTGCATTTATTGCAAAACATTGTCCGTGTCCTGGGTTTATCCAAGTTTCTGACAACAAAACCAAAATAATGTAAATATGCATATTTTAATGATTCTGATATTGCATATCCTTTTTTTTCCAACCAAATATTCACCACACACAAAGCAAAAATAGCTTGAATTAGTAACACACAATCTCCCTGACATGCTGAAACGCTGTCAACAATACAAAAACTTAGACGATCGTTTAATTCTAAATACAAAAAACATATAAATTAAATAACAACATAAAATAGCACACAAAACTCACCGCAATTTTGCACCTCCTTCTCTGGCGACCGAAATATAATTAAAACTAATGGCGATCTTGTCACCGAATTTAGTGAGCCAAACGAAAGAGAACAAAGGAGAATGCAAAACGCGGCTTACAACATAAATGTAAATTCACAATAAAGCAAAGCTGATCTAATAGGCCGTCGGTGGTGCAATGGTAGTGTGCGCGCCTCTTGTACATGAGATCCTGGGTTCGATCCCTGCTCAGACCACCTTAAAATTTCTTTCGGCGGCGGTCACCTCGCATAGTGACGGCGACACTATCGAGTATTTAGCCATGAAAAAGCTTCTCAAAATACCGTTCGGAATCGGTGTAAAACTGTAGGTCCCAATCACTGAGTGAAAACTGGAAAACGCACACTCAGTGATTGTGAGAATCTCTCCCCTGTCCCTCCGTGGGATGTAATGGGAAACCATTTATTTATTCATTCTATCTAATAGAGGTTAACGATTTTGTTTTCTTATGACTCTATCTGTCAAATTCAGTGTATTTTTTGTTATTGTACTTTTTTGTTTACTTTGTTTGGTCATATGTATTTATGTTGAATTTGACATTTAGAGTCGCCATAGAACAAAAACAAAATTCCTGTTGTTGGTGCCCACAACAACAACAAATCCTACTGCGTTAACCTCTACTAGATCAGCCTTGCAATAACGCAAACATAATGCAATGAACACGGCCGCAGCCAGGGAGTGTTGTTTAATGTAATTCATTACAGGGCGTTCTGCAACACTACTATTATGAAGATTTAGAATAAATGTGGGCTTCTGTCTAATTAATAATTGTAGTGTCAGTGTTGTCTGTTTTACAGTATCGCCAGCATTCGATAAAAAATGAACAAGACGTGATAGCCCAATTCTGATGCCAGATTCGAATTCAGCGCACCCAGATTAGCTAAAAACCATGCTTCGTTTTTGCAGTCAAATTTTCTTTTCAAATTTATAGACCAGAGTTGTCTTTAAATATGATTTACACATGGAATTTAGTTTTTCAGTAAAACGTTAAATTCAACATAAATGGTCAGCTTGGTGCAGTTAAATTGTATTTAAGTTTTTCAGAAACGACCATATGATTTTGGCAGCTTGTTTTGTCTGCCAGCTTCAATTTATTTGATCAAATACTTATCAATAAAAGTATGTATATATGCATGTACAATATAGTATAATAGCCTTTTCCACTAGGCCACACCTTACATCTTCAATCAATTTTCCATAAATGCTAACATATTCCCATACAAATTTTACACTTTTGAATTTCAACATCTTTTGAAAATGTTCCTCATTTTGTTTCACCCAAATTTATTCGATAATTTTAAGCCCATCACTAGAAAAATGTATCAAAAAAATTAAAAAAAAAAATTCGAAACAGAAAATATCTTATACTTTTTCAGGTGATAAAAAAATACTCCCCTTGTCCTACTGTCAGGGATCAAAAGGTGTAGGTACTTCTTTTGTGCTCCATTAGGAGCTCAAAAGGAGTGCTCGTCCGTAAGGAAATACAATGTTAAAAATGAGTACAAAATGCATGAGGCTCGGAGTTTTGTGGAGTAATCCATTACTCTCAAAGGACTGATCCTATATTAATCTTTGGATGATCCTAGTTTTTACTGGGAACTTAAGAATGTATGTACAGTGTAACCTCTCTAGTTCGGACACTCGCTAGTCCGGACTATCCAGTAGTCCGGACAGCACAATGTTTCGGACAGTTTATAAATTTCATCTCTGTAGTCCGGACATTAGTTTGTTTTTTTTTTGTTTATTTCGCAGGTTTTGTACGTTAGCCCAAAAATAATAACACACACGATAGAATACACTCCCCGCCACATGAATAGGACCCCCGCCTGATTTTTTTTTAAAAATCAGCATCATCAACACAAAAATGTTATAAATATACTTTTTATTTTTTTTTTCACAAGGTGAATAAGTTTTAAAAGAAATGATAAATATTTGGATTTAGTACATATTTTGGATTATTTTATATACATATATATGTAATTCTACTGCACGTGTGTTTGTGACTGAACTCCTCCTAAACTTCTGGACCGATTTGAATTTTTTTTGTATGCGTTTGGGTGGCACCCTGGGTGGTTTAGATTTACTATTTGGTCCAATTGAACAAAGGGGCGCGGTACCTCCCATACAAACCACAAATTAAAAATCCATTATTTCTGCTCCTGCTAACGGTATTTGAACAAAATTTGCAGAACAACGTCTGCCGGGTCAGCTAGTTTTATATATATTTTTTAGTAAAACAAGCCAAATATATGGATTCTATTTTTGGGCCACCAGAATAAGACCTCCGCTCAAGAAAACAGTTTATGTATGTTTTAAACACAAGATGTTAAATTTTCTTGAATTTTAAACAAAATATAACAAAAATTAATCATATTTAAGGACTTTTTAATAAAGTGTAGAGCCACCCTTGTTCAGGTTAACTTCATGGATCCTTTTGGGAATGGAGTCATACTACAATGATTTAATGTAATCAAGTGAAATTGAAGACCAGGCTAATTTGATCGCTTCAATTAGTTCGTCTTTGTTGTTGTACTACTTGCCAGAAGCGTACACTTTCCGAGCGAGCCATCCCCAAACATTTTCTATCACATTCAGGTCTGGGGAATATGGAGGCCAATCAAGGACATTGATATTTTGATCCGGAATAAACGACTTTACCACTCGGACCGTGTGAATTGGTGAATTTTCATGTTGAAACGTCCACTGCAAGTCTCCAAATAGGTTTCTGAAGTGACGAAAAGCTCGTTGAAGTACGCCATTGTAGCAATTTGCGTTCATTGTGGTTGACAAAAATTGCAAGTCGCAGGTACCATAATAGGATATGGCCCGCCATACCATAACGCCACCCACTCGGCAATGTAAATGATCCAGTTGATGCTCCTCTTTGCGAATAGCGTGGAAGTAATAATTAAAACCATCCGGTCCCTCGAAATTAAATTTTTATTCATCTGTAAAAACGACGCGATGCCACTCATTATTCCACGTCATATGAGTGCGACTAAACTCCAAGCGTCTCATTTTACGGGCATCAGTGAGGGTTGGTTTTTTCTTCAGTTTTAATTGCTTTAAATTAGAGCCTACGGTCATAACCGGTCGACCGGGTAGACCGGTTTTTAAAACCGGTCGACCGGTTCTTACGGTCTTTACGGTCTACCCGGTCGACCGGTTAACCGGTCGTCCGGTTAACCGGTCTAGACCGGTTTTCATATTTTTTTAAAGGGGTTGTTTTTGGTACTTTTTTGCAAATACGCAAAAAAAAAATAAATACAAAAAATTCAAGTTTTTGAAAAAAGGAATACATTTTTAGCAACAAATTCTTCGATTTTTATAAATTTTTTTGATTATTTGAACTTTTTTTCAGTTTTTTTTTTTAAATTTCAGTACTTTTCCAAAAACATGGATTTTTTTATATTTATTTCTAGTCTTTAGCATATTTTGCCAAAAAGTACCAAAAAACATTCTCTTTTGTTAAAGTACTAAAAACCGGTCTGACCGGGTAGACCGGTCTATCCGGTCGACCGGTTAACCGGGTAGACCGTAAAGACCGGTCGACTGGTTTAGAACCGGTCTAGACCGGGTAGACCGGTCGACCGTAAAACCGGGTAATGGAGGGCTCTACTTTAAATGTTCGGCTTTAGAAATAACTCGTTGGACCGTTCTGACACTCGCTGCAACACCAGTTTTAGCCTTACAGTGGCTAAAACTGAAAATGGGACATCTATTAATATTATTTATGTTCCCTATATTCTACTGAACTAACTAACTTAAGAAAACTAATTTATATAACGTTTTAATGCGAATGCGATGAGTTTATTGAAAATATAAACAGAATTCATTTTCATTAGTACAAAAAGTAAGAAACAAAAAAAGTAAAGTAATTCATAGTATTAGGGTCAAAGTAATAATGGGACACGAATTAAAAAAATAAGTAAATAAGGTATTGTTACGAATAAGTAAAAGCTTTTGCTTGCTGTTAATGACTCTACTAACAGTATGTAAATAACAGGCGGTTCGTGCTGCGCCTGAAAGTATGCATTGTAACAACGTACCAGCTCGCTAAACCAGTAGCATGAATTCACCTCAGTAAAGATAATTCTCCGCCATTCGAGATTGTTCTACAAAGATAAGCAACAACAACAATGTCTAGAAGGTTCTAGAATTCGCTAGATATACCTTCCTTTGAGTATGGTGAGTTGGTATAAATAGCGGAGGTCTTTGGAATGGAGAGTTCAGTTTGTGATTAAACCCCGTAAAGTGAGCAACGCGAATTGACAGTAAAATATAAGATTCATTAAAGTGGTGTAAATAAAGTAAACTGTTGTACTTTATAAGTAAAATAAAAGGAAGTTAAACCGTTGTAATTATCGTAATTTAAAACGAACCTTGTTTTATTATTGGGAATAAAACAACGCAAAAAGGACGAATAAGGAAATTCGTAACAGTATCATATTCAAAACTTCAATATTTTGTTGGGAGGCCCTTTTGTCTTCCTTAAGAGCAAGTGTAAGTGTGTTTTTGTTGTTAATGTGGTGATTTTTTAATTTTTGTTCCAAATGACTCCACACGTGCTCAATCGGGTTTAAATCCGGCGATTGTGGTGGTGTTTCGAGTACATGTGGGCAATTATAGACCAACCAATTCCGAACATAATAAGCCTTATGCTTTGGATCATTGTCCTGGTAGAAATAGTACTCGTTGGAAAGGCCTAATTTTTCGAATGTTTCTGAAAGGTTACATCGCAAAATGTTTAGGTAGTACTTGTGGTCCATAATTCCTTCAATAATATGAAGATTCCCAGGACCAGCTGCCGAAATTGCACCCCATACCATTACTGACCCTGACCCGTGATTCACAGTCGGTCGTAAATTTTTTTCGCGCAGCTCTTCATTCGGCTTTCTCCATACGTATGACTGCCCATCTGACCGGAAAATATTAAATTTACCTTCATCAGTAAAAATCACTTTGCTCCAAAACGAAAAATCGTTTCCTCTGTGCTCTTTTTTGCAAATGATAGTCGTTTCAGCTTGTTGACTTTACTGATACGAGGCTTCTCCTAGCTACTCGACCGTTGTATTGATGCTTTCGTAAAATATTTCTTATGGTTTCGGGATTAGCATTTTCCCCCAAAAATATTTCTGCTTCAGCCGCCAGTTTAGGTGCACTAAGATGTGAGCGTTCCTTTATTTGCTGTAAGAGCCAACGCTCGTCTGAATCCGAAAATATTTTTCGCTTGCTCGGTTTCCCAATGTTTTCAAAATTTTCTGAGTTTTTATATCTTTTAATAATATTAAACACTGTAGATTTTGATCGGTTTACTATTTCCGCGATATCTCGCACAGATTTTCCAGACTTTGAGTGGATAATTATTAGTCTCCTCAGCTCTGGCGATGTTTGGGAACGACGTGGCGCCATGATGGATATTTATAACACAACTGACTGAAATATTCTATATAGAGTTCTCTTAAAAGTGCCAGTCAAAAAAAAAAACATTTGGTACCGTTATCTAAAGCTAAACTGAAAATGGTTGCCATCTGTCCCATTATTACTTTGAGGGTCGTGATCTGTATTATTGTGAATGCATGCTTATAAATTTATTTCAATTGAATATAATAGCAAGTTCAGACGGCTGGCTTTTTTCGTGTTTCGTTCTCTCATTCGTGTTTGGCCCCCCAATCATGTTTGAAACATCATAGTTCGCCATACAAAATTTTGAGAGCGAACCATCTCGTTTCAATTCGAAACATCTTACCAAACATGAATAATTTACTACCATCTCTAATTTATTTAGTACGCTATCGCTTTTTTATGTGAACTAGTTGTCAGAATAAGCAAAACAAAACAAAAAATAAATAAACATAGAGCGAAAGTGAAGTTCAATCAAAGCGCGTTCACCGCACTGGTCCCACTTGCTGGCACTTTTTCTATTTACTAAAAATAAGATTTAATAAGTTTAATATTTTCTTACCTTTCTTTTCCATTTTATAACCAAAACGTTCAAAAACAACTATTTTTTTTGACATAAATCACAACTGTCAATAGAAACACGAATGCGTCTTGTGAACAGGGCGATTCACAATCATGGTTGAGTAAACGAAACAAGTGTTTCACATCACCGTCTGAATTAGCTATAAGGCAGCAATTATTTCCTTAAATAATAAACACTAACGTGGCAATATGAAAACATAAAAATAAAGTCAAAAATCCGTTACCATATTTTAAAAATAATATATATTTTATTATGTGGGTTAGTGTCCCATTATAATGTTGAGCCACTGTAATTTGTGCTGATGAATCGTGAGAATTTGATACTGATCTTAATGTTGCGCGTTTATCACTTGCAGACCTTTCATATTTTTCCCCTAGGTTGATGCATTTCGTAAAAAAGTGGACACCATTTTACGGCTTCGATTTTATCAGCAATTTTGTGTATGGATTGGCGGGTTCCTCAAAAATTTAAATTTTTATTTTTTCCTCGTCGGTTAAAGATTTTCCTCGGTCCATTTTAAACGAATTGCAATTGAAATTGCTTAAATTGTATAAAAAATAATTTTTATCAACTCCACATGGCCACTTGCACAAGAAAACTGAAGTTTATGTTGGGGGTCCTATTCAAGTGTCGCAAAAAACAATGCATTAGTTTTGACCGATGACAACACAAAGTAGAAAAAAAATGATAGCGGTACAATTCCAGTACACAAAATTTATCTCAGAGAGAGTGAATATGAAAGTTGGAAAAAAACAAACAAACAAAATCCGCAACTGTTCAAAAACAGTTGACCGCATCATAGTTAAATAAAAAGGAAGGGGAGTGTCCTATTCATGTGGCGGGGACTGTATGTGAATCTTTCTTTTAAAAGAAAACCAGCGCTTAAAAACTGCACAAAGAAAAATTTATTTATATTCAATCAAGAATTAATTGATATTTTAAGCAATAAATTTTTTTAATTTCTGTTGAACCTTTTTTATAAATGTAAATCCATTTGTGGCCGTCGGTGGTGCAATGGTTAGTTTGCTCGCCTCTTGTAACGGTTTTTTAAATAAAACAAAACCGGTTTTAGATACCAATGAAATTCTTTATTCCTGGGAAAGTACGTTCGATGCCATTATGTATGGAACTCGATTTCTTTTGCATGGCCACCACGGGCACGCTTGCAGAAGTCCAGACGCTGAACCCAATTTTCGACGGTTTTCAAACATAAATCGGCCGATACTGCTGCAATTTCACGTTCGATATTCGTACGAAGTGCATCCATCGTCGCTGGATTGTTGGCATAGACCATAGACTTGACGTAGTCCCACAGGAAATAATCTAACGCCGTCAAATCGCACGACCGAGGCGGCCAATCGACTGGGCCATTACGTGAGACAACACGTTCACCAAACTTGGTTTCCAATAAATTGATTGTGGCATTCGCTGTGTGGCTTGTGGCGCCATCCTGTTGGAACCACATGTCCTCCAAGTCCATATTATCCAATTGGGGCCAAAAATATTCGGTTATCATTGAACGGTAGCGATTCGCATTCACAGTAATGTGCCGGTCTTGATCATTACGGAAGAAGTACGGCCCAATGACGCCGCCGGCCCTTAAACCGCACCAAACCGTAATTTTTTCGGGATGCAATGATGACTCATGGATTACGTGTGGATTGCTGTCTGACCAATAACGCATATTTTGCTTATTGATGAAGCCATTCAGCCAGAAATGAGCCTCATCGCTGAAGACCATAAATTGGACGTAGCGCTCTTAAAGTTGAGGCCACTGACTCCAAATTTCGGTAGTAAATTTTAATAATTTCGACTCGTTGTTGGCTCGTATATCTTTTCATGATGAAATGGCAAACCTTACTGAAGAGATATGTCAAAAGAGCGGGAAAAAATATGGTGTCGTTTGCTGTCCCTATCGATTTACTTTTGTAGCACCTCTGTTGAAAAACCCTTTACATGAAATACTGGGTTCGATCCCTGCTCTGACCACCTTAAATTTCTGTCGGCGGCGGTCACCTCGCATAGTGACGGCGAAACTATCGAGTACAGTGATGCCAACACATTTTTTTAAAAATCCCTACGTATCTCAAGAAAATTCCCTTTTTTCCCCTACAGGCAGTTTCGTTTTCCCTACATTTTCCCCTACGTCAAGTTCTTTGGATTTAAAACAAATATTATTAAAATTATGTAAAATTATTTTGCTCAACGCTATAGTTTTATAAATTACTTCAGGTTCCATTAATATTTAGTAGAACAAAAAATTAAAATAGAATTAAATAACATAAAAACAAATAAATAAATGAATTTGTCGTTCAGTTTTAAGTTCCTATTATTATTTGAACAGTTCTTTAAAGTTCATTCTCTTAAAAAGACTATCAGTGCATTTAAAACGTATCAAGCTTATCGAAATACTCATTGTCGAAATATGACTAGTGCTAATTTTGTCCAAATTTCCCAAAATTAACACTAGTCGTATTGCGACAGCGACAAGCGTAATAAGGGTAATACAATTACTAGTAACAGATTGTAGATGAAATATAATTATATCATTATATTATCATGACTCAACTTATTTCGTTTTTTCTACGTCAAAACAAATATTATTTAAATTATATTTATTTTGCTCAAAACTATTGTTTTATAAATTAGCTCTGGTTTCATTAATATTTAATAAAACAAAATTAAATAATATAAAAACTATTAACTCAGTCAATTTTAAATAATTGTAACAGATTATTTGTACAATTTTTTAAAAAACATTCTCTTAAAGTGACTATCGGTTCATTTAAAACTTATACAATTACTTGTAAAGGGTGTCCCAACAAGAACGCAATTTTTAAATCTGGCAACATTCGAAGTGTCATTGTTTGACATTTGAAAAATTGTTATTGTTTGCTAGTAGAAGGTACGAGGCATGGTAAAATGAGTAAGGTAAACTCGTTAGAACAGCTGATTTCAACATATTTCTTGCTTAGGTGTCACTCTTATGTCAAATTCACATGCATTTTGTTGTTGTACTTTTTTTGTTTACTTTTACAGTAGGTACACCCATGAAGAAAATTTGACAGATTATGGACATCAAACAAAAACAAAATGTCTGTGTTTGTTGTAACAATTCCTAGTGCGTTTACCTTACTTATTTTACCATGGTACGAGGTTAGTAAAAAATGGAGCGCTACACGAATGAACAACGCATTCTCATTGTGAAATTGTTTTACCAAAAAAAATGCTGATTTTGCCGCTAAAGTCATCTTTAGTGACGAGGCCCATTTCCATCTTGATGGCTTCGTCAATAGGCAGAATTGTCGCATTTGGGGTGAGGAAAATCCTCGAGTGATTCACGAGAAGCAAATGCATCCTCAACGTGTCACTGTGTGGTGTGGTTTTTGGGCTGGAGGAATCATTGGACCTTTTTTTTATGAAAATGAGGCAGGTCAAGCGCAAACAATCAATGGTGTTCGGTATCGTGAAATGATAACCAGTTTTTTCTTGCCTCGAATTGAAGAAATGAATGTGGAGGGCATGTGGTTCCAACAAGACGGCGACACATATCATACAGTCAGAGAAACAATTCAATTGCTGCATCAAAAAAAAAATTGCGCTCTTGTTGGGACACCCTTTATTAGACTGTAGGTGAGATCTCATTATACATATTGAGCTTAGATTATCATGACTTAACTTATTTCTTTTCTTTGTACGAACATCTGTAACTACTGACAAATTTTTCTTTTAAAGTTTATATTTTTACTACACACTGTCTTTCAAAAACTCTTTTCTTCACTTGACTTTTCTTTGATTTTTAAATTATTTGAGCAGTTCTGGGCCAACCATATTTGACGGCGATGAAATCAATTTGAAAATGATAAGGGCCCTTCAGGCAATATAAAGACAACTATAATTTTTTAACTTGCGTGATGCCGTAATCACATTCAAAAATGTAGATAAATAACAAAATTGAACGTTTTCAACTGCACCAAAAAATCCCTACGTATCGACCGAAACTAAAAAATCTGTCCTTTTTTCCCTGCACATGAATTTTTTGGAAGAAATCCCTACAAAAAGGGAATTTTCCCTACATTTGGCATCACTGATTGAGTATTTAGCCATGAAAAGGCTTCTCAAAAACCGTTCAGAATCGGTGTAAAAGCTGTAGGTCCCGATCAGTGAGTATAAAACTAGAAAGTGTCCAGCTCACTGCTTGTGAGAAGCTCTCCCCAGTTCCTTCATGGGATGTAATGGGAAACCATTTTTTTTACATCAATTTTTAATATTATGTATTTATAAATTTTTATTATTAATTATTTTTCATATTTCGCTTTTTAAACAACTTATTTCATAATAAAATCAATAAACATAACCAACTTCCGAGTGTAAGAAATTTTGTACTGTAGTCCGGACAAAGGTCAAAACTGTATCTGCCGGATTAGAGAGGTTATACTGTATACATATGTATGTATATGGCTTAGAACTTTTATCAATAATAACATTAATTATGAATATTTAACACTTGTAATACAAAAATTATTTGTACCCACAAACATACGAGTACATAATATGCTCGTTCACACTATACGACAATCAATTGCTTGTTAATGCAGTCGTGTGTTAAAATGCATGTGACCATTTGACACACATATCTATGTATGAATGAATATACGCCTGCATGCATACATACAAATGTATCTACAGAAAATGTGTGTGTTCGCTTTGCAGCAATAAAGATAAATAAATTACACATGAATGACGACGAGTGTCACCAAACACAACCGAGAATTCATTTTGTATTGGGTAAGGTCAGTTTCCACTAGCGACGAGACAAACAATTCCAATGCATTTACAACACATACAAACACACAATTCACTCTCAATAAATTGAACCGCAACACGACCACCACCACCATCACAACCACCACCAACCATCCATCCTACCCTCACTGCAGCCACTGCAATTACTATTATGGCTAGGGCGCATAGTCGATAATGTAAGTATGAATGTATGTATGTATGTACGTAGTAGTGCCACCACAAATGCAATTTGATTGCGATAATTGAGAGACGTCTACGACTACCGACCGACCGACCTGCCCAACGACAAAACACTCATCAATATGGATGACAGCCAACTGCCGCTGGCGACCCCTTCGTTGCAATATTTACAAATTACTCGTATCGAGAATGCACATGCACAAACACTGGTGCATATTGATGATGTACATCCATACACACATGTTGATGGGCAAAGTTTGCAATTTTTGTATGTATGAATGTGTGGATGTGGTACAAATTAATAATAATTAAGTAACCGATTACAAAATGTGCACATTCTATTTAGTACTTGCCTACATACATATGTATATATGTAGATACATACGTATGTATGTATTTCGTGATTATTGCAGAGAGACACTTATTACAAATGTATCGAGAGTTTTGTGTTACTTTATCTATGCGCAACACATAGAGTATTATAGCAGAGCTAATACAAATTAAGAGCTTTGCATGATTTGCTTAAGAGAATTGTAAAGTCATTATAGTTTTTACTATCACAGAGAAACCATATCATGTAAAAGTTTTAAATCTCTTTGAATCCCTTGAAAGCTGTAGAGAAACAGCAATATTGTGAGAACGTAAGAGTAGAGGTTTTAAAATTTGTTAGGGGTCTAAAAATTACTCTCTCTTTCTCTGCCTCAGCTCAATATTCTTATACTACATCCACTTGTAACAATTAATTAACATGTTATTTGTAGATACGCAGATACATTTTTAATAATGAAAATTATAGCGATAAAACATATAAAATTACAAACTAATAACGTAACTGTGGTGGGACTATTGTAAATGAGAAACGAGAATTATGTTTCTATTTCTCCTATTATTTTCATTAGCTAGCAGATGGGTGACATCGATTTGAGATGTTAAGGTTTTTGTCAGTGCTGTCATTTTGGTGCTAAAATCGCTGTTTTTGGTAATTTTTCCTATTGGTAATAATGGTGTCTGGTTTATTCCCATCCGTGTTGAGCAAAATCATGAATGGGGCCTTGAAATCACTTAACGATTGGTCCACTGGAAGTGGTCTTGGAGTGACACCAGGGAAAACTGAGGTCATGCTTTTTACCACAAAGACCAAGATACCAAAGTTTAATCCTCCTCGGCTAAGTGGAATAGAGATTCCACTGCCAACTCACGCCAAGTACTTGGGCGTGATTCTAGACCCTAAACTTTCCTGGAAGCGTAACATAGAGCACCGCGCACAGAAGGCAACCGTTGCGTACTACGCTTGTCGGAAAATCTTCGGAAGCCGGTGGGGTCTTCGACCGAAAATGGTGCTATGGATGTACACTTGCATAATCAGACCAATACTGTCCTATGGAGCAATGGTATGGTGGCCTGTCGCAGGGAAGACGTCCACCATGAAACTATTGTAGAGTACAGAGATCAGCTTGCATCGGCATAACAGGGGCAATGAGGACGTGTCCAGCTGAAGCCCTGAATGCAATGCTTCATATTATACCAATCGACCTTCACATCACAGCTAGTGTGGCCTGGAGTGTCACCCGACTAAACGCATATGGACATGCGAGTATACTACAGACAATCCCAAGATAACTCAATATAACAACCGATTACTGCACCCCCACATTGGCGTTCGATAGGGTCTATGAAATAACTCCCACGAAATAAGTCCCACTTTTAAAAACGAAATAAGTCCCACCAAAAATTGCTTAAAAAAATGAAATAACTCCCACGAAATAAGTCCCACTTTTGAAAACGAAATAAGACCCACCAAAATGAAATGATTTAAAAATTTACTTGAAATGAAATAACTCCCACTCAAAATGAAATAACTCCCCCTTGAATAATATATTTCTAAAATGAATTAAGTCCCACTTTCATAAACGAAATAAGTCCCACTTTTTCACTGTTTAATGCGATTTCAAATAAGAAGTATTTGACTCTTCGAAAAAAACACACGTCGAATAATATGAATAATCAAAGCAGAGGAATAATAAAGAAAAATCGTATGCAAGCTCGCAGAAGGCTTCTTAATGGAAAAGGAGAGATAAGGACAACAAAATTATGGTTGTCCCTTTTACGAAATGTCCAATATATAACTTTTTGCATAAGAAAAAAATGAGAAATAAAGCCATAATATAAATTTAGGGGTATGAAATAACTCCCACTTAACAAAACGAATTTATTCCCACTCAAAACGAAATAAGTCCCACTTAAAATAAAAACGCGTAACGAAATAAGTCCCACCAATTGACGAAATAAGTCCAACTTTTAAAAACGAAGTAACTGCCACTTTCAAAATAGCTATTTTTGGTGGGACTTATTTCGTTTTTAAAAGTGGGACTTATTTCGTGGGAGTTATTTCATAGACCCGTTCGATAACCTATTCGATGTCAAGTTTCCCAAGAGAATAGAGTGGTTTTGACACCAACTTACAGGTTTCGACACAAAAGTATTTACGGGCGGATCCAAAATGGAATGTGAAACCGGTTCAGACGTTTGCTCCGAAGAGGCATGCCTCAATTTATCATTCAAAGTCCCAGACAAGTGCAGCGTTTTCCAAGCCTAGATACTGGCCATCAAAGAAGCCTGCGCCGCACTTATACTACAGCGAAAAACAGAGCGCATTGGAATATTTGTAGATAGCCAAGGAGCTCTCCTATCACTCAAATCTTACAACACTGCATCTAAACTCGTTAGTGAATGTAGGGAAAAACTTGTCGCGCTAGGTCGGCTGGCCAATGTTGTTCTTACTTGAATACCAGGCCATAAGGGTCTCCTAGGGAACGAAAAGGCAGACGAACTATCTAGGGCAGGATCCTCTTCCGCCGAACTCCATATGGTGCCATTCGCAACGCCTATAGGGTGGGTCAAGAGAGGTATTTTCCTGCATTACCTTGAACGAGCGAAGACCAGATGGGATAGGACGGAAACGTGCCGTATATCCAGAAACACATGGCCAGAATATAACACTCACCGGACTCAGCCATAATCGGGGAGATATATCTAGGCTAACTGGCGTGCTATGCGGCTGAAACGGTGTCTCAAGACACTAATTGATGCTAAATAGTATCTTTAGCAACCATGAAAACCAAACAACCGTCTGTCAAACAGTTGAGTTTTTGTGTAAGTTTTTAGTATGGCTGCATTTTTTTAATAACTAACAGTGTTGCATCACGATTGTACACCAGTTTAAAATGAGGTTAAAAATTAAACTTCAGTTTTGACAGATTAAAATTGTACGTGTAATATTCTGGGTTATCGTGGGTTAAAGGATTTAACCTTCGAAATGCGTTAATCTTGTTTGGTGTAAATGACCTATTACACTCTTCAGACAATCAACATCGTTTCTCGATAATAAAGCTATAAAGTTATCGATTCTTTCATTTTATTTACCGGCTCGGATATCCAACTTTTGTTACTATTTCAACTAAATCCGACAAAACAAAATATTTTGCGGGGCCGTTCAAAGAAAAGTCTACAAACTGTTGTATTGAAATTCAATCTACATATTTGACTCGGTGGCCGCCATTTAAAATACATGTAGCGGCGTGTGACTCTTTCACAAATACACATTTTCTGCTATTCACTCTGGTATTTGCGATTAATTTAGGTTGAATATTTTTCGCTTGAGATCTGCACACACACACACGCACACACTGCAACACACACACGCACTCACATTGGGGTATTGTAACTATACGATCATGTAAAGTACTTTACGTACTGCTGCCTGCCTCGTAGCAAAATCCACATGAACGATCGTTGCGTCGTTTGCCGCAATTTGTGGCATTTTGTTGCAACATTAGCCTTTGGCGTTTTTTCTTCTTCTTCTCTCTGTTCATTTTGAATAGTAAAAGAAAAACCAAAAAGCAAAATAAAATGCGAATAAGTATTTTATTCGCTAAAAATGATACAAAGATTTATAACAGCGCACATTCATACATACGTTGGCTCGTGTACAAGTAGGAGTATCGTAATGTACGATATCGTATGGTGGTATAGCAGTGCCAAACTTTGTTTATTCGCAATTCACTTTTATTTTCCGTTGTATTTTCCATTTCACTGATTTCGAAAGTAAACGTTAATAACAAAACAGCAAAATAACAACAAAAACAAGAAGAAGAAGAAAAATAAAACACCGCCATCACATTATCAACATCAACAGATTCTATAGAGAGAATTGCAATTAGTGTAGAGTGACGGCGACAAACGATAAGAATGATTTGCGCAGCCGTAGTCGCACCTAGAATACCCTATCAGGGGGTATCCATTAGTGATACAGAGAACAAATCTACCGGTTAAGCAGAACTGGCCCTTTACAAGAGCCGACTGGAGCGAAAACGGTTCCAAAGAATCGAAAACGGTTTCAAACGAACTGAAAGTTAGGTCCAAATGAACCAAACGTTTTCAAACGAACAGAAAGACACGTCCAACTGAACCGAAAACTGTTCTAAATGAACCAAAACAGTTCTAAATGCACAGAAAACGGTTCTTAACGAAACGAAAAACGGGTTCAAAAGAACCGAAAATGATCCAAATAGACCGATAAACGGTCCTAAAAGAACTGAACACCTTCAAACGAACCGAAAAACGGTTCCATAATAACAGGGACTCGGTACCAAAGGAATCAAATGTGTACAAGTCTCTAATAAAATATTAGACGAATTGTGCATTGTATTGAAACTGATAATAACATCAGAATTAGTTACAGTGTAAAATGTACCGTGTTCACAAGTTGTCTTCATTATAAGAGAGATTTCAAAGACTTTCATTCGAGCAATATTGACTTCAAGCCCGACAGTATGAGAATAGCAAAACTTTTAGCCAAAGATTTTTCAACACAGGAAAATATTTATTTTGCATTAGGTACAATTTTAGATCCACACTTCACATGTTATGGAGTTCAAAATGAACAAGAAGCAAATGGTTCCATTTGGGACCAAATTGACAGCAATTACGCCAATTGAGTTTCAAAAACAGCTCGTTTTCAAGCAATGAAAATGTTAGTTAAGACCTTATAAATAATCATTCCGAACTTTTGTCATGATAGAGCAAGCAAGAAATATTGTATGCACGTCTAGCAAACATAGCACAAATATATTTCTCGATCTGCGGAATGTGTGTGTTCCCAGCGAAAGAGTGTTTCCCACATCTGGTGAAGTTGCTTCTAAGAAACGAGATCTCCATATCACCGATATTATTGACAAACTTACATATCGTCACCTGAAATGCAAAAGGGCCAAACAACCAAAATTTTCAAAACTGACTTTTTGATTGATATTGGAACACACCACCAAACTACACCTCCTCCCAAAATTTTAGCATTCACCAACTAAAAACTCCAGACTTTATTAAACAAATCATAAAAGGATTTACGAACAAATGTGAATAATTTTATTTTATTTGTTGCTTCTCTTGAACAATTCGGAAAAGTGTTGTTACGCCCTTTTGTGTTTCAGGTGACGATATGTTGTTTAAAAAGAAATCTTAACAATTGAAAGATTGATTTTAATTTTATTTTATACTTCGCGTTATCAGTAATGGATATTATATTTTATTTTGTATTAAAACAGGGGGTTCCTATGGCACAGCTGATCGAAAAGATAACTATTGCCTCTATCTGGTATTATTGAACCCATGCTTTCCACCATCCAATGTTCACTTGCAACCATACCTATGAATTTATTGAGAGAATTAATGTGTCTATACTAAATTCGTCTATGATAAAGAGTGTGCATGTGTGTTTCAGTTCCACCAAATTCTTGTCGAAAGCCAGAATTTGGGCGTAATACAAATAAAAATTAAAGAAATTTATTGTGTTCTTTAAATCAAAACTAAATTATTGCGTATAAAGGTATTTTAATTCCTAAGTGCAAACAAAATCAAATTTAAAGTCAGTTTTTTCAATTCGCCTATCGCTCATTCTCTTTGAATTTCTATCCTGTATCAAATTTGCAGCTGGAAGTCGATCAGCTGTGTCATCGAAAACTTTTGGGTTAAACATAGATTTGAGTTTAATACTGATTTAACCAGCCAATATTAACTGGTTAACCTGTAGTTAAAACCACATGATTTTGGCAATAGCGTTACTCATTGTCAAAAAGTGAAATGTACGATTTAATAAAATTTTATATACATTTTATATAAATTTTGTGTCTAAAGCCTTGTACTAAGTTCGTTCCCGTGATATAATTCTTACCGCTAATATTTTTTCGTAGCGTGATTGGCCAGCAACAAATCAAGGTCAATACCATATTTTCTGTGGTCATAACAGTTTTGTTAAATTTTTCGACAAATTGCTTGAGAATTAAGGCATTTTTCATTTTCCTCGATATTTCGCAAGGATTTTTTTTATTAAGTTTGTAAGATTTCACGTGAAAAGATGATCTTCCTACGGGGCTCAAATGGTTTATTTTTTGTCCCTATATAGTTTTAAGCTTGTATTAGTTGAAATGCCTCCGTTATTACATTATTTATATAATTACCTTTTGGTTGTTCTCCTTTTTTTATTTAGTTCAAAACAGATGTTTCTCCAATAAGAATTCAAGTGTTGCCATATCGTATTGGTAATCAATATGACGCCTTACATTTTCTCGCCACTGAAAAATAAAATGAGAAGTTAGTCTTTAATTAACTTGCAATTAGGATTAAGTAATCCGATAGTTATCCAATTAGAGTGTTATTATTTCATGTGCATGAATATTGTTGTCCCCTATTCAGGCAATGAAGTTTATTGAAATCGATCATTATGATTGATATAACGGATGTTAAGGAGTTCCTTATACGGTTTATTAAAGTGGTATCTATGAGTAGACTAAGGTAAAATATATGTATGTGAGTTAAATAAGGTAACACGTCAGCTGCCCCACAAGTAAGTGAAAATTGTAGAGGTCAAAAGTTAGCCCATCGTTAAGTACATGTTAAATAAAATTAACTAAACCAAATTTTTTTGGTATATTATGGCTTTTTTGTGACCGTCGGTAGTGCAATGTGTAGTGTGCGCGCCTCTTGTACATGAGATCCTGGGTTCGATCCCTGGTCAGACCACCTTAAATTTCTTTCGACTGCGGTCACCTCGCTTAGTGACGGCGACACTATCGAGTATTTAGCCATGAAAAAGCTTCTCAAAAGTACCGTTCGGAACCGGTGTAAAATTGTAGGTCCCAATCAGTGAGTGAAAACTGGAAAGCGCACAAGCTCAGTGATTGTGAGGAGTTCTCCCCGGTCCTTCATGGGATGTAATGGGAAACCATTTATTTTTTTATATTATGGCTTTATTAGAAATAACATATATTCCCATTATTTACGGAACACAATTTCATTCATGTGACTCTCGAGGCTGGCTTCGCAGTAGCCCATACTGTCAGTCCAACTTTCCAAGACTTTTGTTGAAGGTTTCTGATTCTATCTCAAGAATGCCTCGGACGATATTAGCCTTAAGGGTGTGGATCGTGTCTGTATTATTCGCATAACGGAACCCGTGTAATTTTTTAAGTCATGGAAAAATATAACCATATACGGGCACCATCACCACCACCGCCTGCGCTGCTGCGGTCGGTGAGATAGCATAGTATCCCAATGTTGAAGTAAATGGTGTTAAAAATCATTCCTAGGAAGTTCATTTCTTCTAGTTCTAGTTGTTTATTGAGATCTTAGGTACATTCTTGTAGTTGATTGTTTCCTTGAATTTTGAACGGTTTGCTACCTATGGTCCTGAACAGGGGAAAAAAGGTAAAAAAATCGGCCTTGAAGATGAAGTTTGTTTGATTTTATATGTTCACAATTTTTGTTCTTTATGACAAGAGCTACAACTTTCCCACAGAGAGTAAATCAAAATTCCGAACGGTTTGCAAGATATGAGCCTGACAAAATGAGCACTTTTTTGCAAAATAATTACACCAAGGCTCGAAATATTTGGGGGCCAATAAAAAAAAGTGCATGACTTTGGGAAAAACTGGGAGACACGGGTCTTTTCTTTTTTGGTCTTTTATCACGTAGTGGTGGCGGTATATGGTTATATTTATTTCGTGTTGCACTGTGTAAGTAAAGTATGCAATATTTCCCCACTTTGTTCAAGCGTAAAGCGACTCATTTTGGCCCGCGGAGATATGATACTGACTGAAGTCAATATTTCGAACAGAAAAAATCTATCAAAGTTACAAATGATTAAAAAAGATACCTGTATTTGGATCACCCGTTACTTGTATTGTGCTGGTAAAACCCTATATACACCAGACAATATGTCTCGGAGAAATACGATATTTCAGAATAATTAGTTCGTCTCACGAACCCATTTAATTTTATATAACAATCATGTTCCAATACGTAAAATACCATAATAATATAAATCATCAGCTATGCAAGGAAATCCAATCACCACTTGCCATTTGAAAACACAAAAATAAACGCCATAATGAAACAAATGAACACAAAAATTGATATTCATCTATAATTTATCTGAAATTTCATATAATTTTAGATTAAATTCTAAAGTTCAACTTAACGAATTCAACTAACTAATCAATGGATCCAACGGACACATTTTTACAGTTTTCAGATCGAAAGTGATCACAGACTTTTTACAGCCAGTGTATGTAGTATCTCTACTGTGTGTAGGTGGGTAGTTGCATGTGCACATCTGCTGGTGAAATGCAATACTGTGGATGGGGATGCATAAAATTACACAGTCTATCACTTAATCGCATATTCCTACTAAACTAGTTCTATAAATGTGTCTTTATTCTTATTATTACAATTGATATTATTAATGCTATTATTATCTTTATGAAGACATGAAAACTGAGTTCGTGTGAATCTTTTGTGCGATATTAAGTAGTAAATTGAATTCACACACTTTTCATGCATTTGTGTGTCTATAATATATAAAGTCCTAAATTAAAATGGACATTCTATAGAATTCAACTTGTTATTTACGTGGAATATTACTTGAAATTATACAAATATGGAAATTTTCCTCATAGCCACTAAATGGCAAGGTCCTAGAAATTAATTGTAAGTATCATTCACCCACAGTGTCAATTAACATAAAACCACGACACCTCGATCATGTTGTATAGTATTAATGAAATCGTAAAAATGTCAACCAAAAGATTTGACATGTGACCAACATAGATTGTATTCTTATTTGGTATGAATATCGGCGGTATAACGATAATAAATGTCAATGATAACCGATGCTCAAGCTCATGATTGGCAAATGTGTTGTCATCTTCAGACCGCTTTATATTCAATGCGATCTGTCAAAGTTTTCTATAGTATAACCAGTATAACAATGTTTCAGTTCCATCATGGCTAGTTCATCCATGGGCTAACGACAGTTTTGATACGTTTTTTATGCCAGTTTTTTTCTGCCAGAACTCAGACGTAACACAAAAAAAATTAAAGAAAATATTTGTGTTCTTCAAATCAAAATTAATTTATTGCATATTAAGTTATTTCAAAAGTCACAAGTACAAATAAAATCAAGTTGAAAGTCAGTTTTTTTTCAATTCGCCTATCGCTCATTCGATTTGAATTATTATCCTGTATCAAATATGCAGCTAAGAAGTCTATCAGCTGTGTCATCGAAACCCTGAGTGGCATTCAACGGGAATTTGGTGGAACTGAAATACTCATGGCCTCTCTTTAGTATTTCTCTATCGGTATGATGTGATACCATAGACTAATCCATACATAGATACATTTATTCTCTCATCTGACGTTTCATTTCACACTCTTCGTCGTAGATTTGTGCAAATGAGAGAAATTAAATTTAAAATTAACTTACACCAGGTGGAGTTACAAAATATGTTCACTTAACTTTTCATGTCGTTTTGGTGTAGAACTGAAAAATTTAAATGTATTTTGCACTTTTTTGTTGACTTTTATCGTTGGTATACATTTGGATTGTATTTAACACAACTAGTTTGCCACAAAAACACGAAATGCGGTTGTTGTTCCTTTGTTGGACGTTGTTGCCTCTTAAGGCCATGACTCACTATCAGATTTAGTCTTTGGATCTGTCAAAAATCGTATGTGTGCTGAAAAAATAGGATAGTGTGGATTGTATGCGAATAAGTATGAAAGAGAAGCCAAAAAAATTTTGACAGGTCTGTTAGATTTGCTCATGTTTTGAAAAGTTGCAAAAAATTAATATTTTCTCTGCGATCAGGTTTGTGTTTTGGGAGACCGCTGATAAGAATAACAACAACGCCAGCTGATACAAAATTAGACGCGCTATTATTCTGTTAAAATTATTTCAGTTTTCGTGAGGTAGTTGTGCAAAATAGTTGCGCCAAAGAATAAATAAATGAATATGTCGAAAAATATTAAAGTGAGTATGTTGTAAATACAAACGAAATCAAAATATCAATCCAAAGAACCAACGTGATGTTGAAAACATATGGTTTTGCATCATTTTTGTGTGATGGTCTGGCATCCACAACACACTTGGACCGGATTTTTTTCAAGTGTGATGCGATTTTCTTCAAGTGTGATAAGATTCTGTCAGATTATTTTTTGAATAAATCGCACCACTATCTAGGATAGTGAGTCACGGCCTTAAGTGGTATTATTGAACCATGTTTTCCACCATCCAATTTTTACTTTCCACCGTACCTATGACGTTTAATTTATTGAGAGAATAAAAGTTGCTATGTATGTTTTAGTTTATGACCAGGGGGTTTCAATGACACAGCTGGTCCAATCCCAGCTGCAAATTTGATTCAGGACAGAATGTGAAAGAGAATGTGCGATAGGCTAATTTAAGAAACTGACTTTAAATATGTTTTTATTTATTAACTTGTGTTTTTAAAAATAGCTTTGTATACAATAAAAAAGTTTTGATTTGAAGAACACAACAATTTTCTTTAATTTTTATATGTATTACATCCAAATTCTGTCAAACTAAACTGCCATAAAAAAACGTATCAAAACTGTCGTTAGCCCAGTGACTTTCAACGGAAATTTGGTGGACTGAACCACCCAAGGCTTATCTTTAGTATTTCCATGAGTATTATCCCAATAAGCACAAAGTCGGACTCTGGTCCGATTCGGCTCCGATTTGAGTCCGACGTCTCGGATTTCCGATTTCTCTGGTCCGATTCGGATCCGATTTGAGTCTGAGATGTCGGATTTCCCTTTCTCTGTTCCGATTCGGATCCGATTTGAGTCCGAGATGTCGGATTTCGCTTTCTCTGTTCCGATTCGGATCCGATTTGAGTCCGAGATGTCGGATTTCCGATTTCTCTGGTCCGATTCGGATCCGATTTGAGTCCGACATCTCGGATTTCCGATTTCTCTGATCCGATTTGAGTCCGAGATGTCGGATTTCGCTTTCGATTCAGGTTTGCAGTAAAAATTTAGAGTTTTTATTTTATTTTTATATTTATTAATGAATTTATTTATTATCTTGAATTTATTACTTAGTATATATGTGGTGAAATATGTATTATACTCATATGTAACAGACATCATATTAGTGTATAAGTGGTACAAAATACAATTCGTTTGTCAATTTCATTTATATATGGGCTTCGATATCGATTCGAGATCGGATCCGAATCGGCTCGATTCCTCTTTGAATCTCGAATCGAGAATTGGTCCGATCTCGATTCGAGAATCTCGAATCGGGAATTAGTCCGATCTCGATTCGAGAATTGGTACGACCTCGAATCGATATCGGATCCGATCTCGATTCGAGAATGGGTACAATCTCGAATCGATATCGATTCGACATCGGACCATTTCTCGATTCGAGATCGAAAGAGGAATCGAGCCGATTCGGATCCGATCTCGAATCGAGAACGGATTTCGTTCTCGAAACAAGAATCAGATAAGTCGGTTCCGATTCGGATCCGATGTGCTTATTGGGATGTGATACTGTTTGAACAAAAAATGAAAATGGAAATGAAACGGAAATGTTCTTCACTGAACATGTACACAAATGACAACACATACAAACATGATTGATATAAGAGGTAGTGTTATAAGGACAACTGATTTTACTTTCTTACTTTATTTCCTATACACTAACGAAATTTCAGGAAATTTTAAATAAATTCCACATGAAAATTTCGTTAATTAAATAAAAAGTTATTTTTACAATTAAATAAAGATAGAAATAGCAAAATTACAGACTGTTAAATTGTATGATACTAATTCATACAAATCATCCTGCTATCATCTGGTATACATAGTTCCATTATGGCATCATGAAATACAAAAATGTCAAAACTAAATCAAGTAAAAATGCATATGAACACGTTTTTGCAGTTGAATGATAATCACGACACTACGAGTATCGTAGCTAAAAAAAAATTATGCTGCTCAATATTCTCCACGCGAACGATCTCCGATATCAGAGATCTGAGGGCAATTTTTGTAAATACAAATCTTAATAACTCGCTTGATATATGAAGTTTGAGTGTGAAGTTTTCTCCGGCAACAGCATTGTGAAGTTTAGCTTTATGCGTGGACAGATTAAGCAAATATTGCACCATCAGATCAAATCAAACGATTCACAGAGAGAAAAATTAAGTTAAACTCTCTTTGATATGGAAACAGTTGTAGTCGTATACGGAGAATACAAAAACAGATGTTTGTCAACTGACAACAAAATAAGTACAGAAGAGTGAAGAAATAAAAAAAAAGTGTCAAATTATTTTTTTTACTGAAATGCATTCAAAGAGAAATATGTTCGTAGACAGCAGATAATATATTTGTTGTTTTAGAAAAAAATATGTTTGTTGTTTTAGCAGACATATGTTTGTTGTATTAGCTAATATTTTGGCAGGTAGTTTATCAGCGCTTCAAATAGTTTGTTGTTATGTTAGTATATTTACTGTATTATCGGACAAATAGACTTCTGGTCAGTAGCAAACACTCATTGCTGTCAATAACAGTTTATTTTTTGTTTCGTTTCCTTTGTAGCTGTCGTTGAATCGCATTATTTTTTGAAGAAAATCAAAATATTGCATAATTCTATCGAACTGGCAATTTTTTTACTTGAAATCTTTCTCATACAATTCTCTAATAGTTTATAAATTCAATAATTACTTAAATTGCTTTAGGGACTTTCTTCTTTGGGATTTTTCCGTGGCATTTATTTAGAGAAAAGTTTAGATTTTTCCGGGGTAACTCGATAACTGAGCGATAAATTATTTGCCTTTAAGCGAACCATAAACTTGTCATTAATTTACTGTCGGTTTACCGCCCTTCTTGATACAAAATAAGAATGTAATCGAAGTTGCTCGTATCACTATCATTCATGTTCACCAACTCTTTTGGTAATATTTTTTTCAAATTCACGAGTTAGATAAAAAGTCATCGACCAAGCTCATGCTAATGAGCTGTGGTTCGCTATACTTTTCCTCTTATTCTCTTGGTTTCATTGATAATTTCATTTTTTGAACTCCTATTTTTACATTTCTTTAAATGTTATCGATTCATGTGTACTTGTCAGAGTTACCTGAGGGAGTTATCGATAATCTATCGGGTTTCGTGCACACATAATGATTTATCTGACAGACTGCAACAAGTATTTGTGAACAAGAGTAGAAGCAGAGGAGATACCGAGCATAATTGTACAAATAATGCGCGCTACACATGAGTCGGTCTACAATCATGAACAAGCACATTGGTTATCGGTGTCAGTTATTGCAGCTATGATATCGCTTTTGGTGAGCCGGTGAAAAAGTTTTGGTTTATGAGTCAGAGAAAAAGTTATCGACAAAGCCAAGTCTGTGTTACGCTCAACCCATTTTGAGCTACTGTTTCGAACAGCAATTTTTACTATTTTCAAACCAATTTTTTTTATGACAATGATGCAGTGCTATAGGAAATTTCAAAAAAATAATTACATTGCTCAACTCCCTTCCCCTTTATGGGGTTGGGGGGGGGAACCTAATATTTAGACCAAATTTCTAAAAGGAAAATAAGACACATTAAAAGAAATATTTTTTCAAAAATATATTATTTTTGAAGAAAAATCTACAAACAAGTTTTGTTGAAGTACCAGATGCCTCTGGTCGGACAAAAATTTGAGGTTGTTCAAATGGCCATGAGGTAGTAATATTCTGATGACGGATTTCAGTTCAGCGGACCTTATTTACCATAAAAATTTAATTTGTAATAAAAAATTCAAAACTTTTTGCAACGCGGCTCAAAATGGGTTAAAGGAATACTGAAATCTGCTTTAAAATTTCCCTTCAATAATCTCCACTTTTAACTTCCCATGTTTTCATAAACAGTTTTGAAGCATTTTTGTATTTTGCAATTTTGTTAGATTCATTGTATGTAATTTTCCCTATCCCACATATCTTCGTTTTGTTTGTTCACCCGCCGCCATTTTTTTTTTATCGATAACTGTCAAATATTATAGTTTTGAAAACCCTGCGATTTATCTGAAAACATATTCCGTCCGATCAGATTTTTCTCAGATAAATTTGATAATATGAACTTCACCTTAAACTCTTCCGATACCTTCGAAACTAAAGCGGACCACAGAGTTGTCCTTCAAGAGCATGAGCTTAGTCGATAACTTTTATTCTGCCTGATGAAATCAAAAATGTATTTCTAAAAAAAAATGTGAGCTTGATACTTACTACGTTTATAAAAAAACAAATGGTTTCCCATTACATCCCATGAAGGGATTGAGGAGAGCTTCTCACAACCGCTTTCTAGGTTTTATACTCACTGATTGGGACCTACAGTTTTACACGGGTTCTCCGAACGGTATTTTGAGAAACTTTTTAATGGCTCACTAGTCGATAGTGTCGCCATCACTAAGAAAGGTGACCGTCGTGGAAATAAATAAAAGGTGGTCAGAGCAGGGATCGAACCCACGTTCTCTTGTACAAGATCCGCGCTCACTAACCATTGCACCACCGAAGACGACAAGTACGTATTACTTGCACGTGATTTATTGACATATCGCGATATGATATCACAATATAAGCTCTCGTATGAACGTAGTAAGAGATACAAACCATAGATTAATTTATATATAGATTTGTTCATCTAACGTTCCTCTTCGCGTTTCTTCAATGAGGAATCGAACTTCTGTCAGCAACATCGAACAAAATCCTCCATTTTTAGTTTTGTGCATTCACGATGTTCATGTATTTACATATTGTGAACATTCACAGTAACAATTGCAGCTGTGTTTATCAAACCACAGCGAAAGAATTTTGCTCTTGACGTTCAAACGTGCAATTTCCACAAGTTCGCTTCCCTTCAATCATAAAACCGATGAGCGAGTTGACAAATCAATATATAGATTAATCTATTACCTCGTTTATACGACACTTATCGCAATATCAATCATATCGTGATATCCCCATGTTCCTGTTTATACGATATTCAACACATCATGATATAAACAGCCATGTGATGCTAGGTGGCAACTCACAAATAGAATCACAAACAAAAATCAGCTGATTACAAACATGAAAAAGAAAATGTTATTGAAATTAATTTTAATTCAGGACAAAATAGAATACTTCAAAAGTTGGGTTTAACTAATCCACATCCGAAAACATCATTCCTTCATTCTGGTCATCTTTGGAAGTGTCCACCCCAATAGCGGATGCTACCGGCCTTGTGCCACACAACTCATCCACTTCTTCGAAATAAGGGCAAGTCTTGCGATCAGCACCACTTTTATTATTATTTCTCTTAACTTTGAAATAAGTTGTTTTAACAAAACGAAGTTTGGTTTTAATTTGGTCACTAGACTTGTATATTTTCTTAAGTCTCAACTCCTCGGATATACTTTTGTATACCATATTGTTGCGCCTTGTTTTGCCATCAAACTGGCGAAGAATGTCTTTCTCTTTAACGAGCACCAACATCGTCTTCACTTCCTCATTTAGCCAGTACATTCTTTTCTTATCTTTCTCGATTTCCATTTTATGTATATAAAATAATTTTATTACCTGTACGGAAAATATACTACGAATAATAGACGGACGTTTGTTTGTTTTAAAAAAAGTTGCCACAGATCTTTAAAAAACAGCTGTTCTCCATATCGTGATATGGAGCGAAATCATAGTAAACTTTCGTGACAAACTTTATACGTGTATTTTTTTGACGTATCGTGATATGATATCGCGATATAGGCCACCGTATAAACGTAGTATATGATGCAAACAACATCGATTGTATGCTTATTTGGCATCAAAAAGGTCGATAGAACGACAATAAATGTCAACGATAACCTATGCTCATGCTTATGATTGACAAATGTATTTTCTCACTTACGAAATCTTAAATCTTATTTTGACATATTTCATCTATGACGGCGCCTCGGATATCTTATTCTCCGTTTGTCGTCACGTTATTATTCTATGTAAATTAGTTTATCGATATCGATGAGTCAGCTTAATTTGTCAGATATGCCGGACTGTGTGGTTAGCTTATGGAGTGCATGAATTCACGGCAGACTACTACACCGGTTTTGACAGACGTCATATGTATGTAGTGTTGACATTAAGGTTAATCCCATGAGTTATCGTTAATTTCTTGTAGGATGTAGGGTACGGTTTATGTTACGAAGTGCAGAATAATACGAAATAAATCACACTCTCAAAAACAGGTATGTTTATCGAATTTGAAATTCACTCACTCGCTTCAGAAGAAGAGTAGATAGATGTCTTAATTTGATGGAAATGTTAGTAGTAAATGGGTGGGTAGTAGCTGTTTAAACACACAAAACTTGTCCCAGAAACACAGTTAATTTGAAATAACCGACCTACATATATTTGTTATTTTAAGTATTCATGATTATTTATGTATATGGATATTTCTACAGTTATACAGTTGCGGTCAAAATAATAGTTGTGCCTACTACTCAATACAAATATGGTATCGTATTTTGATTTTTTGTTATAAATGTTTTTTAATTATTGCCATTTACAAATTTCATGCTCGAGGTCAGTGTTTTGTAATTTGTATATTTGTGTACGATATTTGGATCGTCGGTGGTGCAATGGCTAGTTTGCGTGGCTTTTGTGCATGAGAACGTGGGTTCGATCCCTGCTCCGACCAACTTACATTACTTACGATGACGGCTACCTCCCTTAGTGATGGCGACAGTATCGAGTACATAGCCATGAAAAGGCTTCTCAAAATACCGTTCGCAACTGTAGGTCCCAAACAGTGAGTGAACAATTAGAAGGCGCGCAGCTCACTGGTTGCGAGAAGGGATGTAATGGGAAACGTTTTTTGGCGTAGAATACGTCTTACCTTACGGTATAGGGAGTCATGTCAGATTGTTATTGTTGTAATCTTTATTTCATTGATTATGAGGAAACGGCGAGATAACTTTTTTTAAAAATTTTTTTGTAGGTAAGTGAAGGAGTTATCTTTCGTTTGATATACATTTCATATTGGTTTATATCTTCCTAATATTTAAATTTCTCAAATGAAAATTGTTTAAACACATTCACTCAAACATATGTGTGGTGTTTGGTTGAGTGTTTGAGTTTGTAGCGTGAACACAAACTATGCTGCTGTTTCAGTGTGGACACAAACCTTCGGCTGTTGTTTTGATTGATGAAATATTGAAATTTCGTATATTTACTTATGTATTTAAGTGAAACAAAATGTTAAATGTGAATTTGAATTTAACATGGATATAAAATTATAAAAAATATATGAAAAAATTAATTCATACATTTTTATGTTAAATGAAAGTGCTGCCAAGTAAGCAAAATAACAATGCTGCTTGATGCTGTTTGACAGCAGCTGACAGTTGACGTTTATCATTTATCATTTATTGTTATATATGTTTTCTGTCTTATCGGATGGCGTATTCTACGTTAAACTTAATGGCCGTGTCTCTGACACAGCCTGCAGGGACAGTCCGTGGCCGAAGACCTCGGACAACTGTCTGCTGTTTTTTTTATATTCTTATGTGGTTGAGTGTTTTTGAGTTGAAATTTGTCAAAGTCATGTACATATATACATAAGTTAAAGAATTGTTAGGGTCGATTAAGTAAAAATGTGGTCAACGGTGAAAATAAAATGCAAATACAACCCAAAATATACACCGGATATTTTGACTTATTATCTGTGTTAAGGAAAATCTGGATCGGCACCTTTATGCAGGAAGAGATGATCATCACACATCAGTGATGAAATACAACAGATTTGGATGATGCAGCACGGCAATAACCCCAAGCATACTATGAAAGTTTCGAATGAGTGGTTTCAGAATAACAATAGTGGTCTTCATGAAAGCTCGAAAGAACCTCGTAAACTCGAAAACATCGTAAATTTGCACAACAAACGTCAAAATAAACAAATTTCCCATACAAAGCGACTTGCACAAAAGTGGAAAGTTTTCGAGGCAAATTTGCTGAGCAAACCTGGAAAAAGAAACGTGAAAACTTTTGACATTTCAATTTCAATATTTTTGTATTAAAAAAAAAAGAGAGGGTTTCTGATTTATGTGAAAAAAATAAAATAATGGAATAGGTAAAGCATATACCTTTAATTTTACTTTGTTTATTTACTTTATCAGCCTTTTTTGACAATTGCTGCATAGATACACTGAGCAACTTTATTTGGTGCCTCATGAAACGCTTCGGGGCAAACTTACGCTGAGCAAAAGTTCTAGGTTTTCTTGTTTGAATTTGCATGAATAGCACTAATATCTGTATACTGGAATGGTTCCATCAATCACCAGACTTGAATTCAATTGAAAATCTGATATGTGACATTAAGAAGGTAAGTAGTTTATTGTACATGAGAACGTGGATTCGATCCCTACTCTGCCCACCTTACATTTCCTTCGACTACGGCCACCTCGCTTAGTGATGGCGACACTATCTCAAAAATACCGTTCGGAACCGGTGTAAAACTGTAGGTCCCAATCAGTGAGTGTAAAACTAGAAAGCGCACATCTCACTGATTGTGAGAAGCTCTCCTCAATCCCTTCATGGGATGTTATGGGACACCATTTTTTTCAAGTTTATTGTCAACCAACCAAGAATTCGCAACTTTGGGAAACTAAAGTGGATGTATAAAATTCCTTTATTTGTTCAAACAAACTATTATAAGAAAGAAGAACGAAGAACACAGGACATCGACGAATTCTCTCCGGCAATTTCTCTGGCAAGTGAATGAATTTGATTCCATGTTGGGTTATATCCTTCCTGGTCTACTACAATGTACTTATAAGTTACATTCAGGTGCTGCTCTAGCAATATCTGACATTGGACGCCTAGTATATGGCAGATTTAAGAATATATCCAATTCAACTGTCGGTGGTGGAATGGTTCGCATGCACGACCCTTGTACATGAGAATGGTGGTTCGATCTGTGATCTGACCAACTTACACTTCTTTCGACGACTGTCAAGTTGGTGAAGGTAATGGCGACATTACCGAGAAATAACCCATGAAAACCTTCTTAAAAACCCTTTCGGAATAGTTGTAATACTACTGTAGGTCCCAATAACTGAGTGTAACAGCAGAAAGCGTACATATCATTGATTCCAGTTAATAAATTGCAAAATTGTGTGTTCCTTACTTCTGAGGTACAAACTATGTTCAGAAGTTTTATAGAAAAGATTCAGATAAACATTTTTGTGCAACAAATTAACCCTCTAATTGTCACGTAAAACCATAATTTTTACTTTTTTTTTAAAAACTCGGAAAAAACTCCTCCAAATGTTCTACAACAATTATCGCCATAAAATTTCACACAAATCTTAGCCCAAGTGCTAGATAATAAGCAAAAACTAACTGCCTTCTAAGGGTTAATAATGAATTTTGTCATTTTGCTGTTTCCATTAAAAATAGTCCACATAATATAATGAATTTTGTCATTTTCCATCGTTTATCTAACACTTGGGCTAAGATTTGTGATTTGGAGTGTTCGGACACATATAGTGAAATTTTATAGCGATCATATTTGTAGAACATTTTGACCACGCCCCCGTCCTTTTCGAGCAGTTTTTTGCGAGTTTTCAAAAAGGAAGTAAAAATAATGGTTATACGTGACAGTTAGAGGGTTAATTTGTTCCACAAAAATGTTTATCTGAATCTTTTCTATAAAACTTCTGAACATAGTTTGTACCTCAGAAGTAAGGAACACACAATTATGCATTCCGATATGTTGCAGGAAAGTTCGAAGGGGCGGAAACTTTGACCCGCCCTAAAAAAAATTCTGATCAGATCTGGCAAAACGCCGTATTTTTTTAGACCTTTCTACCAGAATCCGTTGACAGAACCTCATCATTTTGAAAAAAATCTAATTTTGTCTCGCGGTATTATTAATGAAATGTTTGCAATGTAAATCAGAGATTTAAATTTTTGCTGTATTTGATGCTATTATTCTGACAGCAACTGTACAAATTATTAAATGAAAGAAACATTAAAATCGAATAAATAAATAAAAAACCCAATAATATATGAAAATATCTGTCAGTTATCAGATGTTTTCACTTTGTTGTGCAGTTGGTATATAGGATAGTGGTTGTGGTGGTGGATATCTACAAACATATATACTGTGTAGTTGTACTTGTTATATGCATCAGGAGAATTGTTTTTGGCCAAAATAAACAACTGACAACAACTATAGCTTAAGTACAAACATATGTTTGTATCTATGTACATACAGTGTGCCATGTATAAAAGTTTGTTTATACAACAACGTGTGGGTTACTTTCAACTTTTGGTGGAATTTTCGTCGCTCAAGCCAAAATAATTTCAAGACCGGTTTTTGTAGATTTCGTTTCGTTTTCGTTTTTGTTTCATGATTTCGAATAATAAATACACAATGCAAACAGACTACAGATGTTTGCACATACATACACACCTACTTTATATTACTTTGATTAACTGCACAAATACATTTAATCCAACGCAAACATCCCAGCCATATCTTAACTTGCAGATACTGCATACTGCTATTCACATTCTGCATAACCTAAATCATTTCACGCCGCACTTTACACGTTCAAAATTTCATTTGGCAAGCTACATGTAGATGGTGCTGCCGCCGATGTTGTTTATCGCCAGCTGTTGTCATTGCGCACCAACGTCATTAACAAAAAAAATAACAAAACAACAAAAATAAACGCGTTCGCGTTAGCGCCGATAAAGTTTTAAGTACACACAACGACCGACGCCAAACTGCCTGCCTAACCATCAAATACCGATCTATCTCTGTGAATCAATAGACTTTCACAAGTCGTTCAAGTTCACGGAGAGTACACAAATCACGTTTTTTATACATAAATACATACATATGTATGTATGTACATATCTATGCATGAGCGACCAAAATTGTCTACATAACTATGTACATACATATGTATGTGCATATAGATATGAAGTCGTTGTTTTAATAATGTTTTTGCCCAAAAGCCGGTTGATTAGGCCTACGCCTAGGGAATAACAAACTTTCTATTGTTCTATGGTCACACATGTATGTTGCTGTTTGATAACACCGATAACAGTTACCTGTTTGACACGATTTTCATTGAGCAGAATAAAAACTACATACTCGTACTAGCATAATGTCAATGAACCCTGTTAGGCAATATAAATGTAGAGAGCACTGTAACAGAGCTGTCACACTGGTGATTGACACATGTCTTAATATGGAACAGCCACACTAAACAAATAAGAAATTGAAGAATTTTAAAATGTCTAATTGCGGATTTCAAGCTGTTGAAATATTAAATAAAATAAGATGGCGTTTGGAAATTCTCTTGTCCGGTATGTCCTCTACTATATATGCATCATCCGCAACAGCATTGTACGTATAAGTTTTTCGTGTCATTTACTTATACACCTCCAAACCGCACATAAGTGAGATGTCGAAAATTTGTATTTAATTTGTTTTCTTATTTTTAGGGTTTCCCTAAGAAAATATACTATTAATTTTATTAAAACATTAGTGGTATTCATGTAAACGCGAAAACTCGAACACCTCGAAACCTTGTAAAGCAAACGTCAAAACAAAAATGTTCCGACGATTCGTTTTTAATAATTGCTAAAGAAAAATTGACTTGAAAATTGTCCACATTTGTGCAAATTGTTTTGTATGAGAAATATTTTAGCTTTCACATTTGTTGTGCAAGTTTTCGAGTTTTCGAGGCTCTTGCGGGTTTACATGAATACCACCATTGTTTAAAATTGTATAATTTTTTGGGAACGAAGTTCCTTATCGCACGTTGCAGGATGGGGGCTAAATGCAAAAAAAATTAAACAACTTTTGTTTTAACACTATCATGCTACATCCCACTATTATGAACTATAATGTTTACTTATGCTTTGGTTTGTGTCTAGACTAATTAGATGTCTTACATATGTTGGAAAATTTCTTGTTTAATGGGAAGTTTTCTAGGTGGAGCCAGTAACCAATATTTAGTATATATTGTAGTTTTGAACCCAATAAAAAGTAAATTTAGAAAATCAAAGTGAAAGAAGTTTAAAAGAACATTTTCTTAAATAAGTGCCTTTTCTTAAAAAAGTAAATTTTCTCAAAAAAAATACCTATTCATATTCCTAAACAAACTAGCTTTTCTCAAAAAAAAAATACCTTATCGTAAAGAAGCACCTTTGCTATTAAAAAATTTAATTTTTTTTAAATAAGTACCTTTTCTTAAAGAAATACATTTTCTTACAACAAATTGCCTTTTCTTACAAAACTATAATTTATTTAAAGAGTACATTTTTTGTGAAAAATAATAACTTTTCTTGAGATAAGTACCTACTCTTAAAAAGTCACATATTCTTGATAAAAGGACCAATTCTAAAAAAGTTACCATTTCTTAAAAAAAACTTTTCTTCAAAAAAAAAAATACCTTCTCTCAAAAAAATACATTTTCTTACAAAAATTCCTTTTCTTAAAAATAAAATAATACATTTTCTTTTTTTGAGATAAGTAGACTTTCTGAAAATAAATAATTTTTCTTAAAAAAATAACCTTTTTGTAAAAAGAGTACCACTTAAAAAGTACCAGTTCTTTAAAAAGTACTTATTTGTAAAAAAAACTGCATACTCATGGTTTTTTCTCGCAGAAAGTATTTCTTACTTTTTAATTTTATTGTTCAAGCTCGAGGCCATTCTATATCTCTATCTCTATTAATAGAGATATAGTTTTTTTTTAAAGCGAGTTTTGCAAATGTATTCCTATGATTCCTGGCAAACCGTATAGCTATTTCAGATCTAGCCACAGATCTTCATCAGCGGTTGTTTGGAATGATGCTATTGAAAAATGCATCAAACTAAATAGAAACGAAATCTTTTTTTTTTTACATACAATAACAATTGCATGGAACAACAATTGAATGAAAAAAATTTGTTGTCTTTTAGGCAACAACAAAAAACATGACTAATGAGGACCGATAGTTCTCTAGAGATGGAAAGAAGTTTCTGCCAAGGTTTTCTTGTGTGTTTTGCTTGCGATATTTTTCGAACACTTTCATTATACTTAATTCTCAATTCAAATGAGATTTTGTTTGCATATAGTTTGATGAATTTTTCAATAGCATCATACCAAACAACCGCTGTGGCTAGATCTGAAATAGCTATACGGTTTGCCAGGAATCACAGGAATACATTTGCAAAACTCCTTTTTAAAAAAACTATATCTCTATTAATAGAGATATAGAATAGCCTCGAGGTTGAACAATAAAATTAAAAAATTCCAATAAAAAGGCCGAATAAATAAAAATCATCCCTGATGAATTTGAAAGTACTTTTTCTTAAAAATAGTACCTTTTCTTAAAAAAACATTAGCTTCTAACAAAAGAAGTACCTCACTTTAAAAAAGGACTTTTTCGGGAAAATGTAATACAAATTCTTACAATAACGACCTAAAAATAAAGGGTTTTTCAACAGAGACGCTACAAAAGTAAATCGATAGGGACAGCAAACGACGCCATATTTTTTCCCGCTCTTTTGACATTTCTCTTCAGTAAGGTTTGCTATTTCATCATGGAAAGATATACGAGCCAACAACGAGTCGAAATTATTAAAATTTACTACCGAAATTTGGAGTCAGTGGCCTCTACTTTAAGAGGCCTCAACAATCAGCGATGAGGCTCATTTCTGGCTGAATGGCTTCGTCAATAAGCAAAATATGGGTTATTGGTCAGACAGCAATCCACACGTAATCCATGAGTCATCATTGCATCCCGAAAAAATTACGGTTTGGTGCGGTTTATGGGCCGGCAGCGTCATTGGGCTACCGTTCAATGATAACCGAATATTTTTGACCCCAAATTGGATAATATGGACTTGGAGGACATGTGGTTCCAACAGGATGGCGCCACAAGCCACACAGCGAATGCCACAATCAATTTATTGGAAACCAAGTTTGGTGAACGTGTTATCTCACGAAATGGCCCAGTCGATTGGCCGCCTCGGTCGTGCGATTTGACGCCGTTATATTATTTCCTGTGGGGCTACGTTAAGTCTATGGTCTATGCCAACAAGCCAGCGACGATTGATGAACTTCGTACGAATATCGAACGTGAAATTGCAGCAGTATCGGCCGATTTATGCTTGAAAACCGTCGAAAATTGGGTTCAGCGTCTGGACTTCTGCAAGCGTGCCCGTGGTGGCCATGCAAAAGAAATCGAGTTCCATACATAATGGCATCGAACGTACTTTCACAGGAATAAAGAATTTCATTGGTATCTAAAACCGGTTTTGTTTTATTTAAAAAAACTTTTGTAGTGCTCTTATTGAAAACCCCGTTATACGTTTTCCTTAAAAAAAATACATTAAAAAAAAAACAATTTTCTTAAAAAAAGTTTATCATTTTACAAAAAGTATCTTTTCTTAAAGATCCATTTAAATTATTATATTTTTCAACGGGCGCCTTATAGCGAAAATAACTTCGTTCCAACCGGGTGTCCCCTGACACCTCATGTGATTTTTTAAACGTCTACACACGATCAGCAAGTGGAATCGCAGCTGCATGCGCCGCCGCCTTCAATTTTAATAGTTTTTGTGCCGTCGCCGGTACTATCGATACACACGGGTAGAAATAAGACGATGACACTTCTTATATTATTAGCTTAGATGGGCTGAAATTCGTACGGCCACGGTTGTTTGGTCTACATAGAAATCTCTTTTTTTTCAAATCATATTTCAACTTAGGTCACTTTCCAATTAAATCACCAAACAGAACCAGAAACACTGGCGATGACAACAAAAATATCTCTAGCCTCTAAACGAAAATGGGAGAGAGCGTTTGGCGCCTTCAGTTAATTTTTTCTGCGTCGTATAAATTTGCGGTTCTTTTCTCCTTTTACAGACGGCCATGGAGCAATAGATAATATGGCGTTTACTCGATCATGGTACAATAATATGTACATGGTAAAATCGTTTGAACAGCTGATGATTTGATGATGATTCAGTTGTCATTTTTCGCCTCAGTTGTCAAACTGATATGTATTTTGTTTTTGTACTCTTTCGCATTCTTGTGTTGTTGGTATGCATTTGTGTAGAGTTTGATAACTGAAGCAAATATAACAAAAACAAAATACCTGTTCTTACTGCCTACAACTACAACAGCGCATGCTGCTATTACCATATAAATATTATTGTACCATGCACTCGATCTTTGAGATCGACTCGATAATAGACAGTTCACACTACTATAATGTGATTTCTAATTAATTTTTTGTACCCTATATCAAGAAAATTTACCTCGATAATGTTATTGCGATGTCACAAATCATTTCCAAAGGGGATGAAGAAAGGTAGAGAAGAAAATTTACTCACGGAGTGGAATGCCAACAAAGAAAACGAGTGAAGCGCCTCGTTTCTCTGCTCTCTCTCTCTCTTACTCTCTTCGTTGAATAGTTCAATTCACTAGCGGTTTTTTTATGATGTTGTAATATATAACTATAGAAATTCCAACCATGTTTAAATAAAATTACATAAAGTATGAAATAATCCAGTTATCACGTGAGAGAGAAACGCGTATGAGTGAATCGCGACTTTTTTGTACTCTTCTTCGAGGGTTGCCAAATTTCGCACTTTTATTATTCTCTACCTGTATTCAACCGCAGAGTTGTATACGCAATTTCAGTATGATACTGTGTGAACAGGAAATGGAAATGTACGTCACTGAACATTTGGATTAATCACTGCACATACAAACATGATTGATATTAGAGGTAGTGTTATAAGAACAACCGATTTTAGTTTCTTAATTTTCCATATATTTAAAAAATATTAAGAAATTCTAATTAATTAAAAATTCGTTAATTCAATTAAAAGATGTTTTTACAAATAAAGAAATTACGATATTGACTTATACATAGACATCCTCCTGCTATTACCTGGTTGTATGAAATCTTAGAACAAATTAGAATAGATAAGATTATTCTCTCAATAATTGTAGCTTCATAGTTTCGGTTGCGTGTAAACGTTGGATGTTGAAAATAATTGCTTTAATAATAGCAGAAAGAGGAAATTTATAAAATGAAAAATTATAAAATTCGATAACTTTTTCGAGGTATTGTTTGTCTCTTCAAGCACCTGAAATACTAAGGGCAAAACCTTTCTGCGTGGCTTCGGTATAGTTTCTTCGTCTCTATAGATCTCCAATATAATAAAGACCTATATATTTCTAAATTACAACGTCGTATATCTCCAAAACTAAGCGAATTATCGAAAAAAATTCATTTAAAATTTCTGTCTTATTTTGGGGTATATTATCGGATCGAGAGGCCTCGGATCCGCCGTCCATCAATTGGATCAGCTGCCGCCGCCGACAATACCGAGTCAGCTCTGCTGTGTGCTCGCGATAAATACAATACTAAAGCAACGTTCAGGTATACCGAGATTTCGAAGTTTTCGGGATTTCAGCCCACCAAACATACATATGTCTTGCAGTACAAAAATCAGCTGTTTCTTTAAATGAAAACCCGTAAACTGCGAAGAAATCTCGGTATACCTGAACATAGTTTTACACAAATGTTACACCATTAAGCCCCGTATTCAGTTCTTGTGAAATTTTCGCATTTTCACATTATAAATTTCTTGAATTTAACACCTACCTCGGATTCACCTGTAAATATTTCATGAATATTTACTCTTCGTGCTGCATTTTATCTTTAAACCTTTCACGACCATACATTTTCGGATCTACACCGCAAAAAATGGGACCAACCCCTTTTTTTGTACATTTTATTCTATTTTAGCTGTCAATGATGCCATGAGCGAAAGTATGAATTCGGGTGTGGATTTATAGTTGGCAAGAGACTGCGACACCTAGCTTCAAGGTTCAATCCAATGAGTGAACGCATGGCTACAATTCGCATCAAAGTGAAATATTTCAACATCTCGTTAATTTGCTTGCACGCACTGACAGAGGATAAAGATGCTGACGTCAAAGAATCATTTTATAAGTGTCTGGAGGAGGTATACGAACGCTGTCCTGACCACGACAATAAGATTATTCAAGGCGATTTTAATGCCAAATTGGGAAAGGAAAGTGTCTTTCGACCAACCATCGGTAACCATAGTCTACATGATACCACCTCCGATAATGGAATAACACTGATAGTCTTCTGCGCTGCAAAGAACATGGTAGTTAGAAGCACACGATTCCAGCATAAGGACATACATAAGGCGACCTGGATATCTCCTGATCACAGGACGAAGAACCAGATTGATCACTTGGTAATAGATGGCAGGCACTCTTCTAGTTTAATGGAGGTACGTGTGATTCGAGGTGCCACTATCGACTCGGATCATTACCTGGTGCCTGTGTAAGTTCGCTCAAGTCTGAGCAGGGCGAGAAACGTACTAAGCCGAACACAGGAAAAGCTAGATATTGACAAGCTACAAATACCTGAGATAGTAATTTCCTATCAACAGAAGCTCTCTCTCCTGCTAGGGTAGAATACCCCCCTCCCGAGGACCCAGATGCGCAGTGGAAGCACATTTCCCATTCTTTGGAAACCGATGCAAGGACTGAACTTGACTATCAAAACCGCAGAAAAATAAGCCATGGTACGACGAAGAATGTGGCATTGCAACTGATGAAAAAGACGCTGCACGTATGGCAACGAAACATTCAGTTACAACGCATGCTGCGAGTGAGCGGTACAAGAGGCTGAAAAGATAGGAAAGCCAACTATTTATGCGGAAAAAATTTCATTGGGAGCTGAGGGAGAGTGAGAAAACCGAATTATGCAGGATGAATAGTGAATCCAAAACATTTGTCCAGAGGGTAAGAAGATCGAATAACGGGCCTAATAAAGGGCTGCCCTCCTGCAAGGACGAGAATGGGAATCTGGTAACTGATAAGCAGTGTGTGCTTGTGTGCCAAAATGTGGAGAGTCTCAGATTCTTTCACTGAAGATCAGGCGGTAATGATAGTGGAAGATAGTGTAGATTGTACCCACCCCACCACTCAAACGAAGCCGAAATTAGAACGGCGATCTCCCGGCTTGAGGATAATAAAGCCGCTGGTGCGGTGCTAGCCCACATACATCGACTTATATGTGGCATATGGCTGGGAGAATCTATGACTGACGATTGGAGTCTCAGTGTATTATGTGCTGTATTCAAAAAGGGCGATCCGTGTGTCTGTTCCAACTATCGCGGTATCAGTCTTTTATCCATCGCGTATATGTGAAAGACTAAAGGCAATTATTAAAAACCTGATTGGACCTTATCAGTGTGGATTTAGACCAGGCAAGTCCACGACTGACCAAATATTCACGCTACGCCAGATCCTGGAAAAGACCCACGTAAAGCAAATCGATACATACCACCTTTTTGTCGATTACCAAGTTGCTTTCGATAGCCCCATACGGGGAAAAATGTACGAAGCTATGTCTGAACTTGGTATTCCGGCATAACTGATCCGCCTCTGTAGAATGACGCTGACCAACACCAAATCAGCAGTGAAAGTGGGGAAAGACCTCACTGAACCATTCTCTACCAAGCGAGGACTGAAACAAGGCGACACACTTTCGTGCAATCTCTTCAACATCTTAATGGAGATAATAATGCGAAAGGCTGCAGTAAATACGAACAAGACCATTAACACGAAAAGGCATATGTTGCTGGCGTATGCTGACGACATAGACATCATTGGGCGAAATTTGCGAGAGGTTATTGGAGTATTTTCAAGAATCGAAAAAGAATCAGCGAAGGTGGGTCTTGCTGTTAATGAGGGCAAGACAAAATTGATGGTGTCAACGACTAGAGACCACTTGGTCCGCACTTGAACGTTGACAACCGATTTAATTTTAAGGGTGGTAGATGAATTTGTCTACCTTGGCTCCGCCGTGAACAAGGACAACAACGTCAGCCTGGAGATAAATAGGAGAATTGAACAATAGGAGAATTGAAAAATAGGAGAATAGATGTTATTTTGGGCTCAGCAAGCAGTTTAGGAACAAAGCCCTCTCTCGACGGACAAAAGTTCAGCTATATCAGACTCTCATTTTACAGGTCTTGACATATGGCTCCGAAACTTGGGTCATATCGCAAGCGGATGAAAAACACCTGGGAGTATTCGAGAGAAAAATTCTCCGTAAAATATATGGTTCTGTTAGGGAAAACGGTGTGTACCCACGTCGCTGGAACCAAGAGCTATATAATTTATATTCTGACGTTGTTATCAGAATGGATGAAGATGAGGCAGCGCGAAAGGTTTTTGATAACGTACCCGATGGAAGCAGGAAAAGAGGACGACCAAGACTCCGCTGGAACGAAACCCACCGTATTCTTGGTATTACCAACTGGCGAGAAAAGGCGAAGGATAGAGCCAGTTGGAAAAATATGTTGAAACTTGTTTAATTTGTTTGTTTAATTAATATGTGTAAGACGCCTGACCTCATGAGGTTGTAAAATAGTCAATAAAAGTAAGATGCCCGTTGATGATCGACCTTAAACTTTTTAAAAGGAATCAACGTACCGTGTCGTTTCCATCACCAGCGCTCCTTTTTCGACCTGTTGCATCCTTTTTAACTAAGATCACTTTTTGATGCACTTTGATGGTTCAAGGGGTCAAATCGGATCAGTTAGGGAATTGACGACTACTGTACTAATATTGCTCCTACTTTCTTCTATAAATCACTCCTGGATAAATTTACTCCATCTTCTACCTGAACAAATATAGGCGTCAAACCACCTAGGGCACCTTTTGCCTGTGGCCGTCAAAGGGCTAACGCATGTGGTGTTAAATTTGTTTGTTAAACTGATCGAAATGTCAAAATTCCGGCTGAATCAATTGTTTTCGCATGAAATATGTTAGGCATAACAACCCTGTAATTGATTTTCTCTATGGAATTTTCGCATTGAGCTGAGCATCAACCAAATTAAAAGTAAATGAAATTTGCGGTTCACGAAATTGTCGTTATTTTTATATTTTATGGAAGTGAAGATTTCGTTATAACTGAATACTGGGCTTTAAGAGAAATCTTTGGATATGTCAGAACTGGCACTTGCGGAAACCGAATCGTACGAGTATGGTGTAAACAACAAAATTTGACAGATCTGTAAGATAGGTACAATCATAGACGAATATAGGTATAGATACATGTATTCTCTCATCTGACGTTTCATTTCACACTCTTCGTCGTAGGTTTGTGGAAATGAGAGAAATTAAATTTAAAATTAACTTACACCAGTTGGAGTTACAAAATATGTTCACTTAACTTTTTCATGTCGTTTTGATGTAGAAATGAAAAATTTAAATGTATTTTGCACTTTTTTGTTGACTTTTATCGTTGGTATACATTTATATTGTATTTAACACAACTAGTTTGTCACAAAAACACGAAATTCGGTTGTTGTTCCTTTGTGGATCGCTGTATACTATTGCCACTATCTGGTATTATTGAACCCATATTTTCCACCATCCAATGTTTACTTTCCACCGTACCTATGACGTTTAATTTATTGAGAGAATAAATGTATCTATACCTACATTCGTCTATGGTTACAATTCGTTGGTTTTCTTAACAACAAATATTATGCAAAAACGATGTACACGTAGACAGTCAAAATTTCTCGTCACTCAAATGCCAACAAACAAAACGACTGAAACCCTGGTACCTCTCTACTCTCTCTCTTACTCTCTTCATTGAATATTTCAATACACAAGCAGCTTTTTGATAGTATTATGGTATATAACTATACAAATTCCAACCATAGAGTAAATATGGGTAGAGAAACTCTTTCACTCACCAAATTTCTGACATTTGTCCTCGTGTGATGTATACGTTTGATGTTGAAAAGAATTGCTTTACTAATACCAGATACAGGCAATGGTTCAAAACAAAGAACAAAATAACAACAACGGCATATCATTTGTGTGTTAAAATTAATGTGTTAAATACAACACAAATGTATGCCAACAATAACAGTCAATAAAAAAGTTTAAAACACATTTAAATTTCACAGTTTTTCAGCAAAATGGCATGAAAAATTAAAGCAAGAAGTTATTGTAATTCCACCTGGTGTATATCACTTTTCGTCAAACATCTCTCTATCACACCGACCGCATCACGAAGAGTGTGAAAGGAAACGTCAGATGAGAAAAAATTCGGCTCTACTATAAATTTACTCTATGATTCCAACCATGTAGAAGTAAAATTACATAAACTATGCAAAAAGTATGAAATAAGCTAGATATGACGCGAGAGAGAAATGCGTTTGAGTGAACTCCTAGCACTTTATGCAGTCAGGGTTGCATTTCCAGACAAGCGAACAGCAACGAAGAAAACAGAAATGATTTGTTGTCATTACTCCGGGATAACTTTTAATTTTGTGGCATTTATTCAAAACCCTAATTGTTGTTTACAATTCTTTGACGTTTGGGAATAAGGTCTTAAGTCAGAAACTGTAGTTTTTCGTAATTTTAAATTGAAAATTATTTATATATGAAATTTTCTGACTTATTGCCTAAAGAGCAAATGATTACGATTGGATGGAGTTGTGCTAGATTTAAGTTATTAATACCAAACGAAAGAGAAAAAAAAAATTGAGTTAAACCCAATCAAAAACCCAAAATGCATTTTTTTGACTTAAGACCTTATTCCCAAACGTCAAAGAATTTTCTTCATAATTTTTCGGTGAATACTAAAAAATTAATTAGTGTAGGTGATGGAACCTGAGTTCTTATGTACAATTATGCAACATATTTCTTCTGACAAAAATGCACAGCGGTCGTCTTCTTCAAACGCTGGTTGAGTCGGAAAAATTTCTTAATTTTTTATTTTTCCCGTAATCAGCTGATTTTTACGCAATTTTTTGTACCTTTCAAGGAATAACAATTGTCAAAGGCTCGAGGTAAGTGTCAAATATGCACAAACTGTCATGTGCCAAAATACAACTCCTAAGCGGAAATGTCCAAGAAGACGTTTGCGACATATGTATTAGTTTATTTCCATTTCAGGTGTATAAATGTAATTCCCATATACTATTCAATTAGTTAAGATATTGAACTGAATTCCACGCATTTTAGTGTCAATCATAACAATGTTATTGTTATGATATCCATTGCAACACCGATACATGAGTAAAAATTCCAAAATTATATGGCTGTACATTTGAACATACATATGTATGAACATGTGTTTGTATCATTACCCTCACCTGAAAATGTAACAAACGTGCACACACAGCGACAAATTGGCATTACGAGTACACAGATAGATACTCGAAACACAGATAGATACGAAATATAAAGAGCGACAGACATACCCCATCTAGTGCAAGTGGAAAACTGCATCATAATGAAAGTGAAATGCATTGCACGGCACAGCAGTGTTGGCGGTTGTTGCTTGTTGGTTGCCAGTTACCAGATATTTTGCTAGTCAAGTGCATTAACAGCCAAACAAACGAACAAAACAACAAATCAGCCAACAAACGAGACAAGTCAAGCCGAGCCAACCAACCAACCAACCATACAACTATCAAATAACAACGGCGGCAACAGCCGCCAACCACAACAATTGTAACATCATGTGTGTGTGCGTGGGTAGGACGCTGGATGTTGCAGCAGCAGTTTGTGGCACACATGAATCAACGATTATCTCAGTGTTTGTTGTCACAATTTACTTTTATTTTATTTATTTATTTTTTTAATGATAAAAGAATGTTGGTGGTATTTAACTAGCACATTGCACGTTGCACATTTTTTTGCTCACTGATCTTAAGGAAATTCGACAGCTGTGAATTCTTCTCTATAGTAGAAACTAACTATGTACTTTCGAGGAACTTTACTATTCCCAAAAAAAAAACCGTAGTTGATAAATGTGTGTGAAGATAAATGCCGAATTTAACTAGCCAAGACACAATCCACTTCGTTTACAGAATTCTGTTGTGGAGTTAGCAGACCAATGTTAATGTATGAAATACGATGAGTAGGTATAAAAAACGGACTTTTGGACGGTCTGTGAGCACAAAGGCAGGGAAATTTATAAAATATACAGAAAACAGATGCACATAGGGCGTCAACAAAAAAATGGTATTTCTTTCTAAACATATATAGCTGATATACATAAATATAACTTTCCTCGTCAGCTAAACCTATGTCATTATCCAAGGCCCCACATTAACTTTCCATATTTAATAACACTATTACTGAAAACACCTTTAGTAAAATAAATTATCCACTTTCTGTTTTTAATAAACTACGCAATAATATATGTATATGTCACTATATCCTAACGAAGAAAACCTCGTCAATGAGACTTATGTCCAGACGTAGCCCTTGCTTAGTAGATTTAAACTGGCTACTCATTTTCAGGATAGACACCTTCGGAATATAAAATTTTTCAATTTGAAATATTTTCCTATTTTAACATTTTCGCCCACTGTGTCCAAACGAAGAAAACCTTGTTAATGAGACTTCTGTCCAGACGTAGCCCTTGCTTAATAGATTTAAACTGGGTACTCACTTTCAGGATAGACACCTTCGGAATATGAAATTTTTCAATTTCAAATATTTTCCTATTTTAACATTTTCGCCCACTGTGTCCAAACGAAGAAAACCTCGTCAATGAGACTTATGTTCAGACGTAGCCCTTGCTTAGTAGATTTAAACTGGCTACTCATTTTCAGGATAGACACCTTCGGAATATAAAATTTTTCAATTTCAAATATTTTCCTATTTTAACATTTTCGCCCACTGTGTCCAAACGAAGAAAACCTCGTTAATGAGACTTATGTCCAGACGTAGCCCTTGCTTAATAGATTTAAACTGGCTACTCATTTTCAGGATAGACACTTTCGGAATATGAAGTTTTTCAATTTCAAATATTTTCCTATTTTAACATTTTCGCCCACTGTGTCCAAACGAAGAAAACCTCGTCAATGAGACTTATGTCCAGACGTAGCCCTTGCTTAGTAGATTTAAACTGGCTACTCATTTTCAGGATAGACACCTTCGGAATATGAAGTTTTTCAATTTCAAATATTTTCCTATTTTAACATTTTCGCCCACTGTGTCCAAACGAAGAAAACCTCGTCAATGAGACTTATGTCCAGACGTAGCCCTTGCTTAGTAGATTTAAACTGGCTACTCATTTTCAGGATAGTCACCTTCGGAATATGAAATTTTTCAATTTCAAATATTTTCCTATTTTAACATTTTCGCCCACTGTGTCCAAACGAAGAAAACCTCGCCAATGAGACTTATGTCCAGACGTAGCCCTTGCTTAGTAGATTTAAACTGGCTACTCAGTTTCAGGATAGTCACCTTCGGAATATGAAATTTTTCAATTTCAAATATTTTCCTATTTTAACATTTTCGTTTGGAGCTTTCCAACGAGGTATGTGAGAACACGGGAGAATTCCTTGTTTTCGCACAATGGGCGAAATTATTTTTGGGGGTCTGAAAGTAAATGAGGATATTTTCCTACTTCCAAACTCTTTTCCCACATTTTGATTACAGATTCTGAAAGTGTTTGTGAAGGCCGTTCTAACAAGGTATGTGAGACCACGGGAGAATTCCTTGTTTTCCAAAGTTGATCGATTTAAATTTTCATACACTAAATTTACTTTAGCCCACTGAGCGAATACGGTAATACTGAAGGCAGAAGGGACAATTCCTTTCTATAATCCCATGAATTACCTTTATAAGTTATAAGTTTTGTTTCTATATGTTTTTCCGATCGGCTGAATATAATATATCATTAAATACACCATGTTTCTATATGTTAATCTATCTTCACGCACATCTCAATGTATTTCATATCTTAACATTGATCTGCTAACTCAACAACAGAATTCTGTAAACGAAGTGGTTTGTGTCTTGGATAGTTAAATTCAGAATTTATCTTCACACACATAAAATTTGACTACCCTAACAAATATAAAATCTTAATTCTTTGTAAAATTTAAAATTAAATTCCAATTTAGATACAACAGTAGTTTTTAATGAGAAATCGTGATGTATAATGCCCATTCAAAACAAAATCTACATCCAAAGTAGTAAAAAAGATGTACACTTCATGTTAAAAAATTTTCAAAATTAGAAAATTTCACATGAACTTGGTTTTGTGCCAATCACACATGTGTTTTTAACACGGAATCTAATATTAAATTCCTGACACACATTAAGTTGAGCCAATCAAGTTTTTTTTGTTGTAACTTTATTTTGCATTTTAGGAAGTGGTATAAGACACATTTTTTAAATTACATTTAGCTGTGTTATTCATGACTTTTCTCTCTTATACGCAAAGTTTTACGAGCGCAACTCCCATTAATTTTAAATAAAATATTACACAATTTTCAACATTTCAAAAGTGCTAAAAGTTGTCGTTCTCGAACTGCGATTCGCAAATGTATGGGATGGATAATCTTGGTTACTTATACTCGAATACATAAAATGCGTACGCGATTTAAATTATAAAATGTCTGAAATTGTAAAACTGCATTTGCACACACGTGTAGTATATACAGTGACCCAAAAAAAATATGTGTCTTATCTTCTTCAGAAGAAAATGTATGATGAGTACGCTTGTACCTTTTTTTTATTTCTTTATATTTTTGTTGCGCTTCCAATGTCTGACACGTTCCACATTTCGAAAATTTATTGTCTATATATATTTTACATTAAAAAGACAAACGGCGAATGACGATTTTAAATTAGCATATTTTTTGCTGGAAAATAAAAGTGGGTCGTGTTTAAGGTGGCGATCTTCTGTATATTTTTAATGATTATTTCAATTTATTGTATTGTTCGTCCAGTAAGGGACTCGAAGTAATGAAATATTCCAGCAATTAGTAATAAATAAAAACTTTTTCGCCTTTTTTTTGATTATTCTTTCGCAACACGATGTTGTTACAAATTGTTTAAAAGGAAATTTCCGCCAATAACGTTCCTATACGCACCACAATCTTATTTTCGAAAAACTCTTGTAGGCAATAAGTTATCGCCAAGCTCATGGTGATTTTCGTAATGAAAACGATTACTGTACCATGGCTATAGTTCTGTTTTATATGCGAAACATTCAAAATGATTGGATAAAAGTTGTACATATGTATATTGAAGTGGCCCTTAGACCTTTGGATATGATGTCCTACTTCAAGTTGATATCAAGTTTGTCTTTACACTCTCAAAGAAGTTGAAGCATGTTTCAGAGTTAAGCCCCATATTCAGTTCTTGCGAAGTTTTCGTAAGAACTGTTGTCATTTATGTCTAAATGGAAAATTTTGTTGTGGAGAGTTACCACATATCTTTGATTTACCTCATTTATAATTATTTTACGCGTTCCATTTAATTTTTAACACATATCGTGTTGCTTTTGGTTGTTAAAATTATCGATATGTCAAACCATTATCAAACCCAAACCATTATCAAACAATTGTTTTCGTACGAAAAAACTTTGGCGTAACAACCCTGTAATTGATTTTGCCTACGAAATTTTCGCAAAGAGCTGAATACCAAGCAAATGAAAAGTGATCGAAATTTTCGGTTCATGAAATTTTCGTTGTTTTTTATACACGTACTTCTTATGGCAACGAAAATTTCATAAAAATTGAAAACCGGGGGCTATGGGTGGTAACTCTTTGCAACAAAAATTTCCGTTTAAAGATAAATGTCGAAATTTCTTACGAAAATTTGGCATGAACTGAATACGGCGCTTAAACAAGGATGGAAAGCGTAATTTCATTCACAATAAATGACAAGCCATTTTGTTCTGCGCCGCTATCCCTAAATACAATAGATTAATTTATACATAGATTTGTCAATTCGCTCATCGGTTTAATGATTGAAGGGAAACGAACTTTGTGGAAGTTCAGTTTTGTCGCAGAGGTTTGACAAACACAGCTGCAATTGTTACTGTGAATGTTAAAAATATGTAAATATATGAACATCGTGAATGCACAAAATTAAAAATGGAGGATTTTGTTCGCACAAATTGTTGTAATTAAACGGCAGAACAGTCAAGACTGATCTAGTAGAGGTTAACTCATTAGAACAGCTGATTTTGCTTTCTTACGACTCTATCTGTCAAATTCAGTGTATTTTGTTATTGTACTTTTTTGTTTACTTAGTTTGGTTATATGTATTTGTTTTGAATTTGACATTTAGAGTCATAAAACAAAAACAAAACCCCTGTTATTGGTGCCCACAACAACAACAAATCCTACTGCGTTAACCTCTACTAGATCAGCCTTGAGAACAGCTGTCAGAAGTTCGTTTCCTCATTGAAGAAGCGCAAAGAGAAACGTCAGATTAGACGAATAACAAATCTATATATAAATTAATCTATGCTAAATAGGCTTGAAAACAAAATATACTATTTACACAACAAAATATATCCATAGATTTATTGAAGTTCGGGTGATTACACTTTTATTTTATTTTTTATCAACTTTATTTTGTTAAAATCTGTTTTTTATTATACTTCTTGTGCGCTCTCTATGTTTGCTCTATTTGCGTTCTATTTTTAAAGTTTACGTCAGCACTATGTCGGTAGCTCTCATAATAGCACACACAAACACACCTATTGTAAATGGGTTTAAGCTCTCCGTCATGTTCTACTTACCGTGTTTAAACTGTTTGAAATGCTTGGAGCCCCAAATTAGATGATTAAAAAAATAAATAAATGGTTTCCCATTACATCCCATGAAGGGACCGGGGAGAACTTCTCACAATCAATGATCTGTGCGCTTTCCGGTTTTCACTCACTGATTGATTGGGACCTACAGTTTTACACCGATTCCGAACGGTATTTTGAGAAGCTTTTTCATGGCTATATACTCGATAGTGTCGCCATCACTAAGCGAGGTAACCGTCGTCGAAAGATATTTTAAGGTGGTTGGAGCAGGGATCGAACCCAGGATCTCCTGTACAAGAGGCGCGCACACTACCCATTGCACCACCGACGGTCACAAATTAAATTCAAATTAGATGATTTTTCATACAAAAATCAGCTGATGTCGGTCCCAAAACATGTCAATTTTGCTAAACCTGAATTAAACGTGAGCGAACTTTCGGTTCGTGGCCGTCGGTGGTGCAATGGTTAGTGTGCGCGACTCATGTACATGAGAAAAATAACGAAAATTTCATGAACCGAAAATTTCGCTCATTTTTCATTTGCTTTGTACTCTACCCTTCGGGAAAATTTCGTAGATAAATCAATTACAGAGTTGTTACACCAAAGCTATTTTGTACGAAAACAATCGCTTGATAAGTGTTTGGGACCGGAATTTTGATATTTTAACAACCAAAAGCAACACGACATGCGTTAAAACCAAATTGGAGCGCTTGGAAGAATTATAAATAAAATATTTGCAAAGTAAATCAAAGATATGTAGTAACTCTCCACAACAAAATTTTCCGTTTAGAAATAAATGACAAAATTTCGTGCGACTATTACGCAAGAACTGAATACGGGGCTTATGGAGTTACTTCAAAATTCCGGTCCCAAACAATTATTTTCGTACGAAGTAATGAGTAGTAGGTATACAAGAAATAATAGAAGGAAACTAAATCGCTGGAAAACCTATGATAACAAAGTTTTCTACGAAAAATCGTTGACAACAAAGTTTTCTAAGAAAAACCTTGGACAACAGTTTTCTAAAAGGATTCTTTGTGCTACCGTTCAAATTCTGTAAACGCCGCTACCGAGAACCCTATAACGGTCCAGCCGACACCGACTATTCGGGGTCGGCTTTGAACCGTGACATGACACTGATAGATTTTTCCTGTTCAAAATATTACTAATCTGTCAGTATCAGGCCCATAGACTAATACATACATTTGTTTTCTCATCTGTCGTTTCATTTCACACTCTTCGTCGTAGATTTGTGGAAATGAGAGAAATTAAATTTAAAATTAATTACACCAGGTGGAGTTACAAAATATGTTCACTTAACATTTTCATTTCGATTTGGTGTAGAACTGAAAAATTTAAATGTATTTGCCACTTTTTTTGTTGACTTTTATCGATGGCATACATTTGTATTCTATTTAACACAACTATTTTGCCACAAAAACACGAAATGCGGTTGGTGTTCCTTTGTTGGACGTTGTGTACTATTGCCTTTATCTGGTATTATTGAACCCATATTTTCCACCATCCTATGTTTACTTTCCACCGTACCTATGCCTTTTAATTTATTGAGAGAATAAATGTATCTATGTACGTATTAGTCTATGATCAGGCCATAGATTAATACTTATAGTAGATCTACTAGTTCTCCCACCAAATTTATGACATTTGGCTTGGTGTGATATTTACGTTTGATGTTGAAAAGAATTGCTTAACTAATACCAGATAGAGGCAATGGTTCAAAACAACGAACAAAATAACAACAGCGGCATTTCGTTTTGTGTGTTAAAATTATTGTGTTAAATACAACACAAATGTATGCTAACAATAACAGTCAATAAAAAGGTTTAAAACACATTTAAATTTCACAGTTTTTCACCAAAATGGCATGAAAAATTAAAGCAAGAAGTTATTGTAATTTCACCTGGTGTATGTCACTTTTCGTCAAACATCTCTCTATCACACCGACCGCATCACGAAGAGTGTGAAAGGAAACGTCAGATGAGCCAAATATTCTATCTAGTCTGAGATTACCCTATGGCTCAGGCCTTTGCGGACAAAAATGAGTCGTTTCAAGCTTGAACAACGTTAGGAAATACTCTAATCGGAAATTGAATTTGACGGAAAAATCATATTTTCTGGCGAGGCAAATTTTCATCTCTGTGTCAACAAACGAAATTGCAGTATCTGGGGATAGGAAAACCCGAGCGTCATTGTCGAGATGCGTCCACAGAGAGTGACAGTTTGGTGTGGATTTTGGAGTGGTGTCATCATCATTAAAGTCATATAATCTTTGGTTTCATCGAGATAGCGCACCGTGTCACACAGCTCATCAAACAATTGATCTTTTGCGTACAAAAGCGAACCACAGACTTGTCATTCAGGAGCATGAACTTGGTGGATAACTTTTTATATGACTGACGATTTTAAAACAATATTACCTAAAAATTCTGTAAACATGATGGTTATGCGAACATCTTCGGTTACATTCTTACTTGGTATCAAGAAGGTCTGTAAACCGCTAATAAACATGAACGATAGCTGATGTTCATATGCTCATGAATGGCAAGCCTGTGATTCCCTTAAGAGCCTGTGCCAATCGATATCAAAGTACTATGGTGAAAAGAAAAATTGTTATGGTGTGAAAAATTTTAATTTTTGCTGTGCCAAACGATATCTTTTTCACAATAGTAAAATTTGACAGATTCATCATAAGAAGAAGACTTCAGACGCTATTGAAATATAGATATTCTTGCGCAATGAATATTTTTAGAAAATATGTGCCTCTGCTTTTAATAATTCTTATGCGATTCTTGCGATCTTTACAATCCATGGATAGTTTCTTACTGCAAAATTTTTTCCAAATTGCTAGAACATTTCTTCCAAATTCGTACCAAGTTTCTTCGTTATTCTTTGTTTTGTTTATAAATTAATGAAGAACAGAGCTACAAGTCGTCATAAAAACTTGGCGGCGAGGCTGGACACAAAATTTGAACTGCGTTAGATAAAGCCGTTGATTAAAACCACTTTTAAATTATTACAAAATATAAATATAAAATAATAATGCGAAATTTTGGCAAATATACTTATTAAAATTGATTGAGTCATCGTAATCCAAATTACAATCTGAAAATCATCGGCGGTGCCTCCCCGCAATATTAATAACGGCGGCGTCGGCAATTCGGTTTCGCTCTACACAATTTGGTTTGTCCGCTGGTGAGTTTTTATTAAACTTCAAAAATGTACATCTGCTTGTCAAAAATTTACCTAACCCCATGGGCTAGTGAAATTTTATTCACCACGCAAATGTCATATTTTTACTAACCTGTGTACTTTGATACCGATTGGCACAGGCTCTAAGTTCGGTAATCGTGTTATCAGTTGTCTTGGCGATTGACAACCTCGGAGCTGTGATTTGACCCCTTTCGACTTTTTCTTGTGGGGTCCCGTAAAGTCCGATGCTATGCGAATAATCCAGAAACGATCCACATGCTTAAGGTTAATATCGTCCGAACCATTCGTGAGATAGAACCAGAAACTGTCAACAAAATCTTAGAAAATTGGGCTGACAGGATGAGCTACTGCTGTGGCAGGCACATGAAGAAAACGTGTTCCATAAATAATGGAAATATTTTTTCTTTCTAACAAAACCATAATATACCAAAAGAAATTAAGAGATAGAATACGGAAAGAAACCCCGACCATGACAACTGCAATTAGTGGTAATGTGAACAAGACGGTTACTGGCCTAGAACGTCCAACATGTTCACTAGATCTCGAACTAGTTCATTTAAGGTGCCCGGACATAATAATCACGAACATACTCGCCATATTGAACATGGGCATTATGTTCCTTAGGGTGATGTGTGGCCACCCTAAATAAACTAATTATATACAGCCATGGACACTAAATTAGCACAAAACTACTTATAAGTTTGACGTATTATCTTTTTAAACTTTTTGACTAAGTAGACCAATTATTATGGTCTGCACTGTTGCAGCAGAGCATCAAGCTTATGTCAAACAAAATTGTTTTACCGCTGTCTCTACTCTTTTTTGTTGTGCAATGTGCAATTAGCATCTTTCATTTTGGACAGTAAATTAGCACAGCGCGAGTGGAACGGTAATAAAATGTTGCTGACTGCATATTTTGGGTCCAATGTACCTTTTTTAAATTTTTGTGCAATTTCTCTAAACTTTTCCTAAAAATGGGACGGGGAAAAGATTGTACGCCAAAGGAAAAGCGAATTATATACAACATGTGTAGTGAAGGCTAAAAGCCATGTGAAATTTAAAAAATTCTTAACTATAATGTTATTTATTATATTAAGTGTGTTTTTTTTTTACCCCGCTAGAATTAATTATAGCTTAATTTGTACGGGACAGCTAAGCGATATTAAGTCGCATTTCAATTTCCCACTTAAATTCTGACTTGAGCAATGACAGTGTTGCCACATGTTCAATTTCAAGAAATGGCAAGAAAAAGTTATTTTGCTATCATTTCTTGTGAATGAAAATGTTATCAAGGAGAGACTCAAAGTAGAAATTAGCAAAATGGCTTACACATCTGAAGTTCATTGAAATTATTTTATTTAATGGAATTTATATCTCTAAAATTGAAGGATAGATTTTTATTTCCGATTAAAAACAAAACTGGAACTACATTGTTCACAACAGAGCGCGGTAAATGTTATACATATTGATCATGTTAGAATTATCTATCAGGTATAGTCGTTTAAATAAGTGATCACATTTTTTCCATGTGATTTTTCGTTTCACTTGTCAAAATCATATGTATTTTGTTTTTATACTTTTTTGTATTGTTGGTATATACTTGTGTGGGGTTTGACAACTGAAACGAATGAACGAAAATAAAATGTCTGTTGTTGCTGCTTACAACTACAACAACATCTGCTGCTACCATGTATTTGTTGACACTGGCTACAAACGTGTTGCCGTGTCGCATTTTATTTCACACATTACAGCAAATGTTGCCACATTTTATAGTATTAAGTGTGGATTGTTTTATTTGGAAAGTCGTAAGTGCCGATAGCTTAATGGAATAAAAAAACAGAAACAGAAAAAGAACCCATGTAACAAAAAAAAGAACTGAAGGTGTGGACCGAGCAATTGTCTGGTTGTCGACGAAGGACCCTTTCCTGTCATCACGCTATATTGCGAGCGATATTAACTCTCAATTTGGATTAAATTTATCAGACAGGTTCATCCGAAGATTCCTGATTGGAGCTCAGATGTTCGAGCGGGAAAGCCGAAACTATCAAGAAAAAATATTGCCAAGTGTTTATTGCATAGAGTAATGCTGTATAGAGATGCCATCTCTCTCAGTATTTTGATGACATTTAGTGTGTTGCATATGGACGTTGCATGTTGGAAAGTATTGCTTTAATAATACCAGATAGAGGCAATGGCTCAAACCATCCAGCAATAAATCAGCAACGGCATTTCGATTTGTGCGTTAAAATTTTTGTGTAAATACACCACAAACATATACTAACAATAAAATATAACAAACAAGTCCAAAATACGTTTAAATTTCAAAGTCTATCATCAAAATCACATGAAAAATTTAAGTCCAAAATTTTTGTAAGTCCACCTGGTTTAAGTAAATTTACGTCAAATAACTCTCTGTCGCACATACCGCACCACGAACAGTGTGATAGGAAATGTCAGATGAGCACAATGGCGTCTCTATACATCATTACTCTATGGTTTATTGTTTGCTCGCACCCACAAATCTAAATACAGTATAACCTCTCTAATCCGCACAGATATAGTTTTGACCTTTGTCCGGATTACTGAATTGTCCGGACTACAGTACAAAAGTTTTTATACTAGAAAGTTGGTTACATTTATTTATTTTATTATGAAATAAGTTATTTAAATTGAATACATTTAATTGGATTGAATACATTTTTCTTTAGGCAGGTTTTGAGCTCTGGTTTTAAGTTCTTTCAAAAATAAGATTCACATATTCTATTGTTTGTGTTATTTTTGTTGGGCTAACGAACAAAAGCTTCGAAATAAACAAAAAAAACTGATGTCCGGACTACAGATTTAAAATTTATAAATTGTCCGAAACATTGAGTTGTCCGGACTACTGGATAGTCCGGGCTACCTAGTTTGTGGACTAGAGAGGTTCCACTGTACCTCTCATTCTGGAGTACTTTGAACTGATGAAACTAATGTAAATCGTATTTACCGGATGGTAGAGTATTTGTTCATCGACTAACACGATAGGAATTGAATCCTCGCTACACTAAGAAGACCATGAATCATGTTGGAGGAAGCATCATGCATTGGGGATCCTTTTCAGTCTTGGCTATGGGCGCCATTGTTAAAATTAATGGGAAAATTGACCGTTACCAGTATTTGGACATTCTTATGAACCAAATGGAACCTTATGCTTTTGAACACATGCCAGTTTCATTCATTAGGAAAACATCCCCGTTTTAGACTGGCCAACTCAAAGTCCCGACTTGAACCCGATTGAAAAGCTCCGGGGCGATGTGAAAGTGGGATTTTTTGTTTTTGTTTCTAGAACTACAATACATCAAAAAGGATATACAGGTAGAGAAGAAAAAAACCCCGCAATTTGGCAACCCTAGTAGAAGAGAACCAAAAAAGTCGACGCGATTCACTCAAACGCATTTCTTTCCTGCGTCATAACTTGATTATTTCATACTTTTTACATACTTTATGTAATTTTAATTAAATATGGTTGGAATTTCTATAGTTAGATAGAATAACCTCATCAGAAAACTGCTCGTGTATTTAAATATTCAACGAAGAGAGTAAGAGAGCGAGCAGAGAAACGACACGCTTCACTCGTTTTCTTTGTTGACATTCCACTCCATGAGCAAATTTTCTTCTCTATACAATAGTTGCTTTATGAATACATTAAAATGGTTACCCACTACTACCCAACTCTATCACAAACTTCGAAATGAGTTCAAATCGTGGTTCCGACTGTTTATATTTTTCCATTAATTGCAGAAAAACGCCAGATCTATGTAGCTCAAAGGAAATCGAAAAATATTCTTCTAAAAAATTAAGTTTAAGCTATGTTCAGGTATACCGGGATTTCACAGTTTACGGGATTTCATTTCAATAAACAGCTGATTTTTTTTCATATGTTTGAGGGTTGAAATCCTTCAAAATCTCATTACACCTGAACGTTGCTTTACCTGGCGTTTACACGGGACAGTTTTGCTCCGACAGTAGCAATACATTCACACATTTTTACTACCACTTCTCTCACTTGCCTCGCCACTGTCTCTGATTTTTCAACGACAGTAACTTCGGCAAGAGATTTGACATAAGCGGCCAGATCATGGCTGAACTAGTAAAGGTTGGCGGAATAGAACAACTGATTTTACTTTCTTGTGACTCCATCTGTTAAATTCAGTGTATTTTGTTGTTGTACTTTCTTGTTTACTGTGTTCGTTCATATGGATCTGTGTTGAATTTGACGATTAGAGTCATGAAACAAAAACTAAATATCTGTTGTTGGTTCACACAATTACAACAAATCCTACTGCGTCAACCTCTACTAGTTCAGCCATCGACTACAGTCAAGGAATAAAGTCTACATTCAACCTACGATTTTGAAGTTTAAGAGAATTAATAGCGACAATTGAAAATGATATTATTGCAATATTTTAGTCATTTAAAATAAAGACTATTTGAAGAAAAAAAAACACAATAATTAGCGGGAAAAAAGTCTGCATACAGCGTGGCAACTCCTAAAATCAAATAGAAAATTGAAAACAAAGAAAGGGAAATATCAGTTAACTTTGTTGAATTAATTACATTTACATACATAACAATTATTTAAGTGGACAAACTGACAAAAAAGAAGGTATTATTCGAATTTTTATCCTTGAAAATGGAAAAACGAAAAGAGATTCATACTTCAGTTCGGAGTATGGTAGTAATTCTCCGCAAGGTAAATAAATCTTATGGAGAAATTGCTAAGACAGTAAAATTAAGTCGTGCTGCTGTCCAGACGATCATTATAAATTATAATAAGGCAGACCTGGCAGACCTAAGAAGCTTACGAGACGCGATGTTAGCAGTATTCTTAAAGTAGTCAACCGAAAATAAGTGCTCCAAAATTGGCGGAACACATCGCCAAATGCTCCAATATAATTGTTACTCCACGAACAATAATAAACGTTTTACACGTCAGTGGATTTAACACGCACGCAAAAAGCCGCTAATTTCAGCGAAAAATCGCAAACTTTGCCTTGACCTTGCTAAAGCACATCTAGACAAGGGTATGGACTTTTGGAAACGTGTTTTATTTACTGACGAAAGTAAGTATAACATTTTCGGAAGTGATGGCCGATCCAAAGTTTGGAGAAAACCAAATACTGCACTTGATCCAAAGAACATTATACCAACAGTAAAACATGGTGGTGCCAACGTTATGGTTTGGGGCGCCATTGCGTCATCTGGAGTGGGTCGTTTGGTTTTTGTCGAGGGTAATATGGACCGCTACCAATATAAAAATATATTGGAACAAAATCTGAAGGCATCTGTTGATAGTTTAGGCCTGGGAAATCAATGGATTTTCCCACAAGATAACGACCATACTGCACACGTTGTTCGAGACTGGCTTCTTTACTATACCCCAAGACAGCTGAATTCGCCACCCCAGTCACCAGACTTAAACCCAATAGAGCACATATGGGACGTTTTGGAAAAATTGGTACGACAATATGACATTAGTAGCCGTGAAACATTAAAAACCGCCCTACTTCGTGCATGGGCTAAAATAACACCCGATATTACGGAGAATTTGGTGACTTCAATGCCCCATCGTCTTCAAGCAGTTATTGATGCCCAAGGTGGACCGACCAAATATTAAAAGTTATCTTTTCTTTGTTTTTATATATAAAATTTTGAAATAATATATGTATATTTTTTGTGGCTGTATGTAGACTTTTTTCCTATGAATTTTCAGTATTTTTGTTACAACTGTTTTTATTATTAAATGAATTGGTTTTTTATTTTATAAATAAACTTATTTATTAATGCCTTAAATATTATGTGCGTGAAGATAAATTCGAATTTAACTAGCAAAGACACAAACCACTTTGGTTAGCAGAGCGCTGTTATGGCGATAACAGGTATCTGTTAAAGTACCAGAAAGGGAAGTATATTGATATAAACAAGGTTTTTGGCGAATTAAATGAATAAAAAAGTATAAATCTAATAAATCGTAGTAAAAAACATTACGAGCTTTCAGTATTAGTGGCACAAATCTGGAACAGCTGACCAACGAGCATTATATTTTAGTTCAATGTATATAATTTTAGAAAGGACTTTGAGCCAAAATCAAGGATTCTCCGCCAATTTAATGAATAGCTAGCAATAAGTAGGAGTATGTTCTTTTGAGTTATACTACTCTGAGGTTTCAAACGAATTTCAGAATACAATAATTTTAAGCGTTTCCCTTTAAGCACTTTACTCTACTTTTGAACACTTCACAGTGTACAAACCAAGGACTCTTGGCGGACGAGACTTACACCACATTAAAGCCCCATATTAGTGCTTTCCAAACTTACCATACTTATATTTCAGAGGAATTTCAGAACAGCGATATATGGAATTTAGTATTGTCCCATGTCTTAACATTTTGACCCACTGTGCCCAAACTAAGAATTCTCCGGGGATCAAACTTATACCAAATTAAAGTCCTTCATTTGTGCTTTCCAAATTTACTATCTGCATACTTCAGTGGAATTTCAGAACAGCGATATATGGAATTTAGTATTGTCCCATGTCTTAACATTTTGACCCACTGTGCCCAAACTAAGAATTCTCCGGGGATCAAACTTATACCAAATTAAAGTCCTTTCCAAATTTACTATCTGCATACTTCAGAGGAATTTCAGAACAGTGATATATGGAATTTAGTATTGTCCCATGTCTTAACATTTTGACCCACTGTACCAAAACTAAGAATTCTCCGGGGATCAAACTTATACCAGATTAAAGTCTTTCACTAGTACTTTCAAAATTTACCATCTCCATATCAAAATGTTAAGACATGGGACAATACTAAATTCCATATATCGCTGTTCTGAAATTCCTCTGAAGTATGCAGATAGTAAATTTGGAAAGCACTAATGAAGGACTTTAATTTGGTATAAGTTTGATCCCCGGAGAATTCTTAGTTTGGGCACAGTGGGTCAAAATGTTAAGACATGGGAGAATAAAATATTTCATATATCGCTGTTCTGAAATTCCTCTGAAGTATGCAGATAGTAAATTTGGAAAGCACAAATGAAGGACTTTAATCTGATATAAGTTTGATCCCCGGAGAATTCTTAGTTTGGGCACAGTGGGTCAAAATGTTAAGACATGGGACAATACTAAATTCCATATATCGCTGTTCTGAAATTCCTCTGAAATATAAGTATGGTAAACTTGGAAAGCACTAATAAGGGGCTTTAATGTGGTGTAAGTCTCGTCCGCCAAGAGTCCTTGGTTTGTACACTGTGAAGTGTTCAAAAGTAGAGTAAAGTGCTTAAAGGGAATCGCTTAAAATTATTGTATTCTGAAATTCGTCTGAAACCTCGGAGTAGTATAACTCAAAAGAACATGCTCCTACTCATTGCTAGATATTCATTAAATTGGCGGAGAATCCTTGATTTGGGCTCAAAGTCCTTTCTAAAATTATATACATTGAACTAAAATATAATGCTCGTTGGTCAGCTGTTCCAGATTTGTGCCACTAATACTGAAAGCTCGTAATGTTTTTTTATACGATTTATTAGATTTATATTTTTTTAATTAATTTAATTCGCCAAAAACCTTGTTTATTTCAATATACTTCCCTTTCTGGTACATTAACAGATACCTGTTACCGTCATAACAGCGCTCTGCTAACGAAAGTGGTTTGTGTCTTTGCTAGTTAAATTCGAATTTATCTTCACGCACATTTAAATATTGAAATAAACATTTTTTTAATTTTTTTCACAAACTTTCTAGAACCTCTAAAACAAGGGATGTATGTAGACTTTTTTCCTTGACTGTATATCGGTGACGTTTCGTAGTAATTTGAGAAAAAAGCAAAACATCGCAAACGACTTTACAAATTGGGAAATATATTTGTATTTGAAAATATTGCTAATTTTTATTGAAATATTGTTTGACAACACAAACATATAAACATGAATGAATACATGTCTAATTTTGCAGAGTACATCAGTTCCATTGTAATTTGGAGAAGTAAGACAAAACACAATGGCAAAAGAGCGAAAAAACAAAAAATCAGAGCACGAAATTTAACGAAACGACACTGTTCAGCGGTTGCTTAAAACTGTACTGTCTTTATAACTGGCTGGACAAGTACGTCACACAAACAATTTTTGTCTTTGTCACAACTAATACATATTCTCAACTATCTTGCCCAAACTGTCCCGTGTAAACGCACCGTTAGTTAATTATGTATATGTAATTTTTAAAGAAATACATACTTGAATTTGGACCACCCTGTATATCCCAATGGTCGTCAATGTGTTAAATTTATTTGCTTGAAATATTAAGTTTAATGGTATAGAAACATGTGTACGATATTTACTTAACTTAATAACGGTATATACCTATAGTATACATTTCAAATGTTTTATAGTCTCAATCAAAATTAATGAAATATCAATTAAACAGAAAGACCCACCAATTAATTGAATGTCTGTCTTCTCCCTCTTACTCTCTCTCTCTCTCCTTCTCACTCTCTCTCTCTACGTCTATCATGTCTGAATGTGTTTCATCGTCATAACATCAAGTGAGAAATATAAATCTTGTTAGGCGGCATATTTAATTCAATTGATAGATAGACCTTGAACTTGACTTGAATAACGAAATGTGAGTCTGCTCACACAGAACAAACGACAACAAACACCACATATACATGCATACATGTATGGCTGGGCAAGTGTGTGTGTGTGTGTGTGTATGGGAATGCATCATATACATTTGTTGGGATGTTTAACCATGTTGTCCCCAATTGAGTATGAATACACTTATACTACACAGCTCAGCAAAGTAATATGAGAAGGTACCAACCGTAACACACCGTCGTCTATCACTCACTCAATGAGTCAAGAGGAGGTGGTGCAAATGAAGTTGAAGAAAGAAATAATAGATGTCCTAAAACACACACACAAAAGTGAGGTGTTGTTTGTGCCTAAAGGGATATGGATAGAGAAAATACTGTATGTTGTGATGCTCACATTGTATGCACTCGTATGCTACAGTGTTTACTTGGGTGTCAACTGGAGTTGTTATCCAAATGTATTAAACAATTATTGTCATCTACCATTTTTTTACACATTGTAACCATTTTCAATTACGTCGAATATTTAGCTTTAACTCAAGCAAGAGTAGTGTTTAAAATAGATAAACAAAGGGACACCCTTATGTGTAAACATGTAGTATGTTATTGTAAATATTTATATTCGCGATGTCATTTACATTCTAGACTATGTAAGTTAACTCATGTTGTACATGTCTACACATGTCGGATCACACTATCGTCTCGCCATATACGGGTGTAGCTACACCAATAAAACACTCATTCAAGTTATAATAAAACAGACTTATCTCTTTTGCTTTCACAAACACAAAAAAAAACAAATTTGTATGTAAATAAAATTACTTTTTACTTGACAAATGAGTAACAGAGTACAAATAAATGTAAGGGACGGTACATATTCATGTTTTCCCCCTAAAACCCCATGTCGCATATCGACATTTAGCAGACTGATGAATGTCGAAAGTGACTGATGGATTTCCCACAAACAGATGCGCGTTGCTAAAAAGATTGTACGTATGTATGTATATGTGTCGAGACCGTGAAAAACTATGATATTTTAAGAACAACGCACAGGGTTTAATGAACTTAGACGACGCAGGGAATTTTTTTATCGTATCTACTACGTGTGTATCAACAAACAAAAAAGGGAAGTGTATATACATATGTATGAAACAGAAACAATAATAATGTTATGTCAAAATCGTCCAACATGGCCGGATGGCCGCATCATGTAAATTAAACGATTTCCGTTAAAGCGCACCAAATATTTGTTTATATTTGTCATATCATTTATCGACGTTTTGTCGTCATTCTCGATAACAACTATAGATGCCAACTCTGTTGTCGCAACACAGTATTGTTTGCAAAAACTTAAATCGATTAATGTAAGTACTTGGTTGGTTGAAAAGGCTGCAAGACAGCACGCTGTCTAGCACACTTAGGCTAAAGAAGCCCATTGTGATACCTGCAGTTTGCTCTATAGTCTAGCCAATTTGCCCTTTCAATGAATTTGTCTATAAGACCTACAGGAATATTCTGTAGGGCTACGGTGCTAACTAAATGTGTCAAATGTCTTACTTCTTAGACCTGCCAGAACAGGGCAATCCAAGAGAAGGTATTTCGTCCTTTCCTCTTCCATGCACCATCTACAGAAAGTGGTGTTTCTATGTCCCAATCTTAGGGCGTGTTTTCCTACAAGACAATGTCCCGTAAGTGTTCTTATCGTTGTGGATAACCTGCCTCTCGGCACGTTAAGTAGTTGCCTAGTCCTCTTCCTGTCCACCTGTGGCCAGAGAACCCTGGCTTGTTTGCAAGTTGAAGTAAGTCTTCACTTGTCCTTGAACATATTATCGGCCCACTGCTTGATCTGCAAACGAAAGGTAGAGATTGGCATACACACACACTTTCTTTTGCCGGAAGAACCTGTGCCGTAGTACCCTGTCTAGCTAACGCATCCGCTACGCAATTGCCTGGAATGTCGCTGTGTCCCGGTACCCAGATGAGCCTGATGTCAAAATACTCTGCCATCACCCTAAGTGATGAGTGGCATTCTTTCACCGTCAGGGACGTAGCAAACATGGCTTCCAGGGATGTTATGGCAGCCTGGCTGTCTGTGTATATACATATTCTCCGGAGGGTTGTGACACTACTTTTCAGTAGTTTGGCAACCTCCAGTAAGGCGGTAATTTCCGCCTGAAATACACTACAGTGATCAGGCAGCTTGAAGGAGATATTTACATTTAGGTCCGGTGAATGGACCCCATAGTCTACTTGCTCGTCCAACTTTGATCCATCCGTGAAAAATCTGATACCACTGGTGTCCCCTTCCAGTGACTTTTCCCAGGTATTCCTGTTCGGATTAGAAGTCCTCAGATCTGTCGCTGGTAGAAGGTAGGGGATACAGTAGTCCGTTTTTACGGGAATAAGAGTTGATTCGGTGTAGTAGCTCAGCGTGTCCGGAATACCCCGATATCAAAACGTCACAATCACTGATTCTCACCAGGGATGTAGCGGCTGCCGATTCGGCCATGATATCAGTAGTACAGTTGTTCAGGATAGCACTAAGTGCAGTGCCTGACGTCGTGCCCATTGCCCCACTAATGCTAATCAGTGATGATCTTTGAATTTTCATCAAGGAATTCAAAATATATTTCTTTTGGAGGGACCTCCACCAAACTACGGTGCAATAGAGAAGTATTGGTCTGACTATTGCCGTCGGTGGTGCAATGCTCAGTGTGCGCGGCTCTTGTACATGAGAACGTGGGATCGATCCCTGCTCAGACCACCTTTCATTTCTTTCGGCGGCGGTCACCTAGCCATGAAAAAAGCTTCTCAAATTACCGTTCGGAATAGGTGTAAAACTGTAGGTCCCAATCAGTGAGTGAAAACTGGAAAGCGCACAGCTCAGTGATTGTGAGAAGTTCTTATTTTTATTTTTTATTGCCGTATAAATCCATATGGTAATCTTAGGAGACAGTCCCCAGCGCTTTCCTATCGCCACTTTACAGCGGTAAAGAGCAACAGACGCTCTTTTCACCCTCTCCTCCAGATGCGGTTTCCAAGACAGTTTTCTGTCGAGAATTATTCCCAGATACTTGACCTTTTCCGTCAACTGTAAATGCACCCCATTAACTGACGGCAGTTCAAATGCGGGTATTTTATATTTCCGAGAGAACAAGATAAGCTCGGTTTTAAGTGGGTTAATTGATAGTCCGTTGTTAGCGGTCAAGTTCGAAATCAGACTATTGTAAGTACTTAGGCAGATAGTAATCTTACAAGATTTAGCTGGTGTAAAGCAAGTCTGTGTTGCGGTTTAAGTACATTTGTATTATTCGATTTTTTCATACGGTGTAAACTAGAGTGAACTGCCACACAACTTCGCGAGCACAAAAACATATTGTCACTCGAGAAATTTCTGACTTCTCACTATTATGCACGCTCACGAGACAAGGAAAAAGATATCACGCACGAATATTCATAGCATTTTATTCCAAACATTAGAACTCCGATAGTGCAATTGTTAGTATGCGCTTCTCTTGTAAATAAGAACGTGTATTCGATCCATAGCCTGACCAAAGGGATGCCAGATTTGAACCCACCAAACAACGTACATACATCGAGGAAAAAAAGGCAGAACAGTTAGGAAAAAGAAGCACAAATTTTTTTTACTAAAACAATCATAGAATTCAGTACAGAAGAGTAACAATTTAAGTCATTAAGAAATAATACAAAAATCAGTCGATAACAGTAAAAATTTATAAATTAAAGAAAAACCGAACAAACTAAGAGATCACAAATATTTTTTTTTTAATAAAAATTACAACTAGTCAGGTGTTTCACATTTTATTTTTAAAGTACGATGAGTGTAACTATTCTATACTAAAATTGTTAATACTGAATATAACCTTCTTGTTTTAATAATAATCAAAGATGTTATTAATAATCAAAGATATTACTTTTTAACTTTTTAAAGAATTACAAATATTTATCGCTTTCGTGGACTTGATTAACTATTCTTCTGTTTAAAAAATTTACAAACTCAGTACAAGTGTACGTAAAATTTGTTTTTATTACTAATTCCCTTTTAAAGTGTTCAATTATAAGTTAAACTTTTTTGTGTTTTTTTTTTGTTTTTTGTGTTAAAACCAGAATCATAAAAGTTGGAAATTTAAACGAGAAAGAGCTTCTGGATGCCATAAATAAAAGTTTTAATTACAACTCGGTTGCTGTAACCAAAAGAATAGTTGGTGGAACCAATTTCGTTTCTCGCAAACGTCTTTCCAGGTCTAATTTTTCATAACTCCTTTACTGCAAACGTTTTTCAGTTCTCGCAAACCCTTTTTTAGTTGGGAGAAAGTACAACTCGGTTGCCGTAACCGAAACAACGGTTGGCGGAGCCTCTTTTTCATTTCTGGCAAACGTGTTTTTCAGCTTACATTTTTCATAACTCATTTGCTGTAAATATTTTTCGGTTCTCCCAAACAAAATGACATGTATGGATTAACAGAAGCTCCTTTCTCCCAACTACAGTCCCCAAACGAACTTCAGTTTTCTGAGATTTCGTTTGGGAGGAACGAGTTTTTTCTTTGCGTGCGCGTACTGCTGAAAACAGTACGTCTGGCAACCCTACCTGACTTCCTTATATTTCCGTCGATCACCTCGGTAGGTGTCAGTAATAGTGGTGGGAACTGTGGTAAAATTGTGCCACTTTTGATACAATTAAAACACTTTTGGTACATTGGTACAATCAACCCAGTCCTGGTACATATCAATCTGCGGCACAATTAAAAATAAATAAAATGTTTTAAACAATCCATAAAATTTTACTCATTGAATCGGGGATTAAAATTTGTTGTTAATAAATAAACCAAAAAGCATCTGTTTGACAACTTTTATTGTGTCTTTGTACTCCACATTGAGGAGAGATTATTGAGTTATATAACAGACAGTTGACCAGAAATATTTTGGAAATATCGTTAACTGATATAAATTATAATAAATATATATAAACAAAAATATAAATTCTCGTTATAAATATTAACAACACAAACGTCCTTCAAAAACTAATTATGTTGCCTAAATCGAATTATATATACGTATATGGCCCAATTTTTGACTGGTCAATCCATAGAGTAATATACAGAGTCTGCAACAGTTGTTTTTCTTTGACCGGATACCAAGAAAAGTCACTGGAATAGTTGTGCCATAAAGCAACTATTTAATAGAGATGAAAATTTACTCATGGAGTGGAATGTCAACAAAGAAAATGAGTGGAGCGTGACGTTTCTCTGCTCGCTCTCTTACTCTCTTTCATGAATATTTCAATACACGAGCAGTTTTCTGATGATATTATTCTATCTAACTATAGAAATTCCAATCATATATAAATAAAATTGCATAAAGTATGAAAAAAATATGAAATAATCAAGTTATGACGCGGGAAAGAAATGCGTTTCAGTGAATCGCGCCGACTTTTTTGGTTCTCTTCTACTAGGGTTACCAAATTGCCTGGTTTTTTTCTTCTCTACCTGTACATACTATTGCAGAATGAAAAAACCCTTTATTTTAATAAATTTGTCGTTTAATAGCGAACTCTACAAATAATTTTACTCTAACACTTCATTACATTTTTCTTTATTTCACTTGTTATCCATTTTTTCTCGATTTAATTTTCACAAAAATAATCTCAGTTGATGAGTTTTGTGCTATTGGTTCAATACACAAAGGCAAATGTGTGAAAACCGCATTAAGCAACCCTTCATACTTCCAGTCATCTATCGCTATTTCTCTTTCTTACTTTATCCTGCATGTTTTCCCAACTCTAAGGTTGATCAGCTGTAGCATAGAACCTCCCTGGGTCAATTATCTTTGATCAACGATCAAACATAATTTAAACTCTGAATTCACTTTTTAGTTTAATAGTTAATTGCTGCTTAAACACACAAAGTTGAGCATTTAAACTATGATCAAGTGTCCATATGATTTTGATAGAAAACAAAAAGAACAACAAACACAAAGTTTATTTAATTGTTAATGTGAACAATTATAATCACCATCCTAGTTGAAATAACCATAAAAACGTATCATTTAACTCGTAGTGCAGTTAGAACTTCATTTCTGCGCAAATATTGTCCAATTTCTTTAAATATTTTGTATTTTATCACTTCACTTTTGATTTGCCGGTGGCGTCAGTTTGATGCATTGTAACGATTATGCGATATATGTATGAATACCGGTTATTTTTCGTAGCATTTGCCACTGTTGCCACATGGTAGTAAGATTATTTAAAGTCAGATCAAACATAAATCAAACTCAACTGATTACCAATGTTAATAAACAGTCAAAAATTGGGCCTAAGGATCAACCCATAAAGTAATATACATAGAGTCTGCAACAGCTGCTTTTCTTGGAAAGAAAGAAAAGAAATGTCACTGGAAAAGTTGTGCACAGAGTCATAGAAATTTGGCAGAATGAGAAAAATCTATATTTTAATAAATTTGTGGTTTAATTGCAACCTCTATAAATAAATTTACTCTAACACTTCAGTAAATTTTGTTTTATTGCACTTGTTATCCCATTTTTCCTCGATTATGGAACGATATGGGAACGAAAATTTCAGAATTTGTAGCTGAATCAAAATAAATGAAGTCAAAAATAGAAATACATATTTTATGAAAATTTAATATTTTGTATAAAAAAATTAAAAAATACTATTTTTGGTTGCCACAAATGTTTGAAACGTCAATTTTATTGCAAAATGAAACGAAGGAGCAAATTACCTATTTGTTTATTTTTTTTGCCCGATAGGGCATTAAATGCTGATTAAAAGAACAACAACAAATTTGGCCGCTGGTCCATATTTTCCGTAATATGGGCCTCCAAAACTTGAATGTATAATCGGGCATAAGTCAGCCACTTAATATCCGATCTAGTTGAAATGGGTATTACTACAAAGGAATGTGTAACCTCTATAAATCTGTGTACAAACATATTTATTTTTATTAATTCAATTCAATTATAAAAAAAACATTTTTAACCTCACTTTTTGATAGAAAGTTATTTTTTTTGAAAAAAAAAATGCTCCACAATACTTATTTATTGGTAGGCTCCGATAATGAACAATATCTTAACCCTTTTATTACATGCGACTCTTGTAGTTACATGATAAGTTCAAAATTAAAGTTCATACTATTTTTGTGTTGTAAAGCTTTATCCGTGGGGTTAGGGATTTTCTCCTCTGGGGTGGGTCCAACACCGGCTTCGTGGCTTCGGCATAGTATTTTTGTGTCATAAAGCTTTCTGAGAGAAAGGTCTTCGACCGGCTTAGGAGTATTCTTCTCTGGGGTGGCTCCAACACCAGCTTCGCAGCTTCGGCACAATATTATTATGTTATAAGAAATAATGTTTTGTTTTATGTAGAAAGAAAATGTTATGAAAAGTGCCGCAGTCAAAAATATATTTCAAAAAAATAGCGCGATTTTTTAAAAATAATTTTTTTATTTTTCAAATTTTATGTCGAAAAATATATTCCAAAAATTTGAAAGTAGGAAATATCTCCGGTATTTGAGGAGTTAATGCGTGGTATTATAACTTAAAAAAGGCTTGAAGTCTTGTCTAGAGGGCGAATCAATAACTCCGTGACTTTTTGAATTAAACGCAGTTTTTTTTTTGCAAAAAAAAATTATTTTTCAACATAATCTCCTTTTTAGCTCAATACACTTAGTCCAACGTTTCTCCAACTTTTGTACTCCTTCAAAAAAATAGGATTTTTTCCCATAAAATAGGCATTTGTTTCATCAATAATTTCATCGTTGGAGCTAAATCTCTTCTTTAGGTTTGGAAATAGGAAATAGTCACTGGGGCCTAAATCCGGAGAATATAGCGAATGAGGTACCAATTCGTAGCCCAATTAAACAACTTCAAACAACCCTTTGAAGTTGTCACACGATTACGTTTATGCTCAATTGAGAGCAAACGCGGCACCCATCTTGCAGACAGCTTTCTTAAACACAACTGATCATTTAAACTCGAAACCACACAGCCATATAAAATTCCTATGGCATCAACAATCTCATGCACTTTTACTCTTCGATCGGCCAACACCATATCGTGGATTTTTCGACATTTTCGCGTGTATTGACCTCAATTGGCCGTCCAGAAAGTTCAGCGTCATTTGTACTTTTGTGACCACAACGAAAGTCAGTGAACCACTTTTTTACCATTGAAATCGATGGTGCAGAGTCCCCATAGTATTTATCAAGCTTTTCCTTGGTTTGGTTGACTGGTTTGACTGGTGCAAAAAATAATGGTTAATAAGCACCCGAAATTCACTTTTTTCGATTTTTAAAAAAATGCACGAGGTTGTATGTTTTTTAACAGCTGTTAAGCACAAAGTAAATCACGGAACTTGCTCAAAATTTGACAGTAGTCTATTAACAAATGGTACTTGATGGGCGCAGTGTTGCATTTCATATAACTACGAGGGAATTTCGAAAAGTCACGGACTTTTTGATCCGCCCTCTATTATCGGAGTATAGCAAGAAACTAGATACAGTAGGGTTATTTGCAAATAGTAGATTTAGCAAAAAAGTGAGTTAAAAAACCGTTTTGTTTTTTTTTTTAAACCCCAATGGGTTAATTAAACGAAATATATATATATTATACATATGTATAGAGTTTAAAAATGCCTTTGTACATAAATGTTTTTAACAATATCGGGTTATAAATTCCTGCGATATAATCGATTATAAACTCAAGTTTAAAGGTCTATATCTCAAGAAGTTAGGCCGAACGGAAGGAATAAAAACTACTTTTTGAACTCAGTGCAGCAAACTCTGTCGGTGTTGAAATTTGGGTGTAGATCACACAATTGCTCTTAAAGTAAATTTATGCCTAATTTTTTTTTATTTTATCAAAAAATAGCACTGTGCATGAATCTAGAATTTTTTTCTTCTAACAAGCGGGGCACCCTGTGGGTAAACCTAATTCGAGTACCAAGAGTCCAGTGGTGCTAACAGTTTTTCCAGGATTTTTTTGAGATAGTTGAGATCGAAAATTATGGTTCCAAGTACATACCTAAAAATCGAAATGTTTCACAATTTCCTACCATTTATTTTTTTTATGAAATTAATTTTTTTTTACTTTATTAATTTTTGGGCATAAAACTATTTTAGCAGCAAAATCAGATCAACACCATAATTTCACCAACGGTAAAGGTTTTTGCGCTGAGTTGAAAAATAAGGTTTTTTTTCGGTACGTCCAACATCTTCTAGGTCAAAACTTGAGTATATAATCGTTCATATCTCAGGTATTTATCATCGGATCTGCTTGAAATATATATCATTACAAAGCCCTTGAGAAACTCTATAGCTCTCTATATAAATACATATATTTTTCGTTTATTAACCTATTGAGGAGGGTTCATTTAAAAAATGTTTTTTAAACTCACTTTTTTGGTTTAATCAACTTGTTGTTCTTGTCTTTTGGTGTTGTTGTCTTTTGGTGTTGTTGTTGTTCTCTTTTATTTCAGTCGTCCTTTGCTGTAGTTTTTACACACCAAAATAAAAAAATTATTTATAATAACTCGCACGATTATTCTGATTTTGTCACACATCGACTTAAAGTACAAAGGGAATTTGATCGCCCCCTGCCGGAGCTTGGTGGAACAATTATTTAACGATTTATGAAATTAAATTCATCAGGATCGGATAATAAATGGCAGAGTTATGCGCGATTATACATTCACGCTTTGGAGACCTACATATATTTCGGAAAATATGGACTTCCGCAAACTTTAATTTGTTTTTGAATCCGCATTTAATGCTCTACCAGGCAAAACAAAAACGAAAAAAAACCAATTTTGCGGCTAAAAGAAATTTGCTCCCAAAATTGAATGTTTTAGGTATGTACTTGGAACATCGGTGGTGCAATGGTTAGTGTGCGTCGGTGGTGCAATGGTAGTGTGCGCGGCTCTTGTGCATGAGGACCTAGGTTCGATCCCTGCTCTGACCACCTTAAATTTCTTTCGGCGGCGGTCACCTCGCATAGTGACGGCGACACTATCGAGTATATAGCCATGAAAAAGCTTCTCAAAATACCGTTCGGAATCGGTGTAAAACTGTAGGTTCCAATCAGTGAGTGAAAACTGGAAAGCGTACAGCTCAGTAATTGTGAGAAGTTCTCCCCGGTCCCATCATGGGATGTTATGGGAAACCATTTATTTATTTATTTACTTGGAACAATAATATCTCAAATATTTCGAAAACAAGAGTCAACCTAGAAAAACGGGTAGCACCACTGGATTCAGCGTACTCGAATTAAGTTTACCCACTGGGTAAACTGCCCTGCTTGTTACGTTTTTGAACTAGCACAGTGTAATTATTAAACAATTTTGAAATAGTCTCTCTGAATTTTAATTTATACAGACCTTCATAAATTTTTTGTTTGATTTATTTTTTTAATTTTCTAGTTGATTATAATTTCCGATTTTTTTTAAATATCTAAAGGTAGGATTACACGAGTCAAATATTTGACAAAAATAGATCAAATATTTGGCCTTATGTGTAATCGTAAAACTTTCAAATCAAATATTTGACTTCAAATGTGTTTGACTGTGTTTGATCAAAGTCATTTTGTGAGAAATATTTGACTCGTGTAATACAATCATGAAGTTGCCCATCAAACAAAATGGCATTATTTGATCAAATAATTTGTTTGCCCATGCAGTTTTTTTACATGGTCAAATACGTCAAACATTTCACGATACAACAAAGCAAGCAGAGAAGGTGAGTTTATTGTATTTATGAAATTTTTTATTGTATTTTTATAAAACTTTGATTGATTTTAGTATTAATTTCATCTTTTTTTTTCTCAGTGTTGCGTCACTTGCTTTGTATTTAAATATTTTATTAAACTTTGTAAATATTATTTAAGCATACGCAAGTCGCTCATACCTAATTTTCTCGCTAATCAAAATCTGTAACATTTCTTGCTTGTTGTCGCATGACCGTATCATTTTTTCTTATTTTCGGCTCAATTAATGACAACAAAGTATTGAAATCTAATGCATTCATTCGTAGAAAATTTTTGTATAAACTTGGAACTTCCAACTCCAATTCACGCAACAATTTAGCATAACATCCATCTTGTTGACGACGAAGCACCCAATCGCGCACCCAAACACTGCGTTTCCTTCTTCGAGGAATGGTTTTATTTTTGTTTTCACATTCTTCAATTGCAATAATTGCTGCAGCACCAAAACAAACTATATATATATATCCTCTTCAGAATCATTCATTTTTATGATTTATTAATGACAAAAATTCGACTACCAGAAGAACAAAAAAAAAATCGCAATAATCAAAACAAAAGTGATTCTTGCGTCTGTCAAACAAAAACAGCCTAGATCAAATAATTTTAAAGGTCAAACAAAGTCAAATATTTTCTTTCGTGTAATATAGTGTAAAACATCTTTGACTGAGTTTGCCATAAATTCTATTTGACTGTGTTTGATCAAACAAGTTTTCGTCAAATATTTGATCTGGTGGAATATAGCGGCAAATATTGTTTGACCTCAAAGAAATTTACCCGTGTTTGATACGAAATATTTTATGTCAAATATTTGACTCGTGTAATCCTACTTTAATAATATTGTTCACTGTATTTTTACTTACCTCAAATTTGTTCTTGGTTTAAAACATTTTGTTTTTAATATTAAATTCTTGTTATCTCTTAAGTTGAAACTGTGTATTTCATGTTTAACGCAATGATTTTCAATAATAGATATTTTTTTTTTAAATTTTTAACGTTTTTCTTTTTCAACCTGCAGTTAATAAAATAAAAACACTTGTTGATAACATGTATTTATATAAAATATATGTATAAATAATTTTTGAAAACAATTAATTTTACTGTTTTTAATTTATATGCACTTTTTCAAAAAAAAAACAAAGCAATAAACACAATTTTGCGAATTTTTATATTTATTATGAAATCTGTTTCAATTGAATTTCGCATTTGTTTACAAAATACTTTTTTTTTGTTGTATTTTACAAATTATGATTTCGTCACAGCTACTTTTAGCACTGAAATTTTATTTTGCAATATTTTTTTATTAATATTTTGTTGGCTATAAAATTTTTACACTTTGTATTTAATTGGTATTTTCTATATTTTTTCCTGTATGGATGTTATTTTCGGGTATTTAACCACTTTCTGAGACGTCTCGAGAGCGAATAATTGCGTTTTAGTTCTGAGAACATTATTTAAGACTACAACGACGACGACGACAACGGCGGTCGATGGACGACGACGGCACACACACGAATTTCGCTTTTTTCATGTTTTTTTTTTTGTATTTCTTTATTTTTGTCGAAGCAGAATTTAAATTGAAAACAATTGAGAATAGCGTAAAAAGTAACTCGGAACGAGACAAATACAACAGCAACAATGGCAAAGGCAACGGCTAAATCGGCGAATAAAGTTGTAGGTATGATGTAGTACATATACAAAGTAACACTACATGCACGTCTGTACGTACGTACGTACGTACCCGATTTACTCAATTTCTGTTGCCGTCGTTTGGCCAAGAATTGACAAAACGAGACACCGAAGAAACGAACGCATTTGTAAGAAACGCGGGGCGCGCCGCCTTCATTTAGTTACCGTCAAGTAAGCAGCAGCATTAAAGTCCATCCATAAGTCCATTCGTTGTCATCGTATATTACACTCGCATGTTGTCTGTCGTTCGAATCGGTGAATTGAGATTGAATTTACATCGATTTTATCGTGGTGCAGACACTCACACACGCGCGCAAACACACTCACGCACACACACACTCACTCACATGTGTTCGTTCGTACTTGATGCCAAAGGAACTTTTTATTCGAATTACTCAAATTTTGTCTGCAGCGCGCCTGTTTGTGTCTGACCAACTTGGTTTGATATCTTTTGTTTTGTTTCTGCCTTTTCGACATTCATCCAAGCGAGCAACTCCTTACACCAACAGCAGTGAGCCAGACAGACGAACGACAACTACATCCAAATAATTGAAATTTCTTATACTGAAACAATCACATGTACATACATATGTATATACATATGTACTTATGTAGGGATTGCTTTATCTGCATCGGGTCTGTCTGTGATTGTTGCTTCTTATATTTCAACAGCTTAACCGTAACAAAGGGAGCGAGGTTTTGCTGATACAAGGAGATGCTGTGTGCTGTTCAACAGATGATAAACTCACACACGTACTCACTGTTTTGTTTACCTGCATTTGTATCTTTGGCCATCTTCGATCGGCAGGAGTGTATAAGTATATTACGAGTAATAACACACCACATTATGGTGATATAGGGATGCGTACATTCATACTTGTGATAAGAAAAATAGCAATAGTTAAGGTACGGTCAGATTGGGCAAATATTTGATCAAAATATGTTTCATCATATGTATTTGCTCAAAATTCTGTCAAATCAATACAGGGTTGCTTTTGTGTTCACACTATGCACATTTATTTGCCTCTTTTTGTTTGATCAAACAGGTATCAAATAGCCTCAAATAAAAAGTAGGGCAAATACATTTGCCCTGTGGTCACATTTGAACAAACATTTGCAACAAATAATTGTTTGATCAACCTCCCAGCAAATACAAATTTGTTTTCTCAAAATTTTAAACAAGCTGTCAGAAAACGCAAATTTGTTTTCTAAAAAGTTTTAAAGAAATTGGCAGTAAATATAATTTTGTTTTTTCAAAAGTTTTAAACAAACTGCAAGAAAATATTTTAAATAACTATGATGCAGGAGGATGAATGTTGTCTTGTTTTATGCTGTGGTGAAGCGACGGAGTTAGTTTTGGAAGAGGAGAAATCTTAAAAGCAAATTTGGGCAAGTTTAGCTCCCACTGGCATAGCCAAAAAAGCTCACTGGTTTGAGGTAGAACTCATTGTTTTAAGCAAAAAATTTTAAATGCCAATTTTGGTGACGGCCCCTATTTCCGGAGTTATGGGCCTCCAAAGTTCGGATATACGGGAAGATATTATGCTGAATGAGCCATCTTAAGCGATTTATGTGGCCTCTAATATATTTTTGTTATAAACGAAGTTAAAATAAACAAAAAAAAATTAATGAAATTTGTTGATAACTCGCTTAGTTATCGAGATATCCTATGTTGAAATTTTGAAATATTGTCGAATATTTATTAAATTCTTTTTTGCGAGTTTGACAAGCTTGCTCTAAAATCACCTAGCATAATTGTAAGGTCTGACGTAGGAGATTAGAACACCATTTTCAACATTTTCAGTAGCTTCAAAATTCTAAATATGACCAAATTATCGTAATTAGTTGCAGCTTAGTCGGTTTAGATCCGATTTGAAAAGTCAAAATTATCCTAATTAGTCGTAGCTTAGTCGTTTTAGATCCGATTTGAAAAGTTAGTACAGATAAACAAAGGTAAAACTATGCCCTTTTAACTATCTTCACAGTTTTGTAGCCGTTGAACCAAATTACCAAAATATTTTTAAATATGTTTATAACATTTAACAATTTGTCTTTTTAGTTTAATGTTGGTGATTTTTTTTCATTTTATAATTTGGGTCGTAAAAGCTGAAAACACTGGTTATACCACCTGCTACTTACCCTTGTTTGATCTTTGTTTGATCTTTCAATTCTTTTGTAAGAGCAAATAAATGTTTGCTCAAAAAAAGAGAAAACTATTTGCTCGTTAGTGGTCACACTGTGGTCGCATTGAGCACATTTTTATTTGATGACAAATAATTTTGTTTGACCAAAATCAGCTGTTTTGTTGTTTGCCACACAAAAATATTTTGTGGTCAGACTGGGGCCAAGAAATATTTGACGTTTTTCGCCACATATTTGCCCTATTTGACCGTACCTTTACCAATGATCTACTTAAGGGGGTTCGATGCCACAGCTGATCAACTAATGGCCAGTTTTTCAGACAGTGGTGATGTTTGATTCGTAATTAAATTGTGATTAAACTTCGAATTCTGTTTTCTGTCAATGGTTAACAATGATTTAACCACCCAATGATTTTGACAATCACGTTGCTGATTATCAATCTAAGAAACGTAAGATTGTATAAAATACATGTTTCTGCACGCAATGGAAAAAAAACGTTTATTTTAATCGTTCATGTAGTTCTCCCAAATAAACTCATATATCGCAAATGTGTATTATGTTCAAACGCGTACAAAATTACATTTTGCGATAACAGTTGACGGAGCTGTTTTTCGTTTCTCGCAAACGTTTTTCAGCTTGTATTTTTCATAACTCGTTTGCTGCAAACATTTTTCGGTTCTCCCAAACTAAATGTCATGTATGGATTAACAGAAGTTCGTTTCTCCCAAACAACAGTCCCCAAAACGAACTTAAGTTATCTGAGATTACGTTTGGGAGGAACGAGTTTTTTCTTTGCGTGTGTTTTCAGTTTTTGTACACATACATACATACTTTGAGACTACCCTGCAGTTTCAAAAGTAGCTAGTGGCTCTATGTAGTCAGTTATTTCGTTAGCGAAAAGCTTGACTAGCTACATATATGTGATTACAGGTAATGCTAGAGTTTGCCTTTTGATTATTACAAGTATGAACACAATGCACTGAACCGTTATTCCGTTATGATTTGTTGGTTGCTTGGTTATTTTTTGTTGTGTTGGTGTCAGTTGCTGTTAAACGCTCGTAGAAGTAAGCAAAAGACAAATGAAACGCTTAATAAAGAAAGAAGAGGAACAAATTGAGCAAAATTTTGAAAAAGTCCGGCGAATTCATCAAGCGGATTGTACTAGTCAAGTAGTTAGTGCAATGTTGGTAGATATTTCGTCAATTCCATGTAACTAGCTATCTACATGGTACATGGTAGTGCAGAGGGTAGCCACTGACTACCGTCAATGACATCCCCATGTTAAATTCGTCAGTGTAATGCATTGCTGGTAGTCTGGCGGGTAGTTAATGGCAATTATTGGTAGTTAGGGAAATAACTACAAATTCGTTAGGTACATCGACTGCAGGGTAGATGGTTTAATTGTTGCGCTTGCATTGATTCTTATAAAAAATGTCTTCGAATGGCTTTCAAAATAACTTCGATTTTATTAATTTATTTCTTATTGTATATAACTCCATTTGGTTGTTCCTCTTTGTTGTTAGGGTATTTATCTTAAAACAGATGTTTTTTCCAATAAGAAAACAAGAGTTGCCATATGAGTTTACAATATGACGGCTTACTTTAACTTTTCACTGAAGAACAAAATGCAAAGTTAACATCTAATTATCTTTCAATTACGATGAAGTAATCCGATAGTTAACTACCCACTTAAAAACTGGTCATAGGTAGAGTTGGGAATTTTAGTTTATGCAAGTGAACGCTCTTTTTAGTACAGAAGGAAATATTTCAATCATTTAGTTCACTAGTTCATTGAATCATTTAAGCTTAACAGATCATAGTTCAGCTCATTTCAGTTCAACTTGTAGTTTTAGTTCTATAGGAGCGAATAATCGTGAAAATTATCTGATTTTTTCAGATTTCTGAACGTTTTAGATACTGTGATATTTGTTTGTACCAAATCGCCCAATTGAAGGTCGACTTAATGATTGGGTTATTCCGTTTCTGAAATATGTATTAGTGTTTCCGTAATCTTTTTATATTTTGGAATAAAAGTGTTGATTAGCGCTGTAGTTATTGTGTAGAAGCCGGCAACATATCCATTCCTCAAAGATTGCAACATTAAGAACCTTTGTGCAGATTGAGTTAGACAAAAAGAGCATGAACTAGAAAATGGCGGAGAGATCAGCACAATTGAAATACAAAAAACTACTGAAACAAGTGAACTACTGAAATAAAAGAGCGGAACAGTGTGATCTAGTTCACAAGAGTGAATCGTTCAATTGAACAAGTTCGTTCGTGAACTACACAACTCTAGTCATAGGTAGTTGGAATTTTGATGCAGAATAAAGAGAAAAAGCGATAGGTATCTCGAAGATTTCGGGTTGCGACAATTAACACAAAAAACACATCAATTGAGAGGATTGTGGTTGAAAATTGTGGCAATTAATCGATGAAAAAAGAGATAACAAGTGAGAAAAATCAAAATGTAATAAAGTGTTATGTTCCCACTACATGTAAAAAAAATAGGAAAATTATGATCACTTTTCATTTGCTTGGTACTCAGCTCTTTGCGAAAATTTTGTAGGCAAAATCAATGACAGGCTTGTTACGCCAGAATTAGATGGTACGAAGACAATTGTTTGAAATCGGAATTTTCCCATTTCGATAAATTTTAACAAACTAAAGTAATACCGCATGAATTAAAAATAAAATGGAGTATGAAGCGGAATTATTAAGGAAATATTTGCAAGGTAAATTAAGGATAGATGGTAACTCTAAATTACAACATTTCTTACGAAAATTGCGCAATAACTGAGTACGAGTCTTTCGTCGGTAACGAGAATTCAAAATTGTTTCAGCTTTCACAATGGAGTGGTCAGATAATGAGAACCGCACCGCTGTTATAGCGCTTTTAAAGTATGAAAAGCACGCCTAATGTTTCTATAGCTCAAGAATGTTAAGTGTGTGGATTTAGCATGGATTTCTCTCAAATTTCAATATTATATTCCTCCAACGTTCGGATGTATACATGGTAGTTCAAAAAAAAGTATCATTTTAAAAATTAAATAAAATTAACTAAACTTAATTTTTTTTGGTATATTATTGCTTTATTATATATATCGGGGTTTTCAATAAGAGCGCTACAAAAGTTCTTTTAAATAAAACAAAACCGGTCACCAATGAAATTCGTTATTCCTGTGAAAGTACGTTCGATGCCGTTATGTATGGAACTCGATTTCTTTTGCATGGCCACCACGGGCACGCTTGCAGAAGTCCAGACGCTGAACCCAATTTTCGACGGTTTTCGACTGGCTTGTTGGCATAGGCCATAGACTTAACTTAGCCCCACGGGAAATAATCTAACGGCGTCAAATCGCACGACCGAGGCGGCCAATCGACTGGGCCATTTCGTGAGATAACACGTTCACCAAACTTGGTTTCCAATAAATTGATTGTGGCATTCGAAGTGTGGCTTGAGGCGCCGTCCTGTTGGAACCACATGTAATCCAAGCCCATATTATCCAATTGGGGCCAAAAAACATTCGGTTATCATTGAACGGTAGCGATTCGCATTCACAGTAATGTGCCGGTCTTGATCATCACGGAAGAAGTACGGCCCAATGACGCCACCGGCCCATAAACCGCACCAAACCGTAATTTTTTCGGGATGCAATGATGACTCATGGATTACGTGTGGATTGCTGTCTGACCAATAACGCATATTTTGCTTATTGACGAAGCCATTCAGCCAGAAATGAGCCTCATCGCTGAAGACCATAAATTGGACGTAGCGCTCTTAAAGTTGAGACCACTGACTCCAAATTTCGGTAGCAAATTTTAATAATGGCAAACCTTACTGAAGAGAAATGTCAAAAGAGCGGGAAAAACATGGCGTCGTTTGCTGTATCGATTTACTTTTGTAGCGTCTCTGTTGAAAAACCCTTTATATATGTTTTCCCGTTACATCCCATGAAGGGATTAGGGAGAGCTTCTCACAGAAATTATTAATAGAACTAAAAAATATTTCCATTATTTATGGAACGCGACACATTGGAGATCCGTTCTCCTATTGCGAGCCGGCAGCCATTTCTAGGGAGGTAACCCCAGTTTTTATGAAAAAAAACTAAATATCTTAAATTGTGCGCGGTATTAAGGTTTGCATTGGTGAACATACTCGTACACCAATAGCCAAGACTTTAACGGATTCCTTGGCGTAATAACTTTTTAATGACCGGAGGTTTTAAAGGTCAAAATTATACATTTTGCTACTAATATACTTGTTTACATGGAAATATATAATATTTACAAAAAATACATCTACAATATAAAATAAACCTAAAATCTAAAACATAAAGTAAAATAAATCAAATCGATATGGAAATTTGGAAATATAAAATAAAAATTAATTTTGAACATTATTTCTTTCTTATAGAAAATCAAAAAAAAAACCAGAGACAAACGTTATTAAAATTTTTCGATACTACCTTAGTTATCGAAGGTTTAACTATCGATAAAGGCTTTTTTTAATTTTAAAAAATTGGTGCTAAAAATATTTTTTAAAAATATGCAGAAATGGCTGCCGGTCCTACAATATGTGCGTGCAATTTGAAAGGTATTGTAACGAGATTTACAACGAGATATGTATGTATTGAAACGATCAGATGTCCAAAAATCAAAATAGGTTAATGTATACGAATTTTAGAGACCATAACTTGGGAAATATCGACTTGAAACCAAAAATGTTCTTCGTCAAATTTAATTCTCTACACATATAAATAATGGGAGAAAATAGGAGCTACGTCCATGTAATAAATAAAGGGAGAAAATAGGAGCTGCGTCCTTAAAATATATTAGTTCCAAATAGTGTATTCAACACCGAAATAGGTGAACCAAATTTCGGCCTGTTAACCGTACGTGGGTTTGTAAAAAATTGCTATTTTTGAAGAACCGATTTCACCGGTTATTTAAAGTCGATTAACCGGGTTTTTCGGTGTTTACACAACTGATATAACCACGCAGAATTGCAAACCTAAAGCCTTGTTCATAGCTCACTATGGTTACTGACCCCTTCAGACAGACACAAAAGACTTCGCCAACGAATTATTTAACCGATAATTTGCTGAAATATGCTGTCCCAGTCAATAGAAGTCATATCTGCCAACTCCGATTTAGACTCCGAACCGGAACTAATGACAACACAGGTAGTGATAGATTATTAGTTAAAGGTTAGAAATTTACGAAATAGGTCGCTTTACGTTTGAAGAAAATTGGGAAATATTAGAACTTTCTTCCAAAGATCTGAGTCTTCAACTCAAACTGTAAGAATATCAATATGATGCTGAATATACTTCCGATTGAACAATTTGCTAAAAGTATAACGGCCAAAAGTGATCTGCGGCTAGAAAGTTGAAATGTTGGACCCAACAAAGCTGTGGGCATAGTAGGATTCTGTGCTGTTTGCCTACAAAAACGGTCTATGATAGTCCGAAGCGGAACTTTAGGAAAAACTTCAGTACAATTATACTGCGTACAAAAGAGTGGAGGAACCACTAATCGTTGCAGAATGTTGACATAGACATCTTTACGGATGCATCAAAGTCTGCGTTTACACGAGACAAGACAGTGAGAATTTGTACAGTTGTCAAAGAAGAGGAAAATGTTTGTGCAACTTAGGCATCCAGATAATTATAAAGACAATACCCTCTTAAGCAACCAACGACAGTGTCGCTTCTTGTGAATTAAACATAATTTTACAAAATCTACAAATAAAGATACATTTCTCCAAATTGTGCGATCTTTTCCGCTTATGTTTTCCTTCATTTCGCTAATTACAACGATACTTCACCAAATTGACAAAAATCGTTGAAAAATTAAAAACGGTGACGAATTCAATGAGAGAAGTGTCAGTGCATTAGTAAAAAAAAGTATGAATGTATTGCTATTGTCTCCGCAAAACTGTCTCGTGTAAACCCGAAGTAAGATGAATAGGGGAGTGTGAGCTGGATATAACATTGTCAATAGGTTTCCCCATGCTTGGCAGTATCTTCCAAGCGGAGATGTGTCGTCAGTTACGAAAACATGCAATAGTAAGGAAGACTTTTGTACAGCCAAGCGACCATAAGGTCTCTATCCTCAGTGGAGATTATATCTAGGAGGAGTTATCTTGACAAGATCGTCGCAGCGACAAGACTTTCCCTGTTGTGGAAAAGAAAAGATTCTAGTGGAAATGCGGATGTTCAAAGCGTGATTGAAAGCCCTCTAAGAGTGAAACCTAGGAACATTATCGCCTACTGTGTCCAGACTTGGCGGGCGTAAGGAGGCCATCTTTGGGAAAGCCATTTTTTGACAGAACACCGGAACTGGGTAGTATCGAGCTTAGTCTGTTTTTAATATAAATTATCAATACTGATTAAGCATAATTGCGTAACCTCAATATTTTATTCCATTTTCCTTTCAGGGTAATGTGGCTATTCAAAACGGTATTACTGCTGCTTGGGTGAGTTTCCATGGAAGGAAGGAACATTCACTCTACTTTAACCTAACCTGACACATTTATAACTTTCGTCGATATTTCGCAATCATTTATTTTGTATGGAGATTTGTAAAATTTTACGTGAAATTAATTTTAAGCGGACCACAATTTTGTCATTCATTTATTGGCGTTTTAAAGCCACTTCCGAAGCGCAACAGGAATGTAATCGCTATTTTTCGCATCACTAAGTTGCTTTGTAAACAATTTTGGTAATCTTTGTTCAAGTTTATGAGCCAGAGAACAAGTTATCGACAAAACTCATGCTCATGACTGACAAGTCGGGCCTTAATGTACTTATACATATACATATATCCAACATTTTCTACGCCAGTTGTCAGTTCCTTTCGACTTGGTGATAAACATTCCTTTATTCACCGAACGCATTTGATAAACCGATACGAAGTCGGTGCCGAAACAAATTTTCAACACCAACTTTCGGTACCTCGATAACTGAACGAGTTATCGATATTTATTATTATAACCAGTGAAATGTGCGCGTACTAGTTTTACACTCACTGATTGGGACCTGTGGTTTTACACCGGTTCCGAACGGTATTTTGAGAAGCTTTTTCCTGGCCAAATACTCCTGTCGTCATCACTAAGCGAGGTGACCGCCGTGAAAAGAAATTTAAGGTGATCAGAGCAGGGATCGAACCCAAGTTCTCATGAACAAGAGCTGCGCACACTATCATTGCACCATAGCTGCAAAATATAGCCGGGAATTTCTCTCCCTTCATAAACCCAATCAGTTCAGTATACATATATGTATATCGACGGAAAGCTCTCGGAAATGTGCTTCAAATGACTTCAAACATATTACATTTTATTAACCCATTGAGGGTGAATTTAAAATTTTCGATTTTTGACCACGCGTTTTTGGTAACAATTGAATTATTGCAAAATATGAGCAATATTAAGGAATGTATATAGTTTTATAGACAGGACTTAAACGTAAGATATAATGTGCACCATTAACCCATCAAAGAGAGATTCACGTATAAACTGTAACATTATTTTTTAAATTTCACAATATATTTTGAACTTTGAGTAAGAACGCAGTTTATATTTTGTGTTTGATTTAAGCAATTGAGTTTTAAATTGGGCCAGGCGTATGGATTTATTTCCTCTGGGGTAGTTCCAAAACCGGCTTCGCGGCTCCGGTATAGTGGTTGTGTGCTATAAAGCTTTCTGTGTGGTTGGCCTTTGACCGGGATTAGAGACTTCTCCTCTATGGTAGGGCCAACACCGGCTTAGCCGCTGCGGTTGTCCTTTCGTTTTGTAAAGCTTTCTCCGTGGCCGGTCTTCGGCCAGGCTTAGGGACTTTTTCCTCTGGGGTAGGCCCATAGTATTTCGTGTTATAAAGCTTTCTGTGCTATAAAGCTTTCTGTGCTATAAAGCTTTCTGTGTGGCTGGCCTTTGACCGGGCTTAGAGATTTTCTCTTTTGTGGTAGGGCCAACACCGGCTTCGCCGCTACAGTTGTCCTTTCGTTTTGTAAAGCTTTCTCCATGGCCGGTCTTCGGCCAGGCTTAGGGACTTTTTCCTTCTTTCTGTGCTATAAAACTTTCTCTGTGGCTGGCCTGTGATCGGGCTTAGAGATTTTCTCCTTTGTGGTAGGGCCTACACCGACTCGCCGCTGCGGTTGTCCTTTCGTTTTGTAAAGCTTTCTCCGTCGCCGGTATTCGGCCAGGCTTAGGGACTTTTTCCTCCGGGGTAGGCCCATAGTATTTTGTGTTATAATGCTTTCCTCCTTTGGGGTAGGTCCACAACAGGCTTTGCGGCTTCGAAAGTTACAAAGTTTTCAGCGTGGTCGGCCTTCGGCCGGGCTTATAGACTTTTCCTGTGGTGTAGGCCTAACACCGATTTTGGCAGCCTTTTTTTGTTATAAAACTTTTAAAAATAATTTTTAAATATTTTTCGAATTTTTAGAAATAAGTTATTTTTTTAAATAGTGCATTTAAAAGAAAAAGTTATGAAACTTAAAAATCCCATTGAATAGAGAAACGAAAAATAAATATAAAAACTAAAATAAAAAAACAGCAGACAGTTGTCCGAGGCATTCGGCCACGGACTGTCCTGCAGGCTGTGCCAGAGACACGGCCATTAAGTTTAACGTAGAATACGCCATACGATAAGACAGAAAACATATATAACAATAAATGATAAATAACATAAGCAAATGAATTTATTTATTTGATAGTTACTTTTGATAATATATATAATATATTTTTTATAATTATATATCCATGTTAAATTCAAATTCACATTTAACATTTTGTCTCACTTAAATACATAAGTAAATATACGAAATTTCAATATTTCATCAATCAAAACAACAGCCGAAGGTTTGTGTCCACACTGAAACAGCAGCATAGTTTGTGTTCACGCTACAAACTCAAACACTCAACCAAACACCACACATATGTTTGAGTGTATGTGTTTAAACAATTTTCATTTGATAAATTTAAATATTAGGAAGATATCAACCAATATGAAATGTATATCAAACGAAAGATAACGCCTTCACTTACCTACAAAAAAATTTAAAAAAAAAATTATCTCGCCGTTTCCTCATGATCAATGAAATAAAGATTACGACAACAACAATCTGACATGACTCCCTATACCGTAAGGTAAGACGTATTCTACGCCAAAATAACTGACATCTCGCTTAGTTTTTGAGATATTCGAAGTAGAAGTAGTACATTTTTAAATGTAAAACCCCTATATCTTGAAAACTAAGCGATATGTGGCAATTATTTATTTAAATTATTGCGTTTAGTTTCAGATTCTTTATTCATAAAGATCATTAGATCACCCCATTACGGAAAACGTAGTTCTTCTCAAAATAACATATTTAAATGGAAATATGAAATAAAAAAATTCAAGTTTTAACTTGAGTATCTGTAATCTTTAAAGGGTTATTGGCACATATTATATCTTGAATTAAAGGTGAAAGTCTCGACTATAATACTGTACACATTAATACATACCTTAATATCGGTCATGTTTTGACATGACAGTTTTCACATAAAGGACGTGGTAAAAGTCGAAATTCTGAAATTGGTCCCCAATTTTATAGTTTTTGAAGAGATTTCTGTCTGCTTTCAATCGATGTACATATTAACCAGATCGGGTCGTTGAAGGCAGATATATCCACGTTGGATCTTTGGAAGGCCCATATCTCGGGAACCACGTATACGGACGGGGAACAGAACATATTGTTGGAATCAGTGAAGGTAGTTTTGATAGCTGAAGAGGCGTTTGTACAGATCAGAGAGTTGTCGGTAAAATAGATATGCCAATTTTAACGCGTTTAATAAAAATATTGTCCGCTGCTATTATTTTGAGCAGAACTGCGCAAACATTTGTACTACACTTGTTTCAGTATATGTTCTTGCATATTTGTGTGTTGGAGTACATTGTCGTGGATATGAGTGCAATTTAGTCAACAATAACTTAAGACATTGCCTAGAATCTAGTGGCGCGATAAAAAAAAAAGTAAAACCCTGATCAATTTTTAAGTTATTGTATGGATGTAGGGTACAGTGGACATATGTATGTACATATGAACACCACTGTGACCATTACCACTGTTAAATGGATATTATGCGTGTACAATAGTAACCATTTTTTGGTGGCGGTAATGGTGGAGTTGGAAGTAATTGAAGGTGGTTAAGAAGTAGAATGAGGTAAGAAGAAGATTGGAGGTGTGTAAGTCGCTCGGATATCGGTGTATGGATAAACGTGCGTTACCTCTTAAATACGAAAACAAATAATAACACACACACGCACCCAACCACACAGAGAAAGAGAAAAATGAATGAATGAATGCGACGTATGTGAACAAATAACGAGCACTACACGCGAATGAGTGTGAGTGTAATGAAAGCAGAAACAAAATAACAAAAAGTAAACAAAAAATTGAGAGGCCAACAATAACCGACCCAACTGAACTGAACTACACTGAAGAAGAGAAACAATGGAACAAGAGAAACTGGGTTGTTTTACTTCTGATGATGATGACTCCGTCGACCAACAAACGAACCTACTTGTCAGTCAGCCGGGCCAGGCCGCCAGACATTCAGCCAGAATGTGATGAATGCAAGTAGAACGGCAACGATGATGACAGCCAATATTTGTTGTGCCGATGCTGCGCGTAAATGACGACAACTGAATTTTCAAAGAATTTACTCTATAGTATATTGTAGTAGCACTTTTATCTAGGTAGTAAATCACAATAATGTAAAACACTGTATTGACTTTTGATTTTTTCCAAAAACACTTTCCTTATGCGTTAGCCACACCGCACCAAATTAACAAAATAAAAACGACACACACGAAAAACGACCGAAAATCGCACTCACACCCGCCACATACGAGCAAACACGTTTGCAACCAAATCGAGACTGAATCGTCGAAAAAACAAAACGCTCGCTCACTACGCAGCACTAGAAGAATTTCCAAAATGTTGTAGTAGTACCCAACACACGTACAAACAAACAAAACACAAAAGTACTGCTGCTCTTATGTGACGGACGTATCGGCCAAATGTATCGATACCAAAACACTAATGACAACTTAGCGATTTTTGTATCTACAGATACATTGTGTTAGTAGCAGAAGACATAGTAGGTATTGGCTAAATATCGCATTCCATTTACAAAAATTCACTAAACTCGCTTCTATTCTACTTCGATTACCAATTTATTACATATTTATTACCAAAATGGTAAATGCTATCGATGGGCTGAATGTGTAATCGTTTAGACATTATCATCATTATTATCACTGTAGCTATCGCCATTGTTGTCGTCGTCATCAAATTGTAGTTAATATTATTTAAGAGCACAAATAGTTGTCTTTGTTTAAAAGTAAAAACAAAGAATTTCTCTTTATCACAGCATTCAACTCTTTTACCAAAAAATTGCTCTCTACCACTTTTTACTCTTTCTCATACATTTTGAAAGTACAAGGGTATCAATATGAAAGAGGATTCATTTTCCATTTTCGAAACAGAATTTAATAAATTCAGGGCAATCATACTGGCTGCAAATCGATGCATCAATTAACAAAACTTCCAGCCTTTAATCCTTTTACGACCACAGGCAACTATGTTTGCCCTAGGGGATTTGACACCTATAATTTTTCCGGAAGGAGATCGAGCAAATGTATCCATGAGTGATTTATTGAAGAGGGTAGGGACAACAATAGTATAGTAGTCGCCAATTCTCTAACTGATCCGATTTGACTCCTATGAACCATCAAAGAGGGTTGAGAAGTTGCCTTTTTTCAAAGGGATGCAACGGGTCAAAAAAAGGAGTGTACGTGGGGGAAACGTGAGGTACGGTACCTTTTCAGAAATGTAAGGTCGAATAACAATGTTATTAAATGGACCGAATAAATGATTGCCAAGTATGTTCGATTTTTAGCTAAAAAGGAACAAAATGTCCGTGACTTTTCGAACTTCCCTCGTAGTTATATGAAATGCAACACTGCTCCTACAAAGTACCACCTATTAATAGACTACTGTCAAATTTTGATCATGTTCCGTCATTTACTTTGCGTTTTACAGCTGTTCAAAACATACAACCTCGTGAATTTTATTAAAAATGGCAAAAAATGAATTTCGAGTGGTCATTAAACACTCAGGTCGATTCCTATAGTCACCTTCACCATCAATACGCGCATCATTCACTTTTTACTATTCTATAATACGTTGGTGATGGGATCCCTAGAAAACATATGTTTTTATAGATGTGCAAACAGACACATGTGTTTTCTTCCACATCATATGTATTCTAAAATACTCGTGTCACTAACATATATCAGGGGGATGATAGAGAATGAGAGAGCAAAGAAGACAGGAACTAATTTTAAATAGTGTTTATTGATGCTAATGACAGCTAAATTATGAAAATACGCATTCCCTTTGATTTCTGTCCTTTTTATGTTCAACAAAAGTGAAAAATTGGTAAAATACCGTGGCAAATAAAACTCTATGAAATGGCCTACTACCTCGTCGTCATGAAGAGGCAACGAAGAGAGTAATGGAAACTCTTAAGTATTTCTCTATGCTACTACTACCTCGTCGTCATGAAGAGGCAGCGAAGAGAGTAATGGAAACTCTTAAGTATCTCTCTATGCTTACATGTCATTTTCGTTCGATGCCAATATCCGCGCGTTTACCGTTAATCTTTATCGCGTGGGACCCGGGTTAGAAACATCAAACATTTCTTTTAATAATTTAAGAGGTCGTAAGCATCCCAGTCGTGTTTCCGATTTTATTTTGTCTTCCAATTCCGACAAAATATATTTGAAGGCCTTGCTAATACTAAAATTTTTTCTAAATATTTTTCGGGAAACCTGATGTCATTCATTGAAAATATTTCCATCGTGTTGTTTCTCAAGTTTTTAAGGACACTCCGTAGATTTCCCGAGTTATCAGTTTTGTTTACTATTTTTTGTTAATGACGAATAATGTCATTACTCCTACAGCTGATTTTATTTGTGATGGCAAACATTTTAACATTTTACAATTTTTATCGATAAGTCATCACGAGTATTTTAGTATGCATCGAAAACAGTGCGTCGAAAGTGAAACGTTGCCTTCGTCGAAGTGAAGCGAGTATTTAGGAATCGACCTGATTATTTTTTGCGGAAAAAAACCGTCAATCAATCCAAGGAAAGCTTGATAAATACTATGGGGACTCTGCACCATCGATTTCAATGCGACGGCGACACTATCGAGTATTTAGCCATGAAAAAGCTTCTCAAAATACTGTTCGGAACCGATGTAAAACTGTAGGTCCCAATCAGTGAGTGCAGAACTAGTCCTTATTCCTTCACCTTCATGGGATGTAACGAGAAACCACTTTTTTTGTTAGCACTATGTATCATAAAATTCATTATGATTTCTGCAACTGGGACATCCGATCCAGCTTCCCTAAATCTTGGGCAGTGAAACAGGACGTGCTTAACGTCGACCTCCACTTCCACCGAGTTTGGCCATGATGGCGACCTATCATGTCCAAATCTGTGCAGGTATTTTCGGAAACCACCATGCACCCCGCTAGAAATTGCGTCACATAGTAATTCAGTTCTTCGTGGGGTCTCGTGATTCAGGTTGCAACGTTTAGAATCAGTTGGTGAGTCAATTTGCCTTTCTTACTGCTACTCCACCTACTTTGCCATTCTGGTATTGAGGCCTCCCTTTCCTCCTTCGCTATAGCCCTTCTGTTAGCTGAGTTTTCATGGATACTGTCGTATACACGCCTCATATCGCATATCGGCATGTCGATGGGTATCATCCCTGCTACGACACGTGCTGCTTGCTTCGATATTGTGCCGAAGCCGCTAATAGTACGCAGAGTGTTCAGTCGGTAGATTGATGTTAGCTTTCTTTTCGTCGTCTTTGTTGTCAGTGCACCGGCCCAAACTGGAAAAGCGCACAGGTTCACCGAGCATACTACCTTCGATAGAAGCTTCCACCTGGCCGGCTTTGGACCACCTATATTGCGTAGCATCCTCGCAAGTGAGGATTGAATCCCGGCCACTTTTGCCCATACCTAACTAACATGCTCCTTGAAGCTAAGCCTGTTGTCCATCATTTCGCCCAGGTGTTTTACAGCATTTTTGTGGCCGTCGGTGGTGCAATGGCTAGTGTGCGCGACTCTTGTACATGAGAACGTAGGTTCTATCCCTGCTCTGACCACCTTAAAAAATTTCCTTCGACGACGGCCACCTCGCTTAGTGATGGCGACACTATCGAGTACTTAGCCATGAAAAAGCTTCTCAAAATAACGTTCGGAACCGGTGTAAAACTATAGCTGTGAGAAGCTCTCCCCAATCGCTTCATGGGATGTAATGAGAAACCTTGGTGGTTGGTTGGTTTTACAGCGTGTGTAGATTTAATTATATGTTCACCTACCCGTATGCTCATATACTCCATTTTTTCTGCTGCTTATCAGCATGGCTTCGGTCTTGTGCACAGCCAACTCCATCTCCGCTGCGTCCAGCCATTCTCGTACTCGGGCACTGGCGTCGTCTGTAATACTCTTGAGCTGATGTATACGCTTCCCGGCAGATACAACGGCTATATCGTCCGCGAACCCTAGAATCCTTACACCGTGGGTGAGTTGTATTCTCAAGACTGCGTCATACATTATATTCCTGAGAAGAGGACCGAGCACAGAACCCTGCGGGACCGCTGCTGTAATTTGGTAGAATTCTGTTGCATCGTCACTGTCGTATATTAGCAAAGGGTTCGAGAAGTAACTCATCATCAGATCCAGTATATAATTCGGGGATTCCATACTGATTAGGGTAACTTTAATTCGGTCCCAGTTCGCCGAGTTAAACGCGTTCGTCACAGCGAAGATGGCAACCCTTCCAACGTTTTCAATTTATTGCCTCCGCAACGATATCAACAATTCCTTACACAGCTTTTATGGTGAATCGCGACTCCCTGAATTCATACACCTTTTTCATCCGCTATCTGCAGCAAGCAGTCATATATTATTCGCTCTAGTATTTTCCCCATTGTATCCAAGAGACAGATGGGACTGTACATCGACGGATCAATTGGAGGATTGTTTCCCTTTGGAATGAGCACAAGTCTCTGCTGCTTCCACTTATCTGGAAACATTTTCAACTCCAAGCATTTTTGGAAGGATCGGATAAATACTTCTGATCTTCTACATATTACTGCTTTCAACGCCTTGTTTGGAATTCCGTTGGGCCTGTGCCCTTGTGATCACCAATCTCGAGAGAGGATCTTATCTCTGAAATGATTGCTTCGCCCTAAATAACACCTGTTTCCAAGCACAATTCTCCGTTTGATTTATAGTCTGACGTTATTGCTTCTGTTCACGACAGATCCAAGGAAATAATTTCGTCTACTACCTCGAAATTATAATGGATATCAACGTTCACCATTTCACCCAATCGGATCGATGATCTTATAGTCGAAACAATTAATTTGACTTGTCCTTGTTTCTTGTTAAGCCCACTTTTTCTGATTACTTCTCTATTCTCGAAAATACTGTAGTAACTTCTCGTATCGTAGGCAGCCTCATGATCTACAAAGAGGTGGTAAATGTCGATTTGTTTTCGTGGGATTTCTCCAGGATTTGTAGTAATGTGAATATCTGGTCTTTAGTTGACTTTCCAGGCACAAAGTCACACTGATAAGGTCGGATCAGGTCTGCAAGAAACGGCTTCAGACGTTCGCATATTACGCGCGGTTAAATGTCTGCGATGGTTAGTTATGCGAATGGCTGCGACGATAGTTTTTCATATACTCAGGACACAGTATGCTATGACTCCAATCGTCGAGCATGCATTCGTCTAGCCAAATTTTGCATATGAGCTGATGCATGCACCTTTCTAACTTATAGCCGCCAACCTTAAACAGCTCAGCCGACAGTAGTCCATCAGCACCTGCGTTCGATTTACTTTGAATTTCTTGAAATTGTGTAAGTATTTACAAAATAAACAAATTTTAACACATCTATGTACAACGACATGAAAAAACTGATATCAGCTGTTCATATGTCACAACCTCAAATTTCAATCACGCTTAGTTTGCTGCTTTGTTGAATTCTAAATGCATAACGCTTATTCTCCCATCCAATTTGTGCTCTATCAAATTCCAACCACAATTTACCCATGCCATAACTGATCGGCTATGAAGTTGGAAATTGATAGGAAACAGAGTGAAAGAGTTCAAATAGTGTTTGATTGATACTTACTTACTTCCTTATCCGGTCTCGGACAACCCCGGGGGGTCAGGGACCTTACAAAACGAAGATAACATATTTCGCCAACCAGTTCGATCTTTTGCTTTATCTCTCCAGTTGGCAATACCAAGTGTACGCAGGGATTCGTCAACCTGATCCCTCCAGCGGAGTCTTGGTCTTCCTATTTTACGTCTTCCTTCGAGTTCGGTTTCGAAAAGCCTTCGCGCTGGTTCATCTTCATCCATTCTACTGACATGGCCTAGCCAGCGCAATCGCGTTATCTTGATCCGCTTAACTATGTCAATGTCAGGATAAAGCTCATACAGCTCATGATTCATGCGTCGCCGATACTCGCCGTTGTGCACTATAGGGCCATAAATTTTTCGGAGTATTTTTCTCTCGAAGACTCCTACAGATGTTTCGTCTGCTTGCGATAGGACCCAGGATTCTGCGCCATAAAGCAAGACAGGTTGAATGAGAGTCTGGTACAGCTGGACTTTTGTTACTCGAGAGAGGGCTTTATCTCTAAAGTGCTTTCTTAGCCCAAAATAACATCTATTCGCAAGCATAATTCTCCGCTTGATCTCAAGGCTGACGTTGTTGTTTTTGTTCACGGCAGATCCGAGGTATATAAATTCGTCCACTACCTCGAAGTTATAACGGTTCGTTGAAACCATTAATTTTGTCTTGTCCTCATTCACCGTCAGACCCACTTTTGGTGACTCCTTCTCAATTCTCGAAAAAACCGCAGTAACTTCTCTAATTGTGCGCCCAATGATATCTATATCATCAGCATACGCGAGCAGCATGTGACTTTTGCTGCTGATGGTTTTATTCATATTGACTGCAGCTTTTCTCATAATGATCTCCATTAAGATGTTAAAGAGATCGCACGATAGGGTGTCGCCTTGCCTGAGGCCTCGCTTAGTTTCGAAAGGTTCGGTAAAATCCTTACCAACTTTCACTGCGGATTTGGTGTTCGTCAAGGTCATCCTGCAAAGGCGTATGAGTTTTGCAGGAATACCAAGCTCAGACATTGCTTCATAGAGTTTCTCCCGTATCGGACTATCGAAGGCTGCTTTATAATCGATAAATAGATGATAGGTGTCGATTTGTTTTTCGTGTGTCTTCTCCAGGATTTGGCGTAGCGTGAAAATCTGGTCAGTTGTCGATTTTCCAGGCCTAAAGCCACACTGGTATGGGCCAATCAGGTCAGCGATAATTGGTTTTAGTCTTTCGCACATTATACTTGATAGAACCTTATATGCTATGGATAAAAGGCTTATTCCACGGTAGTTGGCACAAATACTCGGGTAACCTTTTTTAAATATGGGACATAGTACACTGAGACTCCAATCGCCGGGCATGCATTCATCTAACCAAATTTTGCTAATGAGCTGATGCATGCACCTTATCAGCTCATCGCCGCCAGCCTTAAACAGCTCCGCCGGTAATCCATCGGCTCCTGCGGTTTTGTTGTTCTTAAGCCGAGCAATAGCTGTTCTGACCTCGTCTTGGTTAGGAGGGGCGCAATCGACGTCGTCGTCCATATTGTGATCGATTGTCCCATTGCCATCGGATATCTCAGGTACTAGTAGCGCGGAGAAATGCTCTCTCCATATTCCCAACATGCTCTGCACATCTGCGACGAGATTTCCGTCCTTGTCTTTACAGAAGGGGGGCCCTGAACCCTGTCCATTAGTTCCGTTTTTAACTTTTTGGTAGAATTTTCGGGCTTCGTTCTTCCTTCTGTATGTCTCAATTTTCTCACTCTCGCGTTTTCTCCACTGCCGTTCTTACGCCTATAGAGACGGTTTACCTCCTTTCTCTTCTCCCTATACCGCTCAGTTGCAGCTCGCGTTGCAATTGACTGAAGCATTACCATACGTGCAGCGTTCTTTTCGTCATTTGCTATGCGACACTCTTCATCGTACCACGGTTTATTGCGAAGCGGTTTTTCGAAACCAAGTACGGTTGTTGCGGCAGTTTTTATAGAGTCGGAAATGGGTTTCCACTGCGCATCAGGATCGTCATCGGGAGGGGGTGGGTTCTGTGCCAAAAGTTGCGGGAGCTTCCTTGAGTAGGCTCTGGCTACGTCTGGTAATTGCAGCTTTCCGATGTCCAGCTTCCTCTGCGTCTGGTTTCGTACGATTTTCGCTCTACTTAATCTTGTGCGAAACTTTGCTGCTACCAGGTAGTGATCAGAATCGATGTTAGCTCCTCTGATCACTCGTACGTCCATTACACTGGATGAGTGCCTTCCATCAATTACCACGTGATCAATTTGGTTCTTAGTTCTTTGATCAGGGGATACCCAAGTAGCCTTGTGGATGTCTTTATGCTGGAATCTTGTGCCACTAATGACCATGTTTTTTGCCGCGGCAAAGTCAATCAGTCTCATACCGTTGTCGGAACTGTCAGCATGAAGACTGAAATTGCCAATAGTTGGATTAAACACATTCTCCCTTCCGACTTTGGCATTAAAATCTCCTAGTACAATCTTAATGTCATGGCCAGGGCAGCGGTCATACGTTTCCTCTAGGAGCTCATAGAATATGTCTTTGGCATCATCATCTTTCTCTTCTGTCGGGGCATGCACACAAATTAGGGAAATATAAAAATATTTCGCTTTTATGCGGATTGTGGCTATTCGTTCACTCACAGGATTGAACCTAGAGACTAGATGTCGCAGTCTTTTGCCAACTACAAATCCACAACCAAATTCATGTTTTTTTCATGGCAACTGTAGTATATATCGCAGTTTCTTTTTCTTGTGCAGCCATGTCCTGTCCATCGCATTTCCTGGATAGCGGTAATGTCAGCCTTATAACTTTCGAGGACATCTGCCAGTTGGATACTTGCACCGGATCTATATAGAGTTCTTACATTCCAAGTGCATATCCGTAAATCGTGGTCCTTATAACGTTTGCGGGGGTCGTCAACAAATAGGGGTTGTTTATGTTTTCTGTTTCGTTTTTGTATTTTCACTGCCATTATGAACGGTGGCGGGAGGCAAACCCAGCCCACCGGGTTTTTGCATTTTACCTACTGCCAGGATATTTGATTGCAGCCGCCCATTATGGATCAGAGGCTGACCAGGATGCGATATGTTGAACCTGGATTTTCTTCTTTTAGTTTCTATTCGCCGTTGGCCCGTATGTTTGGCTCATCTGCCTTCTAAGGACAAAAGAATATGCCCGATTGGTTGATGAGCTTCAGTGACATCAGTCACCTACTAAACCTGATTTGATGCTCATTTGTTTCGCCTTCTCACTCTAGCTAGCTAACGGAGGTTTCCGAAAAGCCATTGCCCAGGACATACTGCGTGGAAGTAGTGAGCTGCTTGGACTGCCCAATGAAGGAATCATTTCTGGCCACTCCCAAGTGAATGGCAATCAGAAACTTTCCACCTCCACGGCCAGTCCCATGTCCCGTTTGATTGATACTAATGGCCGCTAAATTATGTTGTTGCATCAAACGAAAATATGCATTCCCTTTTATTTCTGTCTGTATTATGTCCGACCAACGAGTAACATTCAACAGCAACTCAAACTCGATGAAATTTTTTTTCTACCTCGACGACCACAAGAGAATTCATTCTAAGAGAGGGACGGAGACTCTTATCTATTGGTTCTATGGCTGTGTCATGCATACCCCAGTGTTACCACCAGTAAATGTGCAAATTACACATGGCTAACCAAAGCGAAATGTGAGTTCTAGAACCAGTTTCGAATCCGTTACGATTCCATAAAAACATAGAAAAATTAATCAGTGAAATTACGATTTCGTTCATATGGCCACCACGGGCACGTCGGCAGCGGTCGATTCGTTGGACCCAATTTTCGATGACTCGCTCACACATTCGCGTTCAATGTTGGCTTAGACCAATGATTTGACGTATCCCCAAAGAAAAAAGTCTAGAGGCGTTAAATCGCACAAACGAGGCGGCCAATTGACTGGTCCATTTCTTTAGATAACACGCTCACCAAACTTACTCTTGAATAAATCCATTGCAACATGTGCTGTGTTTCTTGTGACACGGTCCTGTTGAAACCACGTGTCGTCCAAGTCCATGTTTTCCAATTCGGGCCAAAAATAATCGATAATCATGGCGCCATAACGATCGCCAATCACAGTAACGTGACGATCGTTATTGTCGACGAAAAAATATGGCCCAATGACGCCGCCGGCATGCAAACCCCACCAAACAGTTTTTTTTTGTGGATGAAGTGGTGATTCATGAAGCACGTGTGGATTTTCACCAAACCAATAACGCATATTTTGCTTATTGACGAACCCAGTGAACCAAAAATGAGATTTCGCACTGAAGATGATTTTGCGATGAAATTCATCATCTTGGAGCATCTTCTCCAGAGCCCAATCGGAGAACGTACGTTGCGTCACACAAGAGAATTCTTGAGTCAGCTTGATCTTGTATGGGTGTAAACCAAGATCTTTACGCAAAATTCGCCATAAAGTGGTCTTGACGATGTCCAGTTCTTGAGAACGCCGCGGAATCGTCTGATTTGGATCGGTTGCTACGGACGCCTGAACGGCAGCGATAGTTTAGTCACTTCGACCAACTCGTTGTCTCACTTTAACGGCAGCATCACACAATAAATACGTACACTCAAATTTTTGCACCAAACTTGTTATTGCTTGTCTACTAGGGCGAGAATATCGACCGAAAATTGGAGTTAACGCTCTTAAAGTTGCGGTCACCGACTCCGAATTTCGGTAGTACATTTTTATCATTTACATACGTTGTTCGTTCGTGTACTTTACCGTGATGAAAATGTTGAGTGTACTGAAAAAAAAGGAAAGTAGCAGTTAGATGGTCAGTGAAATAGTGCGTTCACAAAATAAATTCAAAGTAGTCAAGTACCTATTGGATAACCCATTACATATATTCAGATTACTTCAACTTTTAAAGTCATGTAATGATAATTTTGGTATGTGCTAGACATCTGTAGAAAGGTTGTCAGGCTTTCAGAATATTGCACTTATAATCACCCTGTTGCAACACAGTTAGTGTCAAAGTTAACCACTTTGGTGCTGTTGAAAATTTCAAAGCCTGGTACTTCTACACTTATAGGCCGATTACAAAGAGTTTTTACTTTTGAGAATCTACTGTGCAAGACAAACAAAAAACAAGGTAAGTGTTGCGGAATATCTTATCGAAAGTGGAGAATTTCACATTGTCAGTGAATGCTGGATGTAGGGTATATTTATAAATGAACATAATTTTACATTAATTATACATATTTGGTAAAGCCAGCAAAATGTAAACATTTGTATAGGTTTCTTTGAAAAAACTAAAGAAAATACTGAATGAATCATGGTACCTTTTCGGGAAAATGTTGCGTTTTCCATAGGCTGAACAAAAAATCCAACTTTGAGAAGTCGGCATTTCCAAACGGCATGAGATAACTTTGAAATCATTGTATTCTTTATTGAAGTATTCCCAATTTATTGGTGTTTTCTGAAATATTCGTCTCCCCCAAATGGCCGAGTTATTGAAACTTTGATTGAGAATATCTTAATAACGGTAAAAGATACTCCGCAACACTTAGTTTATTTTTTGTTTGCCTTGCATAGTAGATTCTCAAAAGTAAGAAATCTTTGTAATCGGGCTATAAGTGTAGAAGTACCAGGATTTTAAAGTTTCAACAACACAAAAGTCGTTAACTTTGACACCCTATAGAACAAGCCGTGTTGACACAGGGTATCTCCGAAGGCAATATTCTGAAAGCCTTACTCCTCCTCTACAAATGTCTGGTACATTCCAGAATAATCAGAATAATACTTTAAAAGTTGTTATATTATTACCGTGGTTTTTCCAATCGGCCCCACTGTGCGCCGGGTGTGGTTATTCTCTTGTAGCCGAGTTCGTATTTCGTGGGTACTATGTTACCCTCGGTAAGCCGTTACCCATCGTCGTGGGGAATGGGTAACGATCGTTTACACATTACCCACAGGGTATGGAGAAAATAATGGGTAATTGTATGCCGCCTCATTCATCAAATTGAAATTTTAACTTTTGGACGACATAGAGTAGTGAAAATAAATTAAAAATCGAAGTGAATCAGAGCATCATGTTAAAGTTGACATACCATTCATTTATTTTATTGTTTTCATTCATTTCCTAGCTAAATTTCGGTTATTGAGCCCATGCACTAAAATTTTACTAATGGTAATGTTTGTAAACAAACCGTTGTCATTTTTCAACGAAATTGCTCAAATGCCAGTGTGAACGATTTCAATTCCGTTCGACAATTTCAATCCGAAATGGTCAATTTCATAACAGCGTGAACAAGGCATAAATCTATTCTAACATTTCCACCTGTAATAGATACATCTTGAGTTTGCCTTTAAATTTCATCACGAATAGACTTACCAACGAACGACGCTTGCAAATCATTGAGTTTTATTATCAAAATTCGTGCTCTGTGAAAAATGTGTTTCACAAGTTACGTCCATTTTGTGGTCGTCGTAATCGACCCATCGAACAGGCTATTCAAGCCATCATTGTGACCACATTTCGCACCATTGTCAGTCTATTGGACATCAATCCACCAACCCGTATCTGTAGAGTGCGAACCAAGGGGTATAATGCTGCTGTATCCGTCAGAAACGCAATATGTCCATCCGTCGCCGATCGCAGCAACTGGGTTTGTGTTATTCGACCACCTGGAAGATTTTACATAAGGACCTTGGTCTACAGCCATTTAAAATACGGCTGGTGGAGAAGCTGAAGCTGGGCGGACTACCACAACGTCAGCTTTTCGTTGAATGGCCTTCGAGAAGCTAGAAGAAGATCACCCTTTTTTATCGAAAAATTGTCTTCAGCGATGAGGTTAATTTTTAGCTCAATGGGTACCTCAATAAACAGGATTGCCGCATTTGGTCCGAAGAGCAGCCAGACGCTGTACAAGAGCTGCCAATATGCACCCTGAAAAATGTACTCTTTGGCACGGTTCATGGGCCGGCGGCTTCATTGGATCGTACTTCTTCAAAGCCGATAATGGCCGTAATGTTACGGTCAATGGAATACAGATGGTCAACGGAATACGGGGAGAAAAGTGGAGGAACCACTCTCCGTTTTAGGATGTTGACATAGACATTTTTAGGGATGGATCTAAGATGTAGTATGTTCCAATTTTGCGTAGTATGTTCCAATATTTGCGGCGTTTGGTTAGTTGCGAGATCACGTTTAAGTAGGGAAGAGTGTGAAAATCTTCTCGGATTGCCAAGCGGCGATAAGGGCTGTATCTTCGGAGCAAAATAGATCGCAACTGGCAACGGTCAATGGAGCAAGGTGTCATTCGATGTCATTCGATTTGCCCAAAATGGAGGGATTGGACTTAGTTGGCATGTGGTTTCAACAGGACGGAGTCACATGCCATGCTGCACACGATGCCATGAACCTATTGAGACGCAACTTTAGTGAGAAATTAATCTCACGTTGTGGCGCTGTCAATTGGCCGTCTCGTTCGTATGATTTGGCCCCACTATAAATAGACTATTTTTGTGGGGGCACGTGAAGTCTCTCGTATATGGGGGCAAGTCAACTACGATTGCTGGCTTGGAAAACAGCATTATTCGTGTCATTGGTAAGATACCGGCTGAAAATGTTGGAAAAAGTGTGTCAAAATTGGACATTCAGAATGGACCACGTGAAGCGTAGCCGCGGGGAACATTTGCATGAAATAATCTTTAAAAACCAAATGGCAGGCATTGATTTATCGATTCAAATAAATATTACATTCATTTGTAAAAATTTTCCGTGCTTTCTTCAATTTTCAAGAACAAAATAGCAAAAAAAATTACCCATTAGTTTGTGAGCAAGCGTCCCAAGGTTTGTTTCCAAAAGTTATATATTTGTGTTCGATTTATTTTAAATCCTGGTGGACCTTCACAATTTTAACTTTTACTTTTATTTAAATAACTGTTGCGTCATTTTCAACAGCAACTTACAGTCAACTGCTGCAACAAGCAACCAACACATAGATGAACTTAATATTATTTTCCCATTGACTTGACTTAGAACAGGGTTCAATAAACCAAGTCATGGCTAGCAAATATTTATTAACTATCGATTTATTAGCTACTTCACCACTCGTACGTACACTTATTTGGGTGGTTACGGGTGTAGTGACAGAAAACGAGATTATGAGAAATGCATTTACTGAGACCAGCTCCACATTTACTGAGAGCAGCATATTGTGCTCTTGCCGGGCCTTTGCAGAAATTCGAAATTCGTTTGTAATACGCATGTGTGTTAATACGAACCAAGTGAGATAGTAAATATTAATATTTATAATAAAATATAACGGGAACTAGTGTGGGTTTTTAATGAAAATGTTGTGGCTGGGTAAACTTTGTCCCAAAGTTGTGCAAAATCAAATTTTGGTAAACCTTCTTTTTTAAATTTAATTTTAAAGTTTTTAAATTTAATTTCAAAGTTTTCTACTCATTTTAGCAAACTTTTGCAACTCAAGATTGTAACTCCTGAGAAAAATATATTTTCTTCTTTTCCCTGCTTCGCACCGAAGCGATGCCATTTTCGAAAATTGTGCCTTATCATTTTTCCTTTAGCCTTCTTCTATCAATGAATTTAAAAAAATCCGATTGTACACAAATTGTCTCGTAATTCAATCCATAGAGTAATATGTTTAAATCAGCCCAATCGTTCAAACAGATGATGGGGAAAAACCAGGCCTACCAACCGGCTTTGTGGCCTCCGTTGATGTAGTGATTAATGTGCGCGGCTCTTGTACATGAGAACGTGGGTTTTATCCCTGCTCTGGCCACCTTACATTTCATTCGATGACGGTCACCTCGCTTAATAATGGCGACACTATCGAGTAATTAGCCATGAAAAAGCTTTCAAGTCCCCGTTCAGAAACTGTGTAAAACTGCAGGTTCGAATCATTCAGTGTAAAGCCCTGTATTCAGTTTTTATGAAATTTTCGTTCCCATACATTTTTATCCACGACGATCACTTCCCTTAGTGATGGCGACACTATCGAGTACTTAGCCATGAAAAAGTATCTCAAAATGCCGTTCGGAACCGGTGTAATAATGTTGGTCCCAATCAGTGAGTGTACTACTAGAAAGAGCACATCTCAATGATTATGAGAAGCTCTCCCCAATCCCTTCATGGAATGTAATGGGACACCATTTTTTTGTAAGAAGTACGTGTATAAAAAATAACTAAAAATTTCGTGAACCGCGAATTTCGCCCACTTTTCATTTGTTTGATAGTCAGCTCTAGCCCGGTATTCAGTTTTTATGAAATTTGCGTTGCCATAAGAAGTACGTGTATAAAAAATAACGAAAATTTCATAAGCTGCAAATTCCGCTCACGTTTCATTTGCTTGGTACTCAGCGCTTTGTGAAAATTTCGTAGCCAAAATCAAGTACAGGGTTGTTACGCTCAACTTATTTCGTACGAAAACAATTGTTTGATAAAACTGTGTGTAATTTTTTAAGTCATGGAAATATAATTATATACGGACACCACGTCTTGATAAAAGGCCAAATCAAAAAGACCCGTGTCTCCCAGTTTTGCGCAAAGTCATGCACATTTTTTCGGTGTAATTTTTGCAAATAAGTGATCATTTTCTCAGGCTTATATCTTGCAAACCGTTCGGAATTTTGATTTACTTTCTGAGGGAAGGTTGTAGCTCTTGTCATAAAGAACATATAAAATCAAAAAACTTCATCTTCAAGGTCAAAATCTTTAAAAAAAAAATGCAATTTTTTTTAACTTTTTGCCCTGTTCAGGTCCGTAGGTAGCAAACCGTTCAAAATTCAAGGAAACAATCAACTACAAAAATGTACCTAAGATCTCAATAAACAAATTTCTAGAACGTACGAACTTCCTGATTCTTAACACCGTTTACCTCAACATTGATATACTATGCTATCTCACCGACCCCAGCAGCACATCCAAAGCAGTAAGCTCAGCACACGCAACAAGGGACGCAGCACACAACTTTCTCTCAGAGAGTAAATTAAAATTCCATTAATTGGAAGATATGAGCCTGACAAAATGATCACTTTTTTGCAAAAGTGACAGCGAGGCCCCAAATCATTGGGGCCGTAAAAAAAGCGCATGACTTTGGGCAAAACTGGGAGACATGGGTCCTTTTTTTTTTTTGGTATTTTATCACGTAGTGGTGTCCGTATATAGTTATATTTTTCCGTGTTGCACTGTGTAATTGTTTGGGACCAGAATTTTGGCATTTCGATTATTTTAGTAAATAAAAGTAATACCACATGCGTTATAAATAAAATGGAGTGCAAAATTTAATTATTAATGAAATATTTGCAAGGTAAATCGGAGATATGTGGTAACTCTATGTAACAAAATTTTCCGTTTAGAGACAAATGACAAAATTTCTTACGAAAATTTCGCAAGAACTGAATACGGGACGTAAGCAAAATCAAAATCAAATGGCAGGGTTGTTACGCCAAAAGAAACCCTACACGCTTTAAAAATAAGATGAAGTACGAAGGGGAAATTTTAATGAAATATTTGTCAAGCAAATCAAATATAGGTGGTAACTCTCTGCAAGAAAAATTTCCGGTTAGAAATAAATGACAAAATTTCGTACGAAAATTTCGCAACAACTGAATACGGGACTTAAAATTGGAAAGTGTACAGCTCTCCGATTGTGAGAAGCTCTTCCCAGTCCCTTCATGGGATGTAATGGGAAACAATTTATCTGTCAAGCGGATTTGTGGTCAAGTAGACAACATTGCAATAGAGTTGACAATCAGCATGTTTTTTTTACCCCGCTAGAGTTAATTATAGCTTAATTTGTACGGGACAGCTAAGCGATATTAAGTGGCATTTCAATTTCGCACTTAAATTCCGACTTGAGCAATGACAATGTTGCCACATGTTAAATTTCAAGAAATGGCAACACAAATTTATCTTAGATAAATTTTGTTATCATTTTTTGCGAATGAAAATGTTATCAAGGAGAGACTCAAAAGCAGAATTTTGCAAAATGGCTTACACATGTTCAGTTCATTTAAATTATTTTATTTAATGGAAGACTACGTATACTTTTATATCTCTAAATTTTAAGGATAGATTTTTATTTCCGATTGGAAACAAAATTGGAATTAAATTGTTCACAACAACGACCGACAAATGTTATACGTTTTGATCATGGTATAATTATCTATCAGGTATAGTCGTTTAAACATGTGATTACATTTTTTCCTTGTAATTTTTCGTTTCACTTGTTAAAATCATATGTATTTTGTTTTCATACTTTTTTGTATTCTTGTATTGTTGGTATATATTTGTGTAGAGTTTGACAACTGAATCAAATTAACAAAATTAAAATGTCTGTTGTGGATGGTTACAACTACAACAACATTTGCTGCTACCACGTATTTGCTGGCACTTGGTACAAACGTGTTGCCGTATCGCATTTTGTTCACCCATTACAGCAAATGTTGCCACATTACGAAGTATTAAGTGTGGAACGTTTTATTTGGAAAGCCGTAAGTGGCGATAGCTTAATGGAATAAAAACCAGCCTTAATATCAATTAGCAGAAAACTATTACAAGATGTAAAGGGTGTCCGAAAATTCACGCAAGACTTGCATTTCGTGCAATTTGTACGGAAAAGTGTTGTTCTTGACGACAAAAAAAAATACAGCTCAGGATTAAAAAACAACGCCAAGATGTATCTATTACAGGTGGAAGCTTTAGAATTTAAATTGGTTTAAATTTTTTCTTGTCGTTGTGGTCCGACCTTGTCAAATTTTGTTTATTTGTACCAATTCCAAGATGTATCTAATACAGGTGGTAGCGTTAAAACAGCAGATTAAATTTGTTCTTGTCCTTGTGGTTGTTGCCGAAAATTACAACAATTCCTGCTGATATAACCTGAAATAAATACATCTTGACAATTTCGATCAGCCGAATTTGACAAGGACGGCTCCTGAAATAAAAACAAAATGCCTTCAATTCCTACTGCTTCTACCTTACTTATTTTGCCATGAACAACACGTTCTAATTGTTGAGAAATATTTTAAAAATAATGAAGGGTTGAATGGGCTGAAGATTGTTTGGCAGAAGATGAGCATTTTTACCTCGTGCGTTCCTTCACAATCAAAATTGTCGCATTTGAGGCTACGAAAATCCACATGTCATCGAGGAGAAGCCGATGCATCCACAATGAGTGACTGCTTGCTGCGGATTTTGCAATGACGGCATCACAGGCCCATTTTTCGTCGAAAATGAGCAAGGAGCCGCCATTACCGTCGATGGCGAGCGTTATCGTGATATGCCCAGCGATTTTGTTGTTCCCAAAAGTTGTAGCGGATGACTTGGACGACGTATGGTTTCCACAGGATGCACTAAGTGCAACATAACCAATCTTACAATCCATCTTTTGCGCATTGTGTTCAAAAACCGCGTAATCAGCCGAAACTCGGAAGCAGCCGCCTTGCAGCTGCGTTTTGAACCCGTTAGACTATTATTTCTGGAGCGCTGTGAGTACATTAAACCCTGAGTACATTAACCCCTTAAAACACGAAATAGAGGCTCAAGCAATCGAAAATCTACTAAAAAATTGAGTTGATCGAATGTGGTACTGTAGAGCAAGTCATGGAAGCCATTTGAACGATGTTGTGTTTCATTCATATATATTAATTATGGTCCTTACCAATAAAATCATAATTAAGAAAAATGTCTATTAGATTTTTTTAAAGCGAAATTAAATTCCAAATTTTACATGGCCCACCCTTTAGTTCCCCATTACATCCCATTAAGGCATATGCTTACACACTCTGAATGGGACCTGCAGTTTTACCCCTGTTCCGAATGGCAGTTTGACAAGTTTTTCATGCCAATGTACTCGATAGTCAATCTCAAAATTCAAAAAGACTGAATTAAAAATAACGCATTGTTTTCCATTTTGTCGTAAAACCTGATCCCGGTTATTAACCGGTTTCTACACCTCGGTTTAACCGAAAACCGGTTTCTCAAAAATCACAATATTCGAAGAAACCAAAAACCGACATTTTTGAAAAACCGTTTTTTTTTTAATACACTAGTCAGAATGTTAATGGCACGTGGTTACAACAAGACGTTGCCACATGCCACACAGGCCGAGGAGCAATTCAATTACTGGATGAGCCATTTCTGCACCAACAAAATTTCGCAGTTGATAATAACCAAAATGAAACTACGTCTTGGGTGAAATTCCTCTGACTATTGCGTAGTTGATATGATTTGGTTATAACATTGCGAACGAGCCCCTCTGCTGCTCCCAATACGATGATGAATTTACCTTCGATTGAACAGTTTGCTAAGAGTATTTTGCGGCTTAGAGAACTGAAATGTTGGGCCCAACGAAGCTATGGGCATAGTAGGATTCGAAAATTTGTGGTAGGCTTTGAAAGGGCGGACTATGCTAGTCGAGAGTTGAACTTCCGGAAATCTTCAGAACAATCATACCCCAGAGAGAAGAGTGAAGGAACCACTCTTCGTTTTCTGATGTTGACATAGAAATCGAAGACGGATAGTGTAGTGGGAGCTGGAATTTACTCAACGTCACTGGGTATAGCAATTTAAATACATAGGTCTCCCTGTTTTTAGTAGTATGTTCCAAGCGGAAATAGTGGCAATATTGGAGGCGTGTGGTTAGTTGCGAGATCACGTTTTAGTAGGGAAGAGTGTTAAAATCTTCTTGGATAGCCAAGCGGCGATAAGGGCTCTATCCCCGGAGGAAAATAGATCGATACTGGTTCGTAAATGCAGGAGTCTGCTAGAATATATCGACGCCAGCTAGAGACTTTCCCAGTGTGGGTTCCGGGTCATTCAAATATAGTTGGAAACGAAGCCTCGGATGAACTGGCCATGAAAGTTTCAAGTGGAAATGAGGATGGACGGAACGTGAGTGAAAGCCCACTAAGAGTGGTGAGTAACGTGATTGATTGCTACTTCCACCAGGAGGCAGACAGAAACTGGATAGAACTCACTACGTATCTCATATCACGGGATATATGGCCTAGATATGACTGTAGGAGAACCGAGTTCCTGATTACTCCGAATAGACAGAATGACAGTTATCATAACCGGTCATTGAACGATTGATACACATGCTGCTAACATTGGAATACAACACAGGCGTTACTGTCGTAGTTGCGACGACGAACTTATGGCGGAAACCCTGAACACTATCCCCTACAATGCCCAGCCTTGACAAATATAAGGATTACAACTTTGGGAAAGTAATTTTTGACGGTTTACAGGAACAGTATCAATCTATTACTAGCACATTCTTTTATTTTCATTATTTTCTTTTTAGGGTAGCGGGGCTATAAAAAAACGGCATCCCTGCTACTTAGTTCAGCTTTCTTGGAAGGAAGTCACCGTCACTGTTATAGGAAAATACATATTAACAAATTCGATAGTTATTTTTAACAATACATAGTTGATTTTAATGCAAATGTTTCTCAAATAAACTCTACAAACACGTCTGTTGTAACAAGTAACTTCAACGTATTTGTTTTGAAATTATCTGCGATTTATGTAGTTATAGTTAATAAACTTCCTTAGCACAACAACGTCTATACCCAGTGTGCCATATGAATCGGTTACGAATTTTAGACGCATCGTTTCCTCGTACATTTTATCCGAAGCGGACATCCGTTACGGACTCATAACGACTTCGTTTCGTATGAAGTTCCTCTCGAAAACCGAATCGTGTTTTGTACATATTTGGATCCGTCCCGAACTCGTAACGGACTTCATATTCGAATCCGATTCGGGTTCGAGTATTGTAAATAAAGTGTATTTTAGACGGATTCATTTTTATCAATTTTTGCGCATTGGAAGCGGGTTCGATCTGAGTTGCCATTTGTATTAATACGAATTTCTGCCTATTTCTATAATCGAACCCACGATCTCATGAACAAGAGCCGCGCACACTACCATTGCACCAGCGTCGGTCTCTATATTGTAACAATGTGCATTAAAATTAAAAATATCTAATTTCGGCAGTATGAGGACTCATTAATACTTGGGGAATTTTACAAAAAAAAAATGGTTCGCCATTACATTCCATGAAGGAATTGGGGAGAGCTTCTCACAAACAGTGAGCTGTGCGCTTTCTAGATTTAAACTCACTGATTGGGACCTACAGTTTTACACCGATTCCGAACGGTATTTTGAGAAGCTTTTTCATGGCTAAGTACTCGATAGTGTAGCCGTTACTATGCGAACTGACCGCCGCCGAAAGAAATTTAAGGTGGTCAGAGCAGGGATCGAACCCAGGATCTCATGTACAAGAGGCGCGCACACTAACCATTGCGTCACCGACGGTATGTGCTGGAGAAATTGTGCAACCTCCATGTGTCTGCCCGATGGGTCCATTGGGCGCAAATCTGTGGGCCTATCAGGAGAGTTGAAAATATGAATAGTGTCTGGGCACTGATCTAAAGTGCCTGTGATTATCGTCGATCTGTATGAATTCGGAATAGAACTCCAAACAGTTCTAAACTGGGTCAAAATAGTTCTGGTGTACCTAGTTATCCGAAATCACGGGTGGGTGTTCATTAAAGACGCTGTAACTAGAATAGTCATTTCTGACCTCTGACACCGCCGTGTAGTACAACATTTTCTGGGCAACTTCTATCGACAGTCTATTGACGTCTTGAATGTCCGTGCAATAGCGCCTGATGTCCTTCCGGATGTTATGATGAGATGGATTCTGAATCAGAATATGATGGTTGGGCTGACTGGGCAGATGACAAGCCAATAGAAACTGTCTCGTCAACAACATTATGTTGTTGCACTGACAGCATCCGTTTGTTGCTAATGGTGCTTGATGTTTGGCATTTCTTTTTCAAGCAATTGGTTGTTAAATATTGTCAGTTCATTTCAAATGACACATGATTACCGTAGTTAATTAAAAAAAAACAATTTCCCATTACATCCCATGTGGGGATTGGGGAGTGCTTCTCATAACCAGTGAGCTATGCGGATTCTAGCTTATATAAGTATACTCATTGATTGGGACCTACAGTTTCACACCGGTTCCGAACGGTATTTAGAGAAGCTTTTTCATGGCTAAGTAGTCGATAGTGCCGCCATCACTAAGCGAGGTGACCGTCATCGATAGAAATGTAAGGTGGTTAGAGCAGGGATAGAACCTACGTTCTCATGTACAAGAGTCGCGCATACTTAAATTTTGATATTTCCATTTAAATTTTGTGATTTTTTAAATTTTTAAAATTTTGTGATTTAATTTTTTTGCGTTTTTATTTCGTTATAAAGATTGAATTGATATTGTGACGCCATCTTCAACTTTTAGTCACATCATTTCCGCTGATTTCACTTTCAAATTTGTATCAATCGTTGCTTACAACAAAGTTTGTCATGTCAATTTTCTATTAAGAAATTCAAATAATTTAACGATAGTGCAACTGAATTTAAAAAAAAAATTGCATTAATTTGTGTAACAAATCTTTAATTGAATCGAATATATCATTTGCATTTGGTGCAATTGTTGCTGCTGGTGGTGGTTGTGCTGCTGCTGTTCATATTGCTGCTGTCACTGCTGCCTAATTGTTAAGCAAATGCATTCGATTGAAGTTGACAGCTAAGAAAACGACCTCGTCCGCAATATGTGCAAATAGTATGATATATTGATATACATATGTACATATATATATGTACGAGGGAAGATTATAAAGTTATTAAAGAAATATACTGGTAGTAAAACACACATGCCTGATAAATAACAGTTTGTCAACTTTTAACTTAACGTTTTTTTATTTTTACTCACTTAGGTGGTCTCAAATAACCCAGAGGGATCAATTGACTTACAAAATGAGGATAACATGTTCCTCCAACCGGCTTGATCTTCAGCTTTTCTCCTCCAGTTGGTAACACCAAGCTCTCGCAGGCAATATTCCACTTGGTCTTTCTAGCGAAGTCTTGGTCATCCTATTTTTCAATGTCCTTCGAGTACGTCTTCGAATACCTTTCGCACTGGTTCATTCTGATCCATTGTGCTGACATGGTCTAGCCAGCGCAAACGCGATATTTTGTTGCACATAACTACCTCGAAGTTTATACAGCTCGTGGTTCATTGGTCGTCGAGTCTCACCGTTTTCTATTATAGGACAATATATTTTCCGGAGCAATTATGAGACGCAGCATGCGATATGACCCGGAATTCTACGCCATAAAGCAAGACAGGTTATAGTTTGATCTTCGTTTGATATAATTTGATCTTCATTTCTCAAGAGAGGGCTTTTTCTCTGAAGTGCTTGCTTAGAAGAATATTTGTTTGCAAGCACAAATTCTCCGTTTGATTGTTAGGCTGACGTTATTGCTTCTATTCTCGGCAAATCCGAGGTAAACAAATTCGTTCATTACCTTGAAATTTTAATGGTTATCAACGTTAACCCTTTCATACAATCGGGTAGATTTTCTGTTTGTCGAAACCATTCATTTTGTCTTGCCCGCGTTTATTGCCAAACCCACTTTTGCTGATTCCTTCCCAATTCTTGAAAATACTGCAATAACTTCTCGCAGATTTCGCCCAATGATGTCTAAATCATCAGCATACGCGAGCAGCATGTGACTTTTGCTGCTGATAGTTTTATTCGTGGTGGCCGTCGGTGGTGCAATGGGTAGTGTGCGCGCCTCTTGTACTTGAGATCTTGGGTTCGATGCCTGCTCTGACCACCTTAAATTTCTTTCGGCGGCGGTCACCTCGCATAGTGACAGCGAAACTATCGAGCATATAAAATAAATAAATAAATAGTTTCCCATTACATCCCATAAAGGGACTGGGGAGAACTTCTCACAATCACTGAGCTGTGCGCTTTCCAGTTTTCACTCACTGATTGGGACCTACAGTTTTACACCGATTCCGAACGGTATTTTGAGAAGCTTTTTCATGGCTAGATACTCGATAGTGTCGCCGTCACTATGCGAGGTGACCGCCGCCGAAAGAAAATTTGAAGGTGGTCAGAGCCGGGTTCGAACCCAGGATCTCATGTACAAGAGCTGCGCACACTAACCATTGCACCACCGACGGCCACACTATCGAGTATACCGTTCGGAATCGGGGTAAAATTTTAGGTCCCAATCAGTGAGTGAAAACTGGAAAGCGCACAGCTCAGTGATTGTGAGAAGTGCTCCCCGGTCCCTTCATGGGATGTAATGGGAAACCATTTATTTTTTTTTTTAGTTTTATTCGTGTTGACTGCAGCTTTTCACACGACGATCTCAATTAATATTTTGAAGAACAAATCGCATGATAGGGTGTCGTCCTGCCTAAGACCTCGCCTCGTACTAAATGGTTCGGTGAGATCTTTACTGTCGATCAGTAGCAGGAAAACGAAGCTGCGACATAGCTTGGTACAGTTTTCGCCGTATCGGGCTATCGAAAGCAGCCTTATAATCTACAAAAAGGTGGTAGGTGTCGATTTGTTTTTCAGGGGGTTTCACCAGAATTTATCGTAATGTTTATCCGGTCGATATTTGACTCTCCAGGCCTAAAGCTATACTGGTAAGGTCCGATCAGGTCTGCATCAAACGGCTTTAGTCGTCCACACATTACGCTAGAGAGGACATTCTATGCGATGGATAGTTGGCACGATAGTTGGTACATATACTCCGGTCGCCTTTTTTTTGAAAACATTTATGCTAAGGCTCCAATCGTCGGCCATGCATTGGCTTAGCCAGATTTCGCATATGAGCTGATGAATGCACCTTTCCAACTAATAGCCGCCAGCCTTAAACCTTTCGGCCGGTAGTCCATCAACCCCAGCGGGAAATGACAGTTATAACTTCGCTTTGGCTAGTAGGATGCCAGTCGACGCTATCGCCCTCTATGTGACCAACACCCTCATCTACACTGAAGTCTCCTGTGACAAGTAAACCAGAGAAGTGGTCTCCTCATATACCCAACATACTCTGCAAAAAATTCCCGTACTTCTCTCTACATCCCGTCCTTCTCTCCTGATCCATTTCCGTTGGTTCGGCCTTGTACTTTTCGGTAGAATTAGCGGGCCTCAGCCTTCATTCTGTAGCATTTAATTTTCTCACTCTCGTGTTTTCTCCACAACCGTTTTTTCTTCTTAAACAAACTGGTTTCATCTCTCCTCTTCTCCTTACACCGCTCTGTCACGGCTCGCGATGCAACTAACTGAAGCATTGCCAGGTGTGCAGCGTTTTGTCATCACTTGTCATGCCACACTCTTCATCGTAACATGGTTTGCCTTTAAGCGGGTTTTCATAACCAAGTACGTTCTCTGCAGCAGTTTTCATAGTGTGGGAATTGTACTTCCACTGCGCTTCGGGATCATGAGGCGGGGTTCGTTTTGCGCCAGTACCTGAGTGAGCTTCTCTGCATAAGCCGTGACTACCTCTGACAATTGCAGATGTCTGATACCCACCTGTCTATATGTTTGTCTTCGTACGACTGTCGCTCTACGTAACCTTGTACGAACGTTTGACGCAACCAGGTAGTGCTCCTCGAATCACACGTAACGCCAATCATCTTCCATCTATTACCAGGTGATCAATCTGGTTCTTCGTCTGTTGAACAGGGGATATCCAAGTAGCCTTATGGATGTCTTTATGTTGGAATCTCGTACTACTGGCAACCATGTCTCATTCCGTTATTGGAAGTGATGGCAGTGATGCCAATTTAGCACTTACCGATCTTGCAAAACGCGAAAAAAAATTAAATGGCGCTTTTTTGGAAAAACGCGTAATGTACACGCGTTTTGAGTTTTTATTTAGCCCTTTAGCCGGTTTTGTATACAACGACGATTTTGCTAAAGAATGTTAATTTTTTTTTGTATTTTGGGTATTTCCGTTGTAATACGACATTTGTTGTGGCTTGTGGCCGTCGGTGGTGCAATGGCTAGTGTGCGCGGCTGGTGTACATGAGATCCTGGGTTCGAACCCGGCTCAGACCACCTTCAAATTTTCTTTCGGCGGCGGTCACCTCGCATAGTGACGGCGACACTATCGAGTATATAGCCATGAAAAAGCTTCTCAAATTACCGTTCGGAATCGGTGTAAAACTGTAGGTCCCAATCAGTGAGTGAAAACTGGAAAGCGCACAGCTCAGTGATTGTGAGAAGTTCTCCCCAGTCCCTTCATGGGATGTAATGGGAAACCATTTATTTTTTTTTTAATGGTCTCGAACAATTGTTAATTTATATTGATGCATTTCTGTGAATGACGGGCGAAGTATTTTCGAAAATATATTATTCATCTTCATTGACCACACACGCTAAGTTTGCCTCCATTTTGTATTGGTTATCGCCCAAAATATCGCAAGATATGGGAAGTACTTTACTTTTATTGGCCATTTTACAACCTCATGAGGTCAGACATCTTACACATATTAATTAAACAAACAAATTAAACAAAATTCAACATTCAACATTCAACATTCTTCCACCTGGCTCTATCCTTCGCCTTTTCTCGCCATTTGGTAACACCAAGCATACGGAGGGATTCTTCTGCCTGGTCTTTCCAGCGGAATCTTGGTCTTCCTCTTTTTCTGCTTCCGTCGGGTACGTTATCGAAAACCTTTCGCGCTGGCTCATCTTCATTCATTCTGACAACATGGCCTAGCCAACGCAATTGGCCTAATTTGATTCACCTAGCTATGTCCACGTCGGGATATAGATTATATAGCTCTGCGTTCCAGCGACGTCGATACTCGCCGTTTTCGCTAATAGGACCATATATTTTACGGAGAATTTTTCTCTCGAAAACTCCCAGGTGTTTTTCATCCGCTTGCGATATGACCCACGTTTCGAAGCCATATGTCAAGACAGGTAAAATGAGAGTCTGATATAGCTGGACTTTTGTCCGTCGAGAGAGGGCTTTGTTTGTGGGAAGTACAATCCACTTTTAATGCTGTAGATGCAAGAGAAAAACAAAAATGTCAGACAATGCTGGTTCCGCCAAATCTGCACTTCAAACATCGTTTTCTTCGCTTGACCATCTGAAAGGATTTTCCAAAAGGGAAAGCTTCAATTTAATAAAAACAAGTTTCATGTGAGATATCAACGAATATGCCCTTGTTCAAATGACCGATGTGGCCGTCGGTGGTGCAATGGTTAGTGTGCGCGGCTCTTGTACATGAGATCCTGGGTTCGAACCCGGCTCTGACCACCTTCAAATTTTCTTTCGGCGGCGGTCACCTCGCATAGTGACGGCGACACTATCGAGTATCTAGCCATGAAAAAGCTGCTCAAATTACCGTTCGGAATCGGTGTAAAACTGTAGGTCCCAATCAGTGAGTGAAAACATGAAAAGCTCACAGCTCAGTGATTGTGAGAAGTTCTCTCCAGTCCCTTCATGGGATGTAATGGGAAACCATTTATTTTTTTTTTCAATAAATACGCAGGTTTTATATTTGTCATTCTCATTTTGCTTTTTCATTGTCAATATAATGGTGGCGGAAGGCAAGCTCAGCTCACCGTGGACGATTATGTTTCAGCCGCCCATTATGGATCAGACGCTTTCCAGAAAGCAGTTTGTCGGAATTGGCGTTTAGTTTCATTACTATTGATCCGCCGTTGACCTTCAAAGGACAAAAGAATATGTCCGCTACGTCGACTTTCTTCAGTGACAAAGTCACCTATTTAACCTGAGATGCATCAGTGATCGCATAACCAATGTACTCATTCGTTTCGCCTTCCTACTCTAGCTAACTAACGGAGGGTTGCGATAAATCCATTGCCCGGGACATACTTCTAAGAAGCAATGAGCTGCTTGGGCTGCCCTATGAATGAATCATTTCTGGGCACTGCCAAATGGGTGACTATCAGAAACTTTCCACCTCCAACTGTAAGTCCCTTGTACCAGTCGACATGATTTTTGTTGTTGTCTGAAATACAACGCAATTCAAATACAAGGTGGTCCGAGTAGGCATCAAACTTACGATTTCGTGTACAAGAGCCTTGCACACTACCATTGCATCACCGAAGTCCACCAAACAAGAATTTAAGACAAAAGAACAAACAAAGTCCACTGCACCCACTGAGACAAAGAAACAAACAAACCACGCAAAACCACTTACGTAAAATCCGCCACAAGTACACTACACTACACACTCACTGTACAAGACGACCCTCAACGATTTCGTTATGATATCAACAAAGAAAACAAGTGGCAGACATCAAAAAAAGCTCGTCTACAAAGACTCCAAAACACACTTATAAATCCTCCTCAAAATAGTAAATCGACAAAACTTGAAAAGAAATTTTCGATTTTTGCCTCTAATGCGAGCCCTTTCCGAATCGGTCTAAAACTTTATGTCCCAATCAAGAATTTAATATACGAAAGCACATAGTTCAATGATTGACAAAAACCCACAACTCATTTATTGTCGAAACAAAACTCAGTATAAGTATTGAGTAAAAGCGTTGGATGCTTTAATATTCCTCCAAGCCTAATCTCGTGGAAATCAATGTATATTTGGTGGAAACCTGACCATTTTCTTGAGACTACCTAGTCTTATTAGTACTACGTACTACGATAATATATTTAAGTGTTCATATATTGTTCATACCGCAGAAGTATAAGACATGGCAGGACGAAGAATATCGCATTGCAACTGATGAAAAAGACGCTGCACGTATGGCAACGAAACAGTCAGTTACAACGCGTGCTGCGAGTGAGCGGTGCAAGAGGCTGAGAGGGGAGGAAAACCAACTATATTTAGGCGGAAAAAATGGTAGTGGGAGCAGAGGGAGAGTGAAATAAACGAAATGTGTAGGATAAATGGTGAAACCCGAAAGTTTTTCCAGATGGTAAGAAGAGAGAATAATGGGCCTAATAATGGACTGCCCTCCTGCAAGGACGAGAATGGGAATCTGGTGACTGATAAGCAGTGTTTGCTCAAAATGTGGAGAGACCACTTTCCAGCACTACTCCACTCAGATTCTTCCACTGAAGATCATGAGGTAATGATAGTGGAAGATAGTTTAGATTGTTCTCCCCCAAACAAGGCGAGATGGAAACGGCGATCTCCCGGCTTAAGAATAATAAAGCCGCTGGTGCGGATGGGCTACACGCCGAACTTTTTAAGGCAGGTGGCGAAGGACTGTTAGCCCACATGCATCAACTTATATGCAGTATATTGTTGGAGGAATCTATGCTTGACAATTGGAGTCTCAGTGTATTATGTCCTGCATTCAAAAAGGGTGATCCGTGTGTCTGTTCCAACTAACGCGGTATCAGTCTTTTATCCAACGCGTATAAGGTCTTGTCGAGCGTATGATGTGAAAGACTAATGCCAATTATTGAAAACCTGATTGGACCTTATCAGTGTGGTTTTAGACCAGGCAAGTCCACGACTGACCAAATATTCACGCTACGCCAGATCCTGAAAAATACCCAAGAAAAGCAAATCGATACATACCACCTTTTTGTCGATTACGAAGCTGCTTTCGATAGCCCCATATGGGGAAAACTGTACGAAACTATGTCTGAACTTAGGATTCCGGCAAAACTGATCCGCCTCTGTAGAATGACGCTGACCAACACCAAATCGGCAGTGAAAGTGGGGAAAGACCTCACTGAACCGTTTTGTACCAAGCGAGGACTGAGACAATGTGATACACTTTCGTGCAATCTCTTCAACATCTTAATGGAGATAATAATGAGAAAAGCTGCAGTAAATACGAACAAGATCATTAACACGAAAGCCATATGTTACTGGCATTGGGCGAAATTTGCGAGAGGTTACTGGAGTATTTTCAAGAATCGAAAAATAATCAGCGAAGGTGGGTCTTGCTGTTAATGAGGGCAAGACAAAATTGATGGTGTCAGCGACTAGAGAAACCTTTCGACTTGGTCCTCACTTGAACGTTTACAACCGATTTAATTTTAAAGTGGTAGATGAATTTGTTTACTTTGGATTCGCCGTGAACAAGGACAACAACGTCAACCTGGACATAAATAGGAGAATTGGAATTGTGCTTGCAAATATATGATATTTTGGGCTCAGCAAGAGGTTTAGGAACAAAGCCCTCTCTCGACGGACAAATGCCCAGCTATATCAGTCCCACATTTTGCCTCTCTATATATATATAGCTCCGAAACTTGGGTTCTATCGCAAGCGGATGAAAAACACCTGGGAGTATTCTCCGTAAAATATATGGTCCTGTTAGGGAAAACGGCGAGTACCGACCTCGCTGGAACCATGAGCTATATAATTTTTATACTGACGTGGACATAGCTAGGCGAATCAAGTTAGGCCAATTGCGTTGGCTAGGCCATGTTATCAGAATGGGTGAAGATGCACCAGCGCGTAAAGTTTTCGATAGCATACCCGATGGAAGCAGGAAAAGAGGACGACCAAGACTCCGGTGGAAATACCAGGCAGAAGGATCCCTCCGTATCCTTGGTGTTACCAACTGGCGAGAAAATAAGAAGGATAGAGCCAGTTGGAAGAATATAATGAAATTTGTATAATTTGGTTGTTTAATTAATATGTGTAAGACGTCTGACCTCATGAGGTTGTAAAATAATCAATAAAAGCAAAAAAAAAGTTAATTTATTGTTATGATAAAACTTAGTGATCAAACCTCGCTTGCCAATTGGTAAGTGCGTAGATACAATCAATCGCATACGATATCTGAGAGACATGCAGCGATATCGACAACCCATATGACAGATAGTTAGATACATTTGTATGTGTGTATATGTTTCTACATACATTTTCAAATATAAGAAATGGAAACTTTTTGATATTTTTTAATAAAACTAAAAGGAATATATGTATATGTGTGTATTTAATTTGAAAATTGCATAACGTATTTGTTTTATTGCAGACAAGTTTGAGTAGGATTGTGAACAAATTTATTACTAAGACCGAGAGGTTTTCTTATATAATTGGCAGATATGCAAACATGTGTCAATTAATCAATATACATGCATTTCATAAATCTCCATTATAAATTCAAGCAAAATTGGTTTTATTTAACCAGTAATCATGTACAATTTTGATACATATTCATTAAAAGTTTCATTTCCTTTTCCGGAATTTCAAATTATAGTGCAGTGGGAAAAAATTGTATTAACTTTCAAATTGACGTTCCCCATTAATAAGCAATTTCATTGCGATGTACAAATTGCAAACAGAAAATTTATGTATGAACTTATGTACTATATGTATGTATGTCACATAAGTACTATGTATATCGCCAAAGCGTCTTGCGAATTGTCAATGAACTTGAAATCGTGTTGTATTTCTGTAAATAAATTCGCACTCACATGGGAAAAGTGCTTATTTTTCAGAATTTCCAGAAATCATTTTCTGCATTCGTCACTAGTGTGATCAAAATATGTTTGACCAATTCGATTTTTCTGTGTTAATTGCATATCAAACATTTTTTTATTTATAATTTTATGAAGAAAGTTTAGTAAAAATGTTTAACATATTAATATTTAAATACCATTGTTGGGATTTATTAATTTGCATTACATTATCTAATGCGAATGCAGAAGAATTAACATTGTTCGCAAGGACAATTAAAAATGCAGGTTGTGGAATCGGATGCCAACTGTAATGAAATGTTGGAATGGTTTCGATATTTCGAATTTGATTGACTGCTGACTATTCTGTTTTTAAAGAATTTGATATGTAGAGGTTTAAATGAATCATTCTTTTTTAAATTAAAATTTTTAATTAATTCTTTCCACCAAAAAAAAAAAAGAATTGAATGGAATTTGAATCAATTCAACTGAATTTAGCAATAATTAATTGCAATTCAATTCTAGGTCAAAAAAATTTGCAAAAAGAATTGCAATTCATTTCCAATTCATTTGAATTGAATTGATTTTGAATTAATTCAACTGAATTAGAAAAATTAATTGCAATTCATTTGAAATGAATTGCTTTTGAATTAATTCAAATGCATCATCATTTTCCTAATTCAGTTGAAATTATGAAAATAAATAAATTGTTTCCCATTACATCCCATAAAGGATTTGGGGAGAGCTTCTCACAACCAGTGAGCTGTGCGCTTTATAGTTTTTATACTCACTGATTGGGACCTACAGTTTTACACCGGTTCCTACAGTTTTACACCGGTTTTTCATGGCTAAGTACTCGATAGTGTCGCTGTCACTAAGCGAGGTGACAGTCGTCGAAAGAAATTTTAAGGTGGTCGGAGCAGGAATCGAATGCAGGATCTCCTGTACAAGAGGCGCGCACCACCGACGACCAGTTGATATTATAAGAACGGCAATTTCATTCCGTTCTTGTTTTAGAACTTTCTGTCTTTGGACGACTATACTAGGTGATTTACAAAACGAGAGTAATGTTTGCTGTCTTTGATTTAAAAAAAAAAGTTGGATCAGAAAACGAGAGCAATGCTTACTTTAGATCTACGAGTATACACCAATATTTTTTCGAAATCAATTCAAATGATTTGTAAATGAATTGCATTTCATTTGATTTAATACAAAATCAATTCAATTCAAATGAATTGGAAAGGAAATTCATTTCAATTGGAATTGAATTGCAATTCACTTTTGCCAAATTTATTTGAATTGATTGAAATTCCATTCAATTCTATTCTTTCGTGAAAAAAATTAATTAAAAATTTTGCTAATTCAGTGCATGAATGATTCGCGAATTAATTAAAAAAAGAATGATTCGTTTACAGCTCTGAGACACATCTAAATGTTTGTGTAATAAAGATAATAGGCGTGTTTTGGGTACACCGCTTGCTTAGATTATCACTTATTTTGTATGAAGAGCTAAGCGATATTTGGCGGCTCTTAAAGTTATCGTTTCCTTTCCAATTCTTGGCAGGCATAAAGTTACCAGTCTGAAAAAACAGAAAAACTGTTTTGGATATCGTTATCGTTAAGGAGAAGAATATAAACATTTGCAAGAATAACTATGTATATGTATTTGCGATTGAAAAAGCCAGAAAATTACCAGTATGAAAAAATCAGAAAAACAGTATTGGATATCGTCATTATGAGCCAAAGACAAGGATAAGTATATATGTATACACATATTCAAGAATGACTATAAACCAAGTATTAGAGCAAGACGTATATATAAATTATAATAAATTATCGCTAGCTTGGCATTTTGGTTACGAGCAAGCAAGCGATAATCGCTGGCTTGTAACGAAAACACGCCTAATATACAGCATGGTTTAAATTTAAACCACTTGCCGGCTGACGGTTTAAATTTAAACCACGCTGTATTATCTTTATTTAACAAACATTTAGATGTGTGTATAGAACATACATATTCCTCCTTCTCATTTCGTATTTTCATTGACAATTTAACGGTGTCTGAAAGCAAGCCCAGAATGCAATTGGCCTACTGCCAGGATGATTATGTTTCAGCCGCCCATTGTGGATCACACGCTGACCAGAATGCAGTGTGTCGAAACTGGATGTTTGCTTCTTTACTTTTGATCCGCCGTTGGCCAGTACTGTTGGCTCATCCGCCTTCAAAGCATAAAAGAATATGTTCCATAGTTCGAAGCGCTTCAGTGTCAGGGTCACCTATTTAACTTGAGACGCATCAGTGATCGCATAACCAATCAGGCTGCTCGTTCGTTACGCCTCCTCACACAAAGTCAATCCAACGGATATGGACCAGGTTCCCCCATTTGTAGAGATAAGGGCGGAAATTTTGTCACAGATGTGCAGAGTATGTTGGGAATATGGAAGATCACTTCTCTGCTTTCCTTGTCCCAGGAGACTTCAATATAGGTGAGGGTGTGGATCATATACAGGACGATGGCGTCGACTGGCCCCCTCCTAGCCAAAACGAAGTTAGACCAACAATTTCCCAGCTTAAGAAGAGAGCTTAAGAGTTGTTTAAATCTCACGGCTATGAGTTGGAAAGATGCATGCATCAACTCATGTGGAAAATCTGGTTAGATGAATGCATGCCCGACAATTGGAATCTTAAGCCCCGTATTCAGTTCTTGCGAAATTTTCTCAGTTGTCTCTAAACGGAAAATTTTGTTACAGAGAGTTACCACATATCTCTGATTTACCTTGCAAATATTTCATTAATATTTAATTTTTGCACTCCATTTTATTTTTAACGCATCTGCTACTATTGTTTACTAAAATAATCCAAATGTAAACATTCCGTGTGTCAAATCCAACACAAAAACGAAATACATGTGAACTTGACACTTCGGAAGTGGTTTGCAATGTAAACAAAGCAAATCAGCTGGGCTTATGCGATCACCATATATGAATCCATCTTGATCGGACCTCTAGGCCTGGAAAGTGAACTATCGACCAGATATTCACATTTCGACAAATCCTGGTAAAAACCCCACGAAAAACAAATCGATACCTACCACCTTTTTGTAGATTATAAGGCTACGGAGAAAACTGTACCAAGCTATGTCGGACACGGTTTTGTAGAATGCCACTGACCGACACGAAATCCTTAGTAAAGATTAGTGAAGACCTCACCGAACCATTTAGTACGAGGCGAAGGCTCAGGCAGAGTGACACTCTATCATGCGATCTCTTCAACATATTAATTGAGATCGTCGTGAGAAAAGTTGCAGTCAACACGAATAAAACTATCAGCAGCAAAAGTCACATGCTGCTCGCGTATGCTGATGATTTAGACATCATTGGGCGCAATCTGCAAGAAGTTACTGCAGTATTTTAAAGAATTGGGAAGGAATCAGCAAAAGTTTGGCAGTAAACGGGAACAAGACAAAATTAAGGGTTTCGACACCCGATTGGAGGAAAGGGTGAAGGTTGATAACCGTTATAATTTCGAGGTAGTGGGTGAATTTATTTACCTCGGATCTGCCGTGAACCGAAGCAATCATGTCAGCCTGGAAATCAAATGGAGGTGTTATTTTGGGCTAAGCAAGCACTTCAGAGATAAGACCCTCCCTGGAGTAACAAAGATGCAACCATGTATATCAGACTCTCATACAACCTGTCTTGCTTTACGGCGCAGAATCCTGGGTCATATAGCATGCTGATGAAAGATAATTAGGAGTCTGCGAGAGAAAAATGCTCCGAAAACCAGAACAGAAATTTCAGTCGGATGAACCTACTTAAACATACCCCCACCCGAAGTCATCCATTGCGACCGAGTTCTATTGAATATTGGTAAATGCGCCAATATTCAATAGTAGTATGGCATTGCGCTAAATATTATTCAATACCCAACTTAATATCGATCCTAAGGGATTATGGGGTGTTGTCGTGACTACCAGCCAGTTGTCCGCCCAATATTTATATGGGAGGTACTAAACTGAGCATGGCGAAGTTGTTCATCTGTTTTAGACAATATTGCACAAAATATTAATCAGTACCAAATTTTGTTAATACCGGTTGTGGTATTCGAGACATATCGATTCAGCCAGCCGGAAAGCCGTCCAACTTTTGTATGGCAGGTAAGAAAATGGGCGCGGACAGTAGTTAATCTTTAATTTTTAGGAATTTCATTTTTACCGAATTTCATTAAGATCGCTTTTAGTTTACGAAAGTTACCGTATCGATCAACCGATCATCCGCCCAACTGTTGTGTGCATTTGACTAAATTTTTTCTAATATCAAACTTCATACAGACTGGTTCGGATTTGCGGGAGTTATCTTGCCGAACAACCAGCCGGCCGCACAACCTGTCTTGGTAGGGGGTGGCAAAATCACCTTTGTCTTAATCGATGTCTCGCATTTGATGACATGAATCTTATAACCTAATTTCATTAAGATCGGAAGTGTTTCACGCGACTTATCTCATTGACAACTCGGACGACCACTAAGATTTTGTATGGGAGACACCAGAATGGGTGTGACAAAATGACTCATTTTCCATAGACGAGTAGCATTTGATTAAATTTTGGCAAGTAACGGGTTTTTCAATAAGAGCGCTACAAAAGTTTTTTTTAAGTAAAACAAAACCGGTTTTAGATACCAATGAAATTCTTTATTCCTGTGAAAGTACGCAATATGTATGGAACTCGATTTCTTTTGCATGGCCACCACGCAGACGCTGAACCCAATTTTCGACGGGTTTCAAGCATAAATCGGCCGATACTGCTGCAATTTCACGTTCGATATTCGTACGACGTTCATCAATCGTCGCTGGCTTGTTGGCATAGGCCATAGACTTGACGTAGCCCCACAGGAAATAATCTAACGGCGTCAAATCGCACGACCGAGGCGGCCAATCGACTGGGCCATTTCGTGAGATAACACGTTCACCAAACTTGGTTTCCAATAAATTGATTGTGGCATTCACTGTGTGGCCTGTGGCGCCGTCCTGTTGGAACCACATGTCCTCCAAGTCCATATTATCCAATTGGGGCCAAAAATATTCGGTTATCATTGAACGGTAGCGATTCGCATTCACAGTAATGTGCCGGTCTTGATCATCACGGAAGAAGTACGGCCCAATGACGCCGCCGGCCCATAAACCGCACCAAACCATAATTTTTTCAGGATGCAATGATGACTCATGGATTATGTGTGAATTGCTGTCTGACCAATAACGCATATTTTGCTTATTGACGAAGCCATTCAGCCAGAAATGAGCCTCATCGCTGAAGATGATTTTCCGATGAAAATCCGAATCATTTTCAAGTTGTTGCTCAGCCCAATTCACGAACATACGACGCTTATGGTGGTCAAGCGGCTTCAGTTCTTGCGTCAATTTGATCTTGTAAGGATGTAGGCCAAGATCTTTTCGCAAAATTCGCCACAACGACGTCACAGAGATGCCGAACGCTTGAGAACGACGTGTGAGAGACACATTTGGGCTTTCTTGAACTGAAGCCTCAGCGGCAGCAATATTCTCGACACTACGGGCACTTCTTTGTCTCACTGGCACGGGAACATTTTGTACTGTGCCTGTGGATTCAAAATTTTTCCACTAGAGGCTCAGTTGTTGATCTGGTAGGACGATTATGACGACCATAAATTGGACGTAGGGCTCTTAAAAACACTGACTCCAAATTTCGGTATTAAATTTTAATAATTTCGACTCGTTGTTGACTCTTATATCTTTCCATGATGAAATGGCAAACCTTACTGAAGAGAAATGTCAAAAGAGCGGGGAAAAATATGGCGTCGTTTGCTGTTCCTATCGATTTACATTTGTAGCGTCTCTGTTGAAAACCACTTTACCATAGTTCAGCAAGATTGGTTCGGTTTTGCGGGAGATATCAAATGCTCAATCATCTTAAAAAGTCCTAAACCGAATTTCGTCCAAAGATACTGAGGGTCTAATATGACTCCTTCTATGCGTTAAATTTGTTTCCGTATTAAATGATATATACCCGCATCCTATGGGTAAGGGTATAAATATATGGTCCTATAATAGAAAATTGTGAGTATCGACAACGGAGGAACCGCGAGCTGCATAATCTGTATCCCGACATCGAAGTAGTTATTCGTATCAAAATAGCGCGTTTACGCTGGCTAGGCCATGTCAGTAGAATGGATCAGAATGAACCAGTGTGAAAGGTGTTCGAATATGTACTCGAAGGACATCAGAAAATGGGTAGACTAAGACTTCGCTGGAAAGACCAGGTAGAATATTGCCTGCGATGACTTGGTGTTACCAATTGGAGGATAAAAGCTGAAGATCGTACCGGTTGGAGAAATATGTTATCTTTATTTTGTTCTTCTTTTTTCGCGAAGACCAACACTATAAATGCAGTGCATTGTATTGGACTTAAGAAAATGGGATAGGAGTAGGGGGAAAGAGAGAGAAGTACTTGTTAATATTTGACTTAAACTTGTTGATGTCGTAAAAAGTGGGGGATACACTTGACGGAAGCTTATTCCACATACGGACTGTTAGGCTGAAGAACGAATTGTTTCTGTAATGCGCAGTTCGATCCAACGGCCAGGAAACAGAAAAGGGATGAGTTCCACTTGAAAACCGCGTCTTACGGTTAAATAACCTAACTTCTGGATTGAGGCCATGTAACTCGGCGGAACACTTTCCATGGAAATACCTATAAAATACCGAGACACAGCTAACATTTCGTCGATGCTCCAAGGAGGCAACAGAGCTGGATACACTCCTGTCGCCTATCAGCTTCAACGCGCTCTCTTTTGTCCAAGCTCCAAGGTGGACGCTGGAGCCCCAGCCCAAATACGAGAGTTGAATTCCATTTTTGGCCGAATATACGTGGTGTAGATATTGGGTAGATCGGGTGGGGTGAAAAATCTTTAACACCGCTTTAAAAAGCCCACGCACTTGAATGCTTCTTTCAACACGTTGAATATGTGTTTATTCCAACGAATGTCACATTGTATCTTCACGCCCAGAATATCAAGAGCTTCCGATTCACCAACATCTAAACCACCCATTGAAATCATTGGCAGGGTCGAGTCACCAGTGTGCTTGTGCGATATTCTGCAACACTGTGTTTTGCGTGCATTAAATTCGACTCGGTTTTCCCTGCCCCACTCACTAATCAGATGCAAGTCATGATTAAGCGTGCCATTCATTGTTCGTCTCTTTCCTTGCACTACGGAAAGATTCGGTCGACGATCGAACGAGTATGAATCACATTAATTACTATCATCAGCGAAGGAGTAGATGGGATTGGTAGTCCGAGCCAGAAGGTCGTTGATGAAAATAAGAAAAAGAGAGGGAGAAAGCACAAAGCCTTGAGGTACTGCCGCATTAATTGTATACTTATCGGAAGAGATACCGTCTATTACAACTCGTATGGAACGGTCTCTGAGAAAACTCGAAATAAATCGAGAGAAGCTTCTACCTAAACCAAAAGCATTAACCTTTGATATGAGTGCCTGGTGCCAAACTCTATCAAATGCTTTAGAAATATCTAAGGCCACTATTTTGCTCTCATCCAGTGTATGCACGGACCGATTCCACTGTTCCGTGTGGAACGCCATCAGGTCGCCAGTTAAACGGTTTCTGCGAAACCCATACTGACGATCACTGAGTAGACTGTTAACTTCCAGGTAACTTACCAAATGGTAATTTACCATGGTCTCCATCACCTTTGAGAGCGTAGAACATATCGCAATTGGCCGGTAGTTATCGGGATTAGTAACCTCTCCTCTTTTGGCGATCGGCTGGACAAGGTTGCGCAGTGGACGAGCAAGCGTCGAAGAACACTTGCTCAAAACTAGTGCCGGAATTCCATCCGGACCCGCAGAATTTCCTACGTTGAGCTCCTTTTGTAAAGCCCCTTGACCCCTTTTAGGTTGTTTGAGGTCACCTAAGTATGTAAGTAAGTATAGAACATAAATTACTTATAGTTAAAACATTTCTATAATGTTTTTTTTAAATAAAGAACCGACTTATAGCCAAATTCAGTTGTAGCGACCGTATTGATACCAAATTTGATGATCGCAACCGAATTGATACCGAATTCGGTTATTGCAACCGAAGTGATTCCAAATTCGGTTGTTGCTGCCGCAAATTTAGTAAGTTTAGTCGATAGAACGAGCAAAATTGGAAATTCGCACCCGTCGCTAGTACAATGGTTAATGTGTGCGTCTCTTGTTCATGGGAACTCTTGACCACCTTATATTTATTTCGATTTACTTTATTGACTTAGTGATGGCGACACTATCGATAACTTAGCGATGAAAAAGCTTCTCAAAATATCGTTCTGAACTGGTGTAACTCTATAGGTTCCAAATCAGTGCGTGTAAAACTGGAACCGCACAGCTCACTGGTTGCGAGAAACTCTTCCCAATCCCTTCATCCGTTGTAAAGGGAAACCATTTTTTATAATTAGAAATTATGTTTTCACAACCGTCTCAACTATGAAACGATATTGTTTCAACCGAATTTCAGTTGTGAGGACTAAACTCAGTCGTGACAACCTCAATTCGGTTGTGGCAACCGCAATTCAGTGGCAACCGCCGAATTTACGGTTGCTACAACCATTTTTCAATTAATTAGTTCTGTGAATGAATGTAGGACGTGTTAGGAGGACTTCCAAAGTATAAAACGTTATCTCTGTCATTGTCTTACTTTCACGAAAACCTCTCCGATCATTCAATACTGTGTTTGGAGTTTCTCCGTGGAACAAATTGAAAAACACTAAGGGCACTTGTAAGCAGTACGAACTTCTTATAAAAACCAAATAGCAGCTATTTCTGATATTGCGAAGAGCGCACAGCAGGCCGTCACACTGACTTAGATGACACGAGACAATGCTTAGACCCCTCTCAACCCAAGCCAACCAAATCGTACCTACCAGGCGAAAATCCCTCGACAGTATAGTCCCCCAAATCGTTAACACGTATTCTTTATATAGTTCCTGAACTATCCAACTCTATTCAAGAGACAAGATATCAAGATATTCAATGACAATGTATTAAAAGTACAACATAAAAATAGACGAAGATAAGGATGACCACCATTCAACTGGAAGGACATGACTAAATTATGCACATTTTTCACCATCATTTAGTTGCATCGGCGATTGACAGAACCTTGATGATGTGACTATTTGGAGGACGGCACTAATGGAATTTGTTAATACGTTCGGCCACTGACCCAGGATGCAAAAAGACGTTCTTTCGTTCTTTTATTTACTTTGGGCGGTTTTTAAGTTTTTTTTCTTTGTCCATAAAATATAACCATCTGGTGAATCATGGCAATTAAGCTAAACGCATTCTTACTTATAGGAAATCCACAGATTCTTATATTTATGTATGTGAGGGCATCAGATACTTTGCGCTGCCACAATTTCGTTTTCAGTGGCCAAAAGACAAAGCGTTTCAAATCTTATAATGATGATTCAGTTAACATAATATGGAATTTTATGAAATTCCAGAGTGTTCATGTCTTACACTGCACAACATAAGCAGTATTTATGATGAAAAATGCAAACATTTGTATCTCTGTTTCATGGTGTCGTTCATTTAAAATATTTATGTCAAGAAGTGAAGAAGATACGTATGTATGTCTGTACGTTTACATAAGTACGTCCGGGGTGACAGAGCAAAAGGTGAATAACTTTTGAAAGGAGTTTGACCCCTTCGGGTGTCAAGTCACAAAAGGTGTGTCAATGCTTTTTCCTTGTAAATATGAGACTAGTATAGTGGTGATAATGATAAGGACAAATATGTGTAGGGAATGATAAATTTTCAAAAGTTCTCTCATTAAAGAATCTGAAGAGGGGTAAAGTAAAATTTCCACTTTATTTGTCATTGTATCATTAAACCCAACAGTGTTAGACAACGCCATCGACTTGTACTCAGTTTATGTCAGACATCATCATCCGATTCATTTGGAAATCATTCAAAAGTCCGTGATATATGTGCATATCTTAAGCAAATTCGTAATCGCATGTTCTGATTCTCTTCTCTATATATTGATGCTTTTTTTTTTGAAAGAAATAGCGTCTTAAGAAGACGTATAGATTTACGAAATGGTATGCTAACAATAACACAGACCGACAAATAAGGTGAACAATTCTTATGACATTGGTTACAAACTGCACACACTTCGGTCTTTTGCGTTTACTTCACACTTATGGCCAGTTTTTAAGTTTGTAGTTAACAATCAGATTACTTAATTGTAATTAGAAGTTAATTAGAGGTTAACTTAGCATTTTGTTTTTAATGCCGAGTTCATTTAAGCCGTTATATTATGCTCGCCGGTGGTGCAATGGTAGTTTGAGCGTCTCCAGAGCACGAGAACGTGGGTTCGAATCCTGCTGTGACCATCTTAAATTTCTTTCGACGGCGGTCACCTCGCTTAGTGACGGCGACACTATTGAGTATTTAGCCATGAAAAAGCTTCTCAAAATAGCGTTTGGAACCGGTGAAAAACTGTAGGTACCAATCAGGGAGTGTAAAACTACAACGCGCACATCTCCATGGTTGTGGGAAGGTCTCCGTAATCCCTACATTAGATGTATCGGGAAACCATTTAGTTGTTTACTGTTAACGATTATGGCAACCCCTGTATTCTTATTTTTGGGAAAAACATCTGTTTTGAGCTAAATACAAAAAAGAGGAACAACCAAATTGAATTATGTAAAATAAGAATCAAATGCATAAAACCGAAGTCATTTTAACAAAAATATATAAAAAACTATGTAGGCGCAACAATTTAACGATATAGGCTCAAAGTATGTGTGTCATCTGGTTGTGACTACAGGTTAACCAACCTCTTCTTTGTTAACCATTGACTGAAAAACACAATTCGACGTTTAACCACATTTTAACTAAGAAACGAAGATGACCACTAACAGAAAACTGACCATTATTGGAACAAAGCTGTGATTAATTTAACTGACCCTTCAACTCCAAAATATGTTTCCAAATTTTAAAAATATGTTTTCGTTTATGCACGCTTAATAATCTGTCGTTTTTTGTTGTTTGGATTCATATGTAACATGTGTTTGGAGCTTGTCGCAAATATAATATATTTGTGCCCAAACTCATTGTGTTTGCTATTCACTATTACATGTTTGAGACACAATTATTAATATGTTATAATATATGTCTTTGCGACCCAAATATATCTGTGTTTGTGATACAAATACAATTATGGTTGTTGCACTATTTATGCTCTCTCAAGAGCAAGAGAATAAAAGAGGGACAACGAGAGTATTTTTATATTTTTGCATTATTCTCTCAGTCAGTGAATCATGAATATTCCTGAATGTGCGTGTAAATTGCAGATGAAGTGAGGGTTTCATATTTTGGCCGATTTATTGCGTTTTAGTTTTATGTCTTCAGTCGTGAGTGGTTCATCGGACAGAGGATATCAAAAGCGCTTGATTCAGTGAAAAAAGAATAAACAAACGCTCGGACGGTTAAATGGTTTGATATGTTGTATGTTTCGTATATATTTATGTGTGCTACTAACGTGAGAAACGATTTTGAGGAAAGAAACTGGAAAGGACAACGTGAAGGCCTCTTTCTGCCCGAGCCTGTACTGAGAAAATCGAAATGGCGTGCCATCTGTGAAATATAATAAACAAAAACAAGTAATTAATACACGCTTGTCTTGCATGAATTTGATTTTTTATAAGTATATTGTTTGTGTACCAACGCATAGTTGAAACCAACTCATTTTGAAAACAAAAACATGAGACACAACAAAGAAAGGAGAAGCAAACGAGCAGCAGATTCTCAATGTATTCAATGCAAGTAAATTTAAAACGCGGCATTTAAAATCTTTTAATTTTTTGTATTAATTATTCATAAATGAAGATTTGTATTAATAAAATTAATTAGAATAAATAATACATATATGTATATTTAAATCAAAGAATAATTAATTTCTAAATATTATTATGTTTGGGAGGAAATACGCATATGTTTCCATATACGTAAGTATATAGAGGTGTGGGGGAAAACGCGAAACACCACGTAAGTATATGAATGTTTGATATGAAGCACGCATATGTTTCCACGTAAAAGCATACATATGTATTTGTCAGTAAACATGCTAAAGTTTGCATTTAAATACGCGTGAGTCTGGGACTTGCAAATATATAAATGTTTGAAGTGTGTTCCAAACATATATATGGTTCCTGCAGAATATGTTTGGGAGAATATGTTACAGAGGCCGTTTTTTTCAGCATGTATTGTTACGAATTGACTAATTATTCGTCTCATTCCATATTCATTTAAAATTACAATAAGTTCACTTTATTTACACAAACTTGCATTCACAATTCGTGTTTACTCAACAAGAGCTATTACACGCCGATGTATATTTTACACGTTTTATATCGGACTGACTCGGCATGGGCCGACCAATTTATAGCAGTTACATTTTGGAGCAACGTCAGTTCTAAGTTCCCTGATCCTTATCACAGCAGTACCACCTTATTCTATTTTTCGATTTCAGTTATAATTCCTCGACAGCCGTTTCCAGCTCAATTTCGTAGTACTGCCATCTGTTGTCGATTAGTCGAGATAATACTAATAGTGGTGAAATCGCAATGAAGTAGGTCTTCACCAAATACGATAGAAATACCATAGGCAATTAATTCGCATATTCACCATTCTCACCAGAGAGCAAATGCTGTTTCCGTACGATCGTTTTTCACTTGGATGCGACGAAAAAGCACTCAAAACCCATTTTTATTTCGATTCTGTGGTTTGAATTTGAAAATAAAATATAGATAATAGAAAATCATATCTCTTAACTTTCAAATCCACCACACAGATTTCACGATCTAGGGGTTTTCTATCATCTTTGGTGAAGACAAAGACAATTTTTCTAGATGGCGCAACAACGGTCGAAATGGCCAAATTTCCTTGGAAGCTATTTAACCATGTTTTTTTTGCATTTTGTATTGTCAAAAAATATCAAAAGCAATATGTTTTTCTGTATCCGAAAGAATCGAAATAAAAATAATTTTGAGTGCTTTTTCGTCGCCTTTGCCATCTGGTGAGAATGGTGAATAATCGAATGAATCATCTACCTCTGTCAAATATTTATATGTGCAAAATAATTCATTCGCTTATTCACCATTTCACACGAATGCGACGAAAAAGCACCCAAAAATCATTTTTATTTCGATTCGATAATAGAAAAGCATATCTCTTGACTTTCAAATTTACCACACAGATTTCACCATCTAGGGGTTTTCTATAGACTTTGGTGAAGCCATAGATAAATAAAAATCATAGATTACCCATTTGCTTAATCACCATTTTCACCAGAGAGCGAAGGCTGTTTCCGTGTGACCATTTTTCACTCCATCACTCCGGCACCATCTAGAAAAATTCCCTTTACTTTCAAATCCACCACTTATATTTCACCATCTGTGGTTTTTTTATCTATGGTGAAGACAAACACAAAATTTTGTAAATGGCACAGCTAATGGTGGAAATGGGCAAATGGCCCTGAAATCAAAAACTATTAAAAAAAACTATTTAACCATTTGCATTTTGAATTGTCAAAAAATATCTAAAGCGATTTGTTTTTCTATTATCTAAATTTTATTTTCAAATTCAAACAACATAATCGAAATATAGACGGTCAAAATTTCTCTTCACTCAAATGCCAACAAACAAAACGAGTGAAACCCTAGTACTTCTCTACTCTCTCTCTTACTCTCTTCATTGAATATTTCAACACACGAGCAGCTTTTTGATAGTGTTATTGTATATAACTATACAAATTCCAACCTTGTTGAAGTAAAATTACATAAACTATGCAAAAAGTTTGAAATAAGCAAGATAAGACGCGAGAGAGAAATGCGTTTGAGTGAAGTCCTAGTACTTTTTGGTTCTCTTTTACCAGGGTTGCCAAGTTGCGCACATCTTCTGGTCGTCTATTTGCCATCCTCAAAGACGATTTACAATTAGACGACCAGAAGATGTGCGCAACTTGGCAACCCTGGTAAAAGAGAACCAAAAACTACTAGGAGTTCACTCAAACGCATTTCTCTCTCGCGTCATATCTTGCTTATTTCATACTTTTTGCATAGTTTATGTAATTTAACTTCAACATGGTTGGAATTTGTATAGTTATATACAATAACACTATCAAAAAGCGGCTTGTGTATACAAATATTTAATGAAGAGAGTAAGAGAGAGAGTAGAGAAGTACTAGGGTTTCACTCGTTTTGTTTGTTGGCATTTGAGTGAAGAGAAATTTTGACTGTCTACTTATACATCGTTTTTGCCATCCTCACCCAGCGATGTTCGTTTAGTACTTAATGCACTTTCCTGTGGCTGCGAAACAAACACTTCTTCCTGAAAAACTACACCGATAAAATTTCCTAGTAACATAGATAAACAGACACGTATTTGATTTCCTCATAGAATAATACATACGTAGATAAACTTATTCTCTCATCTGACGTTTCATTTCACACTCTTCATCGTAGGTTTGTGGAAATGAGAGCAATTAAATTTAAAATTACCTTACACCAGGTGGAGTTACAAAATATGTTCACTTAACTTTTTCCTGTCGTTTTGGTGTAGAACTGAAAAATTTAAATATATTTTGCACTTTTTTGTTGACTGTTATCGTTGGTATACATTTGTATTGTATTTAACACAACTAGTTTGCCACAAAAACACGAAATTCGGTTGTTGTTCCTTTGTTGATCGCTATATACTATTGCCACTATCTGGTATTATTGAACCCATATTTTCCACCATCCAATGTTTACTTTCCATCGTACCTATGACGTTTAATTTGTTGAGCGAATAAAAGCTTCTATGGTATGTATTATTCTATGGATTTCCTGAAGAATGAAATCTAGCATTGCAGTCAATTGTAACTAAAGTTTTAGATGACAACAACTATCTGTCAATGTCAAAATCAAAATGACACAAAGAATAAATAGTGGTCTTCATGAAAGCTCGAAAGAACCTCATAAACTCGAAAACATCGTAAACTTGCACAACAAACGTCAAAACAAACAAATTTCCCATACATAGCGACTTGCACAAAAGTGGAAAGTTTTCGACGCAAATTTGCTGAGCAAACCTGGAAAAAGAAATGTGAAAACTTTTGACATTTCAATGTCAATATTTTTGTATTGAAAAAGAGAGGGGTTTTGATTTATGTGAAAAAAATAAAATAATGGAATAGGTACAGCATATACTTTAATTTTACTTTGTTTATTTACTTTATCAGCCTTCTTTTGGCAATTGCAGCATAGATACACTGATCAACTTTATTTGGTGCCTCATGAAACGCTTCGGGGCAAACTTACGCTGAGCAAAAGTTCTAGGTGAATACCACTAATATGATTCAATTTCAATTCTAGTTCATCTTTCACTGTAAGCGAACCACAGACTTTTCATTCATGAGCATAAACATCAGCTATCGTTTAAGTTTATTGTCGGTTTACCCAAAGGGCAACCGATGAGACAGTTGATCAAGTTAGTACTTGGAGAACTTATAGAGAAAATGCTTTCAAAGAAGAAACGATGATAGGTGACTGGGTTGCGTTCTGTGATTTTCATACTTTTGCAGTCGCGTGTCAAGCCAAAAGTACAAAACACATCAACTGGGAGTAAATTTTGCCAATAAAATCGATTAAAATATGGGATATTATTCTCCATGAATTGAATGCAAATGGATATTTTGACGAAATTTTAAAAAATACGCAATTTTAAAGGCGTGTATCTTTTGAACCCCTGAACCGATTTTTTTTGGAGTTTCTGATCAGTTTCTGATCACAATTTTGCTTCCAATCAGACCCGCCCATGGAGAAATTAAAAGATAATTTTATGGTCGAAAAATTGCCAAAAGTAAACTTAGCCAAAAAATTGACTTAACATTGAAATCGACACTAAAGCTAGAAATATTGGTCGACTATCCTCTTCTTTACCTCAAATACTCTTTTTTGGGTACTGAACAAGCTCAAACTTTAAAATTTCGAATAAGTTTATTCATTAGTTGTTAGGATTTTTTTGAAATCATCGTTTCAAGGGCGTGGCTCGAACCTTAGTAATGATTCCAATCTACAAGACTTTCCGAGTGTGGAATTTTCAAATTCAAAAAAAGTAATTTTCACTCCACCGTAATACAAACTTATACACTTTAACGTATGTATATGAGTGCGAAAGAGACAACATGGTTGACTTGCTTGATCGATGGTACACAAACATACATATAGTTAATGGAGAACCCCAATTTACTTTTATTGACTATTTTACAACCTCATGAGGTCAGACGTCTTACACATATTAAATAAACAAACAAATTAAACAAAATTCAACATATTCCTCCAACTGCCTCTATCCTTCGCGTTTTCTCGCCAGTTGGTAAAACCAAGGATACTGAGGGATTCTTCTGTCTGGTCTTTCCAGTGGAGCCTTGGTCGTCCTCTTTTTCTGCTTCCATCGGGTACGTTATCGAAAACCTTTCGCGCTGGCTCATCTTCATTCATTCTGACAACATGGCCTAGCCAACGCAATTGGCCTAATTTGATTCTAGCTATATCCACGTCAGAATATAGACTATATAGCTCTGCGTTCCATCGACGTCGGTACTAGCCGTTTTCTCTAACAGGACCATATATTCTACGCAGAATTTGTTTCTCCAAAACTCCCAGGTGTTTTTCATCCGCTTGCGATATGCCCCAAGTTTCGGAGCCATATGTCAAGACAGGTAAAATGAGAGTCTGATATAGCTGGACTTTTGTCCGTAACTCCCATATATGGGCAGGTGCTCCAAAGTCATCTTTGGAGTTGCTGGACCGTGTACAAAGGAGAGCAAAGGTGTTGATAGGGGACAGTAGGGTGTCCAGCTCTATTGCCTCCCTTGAGCATCGGCGTAATGTGGGTTGCGTGACACTGTTCTATCGGTATTTTCACGGTGCGTGTTCCTCGGACATCCGTCAACTTATACCAGATGTGAGGACATTTGGCAGAAGTACGCGGCTTTCAAGGAACTCCCAGCCGTTTACTATCTATTGGCCAGTCGATCGCACAACACACTACAGAGAAAATTCGTTCTTCAGTCGTACGGTCCGTATGTGGAATAAACTTCCCGCAAGTGTATTTCCCGCCAATTGTGACATACAGCGATTCAAGGCAAATGCAAATAAGCACTACTCCCTCTTTCCACCCTCCTCTACCTAAATTTCCGTCGCCAACACAATGCATTGCATTTATAGGGGGCATCCCCTGAGTGCTGGTCTTAAAAAAAAAAAAAAAAAAAAAAAAAGAGGGCTTTGAGCCCAAAATAGCATCTTTTTGCAAGCACAATTCTCCCATCTATCTCCAGGCTGACATTGTTGACCTTGTTCACGGCGGATCCAAGGTTCAAATTCATCTACCACTTCAAAATTTTGTCTTGCCCTCATTAACAGAAAGACCCACCTTCGCTGATTCCTTTTCGATTCTTGAAAATACTGCAGTAACCTCTCGCAAATTTCGCCCAATGATGTCTATGTCGTCAGCATACGCCAGCAACATATGGCTTTTCGTGTTAATGGTCTTGTTCGTATTTACTGCAGCCTTTCTCATTATTATCTCCATTAAGATGTTGAAGAGATTGCACGAAAGTGTGTCGCCTTGTCTAAGTCCTCGCTTGGTACAGAATGGTTCAGTGAGGTCTTTCCCCACTTTCACTGCTGATTTGGTGTTGATCAGCGTCATTCTACAGAGGCGGATCAGTTTTGCCGGAATCCCAAGTTCAGACATAGACATAGTATGGGGCTATCGAAAGCAGCTTTGTAATCGACAAAAAGGTGGTATGTATCAATTTGTTTTTCGTGGGTCTTTTCCAGGATCTGGCGTAGCGTGAATATTTGGTCAGTCGTGGACTTACCTGGTCTAAAACCACACTGATAAGATCCAATCAGGTTTTCAATAATTGGCTTTAGTCTTTCACATAATACGCTCGACAAGACCTTGTACGCGATGGATAAAAGACTGATACCGCGATAGTTGGAACAAACACCCGGATCACCTTTTTTGAATACAGGACATAATACACTGAGACTCCAATCGTCGGGCATATATTCCCCCAGCCATATGGTGTGAACAGAATTGGTGCGTACTGCGTATTTTACGCAGCGTAAATACGTCGCCAAAAATAGGTCACATTTTGTATATGGAAATGAGCAGAATCACGACGGCGTCGTAAAATACGCAAGTACGCAGCAGCCGAAAATAGATTTATTTCAATTTCATACGCCTGCGTACGGCGTACAAAACAGTACCGAGTGACCATATTGTTTTAATATTTTAAGTATTTCAGTAATTAAAGTTACTTTTTACTTAAGAAATTGTTTATTTTTACTTATTAACATTTAAAATAATAATATATAAATAAAATTAAGTACAAAAAAGCTTTTTAGTTGAGTTTTTGTTTATGTTTCATTTGTGAAGTACTTTTTTTTACATATGGTCACCTTATCAGTTGTTGACAAAAAGAAAACTTGTAATTATAAATTATTTCAGTGAGAATATAGCGCAAGTTATGAAGTGAAAATGGATCTCAACGCCATAATTTTAGAAAACATTTATTTAAAATAAACATTATGTTTATTAATTTAATAATTTTCATAACATTTGTATGCTTTTGATTAATTTTTTCCATTATTAATTTTTTGCAATGTTCGCATTCACAAATAGTAAACAACTTTATCAGCTGTGTTTAGTTTTACGTCGTACGTTACGGCGTTATTGTGTTTCATACGACGTATTTCCACTGCGTTTTCTTGACCTGCGTAAATTTACGCTGCGTAAAATACGCAGTACGCACCAATTCTGTTCATAGCAATATACCGCATATAAGTTGATGCATGTGGGCTAGCAGTTCTTCGCCACCTGCCTTAAAAAGTTCAGCGGGTAGGCCATCCGCACCAGCGGCTTTATTATTCTTAAGGCGGGTGATCGTCGTTCTAATCTCGTCTGGCTTGGTGGTGGGGGGGATTACAATCTACATTATCTTCCACTATCATTACCTCCTGATCTTCAGTGGAAGAATCCGAGTGGAGTAGTTCTGAAAAGTGGTCTCCCCACATTTTGAGCACACACTGCTTCTCAAACACCAAATACCCATTCTCGTCCTTACAGGAGGGCAGCCCATTATTAGGCCCGTTATTCAATCTTCTTATCCTCTAGAAAAACTTTCGGGATTCACCATTCATCCGGCACATTTCGGTTTTTTCACTCTCTCTCTGCTCCCACTGCCATTTTTTCGGCCTAAATAGTTGGTTTTCCTCCCTTCTCAGCTTCTTGTACCGCTCACTCGCAGCACGCGTTGTAACTGACTGTTTCGTTGCCATACGTGCAGCGTCTTTTTCATCAGTTGCAATGCGACATTCCTCGTCGTACCATGGCTTATCCTTCTGCGGTTTTTGATAGCCAAGTTCAGTCCTTGCAGCGGCTTCCAAAGAATGGGAGATGTGATTCTGTCGATAGGACATTGATATCTCCGGTATTTGTAGCTTGTAAATATCCATCTTGTTAATATCCAGCAATTACAATTATGTTAAACTTAGAATTGCAAATATATTATTTTTGGGTGGAAAACAATCAAATAGACACAAATATTACAATATGTTCCGGCAAATATACATATGTACAATAATAATACTAATAAAGTAATTGGAACCATATTCACAACTAACATATGGTAGTTTGTAAATATATTATAATTATATAGAAACACATCCAAAAATTAATTTTTCCAGACTATACTGCTATAAATTAATGACAGCAAATGTTCATGAACAAGTTCATGAAGCGTCATAAACATACTATAAATATGATTAAATATCAGACCGCTAAACTTGTGTTGGACGGTGTAAATTAAGTCGAATTGAATTTAAAAAGAGTCACCGCCGGAAGTTTTTGGATATGTCACATTGTATATGTTCCAGTTTTGGTTTCGTAGATTATTTGTAAAACAAATCAATACTTCTTATAAGAAACACAAACACACGATTATTGTAGCACGAATAAATGCAAGGAGATCGAATAGGTACCCTACCATTCTTGTACCGGTGTTGCTTCTTTAACATGGAATAATCTAGCGCAGTATCATCATATTTGGGATGTTTTACAATTTTTTGGTTCTAAATAAAAATTGTCGCACAGATTATTTTTGAACGAGTTTCCTGAACCGGTGTCAGAACAGGTTAAAACAAACAACTTCATAAAATCATGGTTTCTACACAGATAAAAGTCTTTAGTTGATTTGCAGAAATATGAAATCAACTAGATAATAATATTTAAGCATTCACTTTTTGTTAATTGAATTTTAATTGTCATAAAATTGAAAGCAAATCATACATCAACAGGACCGAAATTTTTTAATGATAAGAAATGCATTAAATGGTTTCATTTAAATTCTTTAATATATTGTATGTATATACATATATATGTCCCTATAAACGCATGAATTCAAATATAAGGCGGATTGGTTAAAATATTTTGCACCGAACAAAATTTTGAAGTTTGCGTGGTGAATTTCTAGTGTCAAAAATTAGACTAGCCCCAGGGCTACTCTCAATTTTGGCAACGAACCAAATAATGGCATTTGTTTAACAACAAGATGTATTTAGTAAGGTGATAGCACAAACAATGCTGATTGGGTTTGTTTCATTCATTTGGCAAACGATAATTGTCAAATCTTGCTTAAACAATTGTGTTGTTGTCCGTTGTTTAAAATTACAGTTTTACAGTTTTATTTTCTTTTTAATCAGCTCATATTAAAACCGAAGTTTATTATACAGGGTGGAGCGCGGTAATTTCCTTATTTGGGAATGAAATAAAAAAATTATGAACATTAGAAAAATTTATTTTATATTTTAATTATATTGAACAGTAAGGGAATTTTTAAATTACATGGTTTTAAATAGTGTATCTGACAAATGTCGACCTTCCATAGTCTAATAATATAAGTCGACGCGTGGCGTGTTGTTGTAATAATAAACGATTTTGACAGAATTTTGTTGTACTATTGTTATGACAATACACTCGATTTGTCAAAATCATTTTATATACGAAGAGAGGCAAAGGAAAAACGCCAAAGTAAATAATTACATGCATAGAATTACATGTATTAAAAAAAAGTAATAGGCAGAAAGTTGGAACGCATTTAAGATCCAAATTGGTAAGTATCCATCAGTAAGTCCATACATATGTATGTAGGTAATTTTAGTTACTTCTTCTATATATTTTTAGCCATCAAAAAAACTACAGGCGGTGAAACGACCAGCGTAAGCAAAGAGGGTAGAACTGAGAAATTTAAATATATTTTGCTCTTTTTTATTGACTTTTATCGTTGGTATACATTTGTATTGTATTTAACACAACTAGTTTGCCACATAAACACGAAATTCGGTTGTTGTTCCTATGTTGATCGCTGTATACTATTGCCACTATCTGGTATTATTGAACCCATATTTTCCACCATCCAATGTTTACTTTCCATCGTACCTATGACGTTTAATTTATTGAGCGAATAAAACCTTCTATGGTATGTGTTATTCTATGGGTGAAGTTCTCTGAGGTTTTTTTCACTCCAGTACCGCATATTTTATTTGTTTACACACCCACTGAGGTGAAAATGTGCCTCATCACACCGTAAACGAAATCGTAAACGAAAAGCACGCTGCTCTGCAATGATCGAGTGCGCATTTGAAAAATACGCTTCAACACAAAGTGACCTCTCATGACGTGTCCAATCATAGAGTAATACTTAAGAGTTTCCATTACTCTCTTCGATGCCTCTTCATGGCGACGAGGTAGTAGGCCATTTCATAGAGTTTAATACGGACAGAAATTAAAGGGAATGCGTATTTTCGTTCAATGCAAACAGCATAAAACATAATTTAGCTGTCATTAGTAACAATAAACACTATTTAAACTTAGTTCCTGTCTTCTTTGGTCTCTCATTCTCCATCATTTTCCTAGTACCTTTTCGATCAGCTGTGCTATAGAATCCCCCTTGTCCAATGCATGATGGCAACTGAAAGCCAGACGAATAAAAATCACCCGTCAGCCACTATAAGCCACGCACACTCTCCACTCTGTTCGACCAACAGTGCCGCCACAGCCTGCAGTGAAAAAATCAAATTACCGCGCCCCTCCCTGTACAACAGCAACAAAATCTACTGCTCCCACCACCTTGTTGAATACATCTTGTTAAACAGTGATACGAATTAGGTTTGTTCGGTTAAAACATGGCATAAACATCTGATTTTTTCATACACAAATAGCTGTTCGTGTGAATGAAATCTAGACAATCGAGATTTCGGTTGCAGCATAAACGCGGTATTAGTCCCCTTTTCCACGTGCAAACTTTTGTTTGCCAACTTTTTTGTTTTTTCTTTTTGAGTTTGCGATCGCTTTTCCACACGCAAACTTTTGTTTGCAAACTCTTGCGAGCGAAAATACAAAATAAAGAAAGAAATGTCCAAAAAATTATTTACATTTCAAAGTCTATGTAAACAGTGTGAAAATAATTTAATAAAAGCGAAGTAAAAATGGACAAGGAGTGCAAAAATAATTTAATAAAAGACTTTCAAATTTAATAAACAAAATAAAAATTTAATAGCTTTGTTCCTTTACTTTACCGCGGGATCCCGCGGGAACCCAAATTTACCCAAACTTACCCAAAAGCGTTCCCGTACGCAAAAATTGGGTAAATGAGAGCGACTTTTTGTTTCTCTTAATGTCCAAATGCGTTTCTCTTTTTCCCAAAGTTACCCAAACATTTTCTTCGGGTAAGTTTGGGTAAAGTGATAAACAATCAGCTGTTTGAAACGTCAGATGTTAAACTCATGTTTTGTTTGCAAAAAAAAATAACACAGTTGAAAAAATTTAGAAAAGTTAAAGTGTTTTGTAGCTCATAGTGATCGTGATTATTTAAAAATGGAACATGAGAAAATGAATAGTGATGAAGTAAGTGAATGTGCATCAATAAATGAAGAAAAAAAAAAGTAACAATAGTTTATTTTCACAGGCGGAAGTTTGTGGCCCAGCGGAAGTTTCTGGCCCGGCAGAAGGTTATGGTGCTTGGCGGAGAGTCCAGCAGTGAGGAACTTGAGTGCTTAGTAATGACTTATGAATCGTTACATAGGAACAAACGCAATAGCATAAAAAACTATATTGAGGACGTTGTGCCGACATACAGTGAAATTGAATTTAGGCAACATTTTAGAATATCCAAAGGGATGTTTAATAACTTGGCCAGCAGAATTAACGATGCTGACTGGTATCAAAACCTGCGTGCAGACAAGCGGCTGCCAGCAACAACATATTTGGCCGTTTTTTTATGGTTTGCTGGGCACGAGGCATGCAGTTTTAGGGACCTTTCAGATCGTTTTAATCTCTCCCTTTCAAGCATAAGCCGCATTATTGGAAAAGTTACGATGTTTATAAGCAGTTTGAGTCCAGAAGTTATAAAATGGCCCAACGAAGGAAAAAAAAGGAATCTGCAATATTTTTCAATAACAAAAGTGGATTTTCTAAAGCTATTGGTAAGTGCTGACTTCTCAAAACAAAACAATTCTAATTTAATTTTTACACAGGCCGCATTGATGGAACTCATATTGTTATTGATCCTCCAAAAATTTCTAAGGATGACTACGTTGATCGCAAAGGAAATATTACTCTTTGCATGCAAGGTGTATGCGACGAAAACAAAAAATTTATTAATGTTTTTGTTGGCCATCCAGGATCTTCCCATGATAGCTGGGTTTTTCAAAATTCTCGCTTAGGTCAAACTATGGCATCGGCTTGTGGAGGTATGTAAAAATCTTATAAACATGCCATTCAAATAACATATTTTTAACTTTCTGTAATAGATTACTATTTGCTGGGTGATTCGGCATATCCATGCACCCAATATCTTTTAACACCATATAAAGATAACGGCCATTTAACAAGGGACCAAAAAAATTTTAACATAAAATTAAGCTCAGCCCGCGTTGCAATAGAACATACCTTCGGCATATTAAAACAACGTTTCAGACAATTGTATTATTGCAAACTCAGAGGCAATAGAAAACTCTGTCACTTCATTAGAAGTTGCTGCGTTCTCTACAACCTCGCAAATGAAGATGATTTTGAATTTAGTATAACTGAAGTTGAAGATGACGAAATTGCGTATAGTGAGCAGTACGGTGAAACTGCCAATGGCAACACTGTAAGAAATGCAATTTGCAGTGAGCTTCGAGACAAAATGAATTAATTTCTAATGCAATTTAATTTTTTCACTAAACATTTGTTTCTTTATTTACATTAAAAAAAAATAAAATTATAATTAGAAAATCAATTGATTTGAATGTAATTATGGAAGAACATATAAATATTGAAAAAATAATATACAATAAACAATAACACATTAATAATAAATTAATTTAAAAACAAAAACATCATTTACTGGGCATCTTTTTTATCTAAAAGATTTTGCAGCAATTCTAATTTTTGCTGGGACCTTGCATCCCGCTTCTTCGCTCTTTCCTCTTTCTTCTTCGCTCTTTCCTCTCTCTTCTCTGCTCTTTCCTCTTTCTTCTCCACTCTTTCCTCCATCTTCTTCAATAAGCCTAACACCTTCGACTGGAATGTAGACTTCAGCTCTCTTATTTTCGCCATTTCCACGAAAATGGCATCTGCAGCCTCAGTTTTCCTGCGTTTTGTGGCCTGGCTGGAGCAGCTAGGAGTAATATCTGCAATAAAAAAACAAACAAAAAAACATTTTATTAATAAAAATTACATTTTTCCCATTAAATTTCACATACCTGAAAGAACTTGATCCACATCCGAGCTCAAGTCCTCCTCAACAGACTGACTCCGGGGTTTCTCAGGGACATCTCTGCTTCCTAGTAAAAATTCCGGGTTGAGGCCTTTTTTATTGCCCAGAACTTCTCCTAACTCTCGATTGTTGAGCACCGTTTTTTTGTATTGCCGCTCCATGCCTCGGAATTTGTTTTCAATTTGTGTCGGCGAAAACGGGTAATTTTCTGCAGCCAATCCCGTACATTTTGGCTTTTGTCTTCACGGCAATACATTTACCCACCTTAGGCTGTAGCTCTTCAATGGAAGCGAGCATAAGCTTTACAGCTCCTTCGCTCCAATACTGCTTCCCATCGTCGATGTCACCTAAGGGGGTAAAAACGGACTCAACATAGTCATCTGCTCCGGTTGTCTCATTTTCCTCCATTACTGTTGCATTCTCTGCTTCGTTAGCTTTAGCTAGCTCTTCTGAAAATATAAAAGAAAAGCTTAACAAAACGACAATTTCATCTCATCTTTCGGCCGGTCTTGTGCCGGCCTTTTTATGTTACTTACCAACGGTTTGCGCATTAGTTCTTGTGTAAACTATACCGGTGTATGGTGTATCTTCTCCAGACAGCACATGGTCAGTTACCTCCTTCCGGTACTTTTCATCTAAGGTAAATAAATGATAAAAATTACAAAAAAATTTCTACCAACAACTTATTACATTACTTACCACTCATAACGCGATCAAATGTTCCGGGCGAACAACTAACATTTAGCTTGTTTGCAAAATTCATTTTTATTGATTTGTGAAGCAAAATATAATTAATAAAACACACATTTAATAAATAAAGTAATAAAACAAAAAATTTATAAACCACTTCCAAAATTTACACTTTCAACACAACACACACTTCTGGATGATTTGCAAAATTATCAAATATAAAATGTCAAACATATGTTTTCTGTTTTGGCATTTGTTTTCGGGTAAGAAAAGTGGTTTTTTGCGTTCCTTTACTTTTGGGTAAATTTGAGTATTTGACAGTGAACAAAGCTAATAAAAGACGTTCAAAAGACAAATCAAAATATTTGTCAGAACACTCGACATAAACGACGAATGCGTTAAAAATCGAAATATCAAAAACAGTTGTTCCAACGAAGAGAGTAAAGCAGAGTTAGCGTGAACGGCAAACACGTACCGAAATTTTTTTGTTTCTCTTCCTCTCGCCTACAAACTCAAGACTTTGCAAACAAAGGTTGCACGTGGAAAAGGGGACTTACTTTCCCAGTAAAATTTCCAAGATTCTACGATTCGATTTTATTTTCTTTATGAAAATTTGCACTAAAAGTACGCGAACGACTTCCAGTAAAAATTTGCAAGGAAACAGCTATTGTAGTTGTATCCTTTGCTACATACTTACATTTTGGCTTGTAGTTACATGATATATCTACTGCCACAGTTGTCCAATTATGACTCCGTCGGTTCACCAGAATTTGCTGAATGCCAGTGCACATTATTGCTTTCCATTTTCTTTCTTTAAAAAATACGTTTGTACTTTTTTCGGCCGTTGTTAATTTATTTTGCAGTTTTATATGTTTACATAAAACAGCTGATTTCAAATACTGATTTATCTCGCAAATTTCTGTTGGCTAAAGTTTCTCCAACCAAAATTCCATTTTCTTTCTTTTAATAATACGTTTGTACTTTTTTCGGCCGTTGTTAATTTATTTTTCAGTTTTATTTGTTTACATAAAACAGCTGATTTCAAATACTGATTTATCTCGCAAATTTCTCTTTTCTAAAGTTTCTCCAACTAAAATTTGCAAGATTTCTAACATCGAACTGTCAAAATTATCACTCTCTGGCTCTCATTTACTGGACTTTTGTAGTAAACGAACACGAGCCAGTAAAAATTTGCACAAATTGGAACAAATTTTCGAGTACTCGAACAGAGCTATTGTTTATTTGTTTTGGTTTTGTCGTTTGGTTTTTACGCGGAAATTAAAAATATCTCTAAATAAAAAACGTCCTTTAGCTGAACTGCAACTTCCTACATTCTTCCAAAGCTCCAAAATTAAGTGGAACATATTTTTTATTTATTTCTTTCTTTTCGAAACCACCACTCCACTGATTTTTGTCTTGTTTTGCGCGGCGACTGAATGTCACAAAATTGTTTCATGATCTGTCAAAATTGTATCACATAATACCGCATAGAAAAATTACCAAATTTTATCTACCGTATCAAAATTTATTCACCCAATTTTACCATGGACTAAAAGAGTTCGATCCGCCCACAGCCTAAGCTTGAAAATGTTTGGAAAATTTTTGGGCAGTAGGAGGTATTTGAATTATTTTAGAGCCTGAATGATTAACCGTACTGATATATTTCGCTATGTATATAGGAACAATTATTCTATTGTGCACGATTTAATGAAGGGTTTAGTGTAAGAATGTTATTGTAAAATTATGTGCTGTTAATAAAACCGTTAAAAATTGCATTCCAAGTATTTTTTATTGATTGTGATTTGCAGTATTTAATAACCAAAACACCTAGTTTAGTTCAACTACAAAGCGTCATTAAATTCAAAACAACTATGCCGTAGTTATTTATTACCACGGATCTGCTTGTATTGTTTACTTTAAAAACATTTCGTTAAAATCAACCACGTACCGTTGTAATTAGTTAAAACGTTGGCCTTTCACAGGCGTAGTTATCATCAACCCTTTCATATCAACTATGCAATAGTCAGTGGAATTTCACCTACGGCGCAGTTGCAAATTTGGTTATTATCAACCACCGAATTTTTTGGGAGTAGTGTGTACAAATATTTCCGATGAAATACCTTGTTTTGTAGAAAACTGTGGGTATCCATGCTACAGCTGATCGACAGGGTAGTTGGAATCTGATACCGAACAGAGTAGATGGGAGAATTAGCTATAGGCAACTAGAAGCAAACCATGCAGCAAACTAAGTTTAAATCAGGGAGTTTCTATGGCCCAGCTGTTCGACATCCTAGCTGCAAATTTGATACAGGATAGAATGTGAAAGAGAAAGAGTATTAGGCGAATTGAAAAAAACTGACTTTAAATTTGATTTTATTGGAACTTATGACTTCAAAAATGTATCAAACTGTATCAAATGACTTTCGACGAGAATTTGGTGGAACTGAAAAACACATACATACATGCACACTCTATATCTTCAGCTATGTTCAGTTATACTGGGATTTCGCAGTTTACGGGATTTCATTTCAATAAACAGCTGATTTTTATACTGCAAAACATATGATTGGCGGGTTGAAATCCCTAAAACTTTGAAATCTCAGTATACCTGAACATTGCTTTACTCTATGGTTTAAATAGTGTTTGATTGACACTTAGGGCAGCTAAATTATGATTAATTTTGGTAGTATCGAACTAAAATACGCATACCCTTTTATTTCTTTCTGTCCGTTTCATGTCCAAACAAAGAGTAACATACTAAGAGCGGGATGGAAACTACCGGCCTCATTCATAAAAGTTATGATAGGTTTGAGAGACAGTTTATCATCCAAAAAACGTATGGTAGAAAAGTCGGCGCAAAAATTAATACACCATTTTATTTATATGGTATGCACTATGATGAATTCATGATTCAACCCAAGTTGTTAATCAGTTCCAGAACAACTTTTTAGGTGTCACATGTCGTCTAACCTAAGCGTCATTTAGTGTTCCTGAAACACTTTACGATAACACTCCCTTTATACTTCGTAACTAATAATTTCTATGCAAATTCCTTTGTTATCGCTTTATACATAAAACAAAGTTGTAAAAATGAAATAGCAGAAATACTATTGTTTTCTTTTCACTTCTAATAATGTGGTAATTTCCAAATGCCATTCAGGTGAAAAAAGTAAACTCAATTGGGTATTCTAGGTTCCTATGCGCGATTGTTATATTTGATTTTGATCACGTTCAAATGTGATAACTAGTAAATATTTCATTGAATATCGCTGTTGATTTGTTCGTCTGGCTGACTCTTTGTCCTGTATAATTTTTCGGGTGGTTGATGTTGGGGCCACGTGACATGAATAATGTCGCGAAAATTTACTCGATTTTTTTTATTTTCAAATACATTTACAGTCGATTTTATTCGTTTTTTTTAACGAGATCAGTTTTTGCAGGCTAATAGACGGAATGTGTGTGTAAATCCACGTATTGGTCTGAGAATAATTTAATTTAAGAATTTATTATTTCTGTTCGTTTGGCAATACAAATAAAAGAACCAAGACTTCAAAGTGTCTTACATTAAAATGCAATACGTTTCTAGCACCTTCAAATATATTCACTTTGTATTCACTACACTGTGTTGTTGTTTTTGGCAATGTTGGGGCTGTTCTCCGCAGGATTAACTTTAGTCTGAGGACGTACTACTCCAAATATTATATCTTCAATATACGAAGTTCGGGAATAACATATGTTTCACATCATATACTTATGTTTAGGTGTTTTAGGGGATCAAGTAGCTCTTATACACAAATGTGTTTATCAGTGTCGCAGCAAATATGGTTTAAAGTCAAAGGACAGTGCCCTACGAAATGTCTAATTTGCTGCTGGTCTATTCTGAAGAAGCCAACATTTCATATCTGTAGCCCCGTATTCAGTTCTTCCGAAATTTTACCAAGAAATTTTCTCATTTATCTCTAAACGGAAAAATTTGTTACAAAGAGTTACCACATATCATTAATAATTGTTTCACAAATGCCTCATTAATAATTCACCTTTGCACTCCATTCTATTTTTAACGCATGTGCTATTTCTTTTGTTTACTAAAATAATCGAAATGTCAAAATTCCGGTCCCAACAATTATCAAACAATAGTTTTCATACGAAATAACTTTGGCGTAACAACCCTGAACTTGATTTTGCCTACGAAATGTTCGCAAAGTGCTGAGTACCAAGCAACTGAAAGGGAGCGACCTTTTAGGTCGAAACTGAGTTAAGGATACCACGATGATCTCCTTGATCGAAAGTACTTACTTTACTTACATACTTATCCGGTCTCGAACAACCCCGAGGGGTCAGGGACCTTACAAAACGAAGATAACATATTTCGCCAACCAATTCGATCTTTTGCCTTATCTCTCCAGTTGGCAATACCAAGTGTACGCAGGGATTCGTCAACCTGATCCCTCCAGCGGAGTCTTGGTCTTCCTATTTTTCGTCTTCCCTCGAGTTTGGTTTCGAAAACCCTTCGTGCTGGTTCGTCTTCATCCATTCTACTGACATGGCCTAGCCAGCGCAATCGCGTTATTTTGATCCGCTTAACTATGTCAATGCCAAACTATGTCAAGCTCATACAGCTCATGGTTCATGCGTCTCGCCGTTGTGCACTATAGGGCCATACATTTTTCGGAGTATTTTTCTCTCGAAGACTCCTACAGATGTTTCATCTGCTTGCGTTAAGACCCAGGATTCAGCGCCATAAAGCAAGACAGGTTGTATGAGTCTGGTATAGTTATACTTTTCTTATTCGAGAGAGGGCTTTATCTCTAAAGTGCTTGCTTAGCCCAAAATAACATATATTCGCAAGCACAATTCTCCGCTTGATCTTAAGGCTGACGTTGTTGTTTTTATTTACGGCAGATCTTGATCGAAAGTACCACCTGCTAAATTATGGAGTAATTCGAGCGATAATTCCGGAAGGTATAGTCCTGAACTTTTGACTTATCTTATTTACTGCCGCAACTTCACATGGTATATGGGGGTACGATTTGGGGTACTATTCTATAAGTCCCGAAAGGTAACGCAAAAGCGAACGCGAACGCCAATAAAATAAATAAATAAATGGTTTCCCATTACATCCCATGAAGGGACCGGGGAGAACTTTTCACAATCACTGAGCTGTGCGCTTTCCAGTTTTCACTCACTGATTGGGCTATATACTCAATAGTGTCGCCGTCACTATGCGAGGTGACCGCCGCCGAAAGAAATTTGAAGGTGGTCAGAGCAGGGTTCGAACCCAGGATCTCATGTACAAGAGCCGCGCACACTAACCATTGCACCACCGACTGCCACGCGAACGACAATACCAAAGCCAGAAAATTGTAGTTTATGCCACAGAGTAAGTGGTTGCATCAGATGTTTTACTTGCACCATAAATCCGTAGAATAATTGGAAAACATATAGTGAATGAGAGACATCTTTAATTTTAACAATTTGTATGTTAACTGGGATCTACTCTAACACTTCATTACATTTCGACTTCCACTAAATACATTTATTCCCAGTTGATAAAGGTATGAAAATCGCATAGCGCAACCCGAATTCTTCCAGTCACCTATCACCGTTTCTTATATGAAAGCATACTTTCTATAATTTCTCCAAGTACTTGTTTGATCGGCTGTGGCATCGGTACCCCCCGGGTTATATAAGTACATCACTTCGTCCTTGCGTTCGTCTACGAAAGATGTCACCCACCATAGATAAAGGAAATATCTAGATATCGCACATTCCTTGGGAAATTTCTTGTTGTCTACAACGCAATATTGAGAAAGGCGAGACGCAACTCCTGGGGACTATTCAGTTAACAGGTGGATAGAGTCAACGACATGTCGAAGATGAAAAAATTCCTCTCTAAGACCCACGTACAGGCGTTAAGGAGCAAACGTTAAGGCACCTGATGAACGCAGAACCCATAGGAACGACAAGGTGAAAATGAGGTACATCAGACACCAATCGTAACGGGCCAAATGGTCAAAAAATCTAGAAAGAGCATCTCCCCATATAAAGCGGCGGGACCGGATGGAATTTTCCCGGCTATCCTACAACATGAGGTTGACTAAACAACACACTTGGTGGGAATTTTTACCGCATGCTTAAAATTCGCCTACACACCAAAGAACTCGCAGAAGGCTAGTGTAGTATTTATACCAAAACCTGGAAATGCAAACTATGCAATGACAAAGGCTTATAAACCAATTAGCCTTACCTCGTTTCTACTCAAATTCCTGGAGAGAATAGTGGACGACATGGTGAAAAGTGGAGTACCGGACGATAAGGTGAAGTTCAAGCAACACGTATATGTCAAACGCCGTCTCTCTGAATGCACAGATATTCAGGGAGCGTTCAATAATGTCACTCATCCAATCCTTAGACCAGTTTATGGTGGGCCGGGCATTAAAAGACAGGATCAATCATATACTAAGGAATAGATAGATAACCTGCGGTTCCCATGATATAAATATTAGAGACAGGGTACAACGCGGAACTCCACACGGAGGGATTATGTCACCATTCTTATGGGTCTTTACAATACACAGTCTTCTGAGGAAGCCTACTGATAAAAGACTTAAAGCAGTCTGCTATGAAGATGACGTTATAATACATCTAAGGGGAAAGGATCCTAATCAATTATGCAGAGAGGCCGAGAGGGCACTGAATTAAGCTTATAACTGGGCACAGCCAAGAGGCTTAAATGTGAACCCGGACAAAACGGAAATATGTCTATTCACAAAAAAGAAAATCTCAGAGATTGAAGAGCCACGAATCCTGGAAAGACAATTAAAATATCCGATAAGGATAAATACTTACGGGTAATCTTAGATCGGAAATTGAATTGGAAGCACCACATAGGGGACAGGGCCAATAAGGTCTACAGATGTTGGTCGCTATGCAGAATGACTATAGGATCCAGGGCTATAGGACCTCAACCCGGAAATAATACACTGACTCTACAGAGGCGTAATTAGTCCCGTACTAACATATGCTTCTATAGTATGGTGGATGACAGTTGAAAGGAAATGTAATAGCGGTGCAATAAAGACAACCTCGACAAGGGCCATGGAGACTATTTTATGTATCTAGCCAATCGAGATTAGAGTCAAATACGATGCCGACAATGCGGCAATACGCCTACAGACAATAGGTGAATGGATCAACAGGGATCTTAAGTCGAAACACCAACGGATAATGGAGGCTTTGGTCGGTTACACGCAAGATACGAGGGAATCTGACCGTATAACCGAGGTAAGGATTAAGGCGAATTGTGACTTTAACCCCAACTAGAGACGCATGACAGGATGGGACCCTGGAACAAACACCAAATGGGACCCACTGCTGCACGGAAGGCTCAAAGTTAGGCGAAAGAACGGGTCTAGGATTTTTCATTGAAAATATTTTACTTTATTGACTAGTTTACAATCTCATAAGGTCAGACGTCTTAGACATATTAATTAAACAAAGAAATTAAACAAATTTCAACATATTCCTCCAACTGCCTCTATCCTTCGCGTTTTCTCTCCAGTTGGTAATACCAAGGATACGGAGGGATTCTTCTGCCTGGTCTTTCCAGCGGCGTCTTGGTCGTCCTCTTTTCCTGCTTCCATCGGGTACGTTATAGAAAACCTTTCGCGCTGGTTCATCTTCATCCAATCTGATAACATGGCCTAGCCACCGTAACTGACCTAATTTGATTTGCCTAGCTATGTCCACGTCAGAATATAAATTATATAGGTCTTGATTCCAGCGACGTCGGTACTCGCCGTTTTCCCTATCAGGACCATATATTTTACGGAGAATTTTTCTCTCGAATACTCCCAGTTGTTTTTCATCCGCTTGCGATATGACCCAAGTTTCGGAGCCATATGTCAAGACAGGTAAAATGAGTCTGATATAGCTAATATTTGGTCCGTCGAGAGAGGGCTTTGTTCCTAAACTGCTTGCTGAGATCAAAATAGCATCTGTTTGCAAGCACAATTCTCCTATTTATCTCCAGGCTGGCGTTGTTGTCCTTTTCAGGGCGGATCCAAGGTATACAAATTCATCTACCGCTTCAAAACTAAATCTGTTGTTAACGTTCATGTGCGGACCAAGTCGAGAAGTTTCTCTAGCCGTTGACACCATCAATTTTGTCTTGCACTCATTAACAGCAAGACCCACCTTCGCTGATTCTTTTTCGATTCTTGAAAATACTCCAGTTACCTCTCGCAAATTTCGCCCAATGATGTCAGCATACACCAGCAACTTATGGCTTTTCGTGTTAATGGTCTTGTTCGTATTTACTGCAGCTTTTGTCATTATTATCTCCATTAAGATGGACATATATCGAATGGTTCAGTGAGGTCTTTCCCCACGTTCACTGCTGATTTGGTGTTGGTCAGCGTCATTCTACAGAGGCGGATCAGTTTTGCCGGAATCCCAAGTTCTGACATAGCTTCGTACAGTTTTCCCCGTATGGGGCTATCGATAGGTCTTCTCCAGGATTTGGCGTAGCGTGAATATTTGGTCAGTCGTGGACTTGCCTCGTCTAAAACCATACCGATAAGGTCCAATCAGTTTCAACAATTGGCTTTAGTCTTTCACATAACACGCTCGACAAGATCATATACGCGATGGAAAAAAGACTGATACCGCGATAGTTGAATATACACATGAATCACCCTTTTTGAATGCAGGACATAATACACTGAGACTCCAATTGTCAGGCATATATTCCCCCAACAATATACTGCATATAAGTTGATGCATGTAGGCTAACAGTTCTTCGCCACCTGCATTAAAAAGTCCAGCGGGTAGCCCATTCGCACCAGCGGCTTTATTATTCTTAAGCCGGGAGATCGCCGTTCTAATCTCACCTTTGTTGGGCGGGGAGGTTCAATCTACACTATCTTCCACTATCATTACCTCCTGATCTTCAGTGGAAGAATCTGAGTGGAGTAGTGCTGAAAAGTGGTCTCTCCAAACTTTGAGCACACACTGCTTATCAGTCACCAGATTCCCATTGTCGTCCTTGCAGGAGGGCAGCCCATTATTAGGCCCGTTATTCGATCTTATTTCCCTCTGGAAAAATTTAAAATACATTACACCTCCCGAATCATAATATTACACCTCCCGAATTATAATATTACATACTTTCAAGCGGAAGTTCGGCGATTACGGAGTGTATCAAATGGCTCGGCGATAATACAAACCCAGCCGAAGCGAATATCTTCACGGATGGCCAAATGGAAATCAGGCCAATATCATTGGAAATTGTCAAACCAAGACGATCCTTGACTGTAAGAAGGTGATTAACGATTATTGTATGCACGGCAAACTCAACATCATCTGGGTGTCGTTACACGAACAACCTACGTTCGAAGTTCCTGGCAACGAAAGCCAGGAAAATCCGAACCGCGAGCCTTTTTTGGGGTGACCAAGGCTGAGTTGGGTAAATGGGCGGAATCGGCACACATAGCCGAGTGGAAACAGTAGGCAGGATGACAAAGATCCTATGGTGAGACCCAAATGGATCGAGGATAAAAGGTTTGCTGAAAATGGGAAAATCTGAAATGAGCAAGATTATGGGAGTCTTAACGGAACATTCACAATTACGGGCCCACTGGTACCGTATTGGACTAGTGGCGAATAGTGAGTGCAGGGCATGCATGGAGGATGATGGATGATTTCCTATTGCATTGACCGGCCTTCACACAAGCTAGATCCAGATATCTCTCGGACTGTATAATATCAGACATGACCAAACTTGTGGGAATGAACTGGAATAACAAGGAATTTCGTGAATAGCACCGAATTCCTATGAGAGGTATAGTTACTTAGTATGTTAAATTGAGAGCACAACAGGTGGAATCAGCAGCTTAAGTGTATCTCTACTGACATGGGAAGGATTAGGGCATAGAATAACACATACCATAGAAGCTTTTATTCGCTCAATAAATTAAACGTCATAGGTACGATGGAAAGTAAACATTGGATGGTGGAAAATATGGGTTCAATAATACCAGATGGTGGCAATAGTATACAGCGATCCACAAAGGAACAATAACCGAATTTCGTGTTTTTGTGACAAACTAGTTGTGTTAAATACAATACAAATGTATACCAACGATAAAAGTCACCAAAAAATTGCAAAACACATTTAAATTTTTCAGTTCTACACCAAAACGACATGAAAAAGTTAAGTGAACATATTTTGTAACTCCACCTGGTGTAAGATTTTTTTAAATTTAATTGCTCTCATTTCCACAAACCTACGATGAAGAGTGTGAAATGAAACGTCAGATGAGAGAATAAGTTTATCTACGTATGTATTATTCTATGGATTAGGGTGCTTCTTTTTTTGAACACTTCGCATCGTGCTCCTCTTTTCAAACTAACTAGATTTCTTTGCTTTAAGCTATTTATATTTACTAAAATAATCGAAATGTCAAAATTCCGGTCCCAAACAATTATCAAATAATTGTTTTCGTACGAAATAACTAGGCGTAACAACCCTGCAATTGATTTTGTCTACGAAATTTTCGCAAGCAGCTGAGCACCAAGCAAATGAAAAGTGAGCGAAATTTTCGTTATTTTTTATGAACGTACTTCTTATAGCCCGGTATTCAGTTCTTGCGAAATTTTCGTAAGGAATTTTGTCATTTATATCCAAACGGAAAATTTTGTTACAGAGAGCTGCCACATATCTCTGAGTTACTTATTTACTTATCCGGTCTCGGACAACCCCGGCGGGTCAAGGACCTTACAAAACGAAGATAACATATTTCGCCAACCAGTTCGATCTTTTGCTTTATCTCTCCAGTTGGCAATACCAAGTGTACGCAGGGATTCGTCAACCTGATCCCTCCAGCGGAGTCTTGGTCTTCCTATTTTTCGTCTTCCTTCGAGTTCGGTTTCGAAAACCCTTCGCGCTGGTTCGTCTTCATCCATTCTACTGACATGGCCTAGCCAGCGCAATCGCGTTATCTTGATCCGCTTAACTATGTCAATGTCAGGATAAAGCTCATACAGCTCATGATTCATGCGTCGCCGATACTCGCCGTTGTGCACTGTAGGGCCATAAATTTTTCGGAGTATTTTTCTCTCGAAGACTCCTACAGATGTTTCGTCTGCTTGCGATAGAACCCAGGATTCTGCGCCATAAAGCAAGACAGGTTGAATGAGAGTCTGGTACAGCTGGACTTTTGTTACTCGAGAGAGGGCTTTATCTCTAAAGTGCTTTCTTAGCCCAAAATAACATCTATTCGCAAGCATAATTCTCCGCTTGATCTCAAGGCTGACGTTGTTGTTTTTGTTGACGGCAGATCCGAGGTATATAAATTCGTCCACTACCTCGAAGTTATAACGGTTATCAACGTTCACGCTTTGGTCTAATCGCGTGGAGGCCCTGTTCGTTGAAACCATTAATTTTGTCTTGTCCTCATTTACCGTCAGACCCACTTTTGCTGACTCCTTCTCAATTCTCGAAAAAACCGCAGTAACTTCTCTAATTGTGCGCCCAATGATATCTATATCATCAGCATACGCGAGCAGCATTTGGCTTTTGCTGCTGATTGTTTTATTCATGTGGACTGCAGCTTTTCTCATAATGATCTCCATTAAGATGTTAAAGAGATCGCACGAAAGGGTGTCGCCTTGCCTGAGGCCTCGCTTAGTTTCGAAAGGTTCGGTAAGATCCTTACCAACTTTCACTGCGGATTACGCCTAAAGAGACGGTTTACCTCCTTTCTCTTCTCCCTATACCGCTCAGTTTCAGCTCGCGTTGCAATTGACTGAAGCATTACCATACGTGCAGCGTTCTTTTCGTCATTTGCTATGCGACACTCTTCATCGTACCACGGTTTATTGCGAAGCGGTTTTTCGAAACCAAGTACGGTTGTAGCAGCAGTTTTTATAGAGTCGGAAATGGGTTTCCACTGCGCATCAGGATCGTCATCGGGAGGGGGTGGGTTCTGTGCCAAAAGTTGCGAGAGCTTCCTTGAGTAGGCTGTGGTTACCTCTGGTAATTGCAGCTTTCCGATGTCCAGCTTCCTCTGCTTCTGGTTTCGTACGATTTTCGCTCTACTTAATCTTGTGCGAACCTTTGCTGCTACCAGGTAGTGATCAGAATCGATGTTAGCTCCTCTGATCATTCGTACGTCCATTACACTGGATGAGTGCCTTCCATCAATTACAACGTGATCAATTTGGTTCTTAGTTCTTTGATCAGGGGATACCCAAGTAGCCTTGTGGATGTCTTTATGCTGGAATCTTGTACCACTAATGACCATGTTTTTTGCCGCGGCAAAGTCAATCAGTCTCATACCGTTGTCGGAACTGTCAGCATGTAGACTGCAATTGCCAATAGTTGGATTAAACACATTCTCCCTTCCTACTTTGGCATTAAAATCTCCTAGTACAATCTTAATGTCATGGCCAGGGCAGCGGTCATACGTTTCCTCTGGGAGCTCATAGAATATGTCTTTGGCATCATCATCTTTCTTTTCTGTCGGGGCGTGCACACAAATTAGGGAAATATAAAAATATTTCGCTTTTATGCACAGTATTGAACCTAGAGACTAGATGTCGCAGTATTTTGCCAACTACAAATCAGCAACCAAATTCATGTTTTTTTTCATGGCAACTGTAGTATATATCGCAGTTTCTTTTTCTTGTGCAGCCATGTCCTTGCCATCGCACTTCCTGGATAGCGGTAATGTCAGCCTTATAACTTTCGAGGACATCTGCCAGTTGGATACTTGCACCGGATCTATATAGAGTTCTTACATTCCAAGTGCATATCCGTAAATCCTTATAACGTTTGCGGGGGTCGTCAACAAATAGGGGTTGTTCATGTTTTCTGTTTCGTTTTTGTATTTTCACTGCCATTATGAACGGTGGCGGGAGGCAAACCCAGTCCACCGGGTTTTTGCATTTTACCTACTGCCAGGATATTTGATTGCAGCCGCCCATTATAGACCAGACGCTGACCAGGATGCGATATGTTGAACCTGGATTTTCTTCTTTTAGTTTCTATCCGCCGTTGGCCCGTATGTTTGGCTCATCCGCTTTCAAAGGACAATAGAATATGCCCGATTGTTTGATGAGCTTCAGAGACATCAGTGACCTACTAAACCTGATTTGATGCTCATTTGTTTCGCCTTCTCACTCTAGCTAGCTAACGGAGGTTTCCGAAAAGCCATTGCCCAGGACACACTGCGTGGAAGCAGTGAGCTGCTTGGACTGCCCAATGAAGGAATCCTTTCTGGCCACTCTCAAGTGAATGACAATCAGAAACTTTCCACCTCCACGGACAGTCCCATGTCCCTTCTCTGAATTACCTTGAAAATATTTCATTAATAATTCATCTTCGCATTCCTTTATATTTTTAATACACGTGGTATTACTTTTGTTTACTAAAAATAATCGAAATGTCAAAATTCCGGTCACAAACAATTGTTTTCGTACGAAATAACTTGGCGCAACAACCCCGTACTTGATTTCACAGAGCTGAGAACCAAGCAAATGAAAAGTGAACGATATTTTCGTAATTTTTTATACACGTACTTCTTATGGCAACGAAAATTTCATAAAAACTGAATACCGGGCTTAGTTTAGGAAAAATATTACTTTTATAAGTAAAAACTAAATAACATTCATCAACAGATTTGGTCAATGAGTTCAAAATTACTGTTATTAAAATAAAAAAAAAATTCTGACAAAATTAACATAATTAAATTTATCGAATTCAATATTTATTTCTAATGGAACATGATGTATATGGGCATTTCCACAGGAAGGTGCACCTTTTGTCACATCACGTTATAGTCGTTAATTGCTTATATTTTAGGGCCAGTTAGTTGGATGTCTTCTCTTCTTTTACTAAATATATCGTAGAGCTACTTATATTCTATATTTAATAAAAGAATAGAAAACTTTCGATCTAAATGACACTAAAATATTAACAATTAACGAGGGTGACGTGATGTTATATATAGTGTGGCACTTTCTGTGGAAATGCATATATCAGATGCAGAAATTGGATTTTAACATTTAGCAATAGAAAATGTAATGTTATCGGATACAAATGCCAAATTCAAATGCTTTTATATTTATGGACGAAATTTCTCTCTCTATTCCAACTAGATGATAATGATTTTGGTCATTGTAAGAAATATTCCCATTAATGTGAACACATTTTCTCCTGAAATGAGTCCAGTTTGTACCACACATCAGGGCGCAAGGAAAATTCATCACGTGTATAATTGTATTCAGAATAAAGTGTATTACCTTTAGGTGGCATTCTTCGGAAGACCTTTTTGGCTATGCCTCGCATAATAAAAATATTACAAATTTCCTAGTTGTTACGATAGAAATTTAATGATTGTATTTTGTTATTCGACCTTTGTTTTACCAAAAAAATAATCAAATTTTTTCTAGATTGAGATACATATTGCTATTTATTTTAGATATTTCGCTACACCATTCGGTAACATCGTCTTTATTGCTTCCTGATTGTACTACCCAATGGTGTAGCGAAATATCGAAAATAAAAAAAGCAATATTGATCTCAAGCTCGAAAAATGTGGATTATTTATTGATAGAATTGTAATTTTAACTGTAATATACGGGAGGGTAGCATGCATTACACTTTGCAGTAATGATAACAATGATATGACCAGATTATCTGCCCTATAGCTATTTTAACTGGGTAGTAATTCCTGCTCTTCAATTACAAGAATATGTTAAAACCTGATAATCATTTTGTCTCTTCAACAAATAGTCCAACTTATCGTGTATAACTTTCCACGGATTGAGATTAAGTTTAGAAACTTAAAAGAAGAAAAGGACTAAATGGGTGTGAAATTTGAATCATAAGTATTGATTGACTTTGCTTCCGATGACTTTTTCGTAGAACTTGTACCATATTGTATTGTAAATTCACCTGGGATGCGCTGCAATTTGGAATTTAACTAAATATCCAGAAGGATGGGATACTATAATTCCTAATATAAAGTTAACAATAAATACTCTTAGAACCACCTTTAGTGGGTTCATTCTAGATGGTAATGATAGCTATAGGCTTACGAAAAAACCAATAATTTATACCAATAGGCATTTGTAACTACATACTTACATATGTATGTGTGTCAGCCACATTGTGCCAACTTCAATTACAATAGATTTCAAAGAACATTTGGAATTCATTTAGTATATGTTGTTGCTATTTATGCAACAAATTCCGTAATATATTTACACAGTTTCGTTTATTTATACACAATACCACCATCATGTACATACAGACAGACATACATACTTATAAGGCTAGACTACAATTCTTATATCTAAATACATTTATGTTACGACTCGACCATATTACCCTTGCGGAACAACAGGCAGCAGCAGTACATCACGTCACAGCAAAGGTTTGTTTAAAACTCAAGTTCCACAGAAACTACGAAATTTATTCTTCAGCAGGACCACCACAAAGAGTATACCCACGGCAGCAGTAAAAATCTCAATACTTATAATTTTAGAATCCACAATGACGTTAAGCATGTTGGAGAAGGATTCACTCCGTGTTTCACTGCCACAGCAATCATTCATTCTAATTTGCGAGGGAGGACGAATGAATCAAACCAGTCAAAGATCTGCAGTCTTTATACGCAGGAACACAATCAAGCTGCTGGTTTTTGTAAACTACAAAGGAAATTTTCTTTGTTATTATTTTTCACATTTATTATTGTTGTGATCTCATTCTGCTTGATTCTAGGTATTTTTTGGAATTGAGAAAAATAGTGCGAGTCATATGATAACAAATGTCAAAGTAGAATTGATGGGTATGTTCAGTGAACTTAATAACTACTCGCACACAGATGGCGCCGGTAGGTATGAATTATACCCTAACTAAAACGCAATAACCTAAATAAAGGTGAGGCGCGTAATTGCATTAAGGTTCAATTAGACGTGACTTAACATAAGAAAACTTAACATAAACGAAACAGCTGATCGAACCAAACGTATGGGCAACAATGTAATTGATTAGTGGTGACTTAACATAATGCCAGCGACACAGGGTAAAACGTAGAAACCAATTGGTTTTTGGTATTTTGACATAGCATAGCGAGACAGCTGATTGGTGTTTTCATTTCTTTGGTGTTTTCTTTTGTTTCTTCTTTCTTTTTTGTTTCTTTTAGCGTACAAACTCATTATACCAAGAAATAAATTCTCAATTTCTTCACCGCTGCTCATATTTCTTTATTTTGTATTTGTTTGTTAAGCACTTTGAAGTAAATAAACAACGACAACATACATACCAGCTGTTTATTGTTATGGCACCACTAATCGATGACAAAAAGCTAAGTTACGGTTTTTGCTATGTTAGGCGTAAAAGTTTATGTTAAGTCACGTCTAATTGAACCTTTAACTGGTGACATAAAGCAACTATGATATAGAGAACTATAGAAATAGTAACTATTGAAATTCCAACCATACTTAAATATTTATTTATTTATTTGTTTTAATCTTACGAAAACCATGTCTAAGATTAAAATTATTATAGAGCTCTAGCAGCTGAGGCTATCGGCTCTCGTTTCTATAAACAATGTGTACAAGATATGTTGCTTATATTCTAAGTTTCAGAGATGTAATAAATGTATAGATATTATTAATATTTTCTAAAGATGGGTCTCTCAGTAAGTCGTATATTGATTTATTTCCAAAAGTGGTTCTTCTTAGGCTGTTGATATGTGGCATCTACTGGTCGTCTAATTCTACATCTTCTTTGATGCTACGTAAAATAAGCAGTATTCAAACATTTATCGGCTAATCCATGGTAGAAATATAATGGTAGGTGCAGTACGACAACAAATACAACAAGCCAAAAACAACAGGCATTTTGTTTATCCTCAGTGTCTGTGTTGTGTCAAGTCAGCTGATAGCAAAACGACGAAAATGTAAACAAATTTGCAAAAAGTGCCATTTATAAAATGATTGCGTATTATTTGATATATTGAAAGTGTTTAAGTGTGAAAATAAAAACGTTTCTATGTAATTTTTGCAGAGAAATATTTCAAAAACAGCAGTTGCTGGCGAACGGGGGTTGCAGATAAACAAATGTAAATAAACTTTGACATAAGAGAAAAACTTACTCACACTCAGTCCAGAAAAAAGTTAAAATCAGCTGGACTAGTGCTTCTACCATTTCTTTGTACCATGGGCTAATCATTAAAATCAAAGACTAATACATACATAGATACTTTTATTCTCTCATCTGGCGTTTCATTTCACACTCTTCGTCGTAGGTTTGTGGAAATGAGATAAATTAAATTTAAAATTATCTTACACCAGGTGGAGTTACCCAATATGTTCACTTCACTTTTTCATGTCGTTTTGGTGTAGAACTGAAAAATTTAAATGTATTTTGCACTCTTTTGTTGACTTTCATCGTTGGTATACATTTGTATTGTATTTAACACAACTAGTTTGCCACAAAAACACGAAATTCGGTTGTTGTTTCTTTTGTTGAATGTTGTTTACTATTGCCTCTATCTGGTATTATTGTACTCATGTTTTCCACCATCCAAGTTTTACTTTCCACCGTACCTATGGCGTTTAATTTGAGAGAATAAAAGTATCTATGTTTGTATTAGTCTATGGTTACAATGTACTTATGAATGCACCAAGTTGACGCCATTTGCAAACGAAAAGTGAAGTGATAAAATACAAAATATTTAATGAAATTGGAAAATAATTGAGCAGAAATGAAGTTCCACCTGAACTGGAGTTAAATGATACGTTTTTATTGTTATTTAATCTAGGATGGGGATTATAATTGTTCAAATTCACCAATAAAGAAGATTTGAGCTTGTTTTTCTTTTTGTTTTCTTTCAAAATCATATGGTCACTTGATCATAGTTTAAATGCCCAACACTGGCTGTTTAAACATCAATCAACTATTAACCTAAACGACAAAAACGATGTACAAATAGACAGTCAAAATTTCTCTTCACTCAAATGCCAACAAACAAATAAAGTGAAACCCTAGTACTTCTCTGCCCTCTCTCTTACTCTCTTCATTGAATATTTGAATACACCAGCAGATTTTTGATAGTGATATTGTATATAACTATACAAATTCCAACCGTGTTGAAAGAAAATTACATAAACTATGTAAAAAGTATGAAATAATCAAGATAAGACTCGAGAGAGAAATGCGCATGAGTGAATATCTGACACTTTTTGGTTCTCTTTTACCCGGGTTGCCAAATTGCGGACATCTTCTGGTTGTCTACTTCTTGATCGTCTTTGTAAACGATGAATTCAGAGTTTAAATTATGTTTAATCGTGTGCGCAATTTGGCAACCCTGGTAAAAGAGAACCAAAAAGTGATCGAAATTGACACAAAGGCATTTCTCTCACTCGTCATATCTTGATTATTTCATACTTTTTGTATAGTTTATGTAATTTTACTTCAACATGATTGAAATTTGTATAGTTACATACAATAACACTATCACAAGGCTGCTCGTGTATTGAAATATTCAATGAAGAGAGTAAGAGAGAGAACAGATAATTACTAGGGATTCACTCGTTGTGTTTGTTGGCATTTGATTGAAGAGAAATTATGACTGTCTACTTGTATATCGTTTTTGTAATCGTTGCAAAGACGATTTGTACATCGTTTTTGATCGTTGATCAAAGATGATTTTCCACTCAAAAATTACAAAATTACAAAGATGATGTTCCACTCCAAAAATGCAGTTTAAACACAATACAGGCAAAAAGGATACAGGGATCTAAGTAAAAATGTTGCTATTGATAATTTAACGTTTGTTTCATTCGCCGTCGGTGGTGCAATGGGTAGTGTGCGCGCCTCTTGTACATGAGATCCTGGGTTCGAACCCTGCTCTGACCACCTTCAAATTTCTTTCGGCGGCGGTCACCTCGCATAGTGACGGCGACACTATCGAGTATATAGCCATGAAAAAGCTTCTGAAAATACCGTTCGGAATCGGTGTAAAACTGTAGGTCCCAATCAGTGAGTGAAAACTGGAAGGCGCACAGCTCAGTGATTGTGAGAAGTTCTCCCCGGTCCCTTCATGGGATGTAATGGGAAACCATTTATTTATTTATTTTATTCATTGGACCGCTGGTCCCGATTTTGAATGTAAAGTGTATCTATCTTCGTTATTAGGAGTTAAATTTTAGTATCGGCTTGAGGTGATGGGAAGAAACAGAAAATGATGTATGTTTTTTCTTTTTACAACAAATTTATATACATTCCAATCCATTTCCAATATTTCGATCAACTTTGTTGATTATTTTCAAGGATTTGTGGGGTAACAAAAAATATACAACCAGTCTTTACTTCAGGCTTTTGTTGTCATTTAATATCAGATCAGGTCAAAAATAGCATCGGACGACCTTCCAAATGGCGTATACAATTACCAGTTCCATTATTCCACTGAGAAGCGGTTTCAAGTTTAAAGATACGTAAGGTAATTTTTATCTACTACACAAAAACATTATTCTGAAGCACTGAAGCCGCTGTTGCACATAGAAGAGAAACCCAAGTCCAAACAAAACACATCTTGAAAATACCAGGAATTGTATATCCAAATTTTAAACGCCCGTAACTCTAAAACTATAGGGTTGATCGAATTGTAATTCTTTTTTTTTTTTTGTTTTACACCACAGGTGATGAATTGAATTTAAACTACTATATGACTGTGGGATTTTTAGTGCAATAGGTCTAGTAGTCTATAAAGGACACACAAACAAACATTGACATTTAGTTATATGTACAAGTATAGAAACTAAAGACTTCTGTCACCAGTCATACTAATCTCAAAATGATGCTATCTGGCTATTCTAGCAATCACTAATCTTATTTATTACCGCCTATTTCCTATTTCTATTTCTCAGAGAATATTTTCATATTGACATTTAAATGACAAATATCGGGCATTTAAAGTTAATTTAAGTGGACAATGTCTTACCAATGCATGAAATCGCAGGAATTTTAACAAAATTTTATTAAACCCTATATAGGCGGTTCAATGTAACTACCTGGGCTCAAAGTATGAGTACAAATAATCAAAATAGAAACAATCTAATATTTATCATTGTGACAATCAGTACTGTGTTGTCAGTCATATGGTTCTGACTACAAGTTAACCAACCAACATTGGGTGGATAAATAATTGTTAACCATTGACTGAAAAACACCATTTGATGTTTAACCACAATTTAACTACGAAACTAAGCTGACTGAAAAACTAGCCATTATTGAGTAGGAGCAATCAGGGTAGCCAGTTTTTTTTAGGCGAAATCCCCGAATTGTTATTTTGAATCCCCGAAAATCCCCAAAAAAAGCTAAAATCCCTATTGTTTTAACGGTAGTTCGAGAAAGTTTTAAGTTATAAAATTAAAATATATTTAGAATTCAGTTTAACAAAACGAAAGCTTAAATATTGATAAATTTAAACGTAAATAAATTATATTATTATTAATATTATATTATTATTAAATTATGTTTTTACTTATTTTATTGTTGCCATCACGTACAGCCTTGCCCAGGGGGGTTCTTTGCCACAGCTGATCAACCTTAGAGTTGGCGAACCGTGCAGGAAAAAGTAAGAAATAGGAACAGCGATAGATGACTGGAAGTAGTATGTAGGGTTGCATAATGCATTTTTCACACATTTGCCTTTGTGAATCAAACCAAAAGTATACAACTCATCAACTGTGTGAGTATTTTTGGGATAATTAAATCGAAGAAAAATGGGATAACAAGTGGAATAAAGCAAAATGTAATGAAGTGTTGGAGTAAAATTATTTATAGAGATTGCAATTAAAACAAAAATTTATTAAAATAAAGATTTTTTCTCAATCTGCGTGGGTTGCCAAGTTTGTATAACTCTGTGCTCCAACATTTCCAGTGATTTTTCTTGGTTTCCGGTCCAAGAAACACAGCTGTTGCAAACTCTTAGTATATTACTCTATGGCCTTGCCAGTAAAACAATTTGATATATTCAGTAATAGTGGATGCAGTTCTTTTTGCTGACAACATTTAGCAAGAACTCAGAAAATTTATTCTCTCAGCAAATTTATGACATTTGGTCTGGCGTGATATGAACGTTGGATGTTGAAAACAATTGCTTCAATAATACCAGATAGAGGCAATGGTTCAAAACAATCAACGAAATAACAACAATGGTATTTCGTTTTGTGTGCCAAAATTATTGTATTAAATACAACACAAATGTATGCTAACAATAACAGTCAATAAAGAAGTGTAAATCACATTTACATTTCACAGTTTTCACCAAAACGACATGAAAAATTGAAGTCAGAGGTTTTTGTAATTCCACCTGGTGTATGTCACTTTTCGTCAAACATCTCTCTATCACGCAGACCGCATCACGAAAAGTGTGAAAGGAAACGTCAGATGAATTAAATATTCTCTTTAGTAAGATTTACTCTATGCCAAATATTATTTGTGTGTTATGCTTGCTTTGATTTAGGTAGTACCAGATTAAAACTTTCAAGGAATGATACAAAAGATGCGCTTTTAATGCAGCTTAAATTTTCATCCCCAAAAAATCCCCAGATCCCCAAACCAAAAAAAAACAATCCCGTTTTGAAAAAAATCCCCAATTTGGGGATAAATCCTCTAAACTGGCAACACTGGGACCAATCGAAAGATTTTACAATGAAGCATTTAGACCCGCCCAAGACGTTGGGATGCCGTTATTTTAATTTAATTTTACCTGATGAATCGAAATAGAATATTCATATTAAAGTCAGATGGATGCATACAAGTGTCACATAAAATCAAATTTAAAAAAACCTTATAAAGACCGTTAAACATGGGGGAGGGGTTTAATAGTATTGAGCTGTATGTATTCTTCATGTAGTTTTTATTCTAAATGAAATGAACCACTATGTAACGGGTGGTCCAAATACAGGTATCTTTTTATTATTTTTTTCTGTTCGTAATATTGGCAGTCAGTATCAAACCTCCGCGATCCAAACTGAGTCGGTTTACGATTGAACAACGTGGGGAAATATTGCAAACATCAAATTTGTCCGAAAATCACATTTTCTGACGAGGCGGGTTTTCATTTCGGCGGCTATGTCAACAAACAAATTTTGCCTCATCAGGGCATCGGAATACCTGCACGTGATTGTCGATAAGCCAATGCATCCACAGAGCGTGACAGCTTGGTGTGGATTTTGGAGTGGCGGTATTTGTCATATTTTTTAAAAATACAGTCAGCGGCTAACGTAACAGAGCCATGATTACCGACTTTTGTTTGGACTGAAATTAAAGAATTGAACTTGGATAATCCTTGGTTTCCGATATCGTTTGAGCAGCCATCTTGGCGATGTCAATTAGCCGCATCGAAGTTGCGATTTGCCCCCTTTAGACTTTTTCTTGTGGAGTGCCATAAAAGACCGATACTATGCGAATAATCCAGAAACGATACACACCATTTTGAGGCTAATATCGTTCGAGCCATTCGTAAAATAAACCCAGATACTGTCAACAGTCTTGGAAAATTGGACTAACAGGATGAGCTACTGCAATGCCAGACGCGGCAGCCATATGAAAATAAATAATATAATATTAAATAATGGCAATATTTGTTATTTCTAATACAGCCATAATAATATTGATAATAATGATAATATAGATATCAGAAGAAATTAAATTTAGTTAATTTAACTTTTAGAAAGATAATGTATTCGGACCATCCGTAATATATCGATATTTTAAAAAATTATCTAAAAGATAGCGCACCGAAAATGGGTCTGTCTGGAAATTATCATTTCCAACAGGACAAGGACACGAAGCATACGTAAAAATGTGTCTTCTCTTTAACACCCCCAAATTCTTGTATCACGAAATTTGAAGAAAACCCAAAGGGGTTCTTATGGAAGAATACAATAAAAGTAACACTAAAACCACAAATAATTGGGTCAAGTACGAGGGTATTAGATATGAAACGCTACCCAACTAAATATTGGAAAATTTTTAATTTTTTGTAAATAACTTAAATATTTCTTCCATGTAAAGGTCCTTTATTTTGGGGAACCAAATCGTGGACACAGGACGTTTTCTGAATATTTATTTTACGCGTTGAATTTGCTTATTTTTTTGGCATTGAATTATGTTTAACCATATAATACGGTTTCAAGTTTTTTGAAAATAAAAAGAAACGGAAATATAAATAAAAGTTACTGTGGTTTCAATTTTGCAATCCACTGCAAGAGAACATCGTATTCAGAAAATCGTATGCCACAAAAACGTTTATAATTTCCAAATAAAGGAAAAACTGTCACGTATTAACTGAACCTGTAATAGATACATTCTTAGAAAAAAGAATCTGAAATAATTATTGGGCATCCCCCAGTGTCCAACAGGACATTTTCGCATTTATTTACAGAATTGGACTATACCCATTTTTAAAATTATTCATCATTGGCAAACTCAGCAGGATTCTTTCTGGTCAAATGATGATGTTCGGCTTCAGCCATACTGTAAACCAAATAGCCAAGTAGGAAAGCTAAAATAAGAGCAGAACGACACAATAGTTAAATAACTGCAGCTCATAATTGCATTCAATCAAATAAAAACTTACGTGGGGTAATGTAGAAGATATTAGAACGGATCCGACGGAATATATTGGGGACACCATGTTTGATGGCGCCTGCAAAAGCCCGCTGCTCGAAGGGAGAAATCTTATAGATGACAATGCCACGCATTTTGGCAAGATTGCCAAAATGTTGACCTCTCAACAAAGATGTTAGATGCATATTTGAAGCTTTGTCTCTGTAAATAATGACGGAACGATTAAATATAATTTAGTAGATGGTAAATCACACTGCCAATAGATTTAATTTACAAAAATCTGAACAAAAAACAAGTCAATATGAACATAGTGGGGCACAATGGGTGTCGGGAGCCCAGTTATGTAATTTTTTTAGTTTTTGCTATTGCAATATTTCCGTTTTGCATGCTCCTTACGCACTACTGCTGCAGTTGTCAAATTATGATGACCTTTAGGATTTATGGACTTTTTGCTTAATTATAGCATATTACCTTAACTTAAAAATATATATTTTCCGTGTATTGTACCTTTAAATGACAAATGTCCAAGGAAAAGTTATTCGTTTCACACACTTCGGCAAATAACAATACTCGGAATGAGAGCTTTACAGTTGTCAAAGTGACAGGCAGTCATGGTAAAATTATTTATCAGGTAAACGCGTCAGCCCAGTTGATCTGCGGTTGTTACATCTTTTCCGTGGGTAAGCTGTCAAATTTGATTTTGTTTCTTATTGATTGTTAATAAAATTGAACTAATTTCAATCAAAATGGAAGTTAATAGCATAGACTTTGTATCAAGTAAGACAAGCTTATACAATTTTTCACATTTTGTGTACATAGTGTTTTTCATTATTCAGCTAATTCTAACATCTTAACCATAGTGTAATAATATAAGTCGACGCGTGGCGTGTTGTTGTAATATGAAACGATTTTGACAGAATTTTGTTGTACTATTGTTATGACAATACACTCGATATGTCAAAATCATTTTATATACGAAGATTTTATATATATTAAAAAAAAAGTAAAGGGCAGCAAGTTGGAACGCATTTAAGATCCAAATTGGTAAGTATCCATCGGTAAGTCCATACGTATGTAGGTAATTTTAGTTACTTCTTCTATATATTTTTAGCCAAAAAAACTACAGGCGGTGAAACGACCAGCGTAAGCAAAGAGGGCACTGAATCAAAACAAATGATGAGACAAGTTTGACACTTCGAGTGTACTACGTAAACAAAGAATGATAAAAAGAAACAACCCAATAACAAAATGCCTGATCAGCTGGGCTTATGCTTCCACTTATATTATTACACTATGATCTTAACCACGAAATTGCTAATGCGACTACCTAATACACAGAAAAAACAATCATTGGTAATATTACCCAGTTTGTGTTTGGTGATTTTTTTTATAAAGATGAAACCATGGTAGAATGAGAAGGTAAACTTGGTAGACAGCTGATTTAAATTTTTTCTCGTTGTTTAGTTGGCCACTTCTGTCAGATTCAAAGGGTTTATTTCTGTTTACATTTATTTGTTGGTATACGTATGTGTTGACAATGACACGAGGAGAGCCTAAACAAAAACAAAGTGCCTGTTGTTGTTGCCCACAATTGTTTTTGTATCTACTGCGACTACTTGGTATTTTTACTATGGATGAAACAACCGCAAATGAGCTGGACTGACGCATTTACCTGATAGATAATTTTACCATGACTTCCTGTATTTATGTCTGTTCCTTTACTTACCGCGGGATCCCGCGGGAACCCAAATTTACCCAAAAGCGTTCCCGTACGCAAAAATTGGGTAAATGAGAGCGACTTTTTGTTTCTCTTAATGTCAAAATGCGTTTCTCTTTTTACCGAACTTACCCAGACTTTTTCTTCGGGTAAGTTTGGGCAAAGTGTCAAACAATCAGCTGTTCGAAACGTCAATATAAAAACATGTATTATTTGTGAAAAAAATAACGCAAGTGAAAAAAAATTATTGAATTTACAATTTTATTAACTTGAAAAGTGACTCTCAAAGCTTATTTAAAGAAGATGGGAAGTGTGCAAATGAACAGTGAAAACTAACATGATATGCAAGATTTGTTGTCAAGCATATGTTTTGTGTTGTGACATTTGTTTTCGGGTAAGAAAAGTGTTTTTTGCGTTCCTTTACTTTTGGGTAAATTTGAGTATTTGACAGTGAATTTTGCTTTTACTCTCATTTACCCGAACTTTACCCGAAAAGTAAAGGAACAAACTTTTTGTTGCATCACTTTGACACAAGGCTGATCTGGTAGAGGTTAAGGTGGTTTTATACGACATGTATTTTAATATCGCATGCCACTTTTATGACCCGTCTGTTTTTCGTATGCCTGTCAAAATTATTAAAAAAAACACGGCTATTAATTTGTTGTGTTTAAACGTTCACGTGTAAACCATATGGCATAACTTCTGCTTGTCATTAACAGTTGATGAACAGTTGATAACAGAAGAAAAACTAAAATTACAGCGTGCAGCGTTATTATTTAATTTTACCACTCCTTGAAATTTTTCTCCTTTAAAAAACTCTTTGTTGTTTATAAAAAAAACAGCTGATGCGATACAGTTCTACATAGAAAAATAGAACACGCCCTAATTCAAAAAATGCCATATGTATGGCATGATGTTCATATGGCATACTTGCCAGCGTTCACACGACATGCATAAATTTTTCGTCTGCAAAAGTGGCATGCGATATGTAACGGTGTGTTTACACGGGACAGTTCATGAGCGGACAGTTGATAATATGTATTAGTTGTTAGAAAGAGAAAAATTTGTTGTGTGACGTATGCGCCCAGCCAGTCATAAGAACAGTTTTAAGCAACCGTCGATAGTGTCGTTTCTTGTAAATTTCGTGCTCTGATTTTGATTAATTTACTAAAGAAGATTGCTACATATATTATTTATACATGTTTATATCTAGTATGTGTTGCCAAATAATATTTCAATAAAACTCCAAATTACCAAATAAAACTAAATTTTCCCAATTTCTACGATCGTTGCTATTGTGTTTTGCTCTATTTCTCCAGATTATAATGAAGCTGATGTACTCGATGTGCTCTGCAAATTTCATATGTATACATGTTTATGTGTATGTAATCGATGTTTTGCTTTGTTTTTCACAAATTACCACGAAATGTCACCGGTCTGACCAATTACGTCAAATCACTTGCCGAAGTTACTGTCGTCGAAAAATCAGAGACAGTGGCGCGGTAAGTGGCAGAAGTGTAAGTGTGGTAGTAAAATAGTGTGAATGTATTGCTACTGTCGGAGCAAAACTGTCCCGTGTAAACGCCAGGTAAAATACATGCCATGTTAATGATGCTTTAACGCAGTAGGATTTGTTGTAATTGTGGGCACCAACAACAGGGATTTTGTTTTTGTTCCAAGTAAACAAAAAAGTACAATAACAAAATACACTGAATTTGACAGATAGGGTCATATGAGAGCAAAATCAGCTGTTCTAATGCGTCAACCTCTACTAGATCAGCCTTGTGTCAAAGTGATGCAACAAATACAGGCAGTGTTGGTAAAATTATCTATCAGGTAAACGCGCCAGCCTAGCTGATTTGCGGTTGTTTCATCTTTTCTCTGGGTAAGCTGTCAAATTTAATTTGTTTCGTTTTGGTTATTAATAAAATTCAACGAGTTTCAATCAAGATGATTTTTATAGCGTAGACTTTGTATTAAGTAACATACGTGTATTAAGTTTTTCATATTTTGTGTACATACTAGTGTTCCTCATGCAAACTCGAAAGAGCCTCGTAAACGTGTAAACCTCGCAAACTTACGCGGCAAACGTCAAAACAAAGAAATTTACCATACAAAGCGACTTGCACAAAAGTGGAAAGTCTTCAAGTCAGATTTGCTGCGCAAACGTGGGATGGAGAACCGTGCAAACTTTTGATATTTCGTTGTCAGCTGACTAGGATGGATAAATAAGGTGATAGCACTAGAACAGTAGAACAAGTACACAGACATAATGCATGCATTTGCTACTGCTACCACCTTATGTATCCATCTTGGTCAGCTGATATGGTTTTAAGCACAAATACGCTGAGCAACTTTACTTGGTGCCCCATGCAGCGGTGCGAGGGAAACTTGCGCTGAGCAAAAGTTCTCGGCTTTCACGTTTGCATGAATGCCGCTACTGTGTTTCATTACTAATTTTGGCAGCTTAAGCCCCGTCTTCAGTTCGTTTGAAGTTTTCGTAAGAAATTTTGTCATTTAACTCTAAAGCACCGTATTAAGTTCTTGCGAAATTTTGTTATTTATCTCTAACGGAAAATTTTATTGCGGAGAGTTACCACATATTTATCTTTGATTTACCTTGCAAATAATTCATTTATAATTTTTCTACGCGCTTCATTTTATTTTTACCGCATGTCGTGTTGGTTTTGGTTTTATATTTTAAATTAATTGTAAGTTATTATCCAAAAAATTATAATTGAACTGATGAAGTAATCCCTAATTATGGTAAATTAAAAAAAAGATTTTTTGTAACCATATAAGGCCTAATGGCTCGGGTATGTATATGAAGAGAAATAAATAAATAAAATTATCAAAATGTCAAAATTCCGGTCCCAAACAATTGTTTTCGTACAAAATAGCTTTGCCGTAACAACCCTGTAGTTGATTTCGCTTCCGAAGCAAATGAAAAGTGAGCGGAATTTTCGTTCTTTTTTAGACACATACTACTTATGGCAACGAAAACTTTATATAAACTGAATTAATTACAGAATTTCTAATGCAACTACACAGAAAAAATAACCATAGGTAATATTGACTAGTTTGGGTTTGGTGATTTTTTTTTGTATGAAGACAAGAAAATTCAAAGTGCAAAACCATGGTAAAATAAGTAAGGTAAACTCGTTAGAACAGCTGATTTGAACATTTTTCTTGCTTAGGTGTTCCTCTTATGTCAAATTCACATGTATTCTGTTTTTGTACCTTTTTGTTTACTTTTACAGTAGATACACACATGTAGAATTTTTTGGACACCAAACAAAACCAAAATGACTGTTTTTGTTGTAACAATTCCTACTGCGGTTACCTTACTTATTTTACCATGTGCAAAACCATAGACGAATTTAGTATAGACACATTAATTCTCTCATCTGACGTTTCATATTACACTCTCCGTCGTAGGTTTGTGGAAATGAGAGAAATTCGACAAAAATTAACTTACAGCAGGTGGAAATACAAGATCTGTTTACTTAATTTTTCCATTTCGTTTTCCTATAGAACTGTTATATTTAAATGTATTTTGTACTTTTATGTTGACTTTTATCTTTGGTATGTGTTTGTATTGTATTTAACACAACTATTTTGCCACAAAAACACGAAATGCGGTTGTTGTTCCTTTGTTGGACTATTGCCTCTATCTGAAATTATTGAACCCATGCTTTACGCCATCCAATGCCAGGTCAAATAAGTAAGGTACACGCAGTAGGGATTGTTGCAATAAAAACAGACATTTTGTTTGGTGTCCATAGTCTGTCTGTGTATCTACTGCAAAAGTAAACAAAAAGGTACAAAAACAAAATACATGTGAATTTGACATAAGAGAAACACCTAAGCACGAAAAATGTTCAAATCAGCTGTTCTAACAAGTTTACCTTACTTATTTTACCATGATCCAATGTTTACTTGCAACCATACTAGAGATGTGCGCGTGAGCGATTTTGGATCGCGGTCACGCACGCTAACGATAGAAACTGCTCACGTCACGCACGCTCACGAAATATTTCTCACGTTCACGGAAAATATTTGCTTAAAAGAAACAACACATTTTATTTCATTAAGTAACTTCTGACGAACAGCTGTAATTTTACTGGCAACAATCATGAATATCACTACTGCATTTAGCTAAAACAGACAAGTTCAGACTCTGTACAAAATAGTATCTAAGAGCGAGTCTCACACTTGCCATTTAAAAGCTCAATTTAAAAACTGTACAACATTTTCATATTAAATGACAAACATTGGGCATTTAGTGTCCATTAAAATGGAGAATTTTCTACTGTGAAAATGAGCCTATGCCTTAAAAACATTCGCTGTACGCAGCTTACATCCAGTCTCTAACTTTTCGTTATGAATACGGGGATATATTTACTATAGCTGACTTTTAACTAAATTAGTGGTCTTATCCCATTTGAAGCCACGTTTCAAAAAGTTTTGAATTTTTATTGAAAATTACTTTTCTATGGAAATTAGGGTCTGCTGAACTCAAATCTCAAATGTTCACCCATTACAAACAAAAGTAGCGTACCTGATACGATAAAAGTCGCATTCTTTTCGCATTGAAAAATATAATTGCTTGGAATAATACTTATGTAATTCTATATGCCTTTAATTTTTGAAAAATTACAATTTACAAATAAAAGCGCGAAACGGAACTTGTGGCCCAAAGTGTCTGCTTGACATTATTCAACTTTAGTTACATATAGTTAAACGCTTAGTAATTAATTATACACAGACATTCGGTTAAAAACAAATAAAAGTTTTTATTTATAATATTTTCCTATTTAAATGCTAATTAAGAGATACGGCTTAAACCACACACATTTTCAACCATAACTGATGGAGGCACTTGCACTTGCACTTGGCTTACATCGCAAATGTATCTTAAAACTATATACGATCAATGAGAAGATAACAATGATATGCACACGTGCGTATGTAAAAAATACTAATTACATATTATATATAATATACATATATAAATTTGTCATACGAAGTAGTAGATTAGATCGAAACCATAAAATGTAATGATGATGATGATGATAATGTTGGTGTTGCAGCTATTAAAAGCAGTACACAAATGTCCAGTAGAGGGCATTGAATGCCAAAAACATAACCGGAAACAGGAAACGCGAACGTCGATCAATCCACATTGCAATCTCTTGTGGTGTCATGGTAGTAAAAGTGGTATTTTCTGCATTTTTATTATTAGAATCCTTGTTGTTGCCGTTGTCCACATTGATTACATGATCGCCACAATTAGGGTTACTGGACATGGATACGGTGTCGGCGGATTGTGTTGTTATTACTGGGAGGTTCTGGAAATACATAAAGAAAAACCGTTAAGCTTTTAAAATATCTTAGTATTTAAGTTATAAATTTGTTATTGCACAAAGCTGTTAATACAACTCTCACATTGCCGATTTCATGTGAATAAACTTCCGATTTTCGTATTGGGTAACAGATGCTTGTTTAAACAAAATGTTTTAACACGAGATTTCAATGCAATGTGAACATGACCTAAGTTATAAAATAATCCAGTTTTTGGGTTGCGCAAAATTGACATCGTTAGTCTTATCTGACGCAACACCTGTCATAATATAAATCGTTCAGTTTTCAAAACTGTTTAAACTATGAAAACTATGCCGAAGCCGAGATTTAATCATCAACATAGTAATGAGGCCAGAGTACGATATACAAGGTACCTCAATTCAATAGCTTTATTCTGTAGAACACCTCAAATAGCGGTAAGCCGACACTAACGGCATTATTCATAAAAAATTATCCGAGATTTGTCAAAGGTCTAAAAAAGCAATATCCAAAAATTGTATTTATAATCGAAAAATTCGTCTGTTAAACGTTATCTAAGGGTGTAATTTTTATAGAACACTTAACCCTCCTTTAAAGCTCTTTTAGCCGCAAGTATATACAAAAACATACATTTGTTTACATTTCATACGTGTCATACACACAAATTTAAACACATACATTCTTTTGTGTATGTATATTTACGGCTTTTACACCACGATTTAAGGATATGCACTTGGAATGCTAGAACACAATACAAATCCGGTGTCACTATTCAACTGGAAGATATTCTCGAGAATTATAAAAAAATCCATTTCCCATTTCATCCCATGAAGGGTTTTCTAATTTGTAACTCACTGATTGGGACCTACAGTTTTACTCTGTTTATCATGCTTATCATGGCTAAGTACTCGATAGTGTAGCCATCACTAAGCGAGGTGTCGGTCGTCGAAGGAAATGTAAGTTTGTCAAACCAGGGATGGAACCCACGTTCTCATGCACCATCGGTAAATTCAGTGCACACACCATCAATTCCGATAACGGAATGATTTTGCCTCGACGAAAATCATGGTTGCCAGTAGTACCAGATTCCAACATAAAGACAACCATAAGGCTACTTGGATATCCCCTGATCAACAGACGAAGAACCAGATTCATTACCTGGTAATTGATGGATCACTATCTGGTTCGTTTGGTTTGACACAGGTTCCCACAAGGTTAAGTAGAGCGAAAGTCGAACGAAACCAGACATATAAGTAGAAAGCTGTTCATCGGAAGGCTGTATTTACGAGAGATAGCCACGTTCTATGTAGATAAGCTACTCAGATACTGGCACAGAACGTACCCCAACTCATGATCCTGAAGCGCAGTACATTGTACATTTCCCACTCTATGAAAACTGTTGCAGATACAATACTTGGTTATGAAAAACCGATTAAAGACAAACCATGGTACGATGAAGTGTCGCATGGAAAGTGATGAAAAGAACGCTGCACGTATGGTTACGCCTCAGTCAGTTGCAAAGCGTGTCGCGATAGATCGGTATAAGGAGAAGAGGAGAGAAAAACCCCGTTTGTTTAAGAAGAAAAAAATGGTTGTGGAAAAAGCGAGAGAGTAAGAAAATTGAATCTTGCACAAAGAATAATATGGTCCGGAAATTCTATCGAAAAGTACAAAGCCACATCAACAGAAATGGATCAGGGCCTTATGTAGAAATAAGGAAGTGAATCTTGTCACAGATGTGCAGAGTATTTTGGAAATATGAAGAGATCACTTCTCTGGTTTACTAGACCAAGAAGACTTCAATATAGATGAGGGTGTTGAGCAAATACAGGACGATGTCGTCGACTGCCCCCTCCTAGCTAAAGCTAAGTTAAAACTGCAATTTCACGACTTAAGAACAACAAAGCCGCTGGTGCTGATGGGCTACCGGCTGAGCTGTTTAAGGCTGGCGGTTGTGAATTGGAAAGGTGCATGCATCAGCTCATATAACAAATCTGGCTAAACCAATGTATGCCAGACGATTGGAGCCTTAGCATACTGTGTCCTGTGTGTACCGACTATCGTGGAATAAGCCTTTTATCCATCGCATACAGGGCCCTCTCGAGCGTAATGTGCTAAGGAATACAGCCGTTTGTTGCAGACCATATCGGATCCTATCAGTGTGGCTTTAAGTCTTACGACAAATCCTGGAGAAAACCCACGAAAAATAAATCGACACCTACCACCTCTTTGTAGATTAAAAGGCTGACTTTGGAAGCCCGTTACGAGGAGCCTTAGCATACTGTGTCCTGTGTGTACCGACTATCGTGGGATAGGCCTTTTATTCATCGCATACAAGGCCCTCTCGAGCGTAATGTGCGAAGGAATACAGCTGTTTGTTGCAGACCTTATCGGATCCTATCAGTGTGGCTTTAGGTCATACGACAAATCCTGGAGAAAACCCACGAAAAACAAATCGACACCTACCACCTCTTTGTAGATTAAAAGGCTGACTTTGGAAGCCCGTTACGAGGAGCCTTAGCATACTGTGTCCTGTGTGTACCGACTATCGTGGGATAGGCCTTTTATTCATCGCATACAAGGCCCTCTCGAGCGTAATGTGCGAAGGAATACAGCTGTTTGTTGCAGACCTTATCGGATCCTATCAGTGTGGCTTTAGGTCATACGACAATTCCTGGAGAAAACCCACGAAAAACAAATCGACTTTGGAAGCCCGTTACGAGGAGCCTTAGCATACTGTGTCCTGTGCGTACCGACTATCGTGGGATATGCCTTTGATCCATCGCATACAAGGCCCTCTCGAGCGTAATGTGCGAAGGAATACAGCTGTTTGTTGCAGACCTTATCGTATCCTATCAGTGTGGCTTTAGGTCATACGACAAATCCTGAAGAAAAACCACGAAAAACAAATCGACACCTACCACCTCTTTGTAGATTATAAGGTTGCCTTTGGAAGCCCGTTACGAGGAAAACTGAACCAAGCTAAACTAAAAAAAAAAAATAAATGGTTTCCCATTACATCCCATGAAGGAATTGGGGAGAGCTTCTAACAACCAGTGAGCTGTACACTGTCTAGTTTTACACTCACTGATTGGGACCTATAGTTTTACACCGGTTCCGAACGGTATTTTGGGAAGCTTTTTCAAGACTAAATACTCGATAGTGTCGGCGTCACTATGCGACGTGACCGCCGCCGAAAGAAATTTATGATGGTCAGAGCAGGGATCGCACTCAGGATCTCATGTACGAGGCGAGCAAACTAACCATTGCACCACCGACGGCCACAATAAACCTATCAGCAGTAAAAGTCACATGCTGCTCGCGTATGCTGATGATTTATACATCATTGGGCGAAAACTGCGAGAATCTGCAAAAGGTAGTTTGGCAGAAAACGAGGACAGAACAAAATTGTTTCGACAAGGGGAACACACACCCGGTTGGATGAAATGGTGAACGTTTATAACCGTTATAATTTCAAGGTAGTGGACGAATTTATTTGAATAACGTCAGCTTAGAAACTAAACGGAGAATTGTGCTTGCAAACACGTGTTATTTCGGAATAACCAAGTACTTCGGAGATAAGACCCCCTATCGAGAAACGAAGATTCAAATATATCAGACTCTCATATAGCCAGTCTTGTTTTATGACACAGAATTCTGAGCTATATCGCATGCTAATAAAACAACACTGGGAGTCTCCGAAAACGCTCCGAAAAATATATGGTGCTATAATATAAAACGGCGACAATCGACTACGGATGAACCACGAGCTGTATAGTCTGTATCCTGACATCGACGTAGTTATGCGTATCAAAATGCCGCCTTATGCAGTAGAATGCAACAGTGCTAATGGTATTCGAAGACGTACTCGTAGGACATCGAAAAATAGGTTGGTCAAGAACTGGAGGAGAAAATCTGAAGATCGAACCGATTAGAGAAACATCTTATCCCCATTGTGTAAGGACCTTGAGGTTGTTTGAGACCACCTAACACTGTAAATGATTTTGGTTACGAAATTTTCGCAAAGAGATGAGTACCAGGCAAATAAAAAGTGTGCGAAATGTTTGCCTCACAAAATTTTCGTCATTTGTATTTCGGAAGAGCTGAATACGGGGCTGCACTAGCTTAAAGGCATTATTAATGCGTTGCTTATGAAATCTTCACTAAATCTTAAAGCTTTCAATAGGTTAGGTAGAAGTCACTGCCACTATTGACCCACTTAGTTCAATGCGGACAGTGGTGATACCACGGACGTCATATTCCGTCCCCATCGTTGAACCTGTAAATTGACCTGTTATGGTTATATGACATTCATATGGTTATATGACGTACATAAGTCCCTGGTGAACCAAGTAGTACTCTGCAAAAAGGTAGTAAGATCACTCAGCTTAACCTCCTGAATGTCTGTTACATCCAACATGAAGAATGATCCTAGATCCTATAAAAGGCCGGCCGGTAATCCATAGATCAAAGAAAGCCGATTTTATCGATCGCGTTAAAACAGTGTGTTCCCCTAGGTAAATAGATATGCAGAGTGGTTTTTGTAGATTTACTCCTGTTGTAGGCGTACTGCCATATGGACATCTGATAAATACTTATGGTCGTTCGCAGATATGAGTCAATCATCCTCTCTAATTCCTTTAGAAGGAATGATGAGAGACTGATTGGTTTAAATCAAGTGCTAATATGCGATGATTTCCTTGCTTCCGAAATGAATACCACCTTGAATTCTCTCCATCTAACAGAATTTAGGATAGCTTCATGCAGATCGTATAAAGTTTCAGAAGCCAGGGAGCCAAAATATGTAGTCGATTTTGTAACTCCACTGGTGTAAGAGGCTAGGTGATTTGTAGGGCTTAAAACTTCCTATTAATCAGTGCAGTTTCTTCTATCACGATATATTTCACAACCTACGACATGACGAGGTTGTTCGTTGAATCCGACCTTATGTTTTCGGACCAGTTTCCTGGAAAGTGTTTGTTAAGCTGGAGGCCTAACAATTTATCACTCGATGTTGTCCATCGCCCGAATTGTTCTCTCAGATATCCCAGAGATGTAGGAGTCGTGTATAGGAGTTTGCGCAGTCTGGACATCTCAAATGCGTTTTCAATGTATTCGCAGAAATGTTTTCAAGACCTCTTTGATGATCTTAACTATTCCTTTATTCTTTAAGTCTAATTTTGTAGACATTCCAGTCGCGCTCCGTTCTTGTAGACAGACTATTCAATAACTGTAGTTGATTGAAACCATGTCTTCAGTTAACGAACCATAAACTGCTAGCGGAGTATTCCGTTCTGTGCGAATACGCATTAGCTTCGTCTTTTTTATATTTATTGTCAATCCCAATTTTTCGCATTTACGGGGAGAAGAATTAATGTGGGGAACAAGACACATCCTTGTCTAAATCCTGCATATGTGGTGAAAGATTGGCTTTCCTTTCCATTAAAACGAACTTTATACGTTGTATCTTTGCACAGTTCACGGATCATGGACACTATCTTTTCTGGTATCCCCATTTCAGCCATTGTCGACCACATTGAGTTACGGTGTACACAATCAAACGCTTGTTCTAAGTCAGTGGATACTCCACCACCGGCGAGTTCCGCTGAAGTACAAGTGTTGCCATTACTTTGCCCATTACAATGAGCAATGTAATACCTCTCCAGTTACCGCACAGCGTCAGATCACATTTTCCCGGGATAGTGATAACCACTCCATCCGTAGGGATTTTGTTGTCTATCCACGCTCTTCTGTTGACCGGCGAAACGACATCTGTTAGCGCTGAAGCACCATATTTCAACACTTCCCCTGGAATATTATCAGGACCAGATGATTCGTGATCCTTAATTTTACCCAGTGCCACCTCAATCTCTGCCTGCGACGGCGGTTCGGTTGAAATATCCCTTCTCGGTTTGCGACGTGAGTATGCTGCCTATGGGGTACACTGATCTTCATCTTTCGGAAGTCTAGATTATGTCGTAAAGATTTCACATCATTTCTCCAACTTGCTAATCTGGTGATGTTATCTCCGTGGCATCATTATCTTTTAACGATGCAGTACTCCCGATATTGCTGCCGCTCAGCTTCTTTATTGAAGAGTACACAATAAAGAGGTTACCTGTATTTGCAGCTTTTTCGCTTCATCCGTTATATTGTTTAGGTAAATTTCGTAATCTGAATGGATAATGTAACCCATACCACGTGCTGATTGCCGATAGTCTGATTCCAACTGCCTCTTCAACGTTGGTGTCTTCGATCGTATACGCATATTGTGCAGATGTTCACGATTCTATATTTCGGTCCAGGGTTCTGCACTAATCTAAGGTTTATTCACACATCTTTGCTCACCAATGACCTCCATGGCTGTTCCCTTCAGCGTTCGAACAATGCCTGACCACGTATTTTGGCTGTCCTGTGCCAAATTGGAGGGTAGAGTCTGATCGTACATCATTGGTATGGATGGGTCCTGCAGACGGTCTGTATTGTACTCTGCGATTTTGCCTCTAATATCGTTGACAACCGCTGGACGGAGAATGAAAGTGTCCACTAAGAGTTGGTGGCCGCTATCAATATCAGCACCACATCTAAGTTTGACGTCCAGCTAGGAACCAAGAAACATCTTACCGACAAGTATATCGTCAATTTGATTGAAGGTTTGACTATCAGGCGATTCCCATATATACTTGTGTATATTTCTATTGGGGAATTTTGTTCCGCCGATAAACAGTTGACGGCGAGTAAAGATATATATGAGCCTGCCACCATTAACATTTCCCACAGTACCAAGACCATGTCTTCCAATCACTTCTGTAGACTGTTGTTGTCGTTACCCACTTTGATATTGAAATCTCCCAGCAATAGTTTAATGTCACCAATTGACAAGCAGCTTACAGCAAAAACAAGTTGGCTATAGAACGCGTCCCTAACACTGTGCTCATCAGTCCCTGTAGGTATATACGAGTACGCCTGTGCCACATAAATCCTTCGAATTAAAACTGGCAATGACGATGCGATCAGATATAGCCCTGTATGATATTAGAGCATTTGTAGCCTTAGGTGAAAGGAGAAGGCCGACTTCGTTTACACGTTGCCTATCACTGCCGGAGTATATAAAGCATTGACCAGATGGTAATCGAGACTTGCCACTATTGGTGTCCTAGGGTGTCCACATTGTAGCAGTCCATAACTCGTCTAACCTGTTCGAGTCTCGACATTCCGGAGAGAGATCTTAAAATCCAGGTACCAATCATAAACCGTTGACAAAGCCAAATGTCGTCATCGAGGAGGGATGATCCCTCTTCGAATTTATTGATGTTTCTATAATGATGGTAATTTCAGACGAGTGATTCATCAGACAAGCGCATCCGATCCTGGTGTTGGGGCTGCCAACAACGTCTTGAATGGTATACACCCTGTATAAGGGAGGTATTTTTTTTTTATCGACGTACCGGTCTAGGTCCGTAGTGTTTATTAAACAGCAAGGGCACCTCGAGCACTATTATGGCTCTTCACTACGTACTGCGGTCTTCGCAGGAACTTTCCCTGTCCCTCTGCACTTCAAACTTTGCACTCGAATAGTCAATTTATAGTTTTTTTTTAATGAATAAGACCGTGAATGTCAACGATTATAGCTGCTGTTCAGTGTAATTTTATTATCAATTCCTTCAGAAAATTTTTGTAGTCGTGACTCGATAGGATGAGCCAGAAAGGAAGTTATAGAGCCAAACAGCAACTAACTAGCTGAACGGGACCCCAAAAAAAGTGAAGGGTAATTCCTTAGTACGAGTCTGACAAGTCCATTGGAACAACGTGGAAATGTGCAGACCGATTACATTTAGTGTTACAATAGGCGTGTTTTCGTTACAAGCAAGCGATTTTCGCTTGCTTGCTAGTAACCAAAACGGCAAACTAGCGATAATTTATTATAATATATATAATCGCCTTGCTCTAATGCATGGTTTGTACTTATTCTTGAATATGTGTATATTCTTCCCATTATCTTTGGATCACAATGACGGTATCCAACACTGTTTTTCAGATTTTTTTCATACTGGCAACTTTCTGCCTTTTCCAACCGGAAATACACATAATCGTCTTGCTCTAATTGGCAAAATACACGACACAAAATGCTTGCGCAAAATACACTTTGCGCAAACTAATATTTTCACTAAACACCACACAAAAAATTTTGTGCAAAATATTATTACCAGTCACGTTTTAACACCCGACGGAGATGGATGCTAATTGTGCAGCTGTTATTCTGCTTGCCGTCGCTTTAAAAAAGATCCTTTGCTTTTAATTTCCTTTTCTTTTAATTTTTCTACTAAAATTTCGTATGCGCTGTTTTTTGGACCCTGTTGCAATATTCCTTACTTTTTACTTTCCATAATGAAGACAAGTTTTCATATTCTTCTATGAATTCGGTCCAAAAAATGTTATATTCCGCCATTGTTTTGCTCTTACTTCACTGAAAACTTTTCACAACTGACAGAGAGTTTGCGCAAAATCCCCACAATTTACACAAAGCGTTTGCGCAAAACGCACAAAAATCAAAGCGATTTGATTTTTACACAAAATTTGTGCAAACAGCACAACCAGTACCACACACAGCACAACGGCTTGCGCAAAGCTTGTTTTGCGCAAGCATTTTGTGTCGTGTATTTTGCCTATAACGCATGGTTTTTAGTTATTCCTACAAATGTGTATATTCTTCTGCTTAACGATATCGATATCCAATACTGTTTTTCAGATTTTTTTCAGACTGGTAACTTTATGCCTGCTTAGAACTGAAATGGAAGCAGTAACTTCAAGTGACGTTTAATATCGCTTAGATATCCATACAAAATAAGTGATAATCTAAGCCAGCGGAGTAACCAAAACACGCTTAATATCATTTTAGATGGAAATGTGAAGATGTAAACCTGACTCGGTTGTTGATAAGGATGTTTTATTTCTTAACGTATGGGCGATTTCGATACAATGTCCATCGTAAGCATAATCTACGTCGATAACTTTTTCCCGTGCTCATAAAATTTAACAAAGATTATCACAATTGTTTGCAAGCATGTTTGTGTTGTGAACAAAAGTGATTGCATTCTTGTTTCAACCATAGATAAACGAAAATAAGAAGATATCCCATAGGCGTTGTCAAGTACTGCCACTAGATGCTGTGTTGTCGTTTTGTAACTTTCATTGACGTTTCTCATAACATTCACTGACGTTTATTCAACAGTGTGGGACATTTTTTCAATACAAAAATAGAAGCATTTTCCAGGTAGTGCTATTCGAACAACTAATTTAGTTTTTTCCATGTCGTTGTGTTCCCCACTTTCTAATTCAAATGCATTTTGGTTATGTGCTTGTTTGGTGTACTGTTTTTGTTGGTATTCGTTTATGTTGACCTGTACAGCATTGGCCCACTAAACAAAACAAAATCCCTGTTGATGTTGCCTACCACACCTTTTATTAGCACCTTTTCTAAATACATCTTGCAAGGTATATTTTGTTTGGGATCAAACGCTGTAATTATTGCATTCAGCTCCATCATTGAACAATAAATTTCCCACGGCATGTGCGATATCTAGTTAATTCCTTTATCTATGGTTTCAACGCAGGAGTACCAGGGAAACGACAATAAATTCCACCGATAACCGATGCTCATGCACATGCTGGCAACAGTGTATCAGCATTTAAACATTGCATGCGTGAAACAAGAAGCAACGTAACAGCGTAGTCATATACATAAGGTGTGGAGAGGATGGTCGAAAATCTGCGACGAGAACACTCCTTGCAAGAGTAATGACCCATCAGACAAGAACATTTCGAAATTCATGTCGTTATCAGTTACATACATTGTACATACATTGTACTGTTTTGGTGTCAGGTATTCATACTTACATGTACTGTAAGATAATTATTAAATCCTGGATTTGCATTGCCATTGATAACACTTTCCGTACTTGAAACAATGTTATCCAAACTTGAACATGACCTCGTCCTTGATTGATTCTTCAGACCCATTTCACGACGCGTCGGTCGTGGTGTCAATGTAGATTTTATAATATATTTACTATTGACCTTTTTCAGTTCAATATTTTCCTTACGCCTCCATATGGTATTGACAAAGGCAAATTCAACTAAACTGCCAAATATAAAAAATGTGCAACCGAGGAACCACACCTCAGAAACCTTAATGTAACTGACTTTGGGTAAAGTTTTACTTTGGGAGGAAGACAGCGTGATGAATGACAACATAGTGCTGGTACCTAGGGAAAACACAATAGCATGGAAAGATTTCAATATACACATATTATATATAAAAGTAGGAGTGAGATGGAGAACATACCCAACATAATACGTGGTGGTGAGGCGTCTGCCTGTAGCCAGAATGAAACCCAAGATATAGCGACAATCATCATTGAAGGCAAAAAGTAATCCATGAGATAGAAACCAATTTCACGATTTAGATTTACCGTGAAGCTCAAGGAGCTGTAATTGCCAACTAGAAAAAAATTAAACAAAGTCATAAGAGATATGGGCTTGGGCAGGGTCACCACGACCCGTTTGCTTGTTAAGAAACATACATATTTTAAATTATTAATAATAAAATTACATGCAAATATAAAATTAAATTTATATTACTAATAAAATTAAATATACAAAATTTTATTTAAATATTTACATTATTAATAATGTAGTGATTATTCGGCTTAAGGTTATGTAAATAAAAGCAATTTATTCGTTTTACTGGATAATCATCTATTCTCATATATTCCAACTAACATCGGTAGTAATTTTCAAGGATATGTAAGAAATCTCACAATGAAAACGTTAAAATATCTGTATTCAACATCACCACGCACAGAGCTCGCTGTCATGCGGTTCAGACAAATGAGATTAACAGTTTGGTGTGGATTTTGGATTGGCGGCATCACTGGCCCATTTTTTCGAAAATGCTGCTAGAAACCCCATTGCAGTCAACGGCGAGCACCACAGAGCCATGATTATGAACTTTTTGCGGACTGAAATTGAATATATAAACATGGATAATCTGTGGTTTCAGCAGAATGGTGCATCATCAAACAGCTCATCAAACAATCGATCTTTAGCGTACTACGTTCGGTAATCGTGATATCAGTCGCCTTGACGATGTCAATTGGCCGACTCGGAGCTTCGATTTGACCCCTTTAGACTTTTTCTTGTGGGGTGCCATTGAATATCGATGCTATGCGAATAACCCAGAAACGGTCCACACCCCTAAAGCTAATATAGTCCGAGCCATTCCTGAGATAGAATCAGAAACCGTCAAAAACTCTAGGAAAATTGTACTGTTAGGATGAGCTACTGCGAAGCCAGCCGCGAAAGGCACTTGCATGAAATCGTGTTCAATAAATAATGGGAATATTTGTTTTCTAATAAAGCCAGAATATACCAAAAGAAATTAAGTTTAGTTAATTTTATTAAAATTTTTAATAGATACATCTATTTGAACCACCCTGTAGATACATGAATATGAATGGATGTTTAAACATGTGTGTACACGTTCGCTTTTACGTCTTCGTAGATAATGATTGTTTTGTCTATTTTTGTCTGTCTCTCGGTTTCGTTGTTAATATTGTAATGAAATCTTTGCCGTTCGTCTTGTACAGTGAGTGATTGTACGTATATGTAGACAGTTACTATGTTGGAGTGGATTAGTGTATATTAGGGATATGACTTTTTGATTTTTTTTTTAAACTCGGATATCGAATCGTTAGAGTAAGTAGAATTTTTCAAAACTTTCGCCGTTTAATAACTTGGTTGAGCAAGTAATTGTTGGGGAATTAAATACAAATGTACAATTTTCTACAACATAGGCAAAAGTACTAAAATTTCATAACCCGAAACTTTGATCGATTTCACGTGGAAGGTTTTTATCACTAAATTAAGCAAGAATATTTCTTTATTTATTTTTGTAGGATTTCTCATAACATACGGCCAATAGGGTGTATGGAAATGCTTTTTTGGGGGGCTGGGTTTCTCAAAATATGCGTATTCAAGAGCTAATTACGGGAACATCAAACTTTTTTATACGAGGTTGAAGTTTCGATTCCTATTGTATTTATATGGGTAAACTATTTTTGGTCAATATGGGGCTCAATATTATCAAAAAATAGATAGAGTTTTTTTTCACGAAGGCATTTTGAAATTCCAATCGTAGATAATGATTTTTCCTATTTCTTCCTATTTGTTCAATTAAATTTGTAATTTACTCTATTTTGTAGTCTTGCTATCTTTTGTATCAAATACAGTCCTACTATCAAATATATATTACTATCAAATATACGAGGGCGGATCAATAAGCCCGTAACTTTTCAAACTTCCCTCGTAGTTATATGAAATGCAACACTGCTCCCATCAAGTACCGTCTATTAATAGACTACTGCCAAATTTTGCACAAGTTGCGTTATTTACTTTGCGTTTAACAGCTGTTCAAAACATACAACCTCGTGCTTTTTTTTTCAAGTGAATTTCAAGCGCTCATTAAACATTATTTTTTTGCGAAAAAACCCCAATCAAAAGCTTGATAAATACTATGGGGACTCTGCACCATCGATTTCAATGGTAAAAAAGTGGTTTACTGACTTTCGTTGTGGTCGCACAAGTACAAATGACGCTCAACGTTCTGGACGGCCAATTGAGGTCAATACACCTGAAAATATCGAAAAATCCACGATATGGAGTAAAGAGTAAAAGTGCGTGAGATTGTTGATGCCATTGGCATTTCATATGGCAGTGTGGTTTCGATTTTAAATGACCACTTGGGTTTAAGAAAGCTGTCTGCAAGATGGGTGCCGCGTTTGCTCTCAATTGACCGTAAACGTAATCGTGTGACAACTTCAAAGGAATGTTTGGAATTCAAATTGGGCTACTAATTGGTACCTCAGCCGCCATATTTTCCGGATTTAGCCCCCAGTGACTATTTCCTATTTCCAAACCTAAAGAAATGGCACGGTGGAAAGAGATTTAGCTCCAATGATGAAGTTATTGATCAAACAAATGCCCATTTTATGGACCTCGAAAAATCCTATTATTTGGAAGGGATAACAAAATTGGAGAAACCTTGGACTAAGTGTATTGAGCTAAAAGGAGACTATGTTGAAAACTAATTTTTTTTTCCAAAAAAGAAACGGTGTTTCATTCAAAAAGTCACGGATTTATTGATTCGCCTCGTTTACATACATAAAATAAATATAATTAAAGAATACAAAATTCAATTTTTTTTTTCACCCAAATACACTAGGGATCGAAATTTCAACGGCCGGTAAGGGACTATAAGTACTCTCGTATAAAAAAGGCTTAACGTTCCCATAATCAGCTCTTCAATATGCATTGTTTAAGACAAAATAAATTAAGGTGTCAGAGAATGGATTAAACCCAAGTATCTATCTGTAACCCTTCAGGAAGCTCATTGTCTAAGATGATGAAAGATCGTTCAATTGATCACGTTCCTTACATATATAAAATAGATGTTCATTTTACACAGACAAGAGATAGCTAGCGTACATCTTAATACATTATATGTACGTTATAGATTTAATCATTGCGTCAAGCCGATAAAGTTGTCCAATTAATATCCTAAAAATCGATGTAAACGATAACTTTGCCTTATTGCGAAGTATAGTGAATGGTTAGACGTCCTGATCATTTCACTACTTTTGCCATATTTTACTTACAGAAAGCGCCATGTCTTAGATGATTTTTATCCGACTTCACCACTGTTTCATTGAACCAGTAACGTTGCATATTGTATTCAGTCAAACGCATATCCGGATCAAAGGATATGGGAGTATTATCTTCCCATTCCAATACCAATTGCGTAGTATTATACATCCCTATAAATATACAGCAAGTAGTACAAAATGTATTAACACATACAGGTATTTTTTAAAGTTGCGTTGCCACAATTGAATTTATCGTACAGATATTGACGTTAAGTGTCGGACTGTTTTGATTTAAAACAGTTGTACGTTAAATTGTGTTGCTTGAACGGGGCTCGATAGCATTCACTTACAACTTTCGATGACAGTCGAACAGAATTGCTCGTCAAATGGAAACTTTTTAAAATTCATCCAACAATAGAGTGTCGCCTGTAATCGAGTTGATATGATGACTTGTCCTTCGGGTGATAACGACGTAAGTACATCCTTTTCATCAGTACCCAATATACTGGACTCTCGTTCGTTTGCAAAGAAAATATGCGGCAGCCATAGACGTTCGCTCAAGTGTTTCTGACCCATAATTTTTTCTTTACGCGCGGGCGCCACTTCATTGTAGGCCAATCGACTATCAAGGAAACTGAGCTGTAGCAGAGCATGCATTTTAAACTGCAACAGATCCGAGTTGAGATTCTGCATGTAATAAATATAAATTCGTGCCTTAACTGTAATGGGTAGTCGTTCACCAGTGGGACCATATTCTGTAATTAAAAATAATTGCATTAGTGAATAGATGGCTTGATAATTCCATTCTTTTTGGTAATGAGTATAACCTAAAGAAATTCGAGACATATGATTAAAGGTAATGTCCCACTATCAGGTTTAATCGTTGGATCTGGCAAGATCTGCTTTACATATATAGTGAATTTGACAGATACAACGCAAATCGTTGGATTCGATAGGACATCTGAAAACACTTTAAACCCCGTATTCAGTTCTTGCCAAGATTTATTCATTCAGGTTATAGCAGTAGCACAGCTGATTTCATCGTTTTCATTTTGTTCGTGCGTAATATGTCAAAGTTTGTCCATCTTTGATTTACCTTGCAAACGGCGACCGGTCAAAACGCCCAACGGTCACAACGTCCAAATTTGGGCCCAAAATGTTGGGCGTTATGACCATTTTTTGTTTCTTTTTTAAATTATAAGGAGTAGTAATTCAATATAAGCAATGGTTAGTAATTCAATATTTATTATTGATATTTTGAAAATATGGTACAAGACCTATAAGCATCCTGCTTACATATGTCAAACCCGATAATTATTTTGTCCGCCGGAAGGATTAGTAATTCTAATATCATTTTAAATATTCGCCTTACGTCCGCGGTTGATTTTACGGCTCACGCTAGTTCACTCATATTTGCCAGTTTCCGTCTCAGTGCTTGGCAGTAATGAAACCAGCATCCCTTGAGGTGCAGTTTTGGAAAAACTTTTAAAATAGCATTTTGAAACGCCTTTTCGAAGTCGCTAGTAAAAGTCGTAGGCTTAAGTTGAAAAATGTTGACATTAATAAACTGCAGAATGTGTTCATATGCCTTTTGAGATTTATTGGACATCAAGACAAATGCGAAAGGGAAACCCTAAATACACAAAAATTCTCATTACTATTCCAAAGTGAATGGGGAATGCAATTTGGACATGGAAGAAATTATGGAGCTGGTGATGATTAGAATTTCCAAAGTGAATGGGGAATGCAATTCTAATCATCACCAGTTCCATAATTTCTTCCATTTCCAAATTGCATTCCCCATTCACTTTTCAAATGTTAGTATTAAGTAGTACAACAATAAGTGAACTAATGAAAGGAATTGCAAAATAGAGCGTATGATTCTTCTTAGAATTCCACACACTCTAATGATCTGCAGTTTGTTAATAACTTGTAAAGATGCCTTACAATTTTCTTGGTAACAAATGTAGCTCTGTATATAATCTTTTTCTTTATTTATATATTTAGATTTCACTTTATAAAGTTGTTTGTTGTTTGGAGTATACACCAATGCACAATTTCTACGAGCACCTCCAACAAATTGAAATTCAACATTGTCACCCATTCTTCTCACTGGTTCATAAACAACTGAATGAATGTTACAATTACATCTATCATCAAACAATTCTACTTTTCAGCCTTAAGAAACTATTGTACAGTTTCTTTTCGCACAGTAACAACACTTTTTTCCAAAAACATTCAAATTTGCACATAAGTGGAGAAAAAATTTCAAAATAATATTTGGGCATTATGACCGCGCTAGGGGAGACCATAACGCGCAAAAATTTTGGGCTTTGTGTCCTTCCATCTGTTGGGCCTTATGACCGCTCTGAGTCGGTCATAAGGCCTAAAACAAAATTTGGGCGTTATGACCGTTGGGCGTTATGACCGGTCGCCCCTTGCAAATATTTAATTTATAATTCCTCTACGCACTCCATTTTATTTTTAACGCACGGTTGTTAAAATCATAGATAAAGGAAATAATAGATATAGCGCGCCCATTGCACACTGGGACAGATTTAAAAAATGACCTGACAAAATTCCAAAAATCTAAGCAGTAATCCAGATAAAATAAGTGACTTAAGCAGTTGCTAATTAACCACTGAGGTCGAGAATTAACTGTTTTGAAGGTTCCATGCACGTTGCTGATCAGCCAAGGGGCCCAAAGTTGAGTATTGTTTCAATACATGCATGCAGGCTAATTTTGGGTTATTTTTAGTAGATGTGTGTTATATGAAGGTTATGTTTCTGGTTGTTTTAAACTTTTTTTTATTTATTTTGTGTTATGAGAGCTACGAAATTGTATATTAAGTTAATTTAATTTACTTAAGGTTTTTAGTTCAATTGCAATGAGAGTAATTGACTAAAAATATTAAATTTTTTAATTTTGTGGGCCGACAAAAATTATGATCACCTGGGATCAGCGCGCGATTTCCACTTCTGAACACTTCAGACCCTAACCGAAGTCAGTGATTTTATTTCGTTACCCTTTACTACCATTTGCTGAAGAACATTTTTTTTAAACTTTGGTCCAGTTTTTGATTTTATATTTAAATATAAAATACTTGTGTAAAAATTAATTTTTTTCAGTGTAAAGTTAAATACATACATTATAGAGCCATGCATGAAGATTTTCTGTTTGTTATTTTACTGCTGTACATGCTGTACCGGCACCTTGCGAACGAAGAAATGTAAACAACAAAACGAATAACAAAGAGAAGCACAGCATACCGGTACGGTCAGATCTCGCTCCGATTGACGTACAATGGTACTCGCTCCGATTGACATACACTGGTTCTCGATATTCGGTAATAGAGAAGAGAGCTTTTTTCGTATTCTGTAAGCGAGAATGTGATGAAGTACTACGAGACAGAGCAAACTACACCGAACACGTAGAATATACCGTAAGTTTGTTTACTTTATTTTCTTTGCAATGCCCAGTGTGTTTTATTGAAGCGAACTGAAGAACTATGTAAATAATTCTAAATGATGAAATACAATAAAAATTTACTCATATTCAATCACTGTTAATAGAATGGTAAGTTAAATCGTTTGGTTATGGAAAACTATATTTGTTAAATTGAACAGTAAAAAACAACTTTTAAACAAATATAAAGCTGAACAACATATTTTCAGAAACATACAATATAATAAAAATCTACAAAAAGTATTTAATTTTAATTATTTTACTTATGATCTATCTTAACACACCAATTTCTAAATATGACGTTTCCCAATATTCTCCTCGATAATAACCGAATATTACTCGTATATTCGCTTCATGTACACAAGTTACCGGCAACTTTTACTTCGGTTTACCCGGCGCTTACGAATGCGAATACGTCAGTGAACTTTCGTTGTTATCTTCTCGTACCTATTCATACTGCAAAGCGTCGGTACGGGGGTGTACCTCTCTTTGCACACACAACTGAAGTGAAGTAGTGTGTGTATATAACATACGAAAGTTTTCGTTTATGCGAAAATGTGTGCCGTTGCAGGGCTCTATTACATTACTCTGTCGGAATTTAGGTCTGGCAATACCATAAAATGTCGACCTAAAATTTCGAAATTTCAAACTAAAATTTTGAAAGTTCCGAGGACGACGATGATGAAAATGTCGAACGTAATGATTTGTTTTTTTTTTTTAAACGAAGTTTTTTTTGTGGTCCCAAATAAATTTTGTATGGTTACGAAACAAACTTCTCAAACTTTTTATTTATTTTATAATTCCTAATAAATTTGGTAGAAAAGTTTAAAACGCTAATCCTTGTTAAGAAACGAAATTTTATGTAAAAAGGCAAAATTACACATGCTCTTCCCTCCGTTAGGTTAGTTATCGAAATCCTGATCGAAAAATGCTTGCCAAAAATGTAATCGGGCCATCCAAAAATCTATGAAACGATACCCATAACGTTTTTTTTAATTTAACCCCCCCCCCCCTATAACTCCACCCCTCCACCAAACAATGGAAAAAGCAATGCCAGCAATGAGCTCAGAACCGTCAAAAATCTACCGACTAATGAGTTTGACACGACTAAAGTCAAAAACAACGACGTTATTAATTTTGTCCGGTCATTTTTTAAATCTGTCCCAGTGTGCAGGTGCTATCCTATACTACTGTTACTTTGACTGAAGTTTCCCATAATTCTCTTCTCATTGACGTTTATTCAAAATTGTGGGAATTTTTTGTGCAAGTAATTTAAACAATGGAAAATGTGACAAAATTTATGTGATTTTACATAAAAGCATTTGTTTCTTATATAAAAAATTATTTGGGGATATCAATAAGAGAAAACCCGTAAGACCGCCCAAAGATGAACAAGCCGGAACGCGTTTGTAATCTTAAACTTCCCCGCCCAAAAACTATAGCAACTTCTGTGGTGGCAGATGCCAAAAACCGTTAGAGTGTCTGAGGACTCTCAACAAGGAATGGTAGCTGAACCGGAGGAAGAATCAATTTATTAGGACATAGTCGGTAGTGACATGGCTTTACAATTCGATGGCCATGGCTTTACAATTCTACTTTAAGTTATGTGTTGTATTCTTGTTTCGATGTGATATTTTGTTGAAAATTATTTTTTCTTTTGATTTGAAATTTTAGAATTTTAATGTCATATTTTTTGACTTTTTTGGGAACAAAAAAATCCCATTTTTTGCTTTCAACGACATCTAGAAAATTACCCATTACACTAAAATTTTCCCAATACTTGTGCTTCATCTATTAGTTTACTTTATTTATGGTTAAAATTATTGAAATGTCAAAATTCCGGTCCCAAACAATTGATTTCGTACGAAATAACTTTGGCGCAACAACCATGTAACTGATTTTGCCTACGAAATTTTCGCTAAGAGCTGAGTACCAAGCAATGAAATTTTTGGGTTCATGAAATTTTTGTTAATTTCTTTACACGTACTTCTTATGGGAACGAAAAAGCTTTTTCTCGATATGTTAACTCCCGATGTTTTATTATTTTCATTTCAATTGAATGGTTTTACCCCTTTTACGGATTTTTTGTATAAATTTGAAAAAGTAGTACCAAACAATTTGGTAAACATAATAGTAGCTTTCTATGGTAACTTTGCTCGTTTGCTTTCCCAGTAAACATTTGCAAGAATCTACTTTTGAGAGAGAAATAACGATTTTACGCTCTTTTTGAAAATTTAAACAATAAGTGCGCGAACGACATCCAGTAAAAGTTTGCAAGGAAACACCTGATGTAGTTTTGTCCTTTGCTATATACATTGTGGTTTGTAGTTACATACATTACATATCTACCCCCACAGTTGTTCATTTATTATGCCGTGGGTTCACCAGAATTTGCTGAATGCCACTGCACATTATTGTTTTCAATTTTCTTTATAAATTTCAGATAAATTAAATAAAATATTTAACAAAATATTTGTACTTATTTCTGCTATTGTTAATTTTGTTTCACTTTTGATTGTTTACATAAAACAGCTGATTTAATACAGCTGTCATATCTTGCAAATGATTGTTGACTAAAATTTCTCCAACCAAAATTTGCAAGATCTAGAACATCGAACTGTCAAAACTTTCGCTCGCTGGCTCTCATTTACTGGACTTTTGGAGTAAAAATTTGTACAAACTTCCACAAATTTTCGGGTAATCGAACAGAGCCAATGATGCGAAAAACTTCGATTACAGTCTTATTTGGTATCAAGCAGTACTCATGCTCGCTTAAGCGAACCACAGACTTGTCATTCATGAGCATCAGCCTGGTCGATAGTTTTTAGTCGGGCTGGTGAATTTGAAAATATATTTGCAAAAAATGTTGTGAACATGATAGTGAGCGAACAAATTCGATCGCATTATTATTTTGTATCAAGAAGATCGGCAAACCAACAATAAACATCAACGATAGCCGATGTTCATGCACATGAATGACAAGTCTGTGGTTCGCTTTAAATTTACCACATTTCGATAAAAAAAATCGTTATATATATCGTCACTTGGATGCAGAAGAAACCTATGTCCATTAATGGGTAATTGGATATTTTAAGTCCATTTGAAAGTAAAAACACCGTTATATTGGATGCAGAAGTATCGTAAGTCGATACTTACAACAAGAGCTCATATCGCTCAAACCTCGAACTATTCTATGTTCAGTGACGCTGTTAGTTTTAATGCAGAGTCAGTCTATCTACGAGGTATTATCTAGTAGCTACTTAGGCTACTCCAGGCATGATATATGTTTTGGGCTTTTTATTTGAGGGGTCTCGGACATCGTGTTTTGTGAATTTGACATTATCCAAATAAAGTATCGATATCACGTGAATAAAACCGGAGTAAAACGTAATTGGTCCCTACCTATTTTTGTGGCAAGAGTATGTTATCTAAGGCCCCTCAAACCAATAAATTTGTTCTTGTAGAACACCTCAAACTAATAATTACATTTACCGATAACTGGCTTAGTTATCGAGTTGGAGTTTAAAAAAAACGACAACTTTTTTACATTTTAAGCGAACCACACATTTGTCAGATTTAGGCATGAACATGCTCGTTGTTGATAATGTGTTCTCTAGCTTGTCAGACCGATATCAGTTTACCAACAATTTTGCCAGCAAGATAGTGATGAAACCAGCAATGATAAAATTCAAAAATGCTATCGAAGATAGCGATTGCATTTTGAAACGAGTTTTTTTAGTATTGTTCAAATATTCAAGCCTTTTTCCTCTCATTCGTATGAGTTTGTGAATTACAGCGCGATGGTCTATTCAAGGCTCAATATGAAATCGAAAATGTGCTCAAACTAATCGAAGCTCATGCTCAAGAATGGCAAGTGTGGTTTGCTTTACTCGACACGGTACCAGGTTTGCGATTTGAGCTCAGTAATATTTGTTCAATACATTTTTCTGTGTGTCCGACCAGGCTTAAGGATTTTCTCCACTGGTGCGAATCCAACACCTGCTTCGGCATAGTTTTCCGTTTCTTTATAGATATTATAAAAAACCGTCGGTGGTGCAATGGGTAGTGTGCGCGCCTCTTGTACAGGAGATCCTGGGTTCGATCCCTGCTCCAACCACCTTAAAATTTCTTTCGACGACGGTCACCTCGCTTAGTGACGGCGACACTATCGAGTATATAGCCATGAAAAAGCTTCTCAAAATACCGTTCGGAATCGGTGTAAAACTGTAGGTCCCAATCAGTGAGTGAAAACTGGAAAGCGCACAGCTCAGTGATTGTGAGAAGTTCTCCCCGGTCCCTTCATGGGATGTAATGGGAAACCATTTATTTTTTTTTTTATTATAAAAAACATTGATTTTCCCATATTTTAGTCTCCGATATCTCGATAATTAAGCGATTTATAGAAAAAATTTAAAGTATTTTTTTCGTCTGATTTTGAAGTGTCCTAGCAAAAAACTTTTTTTCGGATTGGATCTTCCCAAATTATGCTTAAAGAGTATAAGACAAATTAAATTAGTTATGAGAATTGCGAGCATCAATGGAGCAATAGTTGACGGGCGTGATTCTTGCACATGAGAACGTGCGTTTAATCCTCGCTCTGGCGATATTTCATTTCTTTTGACGGCGATCTCTTCGCTTAAGCCAATGTTACACTGTTAGATGAAATGAAACGATTTGCGGACAGAAAACTGTTATAAAACTCTCTTTAACTTGAGAAAATTCGAATCCTCATTTTGGTTTAGATTTTAATAATAGGGGCGTTTTTTTCGTAACCCATAGTTATAAGTTAACATTAACTGTTACGAGAAAAACGCATAGACGTTGAGTATATTCAACGTGGCTTCATCCTATAATTTTTAATTTTTATTTGTCAATTTGTTTATTTAAAAGTCAAAACCAAAACAAAATACTAAAGAAAACAATGTAATATATGAGGTGGTTATTCTGCATTGACATTGCAGCAAAATTTTTTCATTTGGAAATTTTGAGTAAATTAACTTCTGAATACAGTATTGAAAAGCAGATGTTTGGCTATACGAAATATTCAAATAGGAGATTCCGATTGCAATTGTCAGGGCTTTAATGCCATATTGGTGTAAAACACTATTTAAAAATAAAACAAACATCGTAAACGCGCAGCTGCTCGGTAGTTGTCAGATGTAAAATCAAACCCAACATATGCAACTCAAGAGCACGAGCAAATAATAAAACAAAAGAGACGTCCCCGAGCAAGCCGCGTGCTCTTTTACATCTCAATATCGAGCTCGGGAGCATCTAGCGTACCGGAAGCGAGACGTAAAACGCTATTCTATTGAGAGGTTAGAGAAAATGTAGTGGAGTAATGAATGTGTGTCCGTGTGCTATTAAGTCACAATGTACATAAAATATATATACATTAAGGCGGGTCAAATTGTATGGAACGATTTTTTTTTGATGAAGCGTATAGCAAAAACGTAATCTATAGGTGATTCTGAGAAATTCTGCTCAAGAGACCATAGCTCTAAGTCGGATTTGGAGCCCCCCAAAAGGTATTTTTATCACCTTTCAGAATCTGTATTGATACCTGTACAATAAGTCGTCAATGGCAGCATTGTTGAATTGAACAACTTTGTAACACTGAATAATGACGTTACAAAATAATGAAGTTTACCAACACTAAACGTTGCCAAGCTTGCTTTTCCTTCTTCCTTAATCGTCCATCGTGCAATGCGCACGCAGTTTGCCAAAATACTTAAATAAAAACTCGGTTATCACAATACCAATATTTTTTTTTATTTTTAAATTTAGTGTGACACAATCAAAGAGTGCAGTGATAATATCAAAGTTATTATGGATAATCAAGAAACCATCAACATCGTCTGCGGTGTCTTTGCAAATGGAAGCAACAACATCAACAAGTTTTGAGTCTAGATTGACTAACATCCCTCATCAAGATATTGTTGTTTTTGGGTTATCAAGTGATTTAAATGATCTTAGTTTGCCTACTAAATGTGACATTTTAAAATATTTTTTTTTAAAGCGATCGTGCTAAATTTGAAAACAAAAATGCAAATGTGATTGCAAATTAAAAACAACAGAATGCTCGTGTGGATTGATTCCAGAACATCTAAAAGAATTTATAATGGACCAGCATAATGATAGAAAATTCACAATACCTGAATATACGGAAGACGTTGAAGAAGTAGCTACAACAATACCAACACTTACAACTGGTACCGATAATCAAACATACGAACCACCTGAATTACACATGGATGAAGATGAAAATGAAGCAACAACAGAAGTTCCAGAAGCAACTGTTCAAATGAGACGAGGTCATTATACTCAAAGATACGATGCCTTAAATTTTGCTATGATGTGTGGTAGATTCGGTGTTTCAGATGGAGTCGCTTCATGTTTAGCAACAGCTTTATTCGTAGATATCAATTTTAGAGATGTTCATGGTAATCTTGTTATTATGGATAAATCAAAAGTGGCTAGAGAAAAAGTTAAATCTAGAGATGCAGTGCTTCGTACACGACATACAAATTCTTCCATAACTGCATTCTCTTTCGATGGTAGAAAAGATGACTCATTAACTACAGAGAAAATTAATGACAAATTTCATACCACTAAAAAATTAATGACAAATTTCATACCACCACAAAAGAACCGCATTTAGTTGTTCTGAAAGAGCCCTATAATGAGTTACTTGGATATGAAAATTTGGGTAGTCAAGAAGATGCAAAAACCAAACACAGAAAACTGAATGAATTTTTCAACAATAAAACATTAACAGTTGATCAATTAATTGGCATATGCAGTGATGGTGAGCCAGCAAATACTGGAACAGAAAATGGCGTTTTACGATTATTTGAAAAACAGTTAAATATACCAATTCACTGGTTTATATGTCTGCTTCGTTTCAATGAACTGCCATTTCGTCATTTATATCAAGCATTGGACAAAACAGTCACCAGTGGACCACGAGCAGCAAGTGGAAAGTTATTCAAAGCTATTCAAGAATGTGAGAAATTGCAGGTATGTAACACTTTATTTTATTTAATATCATCATTTATTATCATTATTTATTGTCATTATTTTACATTTTCGATTGGAATAAAGTTAAAATAAAATAATTTCATTTTAATTGATCTAAACATTTCATTTTTCAGGTAGTAGCTGATTTTGATCCAATACCACTGGAGAATATTCCTGCAATGATGGATCACGAACATGAGCTCGAACTATCAACAGATTTTAAATATTTATATCAAATAGCTAAAGCAATTTCGAATGGTATTGTTCCAGTTGATTTAGCTAACATTAAATCAGGACCAATTGCACATTCTCGTTGGTTAACCAAAACAAGTAGATTACTACGATTATGTGTAACAACTTATACACCATCGACCAATTTAAAAACTTTGGCAGTTTATATTATTACAGTTTATGTGCCAACGTACTTCAATATGAAGTTTTATAACTCTGTTGTGTACGGCAGTGCACTTTTATTAAAATTTATACGTTGGACACGATACTTACAACCAAACTTACGTAATATTGTAGATGGTGTAATTCAAAACAACTCATATTACGCACATCCAGAAAATATCTTATTAACAATGTTAATTGATGATCGAAAAGCAATACGGGATAGAGCTATCAAAAAGATTTTACACTATCGAGAAAAATTGTACGATCCAACTAAACTCAGAGTGTACAACAAAAATATCTTAAATTTCGATGCTACCGATTATGTCAATATGGTTGATATGAATAACGACGATATATTATTTGAACCAGCATTTACTCGACAGATTCCATATGATCACTTGGTAGAATACTTAGATTTCGATGAACCACCACTGGCTGATCCACAAATTCCAATGCACATACAAGGAACAGAAAGACGTGTACAATTATTAACGAGTGTTTCAAAACGAGTTATAGAAAAGAATCGTGAAGGAGTTATGGCAGTGACATTACTTACTTACATTACATTAGAAAACTCCTCGAGTGGAAAGTAAAAAGGACCTTAAAAAATAATATTACCACGTTAAAACATTAAATTGTAGGTCGAGAATAATATTTAAAAATAAATTGAATTAAAAATGTAAAAATAGTGTTTTTTGTTGAAACCTTGAAAATGTTGATTTCTTCAGATCGATTTTCCTACAAAAAGGAGTTCGAAAACAAAAAAAATTATCGTAATAAAAGTTGTTGGAAATTATCTGAACTTTCATAATCGAAGAAAATTCAGAATTTATTAGTTAAAAGTTAATTTTAGGCTATTTTTCGACAAAAAATTCCTAATATCTCTACTAAAAATAAAAACAATATTGGTATCAATACAGATTCTGAAAGGTGATAAAAATACCTTTCAAACAAGCCCACATTGAAAAATCTACTATAGATGAATTTCATGTAAAAATCGAGATGCATTGAACCCGACCCCCTCAGATATCGATGAAATTTTGTTCATAGTTAAATTTGATCAATACAAACAAACCCTCATTTTTAGAAATGACTGTTTTGCGATTTTTTGGGCGTGGCACAGTGGGAAAGTTTTCGAAAAAACGCGAAAATGTTCGAAAATAGCTCCATTTAAACTACAATAACTCAGAATCGGCTGAACCGATTTCCATGATCTTGGTATCATTAAAAAGATATTTCTACAGGCTTTATGACACGTTTAAAAAAAAATACACTGTAAAAAATTTTATAACAAAAAAAAATTTTTAACTAACGAAAAAACCAAAAAGATCAAGGGTTTTTTTTACAGTGTATTACTTTTTTAGAAAAGTTTATCCTTCACCTATACCATATCAAAAAATAAAAATGGGTTCTTTTTTAGTTTGTTTTATATATTTTTTTAAGTAGTGTCACTTCTAGAAATTGCCCTTATATTTTATATTTACAGGTAAAATAAATAAACATTGTCCCAGGAAAATTATGAATATGTTTTAACCCCAAAAAGTTCTTGCTTGCCTTAAAAATTGCTATAAAAATGCACCTGATGAACGTACCGAACGAAACAACAATTATAAACAGTTTCGAGAAGGCAAGATATCCCATTACAATTTTTACGCGTATATTTTAAAAATTTGAGTGAATATGAATTCAAACAATAAGTACAGATGCATAAAAATATCTAATAAGTGTTGCGCTTCGCTTCGTAAAATAAGTGAAAACGAGGCTGCAAATATAATTGAATATTTTCCAGCTGTCGCCAACATTCATTGTAGCCGTATTTGCGAAACTTGCCGGAATACACTGAGAAAAGCGCGCAGTCGTAATGAATCCAACGTGGAGCAGAATGAAGTCTCAAATTATTTACCAACAACGCCCAGCGATGAAATTAGCGAAGAATTGAATGAACTTATTAGATATTTTTATGCATCTGTACTTATTGTTTGTATTCATATTCAATTACATTTGCAGCCTCGTTTTCACTTATTTTACGAAGCGAAGCGCCACACTTATTAAACGTGTCATAAAGCCTGTTAAAATATCTTTTTAATGATACCAAGATCATGGAAATCGGTTCAGCCGATTCTGAGTTATTGTAGTTTTTCGAAAACTTTCCCACTGTGCCACGCCCAAAAAATCGCAAAACAGTCATTTATAAAAATGAGGGTTTGTTTGTATTGATCAAATTTAGCTATGAACAAAATTTCATCGATATCTGAGGGGGTCGGGTTCAAAATTTCAGTTTTATCTCGATTTTTAAATGAAATTCATCTATAATTCTATCCGATTTTATGACAAATTTAATTAAATTATTCTATGTATATATGGAAAAATATCTATTTTGAAATTTTGGGGGGCTCCAAATCCGACTTAGAGCTATGGTCTCTTGAGCAAAATTTCTCAAAATCACCTATAGATTACGTTTTTGCAATACGCTTCATCAAAAAAAAAATTAACCCGCCCTAACATACAGCATTTATATGTACATAAAAGTACATACAATATACCACAAAGTACATATCAAGTACCATAAAGTGCATGAAATTTACAGAAACTACACAAAATGTACCAAAAGTACGTAACAAGCACCAAAAAATTTCAACAATTGTACCATAAATGCATCAACAATTACTTTAAGTGTAGTGATTTGTGCGTAAACTACACCAAAAAACTACATAAAGGTCCTCAAATGTGTACCAAAAAGTACATAAAGTGTATCAAAAAATTACATTGCAAGTAGACAGAGCCGAAAGTGTTCTTGTGAATGTTGTCGAGTTATGGTAAGGTATACGCTTCCTTCTTCACTTTACTTCCTTTTAGTTTTGCTTTAGTTGTTTGGGATACAGTACAGCCTTGGAATCCTTATTCGTGAAGAAGAAAAAACCAATAATATTTTATACAACTTTTAAAATATTTTGATAAAAAAATTAACTTCCTCATATATTTACATCATAATTTTCGAAACGTCGTGAAAATATAAGAAATGAAATGACATACATTTTATATTTTCCATACAAAAAAGTCGAACTTGGTAACACTTTTATTGGGGTTATTCTCAACTTCTAAAATTATACATGTTAACGTGCACGTTTTCATTTTGTATGAGTTAACGTGTATAAGTTACGAAAAAACGCCCCTAATAATGTTGGTTTTATAAAACTGAAAACCAATATACAACAATATAAAATAAAAATATAATAGAGAAAAAAGAAACTTGTAAATAAAGATAAAGTTTTTGAAAAAAGCGATGAAATATAAGTTTTCACTACAGTTTCTTAGGGCGAGTTTCACACTAGTCATTAAAAAGCTCACAGAAAATTTTCATATTAATTGACATTTAAATGACAAGCATCGGGCATTTAAAGTACATTTAAATGGAGAATTTTCAACAGTGAAACTGGCCATTAGTAGTTGTTTTATTTTAATCCAACTGTAACTCTGTGCCGGAATTCTATAATTTTTTAACGACTCAAATCGGCAGATAAATTGGAATATTCTGAAATTTTGTACTTCAATTTTATGAATTTCCACAATTTAACTACAGATTTTTATCATTAAAAGGTTACAGAATTCCGATGCTGGTCGCATAAGTTTTTGAGGAAAATCAAGAAATTAGTGAAATCTAACAGATCTGTCAAAATTTCATCTACAACGCGTTCTCTTCATGTTTTCACTATTCCATTCGCTCTCCGTAAACAAAAATTTTGACATATCTAACGATTTCTGTAATAGCATAACAAGGGATTTTGTGATGGGCACACTATCGAATAACTAGCCATGAAACTCTTTTCTCAAAATATAACCATTCGAAGTAAACCTGTAAGTCCTGATCAGTGAGTTTAAAAATTGGAAAGCGCACACCCCACTGATTGCGAGTAGTAGATGTGTTACATGGTTAAAGATGAAGGTTGTATGTAGAATTTGATTTGTTTTACAACAGAACTGTACTTACGTATCGGTCTTTCTAGTCTGTCATAGCGACAAACATGTGTCAGCCTTTGTATTAATTGTGATTGTTGTAGTGAAGATGCATTCGATATTGATGGGCATTCATCGTCACCGGTGGCGCCTAACGCTCTGTAAATTAGAAAAAAAATTAAATAAAAATCTGTAAAGTTAAAAATTGTTTATGTGAAAATCACAGAAACTATTGAAAATTATAAACCACAGAATTTAGGATACTTGTAGGGTTGCCAGATGAGCTGGAATGGACTGGAATTTCCAGATTTTCTATGTCAAGTCCAGTTACAAGCTATTCAATAATTTTTCCAGCTAAATATACATTTTGTAATAATATTTCAATAGGAAAGACTATACGTTTAGTTATTTATCTATTTCATTCTCAATAAGGTGATTTTTGAGTGCTAATTACTTTTAGCCAGCACTCAATTACACCCAAAGAGAGAAAATAATAGTACGCAGTATTTCCATATTGCCCCATCTCTGATTTGTGTGACCGATACTGATAATTTGACAATTGTTAACAGCTGATCGACAGCAAATGTAAATACAAAGTTTCACATTGCAAGCAAAACATTCGTTCAATAAACATGGAGAGCCATGAGGAAGCTGGACCGTCTAGAAAAATAAATTTTACAAGCTTTTCCGATAAATGGAAAAGACTGAATTATAAATGTTTTGTTATGTTTTTATAATTTAATTAAATAATTTTAATGAATGAATTTAACAGAATTTATTCCTCATATTTGGGGATTTACGAAATCCAGACTTTTTTTATAAAATCCAGCTAACTTATTCAAAATGCCAGACAAAAGGCCATTTGAATCTGGCAACCGCCGATACATGTGATCACTCGTACGTATTTGATACAAATTGCGTTACTCATACGTAACCTTGTACTGGTGGTCACCAAAACGCGAAATTTTTAGCTTAAATAAAACATTTAGTAAAAATAAGACTAAATAGGAGTATTAAAAATAAAGTTTTTTATTTTCTATATAATCATGTTGTTGTTTCAGATTCAAGACACCAAAAAGCGGGTCAGGTTACTCCTACGTACCATACAACCATAGAGTAAATATACACTAAACCGGGTCACGAAAAAAATTTCCCAAAGTGGAGGACAAATATAATAGATCACTTCGAGACAGCTTAAAAAAATGTTCCTTACCTTACAAAAATGTTTTTTGTTTATCGTAGGTTTTTTCGTTTGTGGGTCGATCGTAACATACAAGACACCGTTGTATAGGTACTATATTTGTCCTATAGATGTCGCTGATGTCGCTCATTTAGTGCTGTTTCTACCCTTAAAATTTAATAATATTTTTTTTTTGTAGGATTAAAGTCCTTTAAAAACCAAGAACATTTTGCTTTGGAAGTATACAGTTTTATTCAAAAGCAAACAATTTACGTATGACTAGGTATATCTACAGCATTAATACAAATAGTTGTTATTGTTGTTTGCATACTTTTTAGCGCTATCGAAGAATTTTTTAAGTAAAAATTATTGCACACTTTTTAGCGCTATCAGATTTTTTTATAAATATTTACCTGGGATAATTCATTTTTAACCCAGTTAACATTGTAAGAGATGCCTGTCGGATGAGATCGCCCTATAAAATTGTGTAGTAACAATTATATTATATACATTACAAGATGATATCGTACGTCAGCGACATCTATAGGACAACTATAGTACTCGTCCAGATCTATACAACGATGTCTTGTAAATTACGATCGAGCCAAAACTACGATGGAAAAAAACAATTTTGGCTGTTTTTCACGGGCTCGGGAAAGATATATTTTTTTTTTAAGTTGTCTTAGGGTGGTCTATAATATTTAGCCTCGACTTTGGGAATTTTTTTATATGGAGGCCGACCTGGTCTGACATACACTCTCGATCAAATGATTAGAACCACTTAAATTTCAAGATTTAGTTAGACATACCTTTTTAAAAAAAGGAGATTTTCTTAAGATTACAAAAATAAGAACAACAACATTAAAGAAGACAAAAGACAAAAAAACCTAAAATTTTTTCCGTTTATATGATTAGAAGCACTTTACATTTTCAGATTTAATATTAGAAAAATATCATTTTCTAATAACCATTAGTTAAAAATTTGGCAAGAAAAGTATTTTGAACATATCAGAAAGAGCCAAAATCGATGTTTAACATTCGCAAGGATATTCGTATCGGGCCATTGCCCGAGAAATTCGGGAAGTCACAGAACTGTGCTGGGATACTTAAAAGATGTTGAAAACTATGGAAAGAAAAATAATGAATTTTTAATTAAAATTATTTAAATGATACTCGTCATATGAACGGAAAAATGTTTATTATTTTTTGCTTTTTTGTGAAAAGTTGCATTAAACTTTAATGTTGTTGTTGTTATTTTTGTAGTCTTTTGTAATTTTATTTTAGCTTTTGACAAAAAATTTAAAAAGATATGGCCTACTTAAACCAGATATTTAAGTGGGTCTAATCCTCGGATCGAGAGTTTATGTCTCAATTATTGTTCACATTTAAAAATTCTAGTACGAAATACTTATTATACCGGAAAAAGTTATGCTATACAAGGTTCGGATTACGAAACAAGTCTACTTTGAAATGATTATCGGCCGTATTCATAAAAAGTTATGAGGGGTTTGAGAGATGATTTCCGAGTACCACACAAAAATCGTGTCTCAAACCTCTCATAACTTTTTATGAATAAGGCCGTATATTTTTTACTATCATATCCGTTTACTATGTGGCCGTCGGTGGTGCAATGGGTAGTGTGCGCGCCCATTTGAGATCCTGGGTTCGAGATCCTGGGTTCGATCCCTGCTCTGACCACCTTAAATTTCTTTCGGCGGCGGTCACCTCGCATAGTGATGGCGACACTATCGAGTATATAGCCATGAAAAAGCTTCTCAAAATACCGTTCGGAATCGGTGTAAAATTGTAGGTCCCAATCAGTGTGTGAAAACTGGAAAGCGCACAGCTCAGTGATTGTGAGAAGTTCTCCCCGGTCCTATCATGGGATGTAATGGGATATTTTGAGAAGCCTTTTTCGTGGCTAAATACTTACTCGATAGTGTCGCCCACTATGCGAGGTGACCGCCGCCGAAAGAAATTGTCACGTTTTTGTTTTCAGCATATTTCAACAAACAAAACTACATTTGGGTCACAAAAACATATATGTATTATAACCAATTAATCATTAGTGGTCCTCACGCAAACTTGAAAGAGCCTCGTAAACGCGTAAACCTCGCAAACTTACGCGGCAAACGTCAAAACAAAGAAATTTCCCAGCGACTTGCACAAAAGTGGAAAGTCTTCAAGCCAGACTTGCTGCGCAAACGTGGGATGGAGAAACGTGTAAACTTTTGACATTTCGTTGTCATCTGACTAGGATGGATAAATAAGGTGATAGCACTAGAACAGTAGAAAAAGTACACATACATAATACATGCAATTGCTACTGCTACCACCTTATGTACCCATCATGGTCAGCTGAGCAACTTTACTTGGTGCCTCATGCAATGGTGCGAGGGAAACTTGCGCTGAGCAAAAGTTCTCGGCTTTCACGTTTGCATGAATGCCGCTATTGTGTCTCCAACATGTAATATTGAATAGCAACCACAATGTGTTGGACACAAGTATACTATATTTGCGACAAGCTACACACACGTTATATTTATTTGCATCCTAAAAGCAAAAAATACAGATTTTTCAGCGTGCAGCTAAGAAGAAATGTTTGGAAATTCTAAATGGATAAATGTATAAAGAGCGTGACAATCAGAGTAACTAGTTTTAATTTTGTTAAAAAAAATACCTTTTAAGAAATGCTTTTCCGGGTTTTTCGATAAACTAATTTTTCAAAAACCCACATTTCGATTCTTAGTGTGGGTAAAAGTCGGTAAAACCCATAGACAAATTCCTATACTAGACTTAACATTTCTCTCAGCAAATTTATGACATTGGTGCTGATGTGATATGAACGTTGGATGTTGAAAAGAATTGCGCTTCAATAGTACCAGATAGAGGCAATGGTTCAAAACAACCAACAAAATTACAACAACGATATTTCGTTTTGTGTGTTAAATTTATTGTATTAAATACAACACAAATGTATGCTAATAATAACAGTCAATAAAAAAGCGTAAAACACATTTAAATTTTTAAGTTTTTCACCAAAACGACATGAAAAATTAAAGCAATAAGTTCTTGTAATTCCACCTGGTGTAAGTCACTTTTCGTCAAACATATCTCTATCACACCGACCGCACCACGAAGAGTGTGAAAGGAAATGTCAGATGAGTAAAATATTCTCTCTTTGGTAAAACTGTTTTGTCATTTTTTAGAAAAGTAATAGGCGTGTTTCCGTTACCAGCTAGCTAATAACCAAAACCCCAAACTAGCGATATTTTATTATAATATATTATATAATCGTCTGGCTCTAACGCATGGTTTATAGTTATTCTTGTATAAGTGTATATTTTGCTCCTTGTCTTTGGCTCATAATAACGATATCCAACACTATTTTTCTGATTTTTTCATACTGGCAACTTTCTGTCTGTTTCAGTTGGAAATACAGTAAGTCATCTTGCTTTAACGCATGGTGTATGGTTATTCTTGCAGATGTTTATACTCTTCTCCTTATCTTTGACCTGACAATAAAGATATCCAACACAGGTTTTCTAACATTTTTCAGACTGGTAACTTCATGCCTGCTTATTAGGACTGAAATTGAAGAGGTGACTTCAAGTGCCGCTTAATATCGCTTAGCTTTCCCATAGACGAATACATCCATAGATACATTTATTCTCTCAATAAATTAAACGTCATAGGTACGGTGGAAAGTAAACATTGGATGGTGGAAAACGTGGGTTCAATAATACTAGATAGAGGCAATAGTAAACAACATCCAACAGGGGAACAACAATCGAATTTCGTGTTTTTGTGGCAAACTAGTTGTGTTAAATACAATACAAATACATTTAAAATTTTCAGTTCTACACCAAAATGACATGAAAAAGTTAAGTGAACATATTTTGTAACTCCACCTGGTGTAAGTTAATTTTAAATTTAATTTCTCCCATGAAATGAAACGTCAGATGAGAGAATACATGTATCTATGATGTATTCGTCTATGAGCTCTCCATACAAAAGAAGTGGTAATCTAAGCCAGCGATGTAAAGAAAACAAGCCTAATGTTCCAAAAAAAGCGGTTTTCGTACCGATTTTTCTTTTTCAAAAAATTGAAATTAAACATCATGTATTTACAATAAATTTTATTAAGCATTTGTTTCATTTTCTTATTCGTATTTAAATTCCTAAATTGGATAACTGAAACTCATGTTTACATTTTAAATCATATTAAAATTTGGAATGAGTGGTTTTATAAAAAAAACGATTTATATAAATTCCAATTGTAGGCTATAGAATCGTGGCGCTAAATGACATTGAGTTGGATTTATCAGTGGTCTACTCGCTTTGAACATAATTACAGGTCTGATCAAATGCGCAAAGCTAGAATTATGCAATTTAGGAACAAGAACATTCCAATTATGCAATTTAGGAACAAGAACATTCCAATTATGACGTTTCGTTTTCAGCCTCATCTCGGTACACCGGGATGAGTTGCGAGTCAAGGAACAGACCTCTAATTGCACAAACACAATTCATTTTCGCTTTTGCCAACAGTTATGAAACAAATTCATTCCCAGCCATATTAACATACCAATTAATCGTTATTGAAAGCAAATGCAAACAAATGTAAAAAAAAATATTCCACATGCTAATAAGTCTATTAGATGTGTATACGAGTATAAATAGCATAATTTGTATAAGTTATTATGACTGTTATGACAATGAAGAGATGATTATACGCGGGCATTACGACCATCATATGACAATCGTATACCCAGCTGTTTTGAAGATGTCTAATAAATAAGGAAACAAAGTGGAAAAATAATTTTAGTCTTCAAAAATAACAATTATCGATTTCCAACTGAGCAGGTCTAGTTCTTTTGGAATATTTATTATATTTTTCAGACTGAAACTAATGTAGAAGAGTTTACCAAAAGTGAGCTATGTACGAGTATAGATGCAGGCCTTCTTTTATGTGACGACCTCAGGCCTCAACCAAATTCCGCACTTGTCATCCGCGCGGAATGTTTTAGTTGTAAGAGTTTCATACAAAGCTACAAAATATCATGCATTCACGGAAAAAGTTGTACATTTCTGAATAAACCTTACATAAGAGAGAAAGAGAAGAATATATTTTGAGTATTTTTCCGCAACTGACACAAGTGCGCATTTTGGTTCGGAACACTCCATGGCGCATTTGGAAACACTCCATTACATTTCGAAGTTGTTACCATATTCATTAATGATTCACTGATTTAATTGCGGCAATTTTACACACAGTTGATGTGTTTTGCACTTTTGTATTGATGAAAATATGCAAAACTAATATGCAAATATAACATGATCAAGCAACTTTCTCTTTGTAATTTTCTTCTATTTTAATTCCCTAGTCACTTTACATGAGCTTTCTCACACCCTGCATCAGTTAAAACAAATTGGTACCATATTGCCAAAATGTCTTCATGTCTCAATTAAACTATATTTGTACCAGGTTAAAAAACAAATGTTGTTAATGCTAACAGTATTGCCATCGATTCCATGAAAAAACATGAAATATGATGAAATATCTGTCCCTTTTTCCCTACCCAGCCATTTTAAAGATGAATGTACATATCTAAATATAGGGAAATTTCGCTACGTCTGGCATCACTGCCATCGAGTAATAGTACAACATTTCCCAGTTAACCGGTTAACGGTTAATCTATTGCATAACCTAGTCACCAGTAACTGTAACGTCCTAGCCGGAACCGATTTTGAAGAAGTAAGGAACAATGATTCCGTCGGCCAAAATTCTATATCTTTTGATCTAGTAAAGTTATACACGGGGAAAATTAATTATATGGTAATTGTAATTTGTAGTTTACTTGGTATTGCCTATATAAATGCAAATTCAAAAAAATTTAAACACCATTGGGAATTGTACTTATTTTAAAAGCATTTCCTTCAAATCTGGCACTTTTGGCTCTCAAATATTTCATATCTACCGGTTTCAGCTACAGTTCTTGCGAAATTTTCGTAAGAAATTTGGTGATTTATCTTTAAAGGAAAATTTCGTTGCAGAGAGTTACCACCTATCATCTCTAATTTACAATGAAAATATTTCATTTATAATTCCCCTACGTACTCCATTTTATTTTTAACGCATATGGTGTTACTTTTGATTATTAAAATAATCAAAACGTCAAAATTCCGGTCTCAAACAATTATCAAACAATTGTTTTCGTACGAAATAACTTTGACGTAACAACCCTGCAATTAAAAACTACGAAATTGTCGCAAAGAGCTGAGTTCTTATGCACTTCTTATGGCATCGAAAATATCATAACAGCTGAATTCCGGGTTTTATGAAATGGAATGTACTACGAGGCAATACCACACGCAACCACAAACCTCTACATCATGATACAGATACAAGGTAGTGGCATTAGCATTGTTATAATTTCCGAACCCATAGTTATTGTCATAATCAGCTGATAAAAATGTACACATTCATGTGCAATTGTGAACATTGATAGATGTAATCAAAAAAGAACGCACTCACACAAACAACTTTGATATTTACTGGGTACGATGAAATGTAAATAAAGGAAATCATATGGGCTGACGCTACTACCCTGTATATAAAATACTTTAACAACAGAATTGCCAGCAGTCAAAAAACTTAATGTAGTTAAAAGCACTGCCATATTTTATTACAATTGGCATTCAAAAATTTTTAATAGCTATTGCGAAGAATGGTAATTCTTTTGCATTTGCATTAGATAATCTAATCTTTTTTTTTTCTTCACATTGACCAATACTCAGGGGTTGCCCCCTATAAATGCCGTGCATTGTATTGGACTAGGAAGTAGGGATAGAGGTGGGAGGAAAAAAAGGGTATAATGTTTGTTAATGTTTGCTTTGTATCTCGATATTGATAGAATTAGGGAATACACCCGCCGGAAGTTTATTCCACATACGAACTGTACGGCTAAAAAACGAATTCTCCCTGTAGTGAGTTGTTCTAACCACAGACCAAGAAAACCAAGAAATAACAAATAGATGTGAACTACTGGAAAAGCGCGTTGAGCGATTAAATACTCTTACCTTCGGAATAGAGGCGTGTATCTCATATGAACACTTACCGTGAAAATACCGATACAAAAGTGATACGCCACTCATGTTTCGGCGATGCTCTAAGGAAGCAATTGAGTTGGTTACCCTGCTATCTCCTATAAGCATCATCGCTCTCCGTTGTACGCGGTCCAGAAGCTCCAATGTGGACATAGGGGCACCAGCCCAAATATGAGAGTTTTATTCCATTTTCGGCCTAATATATGAAATGTATATATTGAGGAGATCAGATGAGGTGAAAAATTTCTTACACCGCTTTAAAAAGCCTAAGCACTTGAAAGCTTCTTTTGACACGTTAAATACGTGATCATTCCACCGAACATCACACTGTATTTTCATGCCAAGAACTTCAAGAGCATCTGATTCCTCAATGTCCACACCATTCATAGAAATAGGTGACAGGGACATGTTATTCGTGCGCTTGTGCGATAATATACAGCACTGGGTCTTACGCTCATTAAATTCGACCCGATTCGACCTACCCCACTCAGTTACCAGGCGAATGTCCTGGTTGAGTGAGTCATTCATCATCCGTCTCCTCTCATGCACCGTGGAAGGACTTGGCCGACTATCAAATGAATATGAATGACATATCCTACTGTCATCCGCAAATGAGTACATTGGACTCGACGTAAGACTCAAGAGATCGTTAATAAAGATAAGAAAAAGAGTATATTCGTCAGAAGAGATCCCATCTATGACAACACGTATAGTGCTATCCCTGAGAAAATTCGATACAAATCGAGAGAAGTTACTACCTAAACCAAAAGCATTAACCTTGGACACGAGCGCATCGTGCCAAACTCTATCAAAAGCTTTGGATATATCCAGAGCCACTATTTTACTCTCTCCCAGTCTATGAATAGACCGACTCCACTGTTCAGAGAGGAAAGCCATCAGATCACCAGTAGAACGGTTTCTGCGGAAGCCATACAGTCGATCACTTAGTAGACTGTTAAGTTCCAGATAATTGACCAGATGGTAATTTACCATGGTCTCCATCACTTTAGAGAGTGTAGAGCATATTGCAATTGGCCGGTAGTTTTCGGGGTTACTAGCCTCACCCTTTTTCGGGATAGGCTGAACATTGGCAACTTTCCAACGCGAAGGAAATATACCCGCACGGTATGAGCGATTAAAAAGATTGCGCAATGGACGAGCAAGCGTCGAAGAGCACTTTTGGAGAACAAGTGCTGGTATTCCATCCGGGCCCGGGGATTTATTTGCGTCGAGCTCTGCGAGAACCTTTTTAACCCCACGTGTTCGAAAAAATGCAAATTAAAATCCAATGCAAATTGTAAAATCCATACACTGAGCAAAAGTGATTGTAGGTTAGGTGCCAAGGATTATTTGAAGATATTAATAGCCTCTTTCTCTATCTCGAGCGAAAAGCTAAGCGAAAGAAAATCGTCACTCACATTCGACTCAAATTGGGTTTCTCTAAGAAAGAAATTAAGAAATTTTCGTTCGCCTGACACCATGTTTGTTCGTAAGTGACAGCACATTCGAAATAGAGAAACCAAAATTTGTACTGAATAGTTTTATGTTTTCATTCGACTTGAAACGACAAGATTTTGAAACCCAAATCAACTTTCTTTCTCAGGCTATAAGATTAAAATTCGGATAATTGGATTAATTTTCGGACACATTCTATTCAATTTTAAAGGAAAAGAAACGTTTGTTTTTTTATCTTTCTATTTTTATTTCCACTGCGTACAAAAAAGTTTTATTGTTTTTGTATTACATATATTCGCCTTCTCCAAATATTGAAAATCTAAAAAAATGATTCCTTATTTCGACTTTCTTGAACTGTATACCATTCAGTTTTGGAGATAAAATGTGATTTCGTGGCTTAAATATGCCGGCTAAGTTGTGTTTATACCGAATATAGTTTCGTTGAACTAAATATTTAAAAAATATCGACTTTCCAAAACCCTTAATACACAGTCCGGAAGGTTGTTGTGTTCCCCAATTGCTCAGTGTAACTGTTGTCTCCACCAAATTGCACGCAAAGAAGTTATTGCTATTTTAATGAAAATTAATGATTAATGAATTAATGAATGCAAATTAATGTCGAATCTGATCAACATCTGTTCATAATGTTCACCGGTGAGTATTTTACCCTTTTCGATAACCTTGTTGACCGACACACCCACATTGGTCATCTTTGGTACACTTTCTCCCGGGGACTGGTTTGACTGTCTCTTGCACTCTGGGGAGCTATGACGGATCAAGGTTTCCACGGTTACGTAACGGCGAAAAAGCTCATTCGTATTGCGGTGGAACATCGCCAAACACTCCTTTAAAGTGGTCATACGGGTGCGTTTATAGTCGTGGGTGAGCAATCGCGGCATCCATACCGCGGATAGCTTTTTCATGTCAAAATATTCATGTGAAATGTGATTTAACAGCTACATAAGTTGATATGCTTACAGCGTCAGCCACATCACGCACTTTCAATCTCCGATCGTCCAATATCATTCCATGGATTTTTTTTTCGCGAAGACCAACACTCAGGGGATGTCCCCTATAAATGCAGTGCATTGCATTGTACTTAGGAAAAGGGGATAGGAGTAGGGGCAAAGACAGAGAGAGAAGTACTTGTTAATGTTTGACTTAAACTTGCTGATGTTGTATGAAGTGGGGAATACACTTGCCGGAAGTTTATTCCACATACGGACTTTTCGGCTGAAGAACGAATTATTTCTGTAATGCGCAGTTCGATCCAACGGCCAGGAAACAGAAAAGGGATGAGTTTCACTTGAAAACCCTAACCCTAACTTCGCGAATGAGGCGATGTAACTCGGCGGAACACTTTCCATGAAAATACCTATAAAATATCGAGACACAGCTAACATTCCGTCGATGCTCCAAGGAAGCAACAGTGCTGGATACACTGCTGTCGCCTATCAGCTTCAACGCTCTCTTTTGCTCGCGGTCTGGAGCCCCAGCCCAAATATTCCATTTTTAGCCGAATTTACGTGGTATAGATATTGAGGAGAGGATCGGGTGGGGTAAAAAATCTTTTACACCGCTTTAAAAAGACCAGGCACTTGAATGCTTCTTTCGACACGTTGAATATGTGTTTATTCCAACGAATGTCACATTGTATCTTCACGCCCAGAACATCAAGAGCTTCCGATTCACCAACATCTAAACCACCCATTGAAATCATTGGCAGGGTCGAGTCACCAGTGTGTTTGAGCGATATTCAGCAACACTGTGTTTTAGGTTCTACTGACTTATACTACCATACTGACTTTGCCTGCCTATTGTTTTGTCTTTACCTTAAAAATGCCCGTAAAAACAAAGCTAGACAAAATTGGCGCCCATTATCTGTACAATTTAAACATTCAATGTAAACATTAGATTGACATTCTTTGTATGGATTTTTTTGTTTAAATTCAAGTAGCTCCGAGTGGATAATATAACGCTTATTATAAAAATGCTTGTTATAAAATACGTAAACGAAACAGAAAACATAAACAACCCCTATTTGTTGACGACCCCCGCAAACGTTATAAGGACCACGATTTACGGATATGCAACTGGAATGTAAGAACTCTACATAGATCCGGTGCAAGTATCCAATTGGCAGATGTCCTCGAAAGTTATAAGGCTGACATTACCGCTATCCAGGAAATGCGATGGACAGGACATGGATGCACACGAAAAAGAAACTGCGACATATATCTACTACAGTTGCCATGGAAAAAAACATGAATTTGGTTGCGGATTTGTAGTTGGCAAAAGACTGCGACATCTAGTCTCAAGGTTCAATCCTGTGAGTGAACGTATAGCCACAATCCGCATAAAAGCGAAATATTTTTATATTTGCCCCGACAGAAGAGAAAGTTGATGATGCGAAAGATATATTATATGAGCTCCTAGAGGAAACGTGTGACCGCTGCCCTGGCCATGACATTAAGATTGTACCTGGAGATTTTAATGCCAAAGTAGGAAGGGAGAATGTGTTTAATCCAACTATTGGCAATTTCAGTCTACATGCTGATATGGAACATGGTCATTAGTGGTAAAAGATTCCAACATAAAGACATCCACAAGGCTACTTGGATATCCCCTGATCAAAGAACGAAGAACCAAATTGATCACGTGGTAATTGATGGAAGGCACTCATCCAGTGTAATGGACGTACGAGTGATCAGAGGAGCTAACATTGATTCTGATCATTACCTGGTAGCAGCAAAGGTTCGCACCCGATTAAGTAGAGCGAAAATTGTACGAAACCAGACGCAGAGGAAGCTGGACATCGGAAAGCTGCAATTACCAGAGGTAGCCACAGCCTACTCAAGGAAGCTCTCTGGCACAGAACCCACTCCCTCCCGATAACGATCCTGAAGCGTAGTGGAAACCCATTTCCGACTCTATAAAAACTGCCGCAACAACCGTACTTGGTTTTGAAAAACCGCTTCGCAACAAACCATGGTACGATGAAGAGTGTCGCATTGCAAACGATGAAAAGAACGCTGCACGCATGGCAATGCTTCAGTCAATTGCAACGCGAGCTGCGACTGAGCGGTATAGGGAGAAAAGAAAGGAGGTAAACCGTCTCTTTAGGCGTAAGAAACGGCAGTGGAGAAAAAGCGAGAGTGAGACAATTGAGTCATACAGAAGGAAGAAAGAAGCCCGAAAATTCTACTAAAAAGTCAAAAACGGAACTAATAGACATGGTTCAGGGCCACCCTTCTGTAAAGACAAGGACGGAAATATGTGCAGAGTATGTTGGGAATATGGAGAGATCATTTCTCCGCGCTACTGGTACCTGAGATATCCAATAACGAGACAATCGGTATAAATTTGGACGACGACGTCGATTGCCCCCCTCCTAACCAAGTCGAGGTCAGAACAGCTATTGCCCGGCTTAAGAACAATAAAGCAGCAGGAGCCGATGGATTGCCGACGGAGCTGTTTAAGGCTGGCGGCGATGAGCTGATAAGGTGCATGCATCAGCTCATTAGCAAAATTTGGTTAGATGATTGGAGTCTCAGTGTACTATGTCCCATATTTAAAAAAGGTGACCCGAGTCTCTGTGCCAACTACCGTGGCATAAGCCTTTTATCCATAGCATATAAGGTTCCATCAAGCATAATGTGCGAAAGACTAAAACCAATTATCGCTGACCTGATTGGACCATCCAGTGTGGCTTTAGGCCTGGAAAATCGACAACTGACCAGATTTTCACGCTACGCCAAATCCTGGAGAAGACCCACGAAAAACAAATCGACACCTATCTACCTATTTGTCGATTATAAGGCGGCCTTCGATAGCCCGATACGAGGGAAACTCTATGAGGCAATGTCTGAGCTTGGTATTCCTGCAAAACTCATACGCCTTTGCAGGATGACCCTGACAAACACCAAATCCGCAGTGAAAGTTGGTAAGGATCTTACCGAACCTTTCAAAACTAAGCGAGGCCTCAGACAAGGTGATACCCTATCGTGCGATCTCTTTAACATATTAATGGAGATTATTCTGAGAAAAGCTGCTGTCAACATGAATAAAACTATCAGCAGCAAAAGTTACATGCTGCTCGCGTATGCTGATGATATAGATATCATTGGACGCACAGTTAGAGAAGTTACTGCGGTGTTTTCGAGAATTGAGAAGGAGTCAGGAAAAGTGGGTCTGACGGTAAATGAGGACAAGACAAAATTAATGGCTTCAACGATCAGAGCCTCCACGCGATTAGAGGATAACCGTTATAATTTCGAGATGGTAGACGAATTTATATACCTCGGATCTGCCGTAAACAAAAACAACTTCAGCCTTGTTATTTTGGGCTAAGCAAGCACTTTAGAGATAAAGCCCTCCCCCGAATAGCAAAAGTCCAGTTGTACCAGACTCTCATACAACCTGTCTTGCTTTATGGCGCAGAATCCTGGGTCCTATCGCAAGCAGACGAAACAACTGTAGGAGTCTTCGAGAGAAAAATACTCCGAAAAAGTTATGGCTCTATAGTGCACAACGGCGAGTATCGGCGACGCATGAATCATGAGCTGTATAAGCTTTATCCTGATATTGACATAGTTAAGCGGATCAGGATAACGCGATTGTGCTGGCTAGGCCATGTCAGTAGAATGGATGAAGACGAACCAGCACGAAGGGTGTTCGAAACCGAACTCGAAGGAAGACGAAAAATAGGAAGACCAAGACTCCGCTGGAGGGATCAGGTTGACGAATCCCTGTGTACACTTGGTATTGCCAACTGGAGAAATAAAGCAAAAGATCGAACTGGTTGGCGAAATATGTTACCTTCGTTTTGTAAGTCATAATATTCCACCACGAGCTCCTTGAATTTTAAAAGTGAAGAAAATATGTCACTCTAAACAAGCTTTTTACATAGATATATAAATACGATAGTTTGAAAAGGATGTACAGGTAGAGAAGAAAAAAACCCCGCAATTTGGCAACCCTAGCAGAAGAGAACCCAAAAAGTCGACGCGATTCACTCAAACGCATTTCTTTCCCGCGTCATAACTTGATTATTTTATACTTTTTACATACTTTATGTAATTTTATTTAAATATGGTTGGAATTTCTGTAGATAGATAGAATAACATCATCAGAAAACTGCTCGTGTATTGAAATATTCAACGAAGAGAGTAAGAGAGCGAGCAGAGAAACGACACGCTTCACTCGTTTTCTTTGTTGACATTCCACTCCATGAGTTAAGTTTCTTCTCTATGCAATAGTTGCTTTACGGTTATTTGTTATAAAGCCCTGAACACACTATAATCGAAGTATCGATTTCGTTTAACAATATATCTTTTTTCAATACAATAATCAGCTGTCAATTTACTCGCAATCTCCAAATGAGAGAATCCTGCTACAGTGTGAATGTACTATAACTTAATTAATTGTACTTTATTTCAATCATATCCCCAGTGAAAGTAAACAAGTTATACTTTGTCATCATCTGTGTACCTCGCAAAAAGTTAAATGAGGTTCCATATTCTTGACACCTTAAACTTAAAATTCGTTGAGTGAAATATTTGTAAAAAAAAACCATAAAATTAAGTAAGTTAGATTGCAATGTAGAGTCAAGTAAAAACACTGTTCTCGTTAACTAAGTCACTCTATTATACTCATGCAAATTTATGAGTTAAAATCAAGAATGTCACTTGTTTACTATTCAAACAAAACCTTTTCTACAATATATCTCTTACAAATCGTGTATATGCATTAATTTGTCGCATATGAAATTGGCACAATATTTGACTGGTAATTACCCCCAACGAAAGTGAAGGCCTTTACAGAATGCCTTCTTTGAAAGTCAAAGTTCATATTTGGTGGGTTCATAATTCAAAATACATAATTCAAAATAGCACGCTGACAACAATTCGAAAATTCTAAAGTTATGTTTACATTGCAATCGAAATCTAGTATTTCAAAGATTTAATTCAACAAAACATCTGGTTCTGTTTTGTTTTTCATTTCAAATCTTTAAATGTGATATTTAAGCTGAAATGTGAACGTGTTATCATACATGGTGCAATCTAATTATATGGCAATTATAATTGTAATTACCTATACCATAGAAAAATACTAAAGAGAAGCAATGAGTGTTTCAATTCCTCCAAATTCTCGTCGAAAGTCACTGGGCTAACGACAGTTTTGATCTCTATGGTTTTGATACAGTCATAATTTGGAAGTATTACAAACAAAATATTACTTTTATTCGCTCAATAAATTAAACGTCATAGGTACGGTGGACGTAAACATTGGATGGTGGAAAACATGGGTTCAATAATACCAGATAGAGGCAATAGTAAACAACGTCCAACAAAGGAACAACAACCGAATTTCGTGTTTTTGTGGCAAACTAGTTATGTTAAATACAATACAAATGTATGCCAACAATAAAAGTCAACAAAAAAGTGCAAAATACATTTAAATTTTTCAAGTCTACACCAAAACAACATGAAAAAGTTATGTGAACATATTTTGTAACTCCACCTGGTGTAAGTTAATTTTAAATTTAATTGTTTATAGCTCAAAGATTGAAAAACTAATGACAAGGAGAAAATTTACAATGAACAAACTGGTGTATTATGTAGACCAAATTAAACAACATACCCAATATAAATGTACAAGTGTTTTACTGCGAAGTGAAAATTGCGAAATTGTGTTGTTCTTCAAATCAAAACTAATTTATTAAATATAAAGTTATTCCATAGATAAATAAAAAACCATAGATGGTGAAAGATAAGTGATGGATTTGAAAGTTAAGGGAAATTTTCTAGATGGCGGCGGAGTGGTGGATATGCGCAAATTTCTCTGGAAACAAAAACTATTGTAAAAACTATATAGCCATTCTTTTTTGCCTTTTGTATTGTCATCAAATATTAAAAGCGATATGCTTTTCTATTATTTATATTCTATTTTCAATTTTAAACAACAGAATCGAAATAAAAATTATGTTTGAGTGCTTTTTTGTCGCATCAGAGTGGAAAATGGTCGCACGGAAACAACATGTGTCCTCTGGTGGATATGGTGATTAAGCAAATGAATCATCTATGGCATTTCTATCATCATTGGTTACTCTAAAAGTCATAATTGCCAATATATTCAAATTTAATGTCAGTTTATTCAATTCGTCTATCGCTAACCCTCTTTCACATTCTGTTCCTTATAAAATTTGCTATTTCATCGAAACCTCCTGACGCATACAAATAAAAATTAAAAAAAAATTAAACACCATAGAGTAATTAAATACCTAGAGGTGCTATCTATCTCATCTGACGTTTCATTTAACACTCTTCTTAGTGAGGTCGGTGCGATAGACAGATTTTCGACGTAAATTGACTTAGACCAGGTGGAGTTACAAGAACTGTTGATTTATAATGTTCATGTCGGTTTGGTTGATAACTGCGAAATTTAAACGAATTTTCGATTTTTTGGTATCTTTTATTGAGACTGTTTTTTTATTCCCTGCTAAACTAATTTTTCGACCACTTTGTAAGGGGAGCGTAGCGATATTAAGCGGCACCCCATACAAAGTCCTCGAAAAATTAGTTTAGCAGGAATTAAAAAAACAAGCTTATTATTAACATACATTTGTGTTATATTTAATAGAGCGTTTACATGCACTCCTCTATCATGATAATGTCATGTCATGTTATGGTATGGTTGCAAGTGAACATTGGATGGTGGAAAGCATGGATTCAATAATACCAGATAGAGGCAATAGTACACAACGTCCAACAAAGGAACAACAACCGCAATTCGTATTTTTGTGGCAAAATAGTTGTGTTAAATACAATACAAATGCATACCAAAGATAAAAGTCAACAAAAAAGTCCAAAATATATTTAAATTTCACAGTTCTATATGAAAACGAAATAAAAAGGTTAAGTTAACAGTTCTTGTAACTCCACCTGCTGTGAGTTCATTTTCGTCGAATTTCTCTCATTTGCACAAACCTACGACGAAGAGTATGAAATGGAACGAAATTACTACCATAGAGAAATCTCAGACTGGAGAGAATATTTGGCTCATCTGACATTTCCTTTCACACTCTTCTTGATGCGGTCGGTGTGATAGAGAGATGTTTGATGAAGAGTGACATACACCAGGTGGAATTACAATAACTTCTTGCTTTAATTTTTCATATCGTTTTGGTGAAAAACTGTGAAATTTAAATGTGTTTTAAACTTTTTTATTGACTGATATTGTTAGCATACATTTGTGTTGTATTTAACACACAAAACGAAATGCCGTTGTTGTTATTTTGTTTGTTGTTTTGAACCATTGCCTCTATCTGGTATTAGTAAAGCAATTCTTTTCAACATCGAACGTAAATATCACACCAGGCCAAATGTCATAAATTTGGTGAGAGAACTATTAGGTCTACTGTAAGTATTAGTCTATGCACCAACCCCACCACGAAGAGTGTGAAAGGAAACGTCAGATGCGTCAAAGTTTCTCTCTTTAAATAATTACTCTATGATAATTGCCATTAAATTCATCTAGAACATGGTACAAAGAAACGGTAGAAGCACTAGCCCAGCTGATTTGAACTTTTTTCTGGACTGAGTGTGAGTAAGTTTTTCTCTTATGTCAAAGTTTGTTTACATTTGTTTGTCTGCAACCCCCGTTCGCCAGCAACTTCTGTTTTTGAAATATTTCTCTGCAAAAATTACATAGAAACGTTTTAATTTTCATACTTAATCACTTTCAATATATCAAATAACACTCAATCATTTTCTAAATGGCACTTTTTGCAAATTTGTTTACATTTTCATCATTTTTCTATCAGCTGACTTGACACAACACAGACACTGAGCAAAAACAAAATGCCTGTTGTTTTTGGCTTGTTGTATTTGTTGTCGTACTGCATCTACCATTATATTTCTACCATGATCTAGAATTATTCAAAGTTAAAGGCCGGTTCGAGCTGAAACGAAATTTTTCTTTTTCATATGAAGCTCAGTATTCAGTTTTTATTAAGTTTTTTCGTCCAAAACAATTGTTTGGGACCGGAATTTTGACATTTCGATAATTTTAACAACCAAAAGTAACAACACATATGTTAAAAATAAAATGGAGTGCGTTTAGGAATTATAAATGAAATATTTGCAAACGTAAATCAAAGATAGATAATCCGCACCAACATTTTCTAGTAGAGATTAGGGTAACCATTCAATTAACCATTATTTGGTTAATCGATTAATCGTGCTATAAAATTAACCGAACATTTTAATAATTAAATTTTTCGATTATCGATTAACTCGAATAAATCATAGCGATTAATCGATTAATAAAATATATTTACGTGTTTATGGCAAGCAGTCCGTCTTGAAACACTCCTACAATGTGGAAGATTATAGGACAACAATTTGCAAACAAATTTCATAACTTTACACACATTTCGAACAGATTTGATAGTTCGTTGAGAGAAAGCGTCGCACAGTGCTTTGGCTCTTAGACATACAGAAAAAAAATTGTCCCAAAATTGTCTGATGAAATTTCAAGACCCACTGGTATCAAAATACGATTAACCGATTAATCAAAAACCCGAATAAATGGGTACCCTAGTAGAGATAAATGACAAAATTGCTTATGAAAATTTTGCAAGAACTGAATAACTTCTAGAGAAAATTTTGCACCATTAAAAAATACAAAATACCTAAAATTTCAGAATCCGTAAATCAATTAGATAGAAAATATGTATAGTACATGCTTAGCTAGTAATAAAGACAGTACAGTTTTAAGCAACCGCCGGTAGTGTCGTTTCGTGTAAATTTCGTGCTCTGACTTTGTTTTGTTTACATTTGACTGAAATCTTAATTTACTAAAAGAAGGTTGCTATTTTATTTACATATAGTACATGTTTATGTTTGTTTGTGTTGTCAAATAAAATTTTAATAAAACACCAAATTATCCAAATAAAAATAAATTTTCCCAGAATCTACGCTCTTACGTACTTCCAAGGTAAATCAAAGATCCGGAACAACATTTTCTTTATCTGTAGAGAAATAACAAAATTTCTTACGAAAATTTCGCAAGAACTGAATACGTGGCTTGAAGTACAAACATGTAACACTTAGTATTCACTTCTAGCGAAAATTTTGCACCATTAAAATATACAAAGTACCTAAAATTTCAGAATCCGTAAATATGGATATTACAGGCTTATTTTCATGGGTAAAATACAAACTGGAGTACGAAAGGAATTATTTGGTAGGTGGAGGAGAGCAGACGACAACTCTCTACAATAGTCTACATGCACCTAAATGATGTAATCGAATCCTTCGGCAGCAGAAATTTATGTTAGTCTGTCGTATTTGTAAAATAATTACAAGAATGTTTTCACCAGAGTTTTTCGGGCATCATTGCTGACTTAATTTACATAGTACTTCAATTCGTAAATATAACTATACAATAAAATAAAAATGTCAGTATATAACTATCTGCGTATTTTATAATAGGTGTATAATATACTTAAAATTTGTTCTATGGCTCATGCATTTACTTTTATTGCGACACAAGATTTCAAATTGAATGCGATTTGAACCGGCTTCTTTCTAATCTACTTGAATTTTTGTGGTGCATGATAAATGTATCTCAATTTATGGCGATAAAGATCATAATGATAAGGGGCGTGTGAATTTTCGTCTAAAATACTTAGCTCAGCAGCCTCTCATAAACTTGTCAAAATGTTGGTTATGTTTTAGCACGTTTGATGAAAATTTCTTGATTACTCTACAATATTACTTCGTACTGGTTAGTTCTTATTTAGCTGTTGGAAAATGATAAAAAGAAACAAGTTATAGAAAAATGTAATTAAAGAATTAATGATAGATTAATGGAGATAAAAAAAAATGCAACTAACACGATTAAAGTCACATGATTCTCGGTTGTTATTGATACAGCTGACATTGATGCTTGGTTCACGTGTAAAATCATGGGTTATCGCTCGAGCAGATGTAGCAAGTTTTGAGATAAATTTGCGTGGAAAAACATGTGGATACACCTGCGTTGATGGCTTGGAGGGTAATGGTTAGTTAATATTCATAATATTTTTATCAATAGTAAAAAACAAGTGGGTCTGACGGAAAATGAGGACAAGACAAAATTAATGGTTTCAACGAGCAGGGCCTCCACGCGATTAGACGAAAGCGTGAACGTTGATAACCGTTATAATTTCGAGGTGGTGGCCGAATTTATATACGTCGGATCTGCCATAAATAAAAACAACAACATCAGCATAGAGATCAAGCGTAGAATTGTGCTTGCGAATAGATTTTATTTTGGGCTAAGCAAGCACTTTAGAAATAAAACCCTCTCTCGAATAACAAAAGTCCAGTTGTGTCAGACTGCCATACAACCTGTCTTGCTTTATGGCGCAGAATCCTGGGTTTGTAGACGTCTTCGATAGAAAAATACTCCGAAAAATTTATGGCCCTACAGTGCACAACGGCGACTATCGGCGACGCATGAACCATGAGCTGTATGAGCTATATCCCGACATTGACATAGTTAAGGATCAGGTTGACGAATCCCTGCGAAATATATTATCTTCGTTTTGTAAGGTCCCTGACCCCTCGGGGTTGTTCGAGACCGGATAAGTAAGTAAAAATCAAAACTATTTGGTTGCCTGTTTGTTCAGAGTGGCTGAATCGAACGTCATGAAATGTATACACTAAATTCTTGATTACCTCTATTTTGTATTTTGAACTGCAGTTCGACGGCGTTTCAATATTTTAATAAATTAAATCACAAAGCTTCCCATACAACTTATATATTATCATTCCCAAACAAAATTGAATTGAGCAAGGAACGTAACGTTGAATCAAGGATATAGTTTATTCACCACGTCCAGTTCCATCAAACGCTCCTCACTGAACACACTGCACTCAAATCAATTCGCATTCGTTTAGTTTTCACAACTAATTGAAATACGAAATCTAATTAAGTCAGTGCTATCGGTTACGTACGTAATCACATATTGAAATCAAACCAACGGAACCGCACTTTTGCTTTTAGTCCCGTATTCAGTTCATGCGAAATTTTTTTAAGAAATTTTGTCATTTATCTCTAAACGGAAAATTTTGCTACAGAGAGTTACCACATATCTCTGATTTACCTTGCAAATATTTCGTTAATAATTCATCTTTGCACTCCAATTTATTTTTATTTATTTGTTTGTTAAAATAATCGAAATGTCAAAATTTCGGTCCCAAACAATTGTTTTCGTACGAAATAAGTTTAGCGAAACAACAACCCTGTACTTGGTTTTGAAATGTTCGCAAAGAGCAGAGTTTTTATACACGAGTTTTATACGCGACAAAAATTTCATAAAAACTGAATACTGGGGTTAACTGCGCATTGGTTTAATCCCCGTTTACAGTTCCTGTGAAAATTTTGTAAGCAATTTTCTCACTTATCTCCTGACGGATATTATGGTAACCTCGATTTGCCACCTATCTCTGATTCGTAGATAGTCCATTCGTTCTTCGTAGTCCATTTTTATTTTTACTTTAGTTTGTTAAAATAATCGAAATATTCAAACTCCGGTTCCAAACCATTGTTTTGGTACGATATAATTTTGGCAATAACAATCTGAAATTGATTTTGGTTTCAAAATTTTCGCCAAGAGCTAAGAAACAAGAAAATGGAAAATGAGTGAAATTTTCGGAGCACAAAATTTGTCGTTATTTTTTATACACGTACTTTTAATGGGAACGAAAATGTCGTTGAACTGACTTTACATTTGTTAGTCAAAATCATGGAAATGTCCAAAGTAAAGTTGCAAACAATTATCAAACAATTGTTGTCGTACGAAATAACTTTGGCGTAACAACCCTGTAATTGACTTTTGACTTTTTGTAACAACCCTGTAATTGACTTTTGACTTTTTCTTATGAAATTTTCGTTACTTTTTATCCACGTTCCTCGCATGGGAACGAAAATTTCATAAGAACTGAATACGGAGATTTAAGCCATGTTCAAGCATACCGTGATTTAGCAGTATTCTGTGGACATAAGCCCGGTATTGAGTTTTTATGAAATTTTTGTTGCCATAAGAAGTACATGTATAAAAAATAGCGAAAATTTCGCTCACATTTCATTTGCTTTTTACTCAGCTCTTTGCGAAAATTTCATAGATAAAATCAATTACAGGGTTGTTACGCCAAAGTTATTTCGTACGAAAACAATTGTTTGCTAATTGTTTGTGACCGGAATTTTGACATTTTGGTAATTTTAACAAGCAAAATCAACACGACATGCGTTGAAAATAAAATGGAGCGCGTAGAGGAATTATAAATTAAATATTTGCAAGGTAAATCAAAGATATGTGGTAACTCTCCGCAACCAAGTTTTCCGTTTAGAGATAACTGACAAAATTTCTTACGAAAATTTCACAAGAACTGAATACGGGGCTTTAGGAAAGTATGCTTTGTGGAAAACATGGGCAATGTCATACTCTCTTGTAAAAATGTATATGAAAAACTTGGGTAAATGGTAAAAAGTTATGCCCCGCTTCTCACAATCAGTGAGCTGTGCGCTTTCTAATTTACACACTCTCTGATTAGGATCTACTGTTTTACATCGGTTCCGAATGTTATTTTGATAAGCTTCTTCATGGCTAAGTACTCGATAATATCAACCTCACTAAGAGAGGTGACCGTCGTCGAAGAAAATGTAAGGTGGTAAGAACAGGTATCGATCCCACGTTCTCATGTACAATAGCCGTGCACATTAGCCATTGCAACAACCGAAAAATTTCGAATTTAAAATTTAAAATTTTAAAAACGTCATAACTGTGTATAGGTTTTTTTTGTGTAAACATTTTTGTTTACTTTTGAGTTATCGTATATCGTATTCGGTCCTCGTAAAATATTGTAGTTATTTATCACAAACGAAATGATATGTTTGATGCTACAAATGTTCGTTAGCCGCAATTTGCCCAACCGAAGATCATTTATCTGAAATTTCGTTCGGGCGTAAAGAAATTGTTCTTTGCTCCAAGTGCAACAATTGGCCAAGTCCAACAGATCAAAAACCAATGCAAAACGAATTCTAAACAATTATTTTTTTATTTGTTTTAGGGTGGTAACTAGAGTATTCAAAACCGAAAACCGCCGGTTTTCTGAAAAATGTCTCTTTTTACTGCCGGTTTCACCGGATTTTATTTTATTCAAAAATGGTTTCTTTCCAATAAAAAATTGTAATTCCACGTTAAATTTTAAATTTTCAAACCCTTAAAAAAAATAAATTAAATATTTTCCCATTCAGTGAGCTGCGTTTTCTATTTTTTTTTTTGGAACCACAATTTTGCACCGGTTCCGAAAGGTTTTTGAGTTAGGGGATGGATTTGTTCCACAATAAATTTAATTATACAAACAATTTTCAGCTGTTTGAATTTTATCTACTGAAAATTGAAATTATATTTCCAAATAGAAATTACAATTTTATTTCCAAAAAAAAAAGTTGTTTGAAACATTTTTATATAAAACTTAGTAAAACAAATTGTTTATATTTAAAAGAAAAAGCTTATAAAAAGTTTGTATCATAGAGTAACCACGTATAGAGTATACTACTCTGTCAGTAAATTGATGACGATGAACGGTCGGACCATAGACGAATTTAGTATAGACGAATTAATTCTCTCAATAACATTGGATAGTGGAAAGCATAGGTTCAATAATACCAGACAGAGACAATAGTACACAACCTCGAACAAAGCAACAACAACAGAACAGATTTTTTAAACATTTAATTTTTAGAAACAACCGAAACACCGGTTTCATTCGATTCACCGGTATTTTGAATACTCTAATGGCAAGTGACCATCGGTGGTACAATGATTAATCTTCGCGACTCTTGTACGTGTAGCGTGGGAACGATCCCTGCTCTAACCACCTTACATTTCTTTCCGCGATGGTCACCTCGCTTATTGTCGCCGACACCATCGAGTAATAAGCCATGAAAAATCTTCTCAATAATAGTTCGGAACCTGTGTAAAAATATAGACCCTAATCAGAGAAAACTAGAAGGCGCACAGCTGACTGGTTGTGAGAAACTCTCCCCTGTACCTTCAGCTTTTACATGTACACAACACGTACATCATAACAAAGAGCGTATGAGAAAGACCAATTTCATTTAGTAGCTCATCAGCTTTCAACGAAGTAGGGTTACGACTTACTGGGAAAATCATGCCACATGGGACCTAAGGATCTCAACGATTAATCTGTCGCCCTTTATCTTAAAAACCTTGAAGAGATTATTCGAGAATTATCTAATATCGTAATTGTAGATTAATTTGAATCACATCTACAAATGCAAATTCAAAAAAAAAATAAATACAACTGGCAATTGTACTTATCATATAGAAATTCTTTAAAGAGAGAAAATTTGACTCATCTGTTGTTTCCTTTCACACTCTTCGTGGTGCGGTCGGTGTGATAGAGACATGTTTGACAAAAAGTGATTTACACCAGGTAGAATTACAAGAACTTCTGACTTTAATTTTTCATGGCGTTTTGGTGAAAAACTGTAAAATTTCAATTTGTTTTACACTTTTTTATTGACTATTATTGTTAGCATACATTTTTGTTGTATTTAACATAATAATTTTAACATACAAAACGAAATACCGTTGTTGTTATTTGAAGCAATTCTTGTATTATTGAAGCAATTCTTTTCAACATCCAACGATCATGTCACACCAGGCCAAATGTCATAAATTTGCTGAGAGAAATGTTATGTCTATATACACGAATTACTCTATGGTACTTATGTTCAAAGCATTTCCTTAATATTGGCAGTTTTGATTTTAAAATATATTTTATGTAAGGGTTTATGAATTGGAATGGACTTCGAGGCAACGCTAACCGAATCCACAAACCTTTACCTATAAAATACCTTACCAACAGCATTGCCAACAGTCAAGCAAATTCAAAATAATTAAAAGCATTTCAATATTTAATAACAATTGGCATCCGATTCCACAACCTGCATTTGCATTACCTGAGAAAATGGAAATTGTTTAATTGTCATTGCGAACAAGGTAATTCTTTTGTTTTTGCATTAAATAAAGTAATGCAAATTAAAATCCAAGGCCAATTAAAAAATTCCTGCACTGCTTGAACCAACATAGATCACAGGCTACTGTCTACTCAAGAGCACGCCTACAGCAAGGGTAGGTCTACCGAGACCGCTCTGCTAGATCTGGTCAGCTTTACAGAAGTATTAAATATGAAAATTATAGAAAAATTTAAAAATCTATAAAATAAAAAATAAATATTTCATAAATAATTCATAATAAATAATTCATATACTATGGTATCGTCCTTCAATCCTAACAATATAAATCCAGTCGCAACAACTGCGGCACTTACGTCTCTGGGGGTTGACAGCGACAGCAGTTTGTTTGTCAATAACCTTCTACTAAAGAGACGCATTATGGCTAGTTCAGCGTGTGCGGACCTCTATTCATATGTCAACAGAGGAACGCCTTAAGCTGGCGTTTTGTCGCCTCGGCAATGAAATCTCTCCATGAACGGCATTCTACTTTCTCTGGAGATGATGGGTGTTAAGATTTTTGCCTACAGAGATGACGCAGATGACGTGGCAATAGCGGTTAGGGGGAAGTTTCCAAGTACTCTTAGAAACATCCTGCAAATACCACTGCATACCACCACAATATGGGCTGCGGATAATGGTCTTGGGGTGAACCCACCCAAGACGGAACTGGTTCTTTACAACAGGGGGTATAAGGTACCAACTATTGTAAGAGGGCAATAGGAAATCGCTGGTGTCTGAACCAGCGTCTAGTTCATTGATTGTATACAGCAGTAGTTAGATTGATAATGCTATATGATATTATCGTCTGGTGGACGGCTCTACAGAAGTCCACCTACTGAGCGATACTGAATAAAGATGCCACTGGTGAGTTGAGGACGACGCCGACTAACGCACTAAATGTCATACTGCACTTAATACCACTCGACATTGTAGCTAGGCAGCAAGCCACAGCTACTGCTATTAGACTTATGGAACTGTCACTCTGATCAGAAAACGGCTTCGAACACAGTGACATTCTCAACACAATGCCTGACCTTGCACACGTACAGAACTAATTATTCAAAAAGAGAGTGGAGCAACCTTAAATTCGGCTGTTTGCAGTTGCCACAACCGAATTGAGGTTGTCACGACTAAATTTAGTCCCCACAAATGAAATTCGGTTGAAGCCACCTCTAGTCGGTTGTGACAACCTCCAATTCGGTTGTGATGACATCTAATGTGGTTGTGACAACCTCAAAATTCGCTTACGGTTAATTCTGCTATTTTTCTGTGGGTGCAGGAATTGTTGATTAAACTTCGGCCGCACTAATATTTAGCTAGAAGTAGCACTCTTCTACCTGATAGATACGAATGGAATGGTCGCATCTCTGAACATAAGAGATTCATGAACTTCTTCTATACAGATGGTTCAAAACTTGACAATAAAAAAGGTTTTGGTCCATGGATCCATCGCGAAAAGATTCTCTGTGTCTACCAGGGTGAAAATTTTAGCATGCAATTAGAGAGGTAACGGAATTACTGACAATTAATGTTCTGACTAAAGTCGGGATCAATATTTACTCTGATCGTCAAGCAGCCATTTAGTCCCTAGTAAGTGTTTTCCTGAATTCGAGAACTGCCCTCGACTGTGGCAGATCTCTTAATGAGATGTGACCCGTAACCCAACTAAGGTGAATATTAAACTAAGCTGCCATTTAGTCCCTAGTAAGTGTCTTCCTGAATACGAGAACTGCCCTCGACTGGGGCAGATCTCTTAATGAGATGAGATGAAATGAGATGAGATGAGATCTTGAAAGCTCTTCTTGAGAAATTGTGCCCTTATGTCGACTTACGTAGGTGGCCACTATTAGGGAGCGGTGTACAGTCCAGGCTGATGTGCCCCAGCCTTAACTTGAAACGCACTAAAGCCCTGCTGTCGCTGATTATCGTGTCTGTCATATCGTTTCACTGCCTCATTCGACGACACGCAGAGAGACTGAAAGTCGTGAGGCAAACTTTTGCAGGATCTGGAGTGGAGTCACTAGAACACCTTGTGTGTTTGTGTACCGTTCTTTGTGGAACTCGGCGGGCTACACTGGACTTACATTTCTTTGGGGAGTTAGCAAATCCGGCTAATGTTAGCATCTGCCAACTCTTGTGCTTTTTGAAGCAATCAAATTGGTTCAAAGGGAGGAACCAGGAAGATATGTTTTGTTTCCGTTTGTCCCTGTCAAGGTCTAAGTGAGCCTTATATGGCAGGCTGTCACTCTAACCTGACCTGAGGTCGCAACGCAATCTTTTAAAAAGTTGGTAGACTGAGATGTTTTTAATATTGTTCATAACTTCAGAATATAACTAACATTTTTGATTCATATTTTTAACTATTATATGTAAGTTTAACGTTACAAATTACTTTTTTTTAATAAATAAATATTTGAAATAAAGATTGGAAATACGATTTTTATTTTGCTTGAATTATTGCAATGCAATCAAAATTGAATTAGTAATTAAAGCTTTAAGCGAAATTGCTCCAGTAACTAATTAAATATTTGTACTTTATAATCCGTATATAATATGACTACTTTGTGCAAACAACTACTTTGTGATCAAACGAATACTAGCACTAATTTCTTTCAGTGCAAATACATTTACATTTGTGGCAAGTTATTTTCTTCGAGTAAAATTCATACCTAGAGCAGCGAATTCTCTCAGTAAAGTAATGAAATCGAAAAGGATAAAAGGGTAGAGAAGAAAATTTACTCACGGAAAACGAGTGAAGCGTCTCGTTCTCTGCTCTCTCTTACACTCTTCGTTGAATATTTCAGTACACGGGCCGATTTTTGATAATGTTATTGTATCTAACTATAGAAATTCCAACCATGTTTAAATAAAATTACATAAAGTATGTAAAAAGTATGAAATCATCAAGTTAAGGCGCGAGAAAGATATGCGTTTGAGTGAATAGCGTCGACTTTTGGGTTCTCTTCTACGAGGGTTGCCAAATTGCGACCTTTTTTCCATATGGACGTTGCATGTTGGAAAGTATTGCTTTAATAATACAAAATAGAGGCAATACCTCAAACCAACCAACAATATATCAACAACGGCAATTCGTTTAGCATGTTAAATTTGTCGTGTAAATACACCACAAATCCATATACATGTATTCAAAACAAGCAGTAATTCTTATTTCTAGGGTTTGTATTTCGCTCAGCAAATTTATGGTATTTGGCCTGGTGTGATATGAACGATGGATGTTGAAAGGAATTGCTTCAATACTACCAGATAGAGGCAATGGTTCAAAACAACCAACAAAATAACAACAACAATATTTCGTTTTGTGTGTTAAATTTATTGTGTTAAATACAACACAAATCTAGGCTAACAATAACAGTCAAGAAAAAAGTGTAAATCACTTTTAAATTTCACAGTATTTTACCAAACGACATTAAAAATTCAAGTCAGAAGTTCTTGTAATTCCACTTGGGGTAAGTCAATTTTCGTCAAACCTTTCTAACACACCTACAGCACCACGAAGACTGTGAAAGGAAACTACAGATGGGATTAATGTTATCTTTATACACTCCGGTTCACTTATTTAAAGGCACTAAATTTTCCATATTCAGCAGCCTGTATATTTTGCAATTTGTAACCGATTGCAGTATTAAAATGGAAATAGAACCTAGACATCTTGAGATATATAAACAACCAGTACATAAGTTTCAGTCGGGTGAACCGACTAAATCATGCCCTCACCCTAAGTCATCCATTGCGTGGGAGTTCTGTTAAAAACGCCCATACTCACAGGTGACCATATTCTATAACAGATTGACATTGCGCTAAATATTATTGAATACCCAAATTAGGTAGTTTCATCCAAATATTTATATGCGAGGTACAAAAACAAACTTGCCATTTGTTGCGAAAATGTTGATCAATACCAAATTTTATTAAGATCGATTATGATTTATTGGAGATATCGAGTCGGCAAACCGCAAATACGCCCAACTTTTGTATGGGAGGTACGAAACTGGGCGTGTCACATTACTCAGTTATTAATTACACAGCAGCTAATGGCAAAATTTCGCCTAGTGCCGAAATTTAGTAAGATCGGTTGTAGTTTACGAGAGTTATCGTGTCGATCAACCGGTCATCCGGCCAACTTTTATATGGGAGGTACCAGAATGGGTGTGGCAAAACAGCTCATTTTCTATAGGAGAGCTTTGTTTGACTAAATATTGCCTAGTACAAACTTTCATAAAGAGTGGTTCGGTTTTTCGGGAATTCTCGTGCCGAACAACTAGACGCCGAAACAACTTTTGTATGGGAGGTACCACAATGGGCGTGGCAAAATCACCCTTATTTTAATCGGTGATTGGCGTTTGACAACGTGAAGCCATATACCTAATTTCATTAAGGTCGGAAGTGTTTCACGCGATTTATCGCATTGTCAACCCTAACGAACACCCTGTTTTGTATGGGAGTTACCAGAATGGGCGTGAAAATCTCGCCCATTTCCTCCAGTTAAGTAGGCACTTACAGATTATTAACCGGTGAGTGAGTTAAAGCTAATCACATCTATCAGAAGAAAGGTTTGAAAGAAATATGATTTTGTGCTAAATGTGTCGATTTGTATGGGAGGTACCAGAAGGGGCGTGGTCAAAACGCCCATTTTCAATCCCAAACTCAATATTGTCAAATAATAGTCACTGATAAAATTGCATTGTGATCTGTAAAGATGTACGGCAGTTATCGTGTTGACCAGCCAGCCAGACAGACAGACGGACATGGCTCAAACGTCTTAAAAAGTCCTAAAACGAATTTCGTCCAAAGATACTAATGGTCTAATATGGCTCCTTCTATGTGTCATAGTTTTTTACGTATTACATGATATTTACCCCCCATCCCTATGGGTGATGGTATAATAATGACAATAGTGGCTTCTTAACTAAAGAACTTTTTTTGAGCAATTTATAAAAAAAAGTCAAAAAATGTGCTAGTTTTTTTGGTTCACTTGAATAAAGGCACTTTATTATTTTTTTATTATTTTTAAAGTAAGAGATGATTTTTTGTAGGGAGCGTTTGTTTAATACAATTTATTACATCTTAATCATTTTACGAGTCAAAATGGCAAAACAAAAAATTTTAAATCTATCGGAAAAAAACCGCGCAATAGTTAAAAAAATTGGACGGAGCCCAACAGTTATCGACAGTTACATCAAGGACTCCAAGGGGTATGGAAAAAATTTGAAAGGAAGGGTTTCATTGTCTTTATCTACGTATGAGAAAAGAAAAATCATCAGAATTGCTTCTAATTCTGCCTTATCCTTGTCAAAAATAAGAGCTCAAGCTGGAGTGGAAGCGAGCAAGTCATCAGTACGCAGAGTAATTAAGAGCTGTGAGTATCTTAAATACCTGAAATTACAAAAAACCCGCCACTTAATGCTCCTCGTGAGGAATAGCTGCTTCAATTCGCAAGAGACTACATGGTATGGGACGTGCAGCCAAGAGGTCATGTAAATGACTGGAGAACCGTTGTATTTACGGATGAGAAGAAGTTTAATTTGGATGGGCCTGATGGCTACTACTATTATTTACATGATTTGCGTTAAGAAAAGCGTTTTTTGAACCGACATCACAGCCGAGAGGGCGGCGTTATGGTGCGGGGTGCTATTACGTACTATGACAACATCGATCTTCAATTTCAAAGTGCAAAAATGACTGGTGCAAGCTATAAAATGTTATTGGAATCGGCTTTTCCGAAATTCAGTGAACTATTTGGTACCATATCTTGGATATTGCAACAGGATAATGCCCCTATACACAACGCCAGAGTAGTAAAGGTAAAGGACTTCATTGCAAGCCAAAATGTTAGTATTCTTGACTGGCCACTCTATTCGCCAGATCTAAACATTATCGAAAATGTCTGGGGTTGGTTATTTCGTAAGGTCTATGAAGTAGGTAGACAATTTGATGACAAGCAGACACTAATTCAGGCCTTTAAGGATGCTTGGAATCAAATTTCGTTGGATTACATAAATTATCTTTATATCTCAATGAAAACCCGTATATTTGAAGTTATTAAAAACAACGGGGGTTGTAGCCATTACCAGTAGTTCTTAAATAAAGTAAAATAAATTTAAAAAAAGAAAAACTGTCTTTCTTTAAAATTAGTTAAAGCGCCTTTATTCAAGTGAACCAAAAAAGTTCAAAAAAAGGTCTTCAGTTAAGAAATCACTATTGTCATGATTATTTTATATAACAAGATGTCTCTCTTCCATTTCCATTTTAAAATTCTGCAATCGGTTACAAATTGCAAAAGATACAGGCTGCTGAATATGGAATATTTAGTGCCTTTAAATAAGTGAACCGGAGTGTATACAACAATTACTCTAGGACTCAAAATAAAAGATAACATACGTTTAAATTTCACAGTTTTTCATCAAAATGACATGAAAATTGTAAGTCAACAATTCTTGTAACTACACCTGGTTTAAATCAATTTACGTCTACCCCATCGACTTCAACACTCAGAGTGTGAAATGAAAAGTCAGATGAGAAAAATGGCTCATCTATGTGTCATTATTACTCTATGGTTCTTTTTGCACCGACCACTGCCACAAACAGATGCATCAGTAAAATGAAAAATGAGAAAAAATAACACGGATTTAATAAACGTGTGGAAACGGAGTATGGACATCAACTAAGTTGAGGTGTTTTAAATATTTCAATATGTATACACTTTGTGGCCGTCGGTGGTGCCATAGTAGGTAGTGTACGCGGCTCCTGTATATGAGATCGTGTGTTCGACCCCTGCTCTGACCACCTTAAATTTGTTTCAACGGCGTTCGCCTTGCTTAGTGACGGCGATACTATCGAGTATATTGCCATGAAAAAGCTTCTCAAAACCCCGTCCGGAACCGGTGTAAAGCTGTAGGTTCCATTCAATGATTATAAAAATAGAAAGCGCATAGGTCACTGGTTGTGAGAAGCTCCCCCAATCCCATAATGAGATCTAATGGGAAACCTATACATTATCAGGAAACCTGTAATGGGAAACCTATTATACATTTTGTATTGCTTGATATTCCAATGCGACTTTACTGGTCTCCGGAAATCGTTTGTCCAAGGAAATTGTTTCAGTTGCTAAGGAAATTTATTTGAACAGGTGAATAGAAATAGCGTCCGTTAAAAGAAATTTATTTTTCAACGACAAAAGGGTTTTACAGTCACTCTATCAAATCTTGTATCACAGTTTCACAGTTAGTTTCATGCCATAGCACCACGTATCGGTCCAATAATATTAAAGCCTTTATTCAGGGATTAACAAGTGTGCGGAATTTCCGGGAAATCCAGAAGAAAACCCTACAAGTAGTCAATTCCTACGACGTTATAGAGTCTTTTTCTGTTTGTGTATTATTCGATAACAATGATCTTTAGGACAGTTTTCTAAGTCTATAACACTAAATTCTTTAAAAGTTTCAAGCAGAATTACATTAACTTCATTTTTATCGTATTTCAAATTCTGTACTTTAAATACAACTTCTCGACGATTCAGATGCAACAGAAGCATGAAAAGTATGATTTTCATACACTCAGTTAAATGTAACTTCCGGTTGATCATTTTACAACACCATGACTACTTCCTGTTCGTACTTACGTTGTATTCATTTGTGTTATTGTAAGCACCAAAGTGAGTAAGTGAACTTTTGTGAAAATTTGAAAAGGAACGTTTGCCATGATTTTTTTTCTTCTATTTATATTTAAAACTGCATAGAACTAAGAGATTTCTTTTTAAAATATTTTTTTGCCAATTTAATTGTTATTTTTTTGCTATTTATATCACCGCACGCCGCATATCACCTATCACATCGCTTTAGTACTAAATATCGCACTTAGTACACATACATTTAGCATGTATGTGTACACACTTTTGGGTGATAATACTCGTATCTTCTTTGGCGATCTTTCTTTTGTTCCGGCGACGACGTTACGATTTTTAATATTTTAAATTAATTCTGTTTAATAATTGTTATTTTGCGCGTTAATTGTTCACCTGAGCGTTACTTTTTCGAAACTAAAACTTCTTCGATCGCATTATATCATTTTTATTGTTTGAAGATACTGATAACGCCAATTCATATGAATTTGTTAAAATGAAAATATCTACGAGTACCCGTACCACCATATACGATCGAGTTCGGTACGAAATACGAAACACGAACCACTTAACGCTCCACTAGCCAATTGGTAAGAATATGGTGGTAATGTTGTTGTTGTTGGTTGTGCTGGGAAACACTTGTGCAGCTGCTCGCTCTTACCATTGTTTTTGGGTGACTATATTATTATTGTTTTTCGTCAAAGTTGTGATAAAACAAAACCGATCGAAACATTTAGAAGTTCGTGAGTTACCAGCGTAATTACATATATCCCATCTGACGAGTATGACGAGTATTAAAACGTCGAAAACGATATCTCTCCCGCATCTGTCGGAACCTAAAACGAAGCAGAAGATATCGACGACAACGCTGTTAAACAATGATACACGAGTATGAGTAATTCCATCAATTTAATTAAGTTCAATCCAGACAGATGTCACATGCATGTTGTACGTTAGTCCTTGTACAGTTACACATCCCAGCGGCGGAAATCAGGAGTTGGAAGGCCTGAAATCATGACCCAGAAGGCATTCTATAGAATTCGGCAGGCCTTCCCTACACATTACCTCCTCCTTTCTTTTTAACATTGCGTGAGATTGGGAGGCAAGGCCTTCCATCCCTCTCTACTAGAAGGCCTTATGAAGGCCTGCAAAAGAGTAGTTTTAGAAGGACTTACGTAAAAATAAAAAATAAATATATATGGAAATTAGCTTCATATTTCAGATTTATACTTTAACCAATTGTAATTCTTATAAATGATTTGTTTTAAATTCTGCAGCCAAATGAATCGAACACACGACCTTAGAACTTACAATCGGTCGCTTTATCTACTGGGCTATCGGATGTTATGATTTTGCAACGACGAATTGCGAACATGTGGAAAGACAGGGTCTCATGAACAACAGCGTCTTCTGGCATTCTTTTAACAGGCCTGTGGAAGCCTTATAAAATCATGCATTTCGCATGCATTATTAAAGTAGGCATTACCAAAGAATGATTCCGCATGCCTTATTCGTGGAAGGCCTCGCAAATTTCGCCGCTGGGATGTTTGTACACAATTACATACTACGCATACATGAAGCGGAATCCCAGCGTAACGAGTGCACTCAGCTAAAGCAGTTAGCTAATTAAGCCCCGTAGTCAGTTTTTGCGAAATTTTCGTAAGAAATTTTGTCATTTATCTCTAAACGGAAATTTGTGTTGCAATGTGCTACCACCTATCTCTAACTTACCTTGCAAATATTTCATTAGTAATTCCTCTTCTTTTTAATGCATGTGGTGTTCAAGAGGTTTTTTCAAATGACCGAAATTGAATTCAAGAGGTTTTTTCAAATGACCAAAATTTCAAAAATCCGTACCCAAACAATTGTTTTCGAAAGTATAGCTTTGCCATAACAATCCTGTTATTGATGTTACTAAAGGCCGTGTTAGAGTCTAAACATAATCAAACACGTTGCAGACGACGACGGTTTTTCTACATAGGTTTCTTGTGGCAGGGAAAAATCGTCACGAAAATCTTTTGCGGCTGACAACTCGCCGCTAGAATAGAATCTTTTCTAATTTCTTGGCGGCGCTCTCATGAAAAAAAAAATTGATAGAATGAAGTTGCCACATTTTCATGAAAATCATAAGAGCAACCAACACATACATACTGTGATGCATGTGGATACAAAGGAAAGTTAAAGAAAGGGTTTCAAAATGATTTATTTTTAAACACAATAAAAGCGAATGCAACATTTTTAAAAACCGTAAAAACAATTTAATTCCTTTGCAATTATATAAGTAATATTATTTTTCCAAACTTTCAAACAAATTCCAGAAGATCCGCAAAGATATAGGACGCAGACAGAAAAAAAATCAACCGAAGTCGCCAAACGCTCTAGAGATTTTCTTTAGACGCTAGAGATTTTTTCCGTCGTCGTCTGAAGCGTGTCTGGTTCTGTTTGGACTCATAAGCCCCGTATTCAGTTCTTGCGAAATTTTCGTAAGAAATTTTGTCATTTATTTCTAAACGGAAAATGTTGTTACATAGAGTTATGACAATTCTCTGATTTACCTTGCAAATATTTCATTATTTATTCATTTTTGCGCTCCATTTTATTTTTAAAGCGTGTGTTGTTACTTTTGTTTACTAAAATAATCGAAGTGCCAAAATTCCGGTCCCAAACAATTGTTTTCGTGCGAAATAACTTTGGCGTAACAACCCTGTAAATGATTTTGCATATGAAATTTTCGCAACGAGCTGAGTACCAAGCAAATGAAAAGTGAGCGAAAGTTTCGGTTCATGAAATGTTCGTTATTTGTTATACACTTACTTCTTATGGCAACGAAAATTTCAAAAAAAAGACTGAATACCGGGCTTTAGACTATCTCTAAACGGAAATTTGTGTTGCAATGTGCTACCACCTATCTCTGGCTTACCTTGCAAATATAACATGCATTAAAAAGAAGAGGAATTCAAGAGTTTTTTTCAAATAATCGAAATTTCAAAATTCCCTTCTCAAACAATTGATTTCGTACGAAATAGCTTTCCCATAACAACTCTGTAATTGATGTTACTAAAGGTCGGCTAACCTGGCGGCGGTGCTGGTTATTCCCACTTCTTAGGAAATTGACACGGCTGCTGCTGTGCAGAGTTCAATTCTTAGGAAATTTAACCTGCTGTTTCGAGGTTGCTACTTATATTTCCGTTCCAGCAATAAAAAAGAATAATTTATTATTTTAAATGGTATTACTGACTTTCAAAATATTCTTATATTTTCAATATATTTTGCATGCGCTCAAACCAATTTTCGAAACACTTTTTCCACTCCGATTGAGACAGCTCCAAAACATGGTTTTTGAGCTCTTCAACGGCTACTTCGGGCGTCGAAAATCGTTGAAGTCAAAGAATTCAGTGGGTGCCAAACCAGGGCTGTACGGCATATAACCGATCAATTCGGCATGCTGAGTGCTCAAATAGGTCATTGTTTCAGCTGATGTGTGAGAGCTCGCATTGTGCTGCGGCAATATGATCCGTCTACTCTTGTTGTTTTTCCTTATTTCATCGAACACTGTTTTCTAACAGATGCTGGTATACCACTCAGAATTGAGCGTCCTACGTTCCACTAAAGCAAATGGCCACATGATCGGTTATACCGAGAAAAATGCGATCATTTGCTTCGATGTGCTTCTTTCACGAACAACAACTTTTGTTGGATTTAGCTCGTCTTGAAAGACCCATACGGTCGATTGCTCTTTTGTTTCGGGCTCATATGCTCACATCCATGATTCGTCACCTGTGACGATGTTATACGCTGCATTTGAGTTACCCCGGTTGTATTTTTTCCCACATTTCTTTGCTTCAATCGACACGAGCCTTTTCTTGAGCATTCGTCAAATTATGTGGGATCCAACGAGAACAAATCTTTTACATTGCAAAATTAACATGCAATATCTTATCGATGTTTGCCATACTAATACCAAGGATGCCTCAATCTCACGGTATGTCACATGTCGGTCTTGTCTTTTCAGTTCACGCATAGCATCGATGGTTTCCGGCAAAACGACCGAAGTTGGAAGACCTTCACAAAATTTATCCCGCAGCGAACTGAACTCTTGGCACCACACGGTAAAAAATCAGTATTTTGGTTGTTGTTTGCATGCAAATATAAAGTGTATTTGGAGCTTGCCGTAAATATAATATATTTGTGTCCAAACACATTGTGTTTGTTATTCAATATTACATGTTTGAGACTTTTACTTTTATTGACTATTTTACAACCTCATGAGGTCAGACGTCTTACACATATTAATTAAACAAACAAATTTCAACATATTCTTCCAACTGGCTCTATCCTTCGCCTTTTATCGCCAGTTGGTAACACCAAGGATACGGAGGGATTCTTCTGCCTGGTCTTCCCAGCGGAGTCTTGGTCGTCCTCTTTTCCTGGTTCCATCGGGTACGTTATCGAAAACCTTTCGCGCTGGCTCATCTTCATCCATTCTGATAACATGGCCTAGCCAACGCAATTGGCCTAATTTGATTCGCCTAGCTATGTCCTCGTCAGAATATAGATTATATAGCTCTACGTTCCAGCGACGTCGGTACTCGGAGCCATATATCAAGACAGGTAAAATGAGAGTCTGATATAGTTGGACTTTTGTCCGCCGAGAGAGGGCTTTGTTCCTAAACTGCTTGCTGAGCCCAAAATAGCATATATTTCTTTTTTTTTTGAGCATCATGTTTGAGACACAGTGTAACCGAATTCGGTTAACCGTACGTCCGTTTTTAAAAATTGCTATTTTCGAAGAACCGGTTATTTCAAGTCAATTTACCGGGTTTTACACAACTCATATAACAGCGCAGAATTAAAAATCAAAATCGTTTTTCATAGCTCACCACGGTTACTGACTCCATCAGACAGACACAAAAAAGACTTTACCAACGAATTATTTCGCCGGCAGTTTTCTGAAATAAGTTGTCCAAGGCAATAGAAGTCATGTCTGCAAACTCCGATTTAGATGTAAATTCCGGCACTAATGACAACACTGGTAGTGTTGGTAGTGTGCAAAATGAAGTACAAAAGGTCCAAAACAATATTTGCTCAACGGTGATTTTGCCTAATTGGGGAATTCAAATATTAAAACAGATAGGCTGAATATAATAAATAAATAAAGGATGGGCCATGTAAAATTTTAAATTAGAACCCCCGTTATTTCGAAGCAGATGACCAATTTGACATTTATGAACATTTAAAGGTTAAAAATTGACGAAAAGGGTCGCGTTACGCTTGCAGAAAATTGGGAAATATTAAAAACTTTCATCCAAAATTCTGAGCCTTCAACTCAAACTGTAAGAAATCTACGAAATAAATTCGAAACAAATAGAGTTCCATCAACACCGTTTGTGGATCAATTTGTGAAGCGAGTTTGTCAATCCGGGCAGCAATTGAACATTTGTCCCACTTCTTTTAGAAGAATTTTGAATAAAGAGCTCGGTAAAGTCCAAGTAGCCCAAGAACCGAAGCCAATGCGTTGTCCCTTTACTGAATGGGCTGAAAATCGTTTGTCTGAAGATTAACATTTTTACCGAAAAATCATATTTTCCTATGAAGCCCATTTACACCTCGGGGGCGACGTTCACAAACAAAATTGTTGAATTTTGGGCTCGGAAATCACCACGTCGTGGAAGAGAAGCCGATGCATCCACTATTTGGCGCGGTTTATGGCATAGCAGCATCATAGGCCCGTTTTTTCCAAAATGAGCAAGGAGCTGCCGTTACTGTCAATGGCGAGCGTTACCGTGCTATGCTCAGCGTGTTTTTGTTTCAAAAAGTTGAAGAGGAAGACATGGCCGAAGTATGATTTCAATAGAACGGCGCTACGTGTCACACATCCAACGTTGCAATCGATATTTTGCGCACTGTGATTGAAAACCGTATAATCAGCCGAAACTCAGAGTCTATTGGACGCCTCTCCGCTGCGATTTGAACCCGTTAAACTATTATCTCTGGAGCGCCGTGAAAATAAGTGTTACGCAAACAATCCCGAGTCCATTGAAGCCTTTCAACACGAAATAGAGGTCTAAACAATCTACGATGTACTGAAAAATTGGGTTGGTCGAATGAGGTACTGTGTCTATATTACTACTTTTTTGAAGCTAAATTAAATTCCAAATTGTACATTGCCCACACTTTAGTTGCCCATTTATATCCCATGAAGGAATATGCTTACACACTCTGGTTGTGACCTGCAGTTTTACACCGGTTCCGATCGGTATTTTGACAAGCTTTTTCATGGCTCTGTAATCAATCTTAAAATTCAAAAAGACTGACTTAAAAATAAACGATATTTATAAAAGGCATAGTTAAATGTTTTGTCATAAAAACCGAAACCCGTTATTAACCGGTTTCTACACCTCGGTTTAACCGAAAACCGAATTCGCCAAAATCGATAGATTCGAAGAAACTGAAAACCGACAATTTTGAAAAACTTGTTTTTTCAATACACTACACCATTTCCAATTGAAATTTGAAAAAAATTAATTGAAATTTAAAAATTCTATTTGAAATTTGAAATACATCAATTGAAATTTGAAAATTCTATTTGAAATTTGAAATACAACAATTGAAATTTGAAAAACATCAATTGAAATTTAAAATACATCAATTGAAATTTGAATACCACCAATTGAATTTTAAAAGACATCAATTGAAATTTAAAACACATCAATTGAAATTTGGAATACATCAATTGAAATTTGAAATACATCAATTGAAATTTGAAACACACCAATTGAAATTTAAAAGACATCAATTGAAATTTAAAACTCGTCAATTGAAATTTGAAGTACACCAATTGAAATTTAAAAATCAAATACATAAAATCGGTTAATAATTTTTAAATTTCAAGTGACGAATTTTAAATTTCAATTGATGTCTTTCAAATTTCAATTGATGTCTTTCAAATTGCAATTGATGTATTTTAAATTTCAATTGATGTGTTTTAAATTTCAATTGATGTCTTTTAAATTTCAATTGATGTCTTTCAAATTTCAATTGATGTTTTTCAAATTTCAATTGATGTTTTTTAAATTTCAATTGATGTATTTCAAATTTCAAATAGAATTTTTAAATTTCAATTGATGTATTTCAAATTTCAAATAGAATTTTCAAATTTCAATTGATATTTTTCAAAATTAAATTGATATTTTTCAAATTTCAATTGGAAATGGTGTAGTCATTACTCTATAGAGGATTTGTATGTATTATGACCAGTTTTTCGGTCAGTGGTGATCTTCGTTTCTTAGTTAAATTCTGGTTAAACATCGAATTGTTTTTTTCAGTCATTGTTTAACTATGATTAAACCCACAATGTTGGTTGGTTAACTTTAAGTCAGAACCATATGATTTTGACAATCAAATTACTGTCTGTCAAAATTAGAAATGTTAGATTGTATAAAATATATGCTTCTGTTTTGTGTATTTGTCCACATACGTTGAGTCTAGATCGTTAAATGATTCCGCCTATATAGTTTTTTACACATTTTTGTTAAAATAACTTCGATTTTATGAATCTATTTCTTACTTTACATAATTCCATTTTGTTTGTTCTTCTTTGTTGTTTTGGTATTTATCCCAAACCAGTTGTTTTTTCCAATAAGAATACAAGGGTTGCCATAATCGTTAACAATATGGCGACTTACATTATCTCACCACTGAAAAACCAATTGCAAAGTTAACCTCAAATTAACTTTCAATTACGATTAAGTAATCTTATTATTAACTACCCACTTAAAAACAGGCCATTAGTATTTTATAGTTCTGTCAATTTCAGCTGATTTGCTCTATTCATTTCTTTATTTCGTAAAAAAATTTTTTAATTAGTTAAAACCATTTTTATGAGGTCAAATTCGCTTTATTGAGAATTTCTTGAAACTTTGTAAATATTTACAAAATAAACAAACCAAGTAACGAAAATTTGGCAGTTCTATATTCATCAAGAAGAAAAAGTAAAATCAGCTGTTCTTATAACAAAACCGTAACTCATGCAAAGCTCTCCCCGTACCGTTACGCATCTACCTTACTTTGTACTGTTTTATATAATTTGTATATTTTTTAAATTGTCATGATTTAAATAATTTTTGATATCATTTCGAACCCACTAAATTCGCCAAGTGATGTTATTACCTCAAAATCAAAATTTGAAATGATTGTCAATGTTGTGAATATCAACTTGTCGACGAACTGTATTACACTATACTATACTTTATATTCAGGGTAGCAGGTTATACGATTCGATTTAAGTTATCACACAATTTACTTGAAACTCGTAGCTGTCGACCATTATCTACTCCAGACTTCTCCAGGTACTTAAGTATTTGGACCATTAACAAAAGTGCATTGTTGTTCTTAGTGCGACTTGAGTGTAAAACTCATTAATATTTGATTAAACAAAAGTATCACCATATTGCTACTAATTTGATTTAACCAAATATTAGACGTGTTTTTTGCCACCGCTAAACTAATAGTCGGCCCGTTTTTTGGAGTGACACTTAAAACAGCTTAGCGCTCTGCATACAAAATATTCGAATATTTAGTTTAGCTTTGAAAAAATATGGCTAATATATAAAGTATGTAGGCATAAGCTTTATTGTCTGTAATTTAATTTTGACTGATGTTCGCGAGTAACTAGTTGCCCAAATTTTACGAAGACATAAACGTCCCAACACTTATGATAAACCACTTATCGTACATACCTACCGAGTTATTTATGTGTATTATAATCAAACTGCTGTCACGTAATTAATTATTTATCCGTAAATGCTGTTTAAACTATTGTCATTATCAAATATGAACAAAAAAAGTATAAAGTTTAATAACCTACATAGTGAGCTACTGTGATGATTTATTTGTTCAGAAATACAATAGGTGAGTGAACTGATGGTTTATACCTTCATCAATACATAATCGATTGCTAAGTCCTTATACATTTAAACATCAAGGAAAGTGAAATATATTTAATTATAACGAAAGTTTTTCAGCATTATTATTGTTGACAACTTGAACCGTGTGTGTATTCTAGATCGGTCAAGAGAATTTGTCAAGTGGTGAGGTGGTTAGGTGTTGGTGGCAGTCGATGAACGACTCACTTAAGACCGTTTAGGCCATTGTGACACCGGTGACTAATCACATTAAGCGCTAGCCTCACTAGAAATCCATTTTCTTAGATCTAAGAATCTCAAGATCCTGTCGTCGCCTAAATGAGATAATTGGCTGGGGCTGGAATCGCAAATAGAAGATGATCAGTGGGTATTTCCTCATCGTTACAGCTTCTACAGAAGTCATTCCCATGACCTTTAGTCTACAAAAATCTGTCGGTGTCCCGTCAAAACTGGCACAAGCATTACTATTTTGAGCATGGCAAGAGACATAGTTCATGGATCTCCTTCTACCCAATGGCGTCCAATGTTTGTCTTGTCTTGTGATTAGTCCTTGACGCCCTAACCGTTATACCGCATTTACACAGACCAAGATTAGAGCATTTCGAAGGATAACTCCATTAGACGATGTTAACCCAGAAGATTAGTCATACATTTAACTGGTGTACAATTTGATGCAACTCTACTAATTACCAAAAATGTAAACATAATAAAAACATACACAAAAATCAACTGTGTGATAGACGAACAAAATAGACAGTCAAAATTTCTCTTCACTCAAATGCCAACCAAAAACGATGTACAAGTAGACAGTCAAAATTTCTCTTCACTCAAATGCCAACAAACAAAACGAGTGAAACCCTAGTACTTCTCTACTCTCTCTCTTACTCTCGTCAATGAATATTTCAATACACAAGCAGCTTTTTGATAGTGTTATTGTACATAACTATACAAACTCCAACCATGTTGAAGTAAAATTACATAAACTATGCAAAAAGTATGAAATAAGCAAGATATGACGCGAGAGAAAAATGCGTTTGAGTGAACTCCTAGTACTTTTTGATTCTCTTTTACCAGGGTTGCCAAGTTGCGCACATCTTCTGGTCGTCTAATTGTAAATCGTCTTTGTGCCAACAAACAAAACGAGTTAAACCCTAGTACTTCTCTACTCTCTCTCTCTCTTACTCTCTTCATTGAATAATATTTCAATACACGAGCCGCTTTTTGATAGTGTTATTGTATATAACTATACAAATTCCAACCATGTTGAAGTAAAATTACATAAACTATGGAAAAAGTATGAAATAAGCAAGATATGACGCGTGAGAGAAATGCGTTTGAGTGAACTCCTAGCACTTTTTGGTTCTCTTTTACCAGGGTTGCCAAGTTGCGCACATCTTCTGGTCGTCTAATTGTAAATCGTCTTTGAGACGAACAAAATAGACAGTCAAAATTTCTCTTCACTCAAATGCCAACAAACAAAACGAGTGAAACCCTAGTACTTCTCTACTCTCTCTCTCTTAATCTCTTCATTGAATAATATTTCAATACACGAGCAGCTTTTGATAGTGTATTGTATATAACTATACAAATTCCAACCATGTTGAAGTAAAATTACATAAACTATGGAAAAAGTATGAAATAAGCAAGATATGACGCGTGAGAGAAATGCGATTGAGTGAACTCCTAGCACTTTTTGGTTCTCTTTTACCAGGGTTGCCAAGTTGCGCACATCTTCTGGTCGTCTAATTGTAAATCCTCTTTGAGATGAACAAAGAGTATGGAATTTTAAATAGAGAAGAAAATTAACTCATGGAGTGGAATGCAAACAAAGATAACGAATGAAGTGCCTTGTTTCTCTGCGCCCTCTCTTACTCTCTTCATTGAATATTTCAATACATGAGCAGTCTTTTGATGCAGTTATAGTATATAACTATAGAAATTCCAACTATATTTAAATAAAGTATGTAGAATAGGGATATAACTTTTTGCAATTTTTGTAAATATATATATTAAGAATTGATAAATTACTTTTTCGCGATCGTTAAAAAAGTTCCCGCACCGATCTCGTTGAAGTTTTGTTTTCAGGATTTTTTGGTTTTTTTTTCATTACAACAGTTACTCTTGTCTTAAGTAAGTTATTTTTTGTTTAAGTTCTTAAATAGTCTGCAATACCAAACTATTTTTCATAAGTCTAATGCGAATATTTGGTCAAATCGCGATGTTTTAAGCAGAAAAAGTATCTTTTTTAACTTGTTTAATTTTTTTTCTTATCTAAGTAGGTAATGCTAAAGCGCTTTAGAAATCGCTTTCAGTGCGGAAGTTTCGAATCAACCATAAAAACTGTTTTTTATTATCAGAACAACATTCCCCACATGGTACTGGAGTGGTATTTTGCACTCAAAAAAAGTTATATCCCTAATGTAGAAGTATTAAATAATCAAGTTATGACTCGAGAGAGAAATGCGTTTGAGTGAATCGCGTCGACTTTTTTGGTTCTCTTCTACTAGGGTTGCCAAATTGCGTCGTTTTTTCTTCTCTACTTGTACATCTTTTTTGAGACGAAAGCCGATCGAAAATTTTCCATCGCCTCGCCGCCACCAAAATAGGTTTGAAACTCACGCCGGCAATATTATGATTGGCTCTCGTCGGCTTAAAATGTGATCCGATTTGGCTCTATTTGACCGCTTGATCCGATTTGAAAGATTCAGTTATTTCAAAGCATCCCAAAGTTGTAAAAAACGGGCAAACCCAAGAGCTGTCAATTAAATTTTTATTTTGTGCCGTCGTCTTATATAATTTTGCCTCGGCACGGAGTTGCTCTAAATTGGTATAAGCACAAAGTTGCCACCTGAACTGTCAATTTAATCTGAAAATGGGTGGTGTAAACGGCAAAGATTAGATAACAAGGTTATCGCTAATCTGGTCGTGATAAACTGCGGTCTAATGTGGACATCGACAGTCAACCGGTCAGTTCCGTAATCGCTAATATTTCTGACTAATAAATCAGGTAGTAGACTAATAAATCAGGTAGTCTACGATCGGAAGACAGCCGTATTCCGCTGTAGTAGACCTATTACCCTATCTGATGATTCAGTTTCGATCCATCCGTGTATAAATGCACGTATCCCTCTATATCAGAAAGTCCAATCCCTTTCCGGTATGAGAGTTTGATATCCCCGATCCAATAGTATAGTCGACAAATGCAGGAATACTGGGAACACTTACCAACACTGTTCCATGACCAACTCCGACAAAGCTGCATTGTGACAACTGCCTTAAGCTAATCTTCATATTTCCTATTAGGTCTACCAGCAATAAAAGTTGCATTACATAGAACGCATGAGTTGGTATAGTGCGCATAGCACCTTTGAATCAGATCCTCGTCATTCCGTAAACCCTAGTCAGTAGTGCACTATTGTATTACAGAGCATTATAGGTCTCATATTATTATCGCCGTATTTATATAAATGGATTTGGAACGAGAAACACTCAATTTGTATGGCACGCTGATCCTCATTATACTATCTTCATTAGTTTCAGAGATAGAGAGTATTGCTTTTGGCGTATAAGCCCGATGGTTATCAATTGTTACCTTTGAACGAAACTTTGAACTCGTTTTCACAAGACGGCAATTTGGAGTATACTGCAAATCAAGATTCAGGCGACGATATATCCAGTGAACAGTCCCCAAAATTAGCCAATAACCCTATTTTCGCCCTTTCAACTATGTTGGGTTTGAAATTGATATTTCATACCTTCGGAGAAAAAGGCCCAGCTTGGCCTTGGTGGGATTACACCTGGTCCATTATCACACGTCCATCCGCCAGACTGCAAGGTACCTTGGAGAATATCTCGAAGGGTACCGCGATGGTTAGGTTAGGTTTGGTAGAAGTGCCTGTCACTATTGACACACATAGTCTAATGAGGACCGTTATGATGCAACGGAACGTCAATTACCTTCGTCATCACTGAATTTGTAGATTGATGGTATTGTTAAAGCGCCATCAAGCAATAGAATACCTCAACCCAATATTCCAGGATGTGGCCGAAGAAGAGACGTATGCACATTGAAAATAAGTCGTCAGGTCGTTCAACTTAACTCCCTGAATATCTGTTAGATCCAACAAGAAGCAAGATCCTAGATATTGTCTCCTAGTCATACAAAAGGTCGGTCAGTAGTATATCAGATGTTCGGCGCCCTCGTTCCCTTCATTCTCACAGCTACAGGAGTAATCATGAACTGAGATTATCCCCTACATTTGTTTCTGGAGGAACCATGTGTATGTTTGGAACACACTCCAAATATTGATATGTTTCCAAATCCCAAACTCACTTGTATTTATATGCAAACATTAGAATGTGTGCTTGCAAACATGTATCATACACTTACGTGGAAGCATTTGCGTGTTTCTTCCCAAACCTATATATACTTACGTATTTCATCCCAAACATAATAACATTTAAAAATAAATTATTTTTTGAGTTCAATATACACAGTTGCGAGCAAAAATATGCAACGCTGAGTTCTATGATCTTCGAGTGAATGTCTTTTTTTATTAATATTTAATTGGTATTTATTATTATATTATACTTAAAACTAATGTTTAGTGGCATAACTATTACTGCAAATAATGAAATAATGATATCCACAGACATTTTTCCCCATTTTGTTTTCAATATTCTTTCTAAATCTTTTAAATTTGAGGGATTTTTCTTCCTTACTTCCCGGTCTACAAGGTCCCACAGATTTTTTTTATGGGGTTGAGATGAGGAGATTGGGGCGGCCACTACAAAACTTGCACATCATTGTTGCTTAAAAAGTTGTGAGTTATGTGACTTGTGTGTTTGGAGTCATTATCGTGTTGGAATATATTATTAGGGGCCATTTTTTCAGATGGGGAAGCATTTGTTGTTCTAGTATTTCACAATATTTAACGCCATTCATAACCCCTTAATTTTTTGGTATGGGACCAATGCCATCACGGGAGAATGCACCAATTAGAACATAGGAATGAGCTGAGTTTCATTGCATATTTATAATTTCTTACCCCACACCATTATTGATCCTCCAACATGTTTGACTGTAGGCAACTGATGTCTAGGAGAATATCTTGGTTTAAGTTGCCTGCGAACTCAGTTTACTCCATCGGGGCCAAATAAATTAAATTTGCTTTCGTCGCACCACAACACTTTGGCTCACTGATCCTTTGACCAGTCTAGATGTCGTTTTTTAAAGTCAATGCGTTTTTTTTTATTGACTAATTGTTTCATTTAGCCTACGTGTCACAGTGTGAACACCAATATGGACTCCTATGCGTTAATTTGCACAACTAGAAACATCTACTGCCGTCTTTCGTGGATCAATTTTTGCCTTTTTTACCATTTGTCTGTCTTGGAGAGCAGTTGTTTTTTTTTGGGCGACCACTGCCTAACATTCTTTCCACGTGTTTACTTGCTTTAAATCGCGATGCAATTCGGCACACCGTGGATTTGCTTATATTAAATAATAGCCCAATTTCACTGATGAATTCACCATCTTCTACAGCTTGAATAATAGCTGATCTGCTATCATTATTCACTTTATTCACTGAATATAAAAAATTATACCTTTCACAAAAATTAATCATAATGTTGCCAATGAGCATATTCCGATTACAGTATAGAAGTATAAAACTAGAAACCGCATAGCTCACTGGTTGTGATAAGCTCTTCCCAATTCCTTCATGAGATGTAATGCGAAACCATTTGTTGTTTGCAAAGCAACATCAATCCATTTAACTGTTCGAGCCTTTACTTATTCTATTTTTTACAAATATTTTCTACTAATAGTATAACTTTTTTTCCGACCAAGCGCTTTTGATATCCTCCGTCCGATGATCCATTGACGACTGAATGCAGGAAAATAAAACGACCAAACATAAGAAACACTGACTTCATCAAATACTCACACACACATTCAGGAATATTTCTGAATCACTGCCCTGCTGTTTCAAAAGTAGTTAGTGGCTCTATGTAGTCAGTTATTTCGTTAGCGAAAAGCCTGACTAGCTACTTGAGTGGCTACAGGTAATGTTAGAGTTCGCCTTTTGATTATTATAAGTATGAAAACAAGCAAAACAAAAACAATGCACTGAACCGTTATCCCGTTATGATTTGTTGGTTGCTTGGATATTTTTTTGTGCTGACGTAAGTTACTATTAAACGTTCGAAGAAGCATCATCGTGACAGCGTATGTGAAAAAAGTAAATTTTAATATTTAGAAAGGTAAAATGAAAAAATAAAGAAAAGGGACAAATTGTGGAAAAGTTTGAAAATGTAGAACAAGAATGTGGTGAAGATAATGAAAAAGATTTATTCATAACAGTAATTCATTATGGGCCGACAAATTCATCAAGCTGATTGTACTGGCCAAGTAGTTAGTACAATGTTGTTAGATATTTCGTCAATTTCATGTAACTAGCTGTCTGCATGGTAGATGGTAGTGCAGAGGGTAGCCACTGACTACCGTCAATGACATCCCCATGTTAAATTCGTCAGTGTAAAGCATTGCTGGTAGTCTGGCGGTTAGTTAATGGTAATTATTGGTAGTTAGGGAAATAACTAAAAATTCGTTAGCTACGTCGACTGCAGGGTGACTGGAGACATAATGCAAAAATACAGTTACACACTCACAAGAAAGACTGTGAATAATATCTCCTTGTCACTCATTTATTTGCTTGCTCTCGTGAGAGCATAAACAGTGCATCAAACACAGCTGTAATTGTATCATAAACACATATGTTATAACATTTTAATCATTGGGTTTCCGGTAACAAACACGATGGTTTTGGACAAAATCTTGAATTTTGCTATTTTGACGATTTTGAGTTAGAAACGGATTTGTAACAAGAAACAATCAAATTTTAAGGCGCGCTGGTCCTCATTCTTCTATTTTCAGTTATTTCGGAGATATAGGGTATTGCTTTTGCCGTATAAGCTCGATGGTTATCAGATTGTAAACTTTGATGTCGTTTTTCTCAAACCCGCAATTGGGCGTATAAGGTAAATCTAGATTCAGGCGACGAAAAGTATACAATATTTGAGACCAACTCCCAACATACATATGTTATATTTGCATCCAAACAACAACAAAAATACAACACGTGTGCATATAAAGACTCGCATAGTGATATCTTGTCTAGGATTTATATCAAGTTTAAGGTATTATTCAGGTCATAATTTGGCCATGCTTGCGTGGAGAGAGTCTGTCTGAGAGCTTCGGTTTTTACTATGAGATTGCATACAGCAAAGCGCGTACCCACATGTCTCATATCCAGTACGCGCCTCATATCCAGTATATTCTCTCAAGCATATTCTGCAGGAACCATGTATATGTTTGGAACGCACTTCAAACATTCATATGTTTGCAACACCCAAACTCACTTGTATTTAAATGTAAACAGTGTCATGTTTACTGGCAAACATATATGCTTTTACGTGGAAACATGTGCGTTCTTCATCCAAAACATCAATATACTCACGTGGGAGCATTCGCGTGTTTCCGCTAAACGTGCATATACTTACGTGGAAACATATGCGTATTTCCTTCCAACCATAATAATATTTGGAAACGAATTATTCTTTGATTTCAGTATATATGTATTATTTATTATAATTAATTTTATCAATATAAATCAACATTGATAAATAACACTGTGTGTGATTTTTGCACTTTAAAAATCTTAATTGAGTGAAACATAGCGAACCTGCATAATTTTGATACGCTGAATCTAATGGCATTTCCCGTTTTTCTCTACCACGTCAAAATTTCGAGACATTTGACCCCAAAGTTTGCTGGGATGTCAACAACTTTAATATTTTTGAGACTGAATTAGAGGCAGAACGCTTCAAAATTGAAGTTTGACTTCTGAGTAAGAAATGTAGAGGACCTTAAGAAGAATACCAACTTCAAATTTGTACCCCCTCTCCTCCCGTCTTACCCCTAATAACTCGACAAAAACATTATTATTAGGGGTAAGGGGGGAGGAGAGGGGGTACAAACTTGAAGTTGGTATTCTTCTTAAGGTCCTCTACATTTCTTACTCAGAAGTCAAACTTCAATTTTGAAGCGTTCTGCCTCTAATTCAGTCTCAAAAATATTACAGTTGTTGACATCACAGCAAAATTATGCAGGTTCGCTATGTTTCACTCAATTCAGATTTTTGGTCACACACAGTGTAATTAGTACAAAAAATTAGAAAAATTTAAGGCGGACCTTTTTACATTTACTTGCATTATTTGTTTTTCTAAATGAAATGATAATCTGCTGTTCTTTTGCTTCTCCTTTCTTTGTTGTCTCTCACGTTTCTATTTTCAGAAGGTTTGAGCAATGCGTTGGTACACAAATAATATATTTATATACAAATCTAGTTTATTATACTTATTTCAGAAATGGTCTGCAATTTACTTGCACATTCAGGAATATTACTGACTCACTGACTGAGATAGACTCTGTCGTTGTCTCTCTTTTATTTACTTGCTCTCGAGACACAGTGCAACAAACACATATCACAAACATAGATATATTTGGGTCACAAACACATATATATTATAACATATTGATCATTGTGTCCCAAACATGTAATATTGAATACCAAACACAATGTGTTTGGGCACAAGAATATTATATTTGCTACAAGCTCCAAACACGATTTATATTTGCATCCAAACAACAACAAAATACAGATTTTTCAGCTTTCAGCGTGTAGATCAGGTAATGTAGTCTCTAATGTCGACAGCTCGTCCGCTCTACGGTTCTGTGGAATGTTCCTGTTCCCTGGCATCCATTTAACCTGAATATAGAACTGTTTCGTCAACTCGATTAGAGATGCTTAGAAGTTTTGGGCTGCTCTTGAAGCCAAGAATACAGATTGGTGAGATTTTATAGCAGCCACACTGGCAGAGTAGATACCCCAGGTGGTGATATCGTTCGTCTCAGGCAAAAAGTAACTTCTGCGGTTAAATAAAGGCTCACATGGGAATCTCTTTCTGGATTACGGCAGACATCACGCCGGGATGTAGGTGAAAGAGACCAATATCGTATATCTCACTCCCCTGGTCTTCAATAACTTCGACTTTGACTATGGATATAGGTGATAAATTACATCTTTATTTAAATAAATAAATGGTTTCCCATTACATCCCATGAAGGGACTGGGGAGAACTTCTCACAATCACTGAGCTGTGCGCTTTCCAGTTTTCACTCACTGATTGGGACCTACAGTTTTACACCGATTCCGAACGGTAATTTGAGAAGCTTTTTCATGGCTAGATACTCGATAGTGTCGCCGTCACTATGCGAGGTGACCGCCGCCGAAAGAAATTTTAAGGTGGTCAGAGCCGGGTTCGAACCCATTATCTCATGTACAAGAGCCGCGCACACTAACCATTGCACCACCGACGGCCACACACATCTTTATTTACCTTCATGTATAGGCATGAGCAAATAAAAAGGATATACAAGTATTCACTCTAACATAGCTTAGTACACTTCCAGTTGTCTTCCATTGGTTCGTCTCCTGATTATCGTACTCCACAAAGCTGTACACAGACAACCCAATCATTTTGTAAATTCTAAGTGCCATTAACCCCTGAAGAAGTTAGTCAAAATGAAGTATGCAATAATAAATGTATGTTATACTCGTATGCATACATACATATGTAGAGTCACCTTTCAACATGATAAGATTGTATCTACATTAAAAACAACAACAGACCGAGTGTAAGAGTCAGTAGAGATGTCGTAAATGCAAAACATGTATGTAGTACATCCATCTTTAGCAAACAATGGCACCTGAATCGTCGTCTACGTACAGAATTAAAAATTAAACTCATTTTTTTTGTGCAAATTCAAATAAATGTCGCAGGAAATATATTAGATTCTTAAATAAACGCCACACAGATCTTTTGGCGTTCGTTATCAACGTCATGTAATCAAATAAATAAAGGAAGATGGAAAATACTATTTTAATTAATCAGGGATTGCATGATAGCACATCGAATGGAAGATAAGTTCGGGATTAACTAGTTGCCACAGTTGGCCATCGGTGGCGCAATGGGTAGTGTGCGCGTCTCTTGTACATGAGACCCTGGGTTCGATCCCTGCTCTGACCACCTTAAATTTATTTCGGCGGCGGTCACCTCGCATAGTAATGGCGACACTATCGAGTATTTAGCCATGAAAAACCTTCTCAAAATGCCGTTTGGTACCGGTGTAAAACTGTGGGTCTCAATCAGTGAGTATACAACTTGAAAGCGCACATAGATAATTTTATTCGCTGAATAAATTAAACGTCATAGGTACGGTGGAAAGTAAACATTGGATGGTGAAAAATATGGGTTCAATAAACCAGATAGTGGCAATAGTATACAACGATCCACAAAGGAACAACAACCAAATTTCATGTTTTTGTGGCAAACTAGTTGTGTTAAATACAATACAAATGTATACCAACGATAAAAGTCAACAAAAAAGTGTAAAATATATTTAAATTTTACACCAAAACGACAGGAAAAAGTTAAGTGAACATATTTTGTAACTCCACCTGGTGTAAGGTAATTTTAAATTTAATTGCTCTCATTTCCACAAACCTACGACGAAGAGTGTGAAATGAAACGTCGGATGAGAGAATAAGTGTATCTATGTATGTATTAGTCTATGCCTTTAATCATAGACTAATACTTATAACGGGTCCGCCACTTAACGTTTTTTTTTCAACTAGTGCTTATTTCGTGAATGGTAACACTTAGCTCATGTCTGATTTGACAAATAATTAGTTTTATCCTTCCGCTGAACAAATATGGTTGTGTATACGCTTGAACAACGCTGGGAAATATTGCGACATTACTTTGAAAATCATGGTAATGTTGCAGAATGTGTGCGAAAATTGCGTACGGATTTTGGAAGAAGAGAAGCACCGTCAGCTCCGTATGTTCGTTATCTTGGCGGGTATGTAATCAAGCAAAATTGTCGCATTTGGGGCACAGAAAACCCGCACGCATACAAAAAAAAGGCGATGCACCCAAAACGAGTCACTGTTTGGTGCGGATTTTGGTCCACAGGCATAATTGGGCCATTTTTCTTCGAAAATGAGCAAGGAGTGGCCGTTACAGTCAATGGCGATCGTTATCGGGCCATGTTGAACGAATTTTTGTTCACAAAAATTGAAGAGGAGGATATTGGCAACATTTGGTTTCAACAGAACGACGCTACGTGCCACACAGCCGAAGCAACACTCGATGTTTTGTGCCCTGTTTTTGAAGATCGCATTATCAGCCGCAGAGCTAATATCGTTTGGCCACCTCGGAGCTGCGATTTGACACCGTTGGACTATTATTTGTGGGGTGCCCTCATAGGTAAGTGTTACGCCGACAAGCCAGAGACAATTGACGCTTTAAAGGACAATATTCGTGAAGCCATTGATGAAATACAGCTGCACACAATCGATAATGTGCTTAAAAATTGGACCGATCGTGTAGGCTACTGCATGGCCAGCCGAGGCAGCCATTTGAATGAAATTATTTTCTATTATAAAAAAGAAATTTGAGAAAATATTCAGTAGTTTTTTTTTTATAGCATTTTCAAAAAAAAAAAGTTATTTGGCGGACCCTTTAGTAGACCCAATAGTTCTCCCACCAAATGTATGACATTTGGCCTGGTGTGATATTTACGTTTGATGTTGAAAAGAATTGCTTTACTAATACCAGATAGAGGCAATGGTTCAAAACAACGAACAAAATAACAACAACGGCATTTCGTTTTGTGTGTTAAAATTATTGTGTTAAATACAACACAAATGTATGCTAACAATAACAGTCAATAAAAAAGTTTAAAACACATTTAAATTTCACAGTTTTTCACCAAAATGACATGAAAAATTAAAGCAAGAAGTTATTGTAATTCCACCTGGTGTATGTCACTTTTCGTCACACCGACCGCATCACGAAGAGTGTGAAAGGGAACGTCAGATGAGCCAAATATTTTCTCTAAGATTTACTCTATGCCTTTAATATAAAAAATAAAGGAAATTTCATTAACCGAAATTTTGGCTCACTTTTCATTTCCATGGTACTCACCTCTTTGCGACAATTTCGTGAACAATATCAATAATAGGGTTATCATGCCAGAATAATTTCGTACGAAAATAATTGTTTAGCTTCGTATTCAGTTCTGGCGAAATTTTCATCAGAAATTTTGTCATTTATATCTATACGGAATATTTTTTTGCACATAGTTACCAACTACTACTGACCACCTTAAATTTCTTTCGACGGCGGTCACCTCGCTTAGTGAAGGCGAGACTATCGAGTATAAATACAGTTCGGAACCGGTGTAAAACTGTAGATCCCAATCAGTGAGTGAAAACTTGAAAGCGCACAGCTCAGTGATTGTGAGAAGTTCTCCCCGGTATCTTCATGGGATGTAATGGGAAACCTTTTATTTATTTATTTTTGTAGTTACCAACTGTCTTTGATTTAAAATAAATAAATAAATGGTTTCCCGTTACATCCCATCAAGGGATTACAGATAGCTTCTCACAACCAGTGAGCTGTGCGCGTTCCAGTTTTACACTCACTGATTGGGACCTACAGTTTTCCACCGGTTCCGAACGTTATTTTGAGAAGCTTTTTCATGGCTAAATACTCGATAGTGTCGCCTTCACTAAGCGTGGTGACCGCCGTCGAAAGATATTTAAGGTGGTCAGAGTAGGGATCGAACCTACGTCCTCATGCATAAGAGCCGCGCCCACAACCATTGCACCACCGACGGTCTTTGATTTACCTTTTACATATTTGTATTATTATTACTCTTCGCGCTTCATTTTATTTTTGTGTCATGTGGTATTAATTTAGTTTGTTAAAAGTATCGAAATGTCAAAATTCCGGTACCAAACAATTATCAAACAATTGTGTTCGTACGATATAAGTGTGGCGTAGCAACCCTGTAATTAATTTTGTCTACGTAGTTTTCGCAAAGGGCAGAGTACCAAGCGAATGTAAAGTGAGCGAAATTTTTGGTTTATGAAATTTTCGTTGTATTTTCGTTGCAACGAAAATTTCATAAAAACTGAATATCGAGCTTTTGGGGCCAATATTTTGATATTCCGACTATTTTGGCAAACAAAGTAAATGAACATAAATGGAGTTCATGAAATATTTGCAAGGTAAACCAAAAAATTTCAAAAAATTCCGCGTGGACATAAACAAAAAAATTCCTCACGAATTGATTACACTGTGTCTGAATTGAGTGAAACATAGCGAACCTGCATAATTTTGATACGCTGAATCTAATGGCATTTTCCGTTTTTCTCTACCACGTCAAAATTGCGAGATATTTGACACCAAAGTTTGCTGGGATGGCAACAACTGTAATATTTTTGAGACCGAATTAGAGGCAGAACGCTTCAAAATTGAAGTTTGACTTCTGAGTAAGAAATATAGAGGACCTTAAGAAGAATACCAACTTCAAGTTTGTACCCCCTCTCCTTCCCCCTTACCCCTAATAATAATGTTTTTGTCGAGTTATTGGGGGTAAGGGGGGAGGAGAGGGGGTACAAACTTGAAGTTGGTATTCTTCTTAAGGTCCTCTACATTTCTTACTCAGAAGTCAAACCTAAATAACAAACATAAAATTAATAGTTTTGGGCAGTACATTGTCTTCAATATGAAGATCTGATAAAGAGGATCAGTTTTCTCTACGATAAGTGGAACAGATTCGAAAAGAAATTATCCAAAACTTGGGAAATTCTATTCCAAGAAGATTGATGAAATTGTTTAAAACAATGGATCTCGAACAAGGTAATAAATACATTTTGTCTTTAAGATTTATTTCAAAAATATGATTCTTATTGGCCCTGAACCTCACCCATAGTTTAGCCCATGGTAGAATTATCTATTAGGTAGTCGCATGAGCAATTCCGTCGTTAAGCTGTTAAAATTAGCTGAATAATGAAAACCACTATGTACACAAAATGTGAAAAATTCTATTAGATTATCTTACTTCATACAAAGTCTATGCTATTATATTGCATTTTGGTTGAAATTCTTTGAAATTTATTACCAAACAAAGAGAAATAAAATCGAATTTGACAGCTTACCGACGGAAAATATGAAAAAACCACAAATCAGCTGGGCTGACGCGTTTACCCGATAGATAATTTTACCATGGTTTAGCCTTTAATGTTGTAGAAATTCTAAAAATATTTTAAGTTATTCCTTTGTATGAAATTAAGGCCCAATTTTTAACGGTCAATCATCTTTGATCAACGATCAAACATTATTTATTTAAACTCTGAATTCATTTTTTAGGTTAATAGTTGATTGTTGTTTAAACAGCAAAGTCCGGGCATTTAAACTATGATCAAGTGACCATATGATTTTGGTAGAAAACAGAAAGAACAACAAACACAAAGTTTATTTAATTGTTAATGTGACCACAACTTGGTGCATTGTAACGATTAGCCGATAAATGTATGAATACCGGTTATTTTTCGTAGCATTTGCCACTGTTGCCATATATGTAGGTAGGACGATTATTTGACAAAGCACTGAAAATACTCTGTTCGTATTTAAAGTCAGATTAAACATAAATCAAAATCAACTGATTACCAATTTAAATAGCCAGTCAAAAAGTGGACCTAAAAATCCAAACGCAAACGGCAGAATTTTTGAGGACATCTGGCACAATTTTTAGTCGGTGTCTGGCAGCACTGCACACAGCCTGAGTACAAATTATAGTTCGTGATAAGTTTAGAAACTACCAATGTACCATGGTAAGTTTAAAAATTATCAATCAAATATGATAACGACAAATGCGAACCCTGCCTCTAATGGAGATAATATAAAAACAACTTGTATAGTGAATTAATTATTATTTTCTTTTTCCGAATAGAATAGACTTACACGTACACGTAGGCAGGGAAGCCAGGTAACTTATTTTTGTTATTATTAATTTAATTCTTGCTACATTTATTGGTAGTTTTGTTTACATTTGTTCGCTCCAATGACGTTCAACGTATGTTTTGTTCTTTTTTATCTTGCTTTTGTATTTTTTTTCTCCACACATGTTAATTTCTGGGTTTTATTTGTTTTTGAAATTATTTAATTTCGAATTGTCATCAGACTTTGTGCGCAAAGGTGCCCAAATGGGCCGACATAATTTGGTGTTCTGTATAAATATATGTACATACAAATGTTGTGTCGGTACTTTGATTCCATATACAAACATTTGTAGGTAAATGTAAATATTTAGTTATACTATGTACATAGTATAAATTTATACATACATATATATTTACTTATTTAATATAAATTGTATGGAAATAATCGTACTGTTATAAATAGCCGAAAACTTTTAACTAAAGCATCTAATTTAATCTAATTTTTGGTGTAAACAATTGGTCACCGTTGGTAAACTCTTTAAATATTGGATGGGTGGCTGTAAAAATACCCTAGATAGAGTACGAATTCCATCTCCATGTACTTTTAATTTGGACAAGGTCAAATTTGTCCAAATATACGGCTTTCGAAAATGGTCAAATCAACGTATGTTCAAAAAAATTCAAATATAGGGCTTTCGAAAATGTGTACACTGTGGGGCAACATAAGGGAAAGCGCGAGCCCTGTATTTTTGGCAACACAATGTATTTACGACCTTGTTAGCTTTAAAAGATAAATATTGATAATGGGAAGATTAAAATCAAAGCAATAAATGAAAGACGTACATCACGTGCTAATTCGCTACCCATCTTGAGATTAGGGTTGACACTCGGCCCATTTGATCATTTGTGTTTGTTTGAAGTGCGTGGTTTATACACAGAAAACAATATTCCCGAATTAATTTCAATTACTGATTTGCTTGAAAACAGAGATAAAATTCAATTATTTCATTATTTGACTCAATCATTTGAATACTTGGTTCAACAATTTTAAATTTTATAAAGCGAAGAAGATCAATTAAAATTTCACTGGAATCAAGTACTTGTGTACTTGAAATTACAACATTCTTTATATGTTATTTGAGGTTTTTTTGTTCGATTTTTAAGGCGAATTTTTGTTGTTGTCAGGGAGAACAAGTGGAAGATGCGCATCACCAAAAATCCGTTACAAACGGTGTTTTGTTATTGCAATCGGCACTCGTCAACACAATGACAGCAACAAAACATGTGCTACAAAATTATTGCGAAATCAAAACACATCTTTGAGAATTTACAAATAAATGTTCAAACGAAAAAAAGACATACGGAAATTAATTATAAAAATAAAACATACTTCATAAGTAAAAAGTATAATTGAATTTTTTTAATCTTTATTTTTGAATCCCTGTAAATGATTTTCTTAATTATTATTTAATCAAACTGAAATTAATTATAAAAATAAAATGTTCAAAAAATATGAGATGTTGGTTTTTCTTATTTTGTGTGTTAATGTTAATCATTAAAAATTACCGATTTCGATTGAAAGCGAACACCGACTTTTGATTACCAGAATACTCAAGTTGAGTACGCGAGTAATCAAAACATTATATAATTTCGATTAAACGCTAACTCAACTTGATTACGCGCGTAATCAAAACATTATGTAATTTTGATTAAGCACTCACTCAACTTGATTACACGCGTAATTGAAATTTTCCATAAAAAATTGATTAAAGTCATGCTTAACTCAATTACTAATTTAATCAACAATATTAAGAAATGTTGATTAAATCTGTGCTCAAATAAATATTTGCTTTAATTGAAAACATTTCAATTACGATCTTACAATTCGAGTAATTGAATTTACAAAAATCGTCATTGGCGGAAATCCAAGTATAAAAATAATTGAATTGACAAATATCGTAATTGATTTGAGCATTCGCTTTTTTCTGTGTACATGTGATAAAGATAATTTCAGTCGACATCTTGACATAACGATTTGCCTCAGTAAATTTACGAAGATTAGTGTGGTTGCGTATGAACATTGCATATTAGAAAGAATTGCTTTAATAACACCAGATAGAGGCAACGACTCAAACCAACCAACAATAAATCAACAACGGCATATCGATTTGTGTGTTAACATTTTTATGTAAATACACCAAAAAAAATATATAATATATAATATTTTCGTCAAATAACTCTATGGTAAAATCTAGCTTACTCTATCAATAGTTACTGGAAAAGTGCGCAGACAGACCATAGAGGAATTTAGGATAGAGTAATTTATTCTCTCAATGTATTTAACGTCATAAGTATGGTTGCAAGTGGACATTGGATGGGGGAAAGCATGCGTTCAATAATACCAGATAGAGCCAATAGTACGCAACGTCCAACAAAGCAACAACAACCGCATTTCGTGTTTTGTGGCAAAATAGTTATGTTAAATACAATACAAATGTATGTCGACGACAAAAGTCAACAAAAAAGTGCAAAATACATTTAAATTTCACAGTTCTATACGTAAACGAAATGAAAAAGTTAGGTCAACAGTTCTTCGAATGTCTCTCATTTACACAAACCTATGACGAAGAGTGTGAATTGAAACGTCAGATAAGAGAATAAAATATTATATCCTAAATTCCTTTGTGTTAAAATCTCGAAAACTACGAAATTGCGATATACCTGGTTCCACGGATTTATGTGTGTGATATCTTGTTTTTTATTTGTACAGACAAGTGCGAGGTGGTCTGAAGTGTTGCTTTGTGACTCACCTTGTTTAAATACAGAATGAAGCAAATACATCTGTGGAGAAAACTTCTTCTACAGTTTACTTCTTCTACAGTGTACCAAATTGCTGTTGTAAATCAGCGTGATAGTTCAGAGGATCTAGATTTTGTATTGCTGAAAAATAGAACACCATCCCAACCCCAGAACTTAATTTATAGGGAATTACCTACTTACATAGGTGCCCTCTAACAATCCTGAAGGGTTATTAAGTGCCCTACAAAATTAAGTTAACATATCTTTCCATCCTGCTCTATCGATAGTTTTTCTCACCCAGTTCACGGTCACGGCAGCTCCGAGGTAAATGAATTCGTCTACTACCGGTAAATTATAACGGTTATCAACGTTCACTCTTCCCTCTAAAAAGGTGGATGTTCTGCTTGTTATTTTGTTTTAATTTTTTCTTTCTATGAATTAGTTTCATTGAAATTATGAAATATTTCTTCTGCTGAAGATTAATGAAGTATTTTATAATTTTATGAGTTTTTTCTTTCTATGAATTAGTTTCATTAAAATTATGAAATATTTCTTCAGCTGAAAATCAATCAAGCAATTTGTAATAGGTATTTTTTATAACGAATCTCGTAATATTGGTCAAACGCTAGTCTGACACGCGCTTCTTAGCCAAACGCTTGTCTGCCATTGAAAATGGCTATTTCCCAAGATCATGCTGGTACCACCATTCAAAAATTAGGCAACAGCAAAAATATTGGGAAGTTGGAAAACTTTGAAAACCCATCATAAACGGAACTCTGTCACAATGAAGGACCGATGTTGAGTGTGTGTTGAAAACCGATTCCCCGACTTAAACCCCGTATTTAGTTCTTGCGAAATTTTCGTAAGAAATTTTGTCATATATCTTTAAACGGAAAAGTTTGTTACAGAGAGTTACCACATACAAATCTCTGATTTACATTGTAAATATTTCATTAATAATTCATCCGTGCACTCCATTTTATTTTTAACGCATGTGGTATTACTTTTGTTTACTAAAATAATCGAAATGTCAAAATTCCGGCCCAAACAATTATCAAACAATTGAAGCCCCTGGTGGAAGAAGATGTTAATGCACTTTTTCCCAAAAACAATATTTTCCTTCTTTTATGCTTTCCATGGTACCTCGAGCTTGGAAAATCATTTATTAGTTTCCATGGTATCTGATTTTGCTTTAGATAAAAAAAAAGTCAACATCTGATATTTCAATTATAAATAAATAAAAAATAAATGGTTTCCCATTACATCCCATGAAGGGACTGGGGAGAACTTCTCACAATCACTGATATTTCAATTATTAAAATTAAATTACCAGAATCCGTTGTCAGAACCTGCAACGGATTCAGAGAGGATGTTCTGAAATTCCATCAACTTACTTGCCAACCGTCAACAGTCTATTGTGTATTATCCTCTTCAGGATACACATTGGTCTGAATGCTTTTGTCTAGAATGTAAAAATCTATCAGCATTAAAAAATGGTCAAATGTTGTACATAACATGTGATAAATAGCACTGAACCTATCCACCGGAACACAAGTTTATGTTTTAACCAAATATTTAAGGGGTTAACTTAGGGTGATTTTCTCAATGTCTGGTTAAATTGTCTGCTTACTAATCGGTACTTTAATTTATCAGACCGTTATACTGCCTGTTAAGGTTGTCCATTTTCTCATACACCGGTTGATTTAACAGGATTTTAGATGTTTTACGCTGGCAACTCTGATGACTATAGTTATCAGCTCTGTATGGTATCAGCTGTTTAGTTTATCATTGTTTTTTTGCAAAGCGTAATTTATTCAAATTATAGTATCGTATTCAGTTCCTCCGATATTTTCGTGAGACATTTTGTCATTTATCTCTAAACGGAAAATTTTATTGTGGAGTAATTTTCCGATTTCCTTGCAAATATTTCATTCATAATTCCTCTTCTCACTCTATTTTAGTTTTAATGCATGTTGTGTTACAAAATTATGGTCAAAGACAATTATCAAACGATTTTTCCGTACGAAATAACTTGGGTATAACAACCCCGTTAATGATTTTGCTTATGAAATTTTAGCAAACAGCTGAGACCAAGCAAATGAAAAGTGAGAGAAATTGTCGTTATATTTAATACACATACTTCTTATGGTAATGAAAATTTCATAAAAACGAAATACGGGCAAATGGCTGAAAACAATCAAAAAAGACACCATGGGAAGAACAACTTCTCAGTTGCAAAGGAACATTTACTTGCTGCGCTGCACCGGGATTCTGTATTTTTTGAACGATAAAAATCGGTGGCTAAATTGACTAATTTCAGAACTTTTGTGTTCAAATTTTATGAATTTTGACAATTTTTGTCGTTAAAAAGTTACAGAATTTCAGTACTGGTGGAAGGAAGAACAAAACCAAATAAAGGGTTTTTCAACAGAGACGCTACAAAAGTAAATCGATAGGGACAGCAAACGACTCCATATTTTTTCCCGCTCTTTTGACACTTCTCTTCAGTAACCTTTGCCATTTCATCATGGAAAGATATACGAGCCAACAACGAGTCGAAATTACTAAAATTTACTACCGAAATTTGGAGTCAGTGGCCTCAACTTTAAGAGCGCTACGTCCAATTTATGGTCTTCAGGGATGAGGCTCATTTCTGGCTGAATGCCTTCGTCAATAAGCAAAATATGCGTTATTAGTCAGGCAGAAATCCACACGTAATCCATGAGTCATCATTGCATCCCGAAAAAATGACGGTTTGGTGCGGTTTATGGGCCGGCGGCGTCATTGGGCCGTACTTCTTCCGTGATGATCAAGACCGGCACATTACTGTGCGACTTTCACAATCAACGAATCAATCAGCGAATTCCACAATCAATTTATTGGAAACCAAGTTTGGTGAACGTGTTATCTCACGAAATGGCCCAGTCGATTGGCCGCCTCGGTCGTGCGATTTGACGCCGTTAGATTATTTCCTGCGGGGCTACGTCAAGTCTATGGTCTATGCCAACAAGCCAGCGACAACTGATGAACTTCGTACGAATATCGAACGTGAAATTGCAGCAGTATCGGCCGATTTATGCTTTAAAACCGTCGAAAATTGGGTTCAGCGCCTGGACTTCTGCAAGCGTGCCCGTGGTGGCCATGCAAAAGAAATCGAGTTCCATACATAATAGCATCGAACGTACTTTTACAGGAATAAAGAATTTCATCGGTATCTAAAACCGGTTTTGTTTTATTTAAAAAAAACTTTTGTAGCGCTCTTATTGAAAAACCCGATATATACTTACAACATAACGACATGAAAACGAAACAGCTGTTGTCAACTATTAACTACTAACCGGCGTTAACCTTTAACTAGGGACGTGACAAATTGAGAACACTATAAGGGGCATGTAGTCTCACAGGCTAATACTTTTAAATTTAAATTTTGTCATAAAATTGCATTATAATGATTTAAAATGCGTTGATATTTATTTGTTGGAATGTAATAAAACAACTATAAATTAATTCAATCAGTTTTTATAAGTACTTTGAACACACATGATAATTAACACTTACTTGTACTTTTCAGCCTTAATTGACATGAGATCCTTATTTTAACATTTTAATAGACCTTACATAAATGATATGACAAATGTAACTCTTTTTATGAAAACTTAAACAATACAAAGATAAAAAAAACATAAAAGCTACTTCTGAAAACAAATCATAAAAATTTTTCTGCCTTTTTGCACTATAAACAAAAAAATTGTTCGAAAAAATATTTGTATGACAACTAGGGACATGTAGCCTCACAGGCTACAATCGAATTTCAAATTAAAATTACGAACCTGTTACATAATCGACGGCACGTCTGCTCCCTTCTATGGTCGTTTTGGCACTAAAACAAAAGCTACTGAGACGCCGGGTCGCGGCAAGCGGGGGGAAATCATCAATTCTAAGAATTTACCAAACACGCGAGACTACACGTCACTAGTTAAAGGTTAAACCTCCTATTAACGTTATCGGCCTAACAAATTGTAAGAACATTGACAACATTAAAATCTGCTACCCGCACTTTATTGTTAAGATAAAAGATAACCGGACATTGAAAAAGTGGCCCTTAGACTATCTGTATTCTATTTATATAGTTCCCTCCAGTACAAATTTTTTTTTTATTTTATCCATTATTACCACTGAAAAATATTATTCATTTGAAATCTAAATATGCCACATTTTATATTACTTTTGATGTTTTTAATTAACAACCCATAAGTAAAGAAACCAAGATTACCTGAAATTTCTGGTAGACAACTTTTTCTTCCGGTTCAGAAGAATACATTTTATATGTGGCCCATCGTCAAAAAAATTTATAACTTTTATTTCATTGTAAAAATAAAAAGCTTTTTATCAGCTTATCTTCTTGCCAAAAATAGACATGCATGCATAGAATAGGAAAATGACATCGAGACAGTATCAAGCGAAACAATTATTACTATGTATATGTACTGTTTCTTAAGAAGTGTTGTCTTGATGGAAGATTTCTATAACAAAAATGTGACACTTAACTAGAGTTAAAATTCCACGGAAGAAAAATTACTACATCAATAAAGTCTTCAAATTCTAATATTACATTTAATTACATCATGATTGTGCAGCATAAAATAAAAAAGTTTTTTTTTTAATTTTATTGTTCAAGCTTGAGGCCATTCTATATCTCTATTAATAGAGATATAGTTTTTTTAAAAAGGACGTTTGCAAATGTATTCCTATGATTCATAGCAATCAGTATAGCCATTTCAGACCTAGCCACAGATCTTCATCAGCGGTTGTTTGGAATGATGCTATGGAAAAATTCATAAAACTAAATGCAAACGAATCTCATTTGAATTGAGAATTCACTATAATGCAAGTATAATGCAAATATCGCAAGCACAACACACAAGAAAACATTTGTAGAAATTTCTTTCCACCTCCAGAGAACCATCGGTCCCCATTAGACACGTTTTTGTTGTTGCCTATAGCATCATTCCAAACAACCGCTGATGAAGATCTGTGGCTAGATCTGAAATAGCTATACGGTATACGGCCGAATAAATAATAATCATCCCTGATGAATTTCAACGAAAAAGTTCTCCAAATATCCAATTCGCGGCGTGTAAAACCAACTGTATTCTTATTTTCGTTTTTCTTTAACATTACCCATTGCGAATATAGTTTTCTAAGTTTTGTTTCTGCCAAAATGTTGAACACTCCTGATTAACTAGTTTTAAGCCTTCAGGAACACTTGTTTTAAATATCCGCGTATTAAAAAACAGGAAAGATAGCACTTTTCTATTTGATGGTAACTTCGTTCCAGATATTTGACTGCTTTGTTATACAACTAAATATCAGTTAAGGTTGAAAGAAAGCAAATATTTTTACCTAAGCTGTTTAATTTGATCTCGTCGTTAATTGATAGATACCTCATTTATGGATGAAACAATTTTGTTTTAACATGTTCAACTATCTTAAGTTATTAAAAATAATTAACGAGTATTTTACCTAATATTTATAGTTTAAATTGCTATTATACAGTGGTGGTCCAGTATAACGTACGCCGATATAACGAATGCCCAGTATAACGAACGCTTCTTTCTAGTCCATTGAAGACTCTAAATAACGAATGGTAGAAAAATTAAGTATTCTATATAACGAATGCTTTCTTTTTCTATGCTTTGTTTTATTCTTTTTATTTTTGTTTGTTTGCTTTGTGCACTTACTCATAGAAAACATTTCGTTTCCCTAATTTTTAAAAAGGGAAGTCCCCGTTTAGTTACTATGAGATTTGTTTACCACTGGTCGCGTTAAAGAATACACACATAAATTGTTGTTTTACACAGTAGAAATCCAAAAAAGATTTATGGCCGTGGCTTTCTGTCAAGTAATGGTTGGTTAACGAAATTCAAAAAAAAGGTTTGAAATTCGATTTCTAAAGGGACCAGCCGAAAAAATTTCCTCACGAATTGAGCTTTTTGAGCCATTTAAGAAAAAGTTATCAGGACTAATAAAGGAAAATGATGAAAGCGGGCTATATTGGAAAAGGTTACCTATGGACCAAAACGCTATACGACTTACAAAGCTATTTTATAGACACAGCCTACTTAGCAAAGTTATAAGCTCAGGCAATCGGTCCAAAACGGATTGAAGAAACTTAATACTTTGGAAGCGGTTTCACTAATTGCATTTGCGTGGCAAATGGTATCCCAGACTGTTCTTCAAAAATGCTGGAAAAATATTCTAGTTGAAGCCGAGCAATTTGAAGATGAAGATTATATTCCTTTGACACTTCTACGTAATCAAGAGGAGGTGGCGATAGTTAAGTCTTGTACAATCAAGTTTTCCCGAGGTATGTAACGTCAGTGTTCTTAAGATAAAATTTTAATAACAAAATTTAAGTTTCCAGAGTAACTTTGGCGTACAAAACTTGGAGGCTTGGAATAATGCGGATAAATGTTTAATTAAAGAAGGCACTATTTCTGATCCCGAAGATAATACCGCAATCGATCTTATCGACAGTGAAGAAGATGGTAACGCAGAAAGTTATGCATAGTGATGCCATTAATGCTTTCCAAACGTGCATCAACTGGGCAGAAGAAAATGGAATTGAGCACACCAAAGTGTTTATTTTAAGGAGATTGAAAGAAATAGCTATTGACTTCAGTACAACAATTAAAAAAAAAACACATATTGTAGATTTTTTTTCTAAAAATAAATAATTTTGTTCATGTATGTAAATTTTTTCCGTTTTTTTTAAATAAATGAATTAATATAATATGAATAGAGTTTAACTTGCTACTATGCTAATATTTATGAAAAGAAATATATATTTGAATATAACGAATTTTCGATATACCGAACGACCCTGGACATTATATCATTGGTTATACTGGACCACCACTGTAGTTTAAATTGTCGTACTATAATCTGTGCGCAAAAAATATTGTTTGATGTTGGCCATATCTCAAAAACCCACTTACTGAAACTCAACAATATGTACTTTTTTGAGCATCTTCACTCCATACAGGAAATGAGTAACAACAAATCTGAGTACGCCATCAAATTCCACAAGACTTTCTCTTTAGTTAGCAGCAAAATTAAAAAGTCCATCTCTATTGGTTTAGCTCATAGACGAATTAATTCTGTCATCTGATGTTTAATTTCACACTCTTCGTCGTAGGTTTGTGGAAATGAGAGAAATTCGACAAAAATTAACTTACAGCTGGTGGAGGTACAATAACTGTTTACTTAATTTTTTCATTTAGTTTTGGTATAGAACTGTAAAATTTAAATGTATTTTGCACTTTTTTGTTGACTTTGGCTGTGGTACACATTTGTATTGTATTTAATACAATTATATTGCCACAAAAACACGATATGCGGTTGTTGTTCCTTTGTTGGACGTTGTGAACTACTATTGCCTCTATCAGGTATTATTGAATTGAACCCATGCTTTCCACCATCCAATGTTCACTTGCAACCATAGCTATGATGTATAATTTATTGAGAGAATTAATGTGTCTATACTAAATTCGTCTATGATTTAGCTCATGTAACCGTATTTTATTATCATACAATATGCGATTTGACTACTATCGTACTACCGAACTACGTTAATAGATTGTGAAGCATACTTTAAGGCAGAAACGTTTAAAGCTTAATATTCATTATACCATCACCCATAGGGATGGGGGGGTAAATATCATTTAATACGTAAAAAACTATGACACATAGAAGGAGCTATATAAGACCGTTAGTATCTTTGGACGAAATTCGTTTTAGGACTTTTTAAGACGTTTGAGCCATGTCCGTCTGTCTGTCTGGCTGGCTGGTCAACACGATAACTGCCGTAAATCTTTATCGATCACCGCGAAATTTTGTCAGTGACAATTATTTGTCGAAACTGAGTTTGGGATTGAAAATGGGCGTTTTGACCACGCCCCTTCTGGTACCACCCATACAATTTGACACATTTGACACAAAATCTTATTTCTTTTAAACCATTCTTCTGGCAGATTTGATTAGCTTCAACGCACACACAGGTTAATAATTTGTAAATGCCTACTTAACTGGAGGAAATGGGCGAGATTTTCACACCCATTCTGGTACCTCTCATACAAAACAGGGTGTTCGTCCGGGTTGTCAATGCGATAAATCGCGTGAAATACTTGCGACCTTAATGAAATTAGGTATAAGGTTTCACGTTATCAAACGCTAATCACCGATTGAAACAAGGGTTATTTTGCCAAGCCCATTGTGGTACCTCCCGGCTTCCCAGTTGGCCGTCTGGTTGTTCGGCACGAGAAGTCCCGCAAAACCGAACCAATCTTTATGAAAGTTTGTACTACTCAATATTTAGTCAAATACAACGCTCCTATAGAAAATGAGCTGTTTTGCCACGCCCATTCTAGTACGTCCCATATAAAAGTTGGGCAGATGACCGGTGATCGACACGGTAACTCTCGTAAACTACAACCGATCTTAATAAAATTCGGTACTAGGTAATATTTTGCTAAAAGCTACTACGTAATTAATTACTGACTATTGTGTCACGCCCAGTTTCGTACCTCCCATACAAAATTTGGGCGTTGTTTGCAGTTTGCCGACTCGATATCTCCAATAAATCATAACCAATCTTAATAAAATTTGGTACATTTTTGTACCTCGCATATAAATATTCGGAGGGAAACTAACTAATTTGGGTATTCAATAATATTTAGTGCAATGTCAATCTGCTATTGAATATGGTCACTTTTGAGTATGGGCGATTTTTAACAGAACTCCCACGCAATGGATGACTTAGGGTGAGGGTATGATTAAGTCGGTTCAACCGACTGAAATTTATGTACTGGTTTTTGCTTAATTGTTATTCGATACAATTATAATTTTTTAGTTGGAGAAAAGTGTGATCACAGTAAATTTCGACTCTTTCGCATACAGGGTTCCTATTCTAATAAAAACAGTGACTTCCATCTTCGTATATATATTAGAAACACCTTAATTAAACGAAAACGTTTCAAAAATGTAAGATTTTTTGTAGTTTTTTTAAAAGGCCACCTACTTTGCTCCGGCAACCTGATTAAGATGGTGGAACAGGGATGCTGTATTATATATTTTAAATTGTAATGACCTTAACAATTAATTTAAATATAAAAAGATTGGAGTTAACATATCCATGATGTAATTTTAACCTAGAAACTTAAAATCAACATTTTAAAAATTAACCCGAAAGATGCAGAAGGATTATGCCAGTCGAATCCAAATTGTGCTCGTACGTTCCTCGGTATGATAGACAACTTTCCACATAAAAGGTTTTATTTAAAATGTTGCTAGTATTAGTTTATTTCCTAAAGAGCGATTACACCTTTTAGCGACGCGCTTCAATCTTTGAAGCCAGAGAGTTTCGGTTATACCGCGTTTATGCTGCAACCGAAATCTCGATTGTCTAGATTTCATTCACAGGAACAGCTGATTTGTGTATGGAAAATCAGATGTTTAGGCCACGAAATCTAGATATCTCTAGATTTCGAGTGCAGTATAAACATAAACATTTTTAGACTGCATCGATTTTTATCAAACTTCACAAGTGGTCATTTTATGGTCCTAGAAACGAAACTAGGGGGTGTCATTTCAAAATATTAACTTTCTAAAGATAAGGGACACACTAATAAATACGTTTAAGGAGGTAGATATTTCTCTTCAGATAATATTATTTATAAAATCTCTTCATGAATATTTTTCGTAATTTTAAGCTAGTCTGTAAGGATTGTTGTCATCCGTAGACTGAATAAAGAAAGAAATGAAATAAATAACTCAATTGAGCTATATTTCTCGTATTATTCACGTTTGAATTTTGACAAATTCGTTCGATTGTTCGAATTCTTTCTATGAAAACAGGACATTAAAAGTTTTAAATAAGTTTGTTTTGAAATCTACAAGCGCATTTCAAATTATATCTGAATTTGTTAATTGAATTGGCCGTCGGTGGTGCAATGGTTAGTGTGCGCGGCTCTTGTACATGAGATCCTGGGTTCGAACCCGGCTCTGACCATCTTCAAAAAAAAATTTTTTCTTTCGGCGGCGGTCACCTCGCATAGTGACGGCGACACTATCGAGTATCTAGCCATGAAAAAGCTTCTCAAATTACCGTTCGGAATCGGTGTAAAACTGTAGGTCCCAATCAGTGAGTGAAAACTGGAAAGCGCACAGCTCAGTGATTGTGAGAAGTTCTCCCCAGTCCCTTCATGGGATGTAATTTATTTATTTTATTTTTTGTTAATTGAAAGCAACTTAGAAAAACTTTAATGTCATATATTTAGATATATGGCAAATTTTCAATATTTACAATATTTTATAGAATAAGAAATTAACAGTTATTTTTGTGTGAGTGTATCCCTCAAAGTATGCAATATATTTTTAATGAATAAAAATGTAAGGTATTCAAAATTAAAATGTTCGAACGTTAATTAATTTCATTTATAATTAATAATTGTGCTTATCATCCTGACGATGCTACCCAAAGGGCAGCGAAATATTGAAGAATAAAATAATTTAAAAAAACGCCCAAACGTTCTAACATTTTAATTTTGAATATAATACGAAAGGTCGGATAAATTATCGCTTTTTCAAAAATGGAAAGTTCGAAAAAATTCGATAAACATTGAAAAAATTGCACGAAAATACATCTAATTTCGTCCCATGAAAATGTTATATAAATTTTGGGATGAGCATGTTTAGATCTCAGGTGTTGTCAATATGTGTTGCACTTTTTTGCCCAAATGTTGCGTTATATTTAATTTTTTTTTAAATTTAAAAAAAAATTGTTTTTTAGAGTTTAAAAAAGACATTTCTGCCCTTGTATTTCTTTTCAAATTCAAGTCTTCTTAAATGAAGGCTTCTCAAAATGCGGAAGATATTTATTTTTTGGTTGTATTTATTCATTATATTGAAAGATAAAAGCGCGCCGCTGGCAAAAATTTTAAATAATTTTTTTTTTTGATTTCAAGTTTTCTTAAATGAAGGGTTCCTTCTGATTTTGTGAAGGGAATTATAAAATTTTTTTTCAATTTCCCGATACCCGATATACTATGGTAAAATAGGGTTATCTGGGACCACAGACGTCGCACATCAAAAATAAATATACCACTAAGTTCGAGAGGAGAATTCCTTTTTTTTTGAGTACCTACTCCTGATGGTTCCTACGATGTCCCTAAGTGGACCCGCTTTTGGACACTACGGGCCACATAGGTCCGACCGGAGAACAATGATTTGATTTTTGAAGTTCCCATATTTGCCCTATTTTCAGTTTTTGTTTCTTTTTTTTTGAGCCCGGCTCGGAGATGCAGACTTCGGCCAAATAGCACATTCATTACACCGATGGAATATGGCCGGTAATGCTGTAAAACTGTGCCAATTTTATGAATTTGTTTACATTTCTTTCTTGATTTTTAAATCACCAGAAGGAATCATATTTACAACAAACTTGGTAGCATATTGACACTCGTATATAAAAGGGAACAAAAATACTTTACACACATAGCTCGAATTTTTTTTTTGGTGTGCGGAATTAGGTTTGAAAAATTTCCCTAGCTATGGGCCTCCAAAGTTCGGATACATATACATATATATAGACCTATTTTTATTTTAACCCCTTGCGAGCCAGCAGCCATTTCTAGATTTGTAACTCTACAATTTAAGAACAGGATAAATATCATAAAATGGGCTCGATATCAAGGTAAGTATCGGGAAATATTCGCTAACAGCCAAGACTTCAAGATAGCTTTTGATTCATCGGTTGGTTCAATATCGTGGTAAGTATATGATATTTAAAAACTTCCCGATCCGGGAAACTTTTTTTGTAGAACAACCCAAAATAAGATAAAATAGTAAATAAAAAATCGATGAACCGCGGGATTATCGAAAGTTAAAAAAATATTTTGGAAATTATTTGTTCTTAAAGAAAATCAAACAACCAAACAAAAATTTTAATAAAATATTTCAATAACTAACTTTGCTATCGAGATATCGTAGGTTGAAATATCGATAAAAGCGTTTTTTTTAAATTTTATGTTAAGTTTTAAAAAATTCAATACAATTTTGCAATAACTCGCTAAGTTATCGAGATATTAAAGTTTGAAATATTGCTAAACGTTTTTATGTTTTGTTTGTTTGAAAAAAATTACTTAAATTCGGCCAGGCATAGGGATTTTCTCCTTTGGGTAAATCCAACAACCGGCTTCGGCACTCTTTTTGTATAAAGCTTTCGGCGTCGCCGGGCTTAGGGATTTTCTACTCTGGGGTAAGTCCAACAACAGCGTCGCGTCTTCGGCAGTATTTTTGTGTTAAAAAGCCTTCGGCATAGTATTTTAGTTTTTTGGCCTTTTTTGTTAATTTCGAATGTTAATGCATGAGAAGTTCACACTATATGCTTTCAAGGTCTGGTACATACATTTTTCTAATTGAAAAACGGTTGGTTTTGTTGGAATAATGGATAATTCCAAAAAGCACACTCACTGGCATGACTAGTTTCGAACTCCGTGACAAGTTCATTATCAGATGCATATCCACTGTGCCTGAATTGGTACCATTGGTAAGATCAACAGTCGTATACATAAAAACTGTATGTGCAATGCAAATGATATCGCACTGTCTCAAAAACAGATACCATTAATTTATTTGTCAATTTGAATTTAAATAAATATGAAAACAGTTTGAAATGCCTGCAGCTCTTTTAATTGCAATGATTGATTTAAAAAGAAAGCAAATTCGGGCAGAGCGTCCTATGAAGACGACTGCAACATCGTAAGTTAACAACACATAATGTGCCACCAAAAGCTATGTTTTCAGTTTGGTAAGTAACAACTTTGGTGGCCGTCGGTGGTGCAATGGTAATGTGCGCGGCTCTTGTGCATGAGAACGTGGGTTCGACCCCTGCTCTGACCACCTTATCACCTAGTGGCGGCCACACTATCGAGCATTTAGCCATGAAAAAGCTTCTCAGAATACCGTTCGAAACCGGTGTTAAACTGTAGGTCCCAATCAGTGAGTGTAAAACTATAAAGCGCACAGCTCACTGGTTTATGAGAAGCTATCCCTAATCCCTTCACGGGATGTAACGGGAAACCATTCATTCAAGTAAAAACGGATGTCTAAAAATCGAGATATCTTGCAATTTACTTACATTTGAATCTACTGAAATAAATATTTATTATCAAGTATATATTTAAAGATTTTAACAAATTAAATACATTATTAATATATTTCATCATATCAAAAACATACCAAAAACGTCTGCTGATGAAGATCTTGGCAAGATCCGAAATAGCTATACAGACAGCCTTGGTATCATTGGAACATTTTTATGCTCGACTTTTTTGAAAGTAATATAAAGATAATAAGCTTTATATTATTTAAAAAGGTCTTGAGCTTGAATAAATTTGTAAACATTATTAATATATTTATACTTTAAATTATTCTTTTGCAACTTCAATTAATAAAATTATTGTATTAATATACTTTTCTCAACTCTGTCAATCCTCTAATTTTTCGAAGATCTCTAATCAGCTGACAGAATATCATGGGAGAAGTCGCAACAGGGTATAGAAATGTTTTGTGCTAAAGGACCAAAAGAAGCAGTGTCTTTTATAAACATGTATTTTTTAGTATTATAAATATATAATAATAAATAATATAATAATAAATCACATGCGTGTAGTGATATCAGAACAGGCCTAATATTTTTAAAAAAGAAGATTTGCAAAATGCATCCTCATGATCCCTGGCAAACCGTATAGCTATGTATTTCAGATCTAGCCACTGATCTTCATCAGCATTTGTATGTTTCCAAACATGGCCTTGAGATTGAATAAATAAAATAAAATATGTAGTTCTAATAGAAAGGCCTAATAAATAAATATAATTTCATTTCGTTTTATTATACAAAATTGTAACTTAAAGCCCATAGGGCAATTAAACAAGTACAATATGTCACTTATGCAAAATACAACAAAATGTGAAATTATAATAATTCAACAATAATATAATCTTTTATAAAGGGTCCGCCATCTAACTTTTTTTTTCAACTAGTGCTTATTTCGTGAATGGTAACACTTAGCTCATGTCTGATTTGACAGATAATTAGTTTTATCCTTCTGCTGAACGAATATGGTTGAGTACACGCTTGAACAACGCTGGGAAATATTGCGACATTACTTTGAAAATCATGGTAATGTTGCAGATGCCGATTTTGCCAAAAAATCATCTTTTCAGCTGAAGCTCATTTTGATCTTGGCGGGTATGTAAACTAGCAAAATTGTCGCATTTGTGGCACAGAAAACCCGCACGCATACATTGAAAAGCCGATGCACCCAAAACGAGTCACTGTTTGGTGCGAATTTTGGGCCAGAGGCATAATTGGGCCATTTTTCTTCGAAAATGAGCAAGGAGTGGCCGTTACAGTCAATGGCGATCGTTATCGGGCCATGTTGAACGAGTTCTTGTTCACAAAAATTGAAGAGGAGGATATTGGCAACATTTGGTTTCAACAGGACGGCGCTACGCGCCACACAGCCGAAGCTACACTCGATGTTTTGCGCCCTGTTTTTGAAGATCGCATTATCAGCCGCAGAGCTGATGTCGTTTGGCCACCTAGGAGCTGCGATTTGACACCGTTGGACTATTATTTGTGGGGTGCCCTCAAAGATAAGTGTTACGCCGTCAAGCCAGAGACAATTGACGCTTTAAAGGACAATATTCGTGAAGTCATTGATGAAATACAGCTGCACACAATCGATAATGTGTTTACAAATTGGACCGATCGTGTAGGCTACTGCATGGCCAGCCGAGGCAGCCATTTGAATGAAATTATTCTCCATTATTAACTGGAAGGATTGTACTTTCAAATAAAAAAAGAAATTTGGGAAAATATTCAGTAGTTTTTTTTATAGCATTTTCAAAAAAAAAGTTATTTGGCGGACCCGTTATAAAATAAAAATAAAACTTATCAGATAAATACATGAATTACTACTCATTATGCTCTGATTAAATAAAAACAACAAAAAGGACTCCAAAGCAAATATAAAATTAATATATAATCGAATTCCTAGTTCCCAAATAAGACTGTGAGCTAAGTTAGTGAGCTACAGATTTCCAATTTCAATTTGTAGACTCACTCATTATTAAAGAAAATAAATAAATTTCGAAAGATAAGACAAAAAATAGAAGAGAAACAACTAAAACCCGTAACTAAATAGAGGAATGTAGATATTGAAGAATTATTCCACGAAAGGTTCTATTAGACATGTCAAATGTCTTCAAATTTCTGGGTAGTGGATTGAACAAACGAGCCACTCGAACCTGAAACGATTTCGGTATAATTATTTTCCTGCAATGGGTAGAATGCGAAAAATTAATATTTTCCCATAGAAAATTAGGACACTTATCCTGATATGATTTATGAACGAAATTCAGCGTAATTATAGAAGGAATTGCCCAAAAAAGTTGTAACAAACGGATTAATGTGGGCACGACGATAGAGAGAAAATATATATCGCATAGCTCCATTGAAAGCTAAATTAACACGTTTCATGTTCCGTTCAATAGTGCCTGCATATACTTCTATGCAGTATAATATAGTGGGCATAATCAGAGCATGGCCGTCGGTGGTGCAATGGGTAGTGTGCGCGCCTCTTGTACTTGAGATCCTGTGTTCGATCCCTGCTCTGACCACCTTAAAATTTCTTTCGACGGCGGTCACCTCGCATAGTGACGGTGACACTATCGAGTGTTTAGCCATGAAAATGCTTCTCAAAAATACCGTTCGGAACCGGTGTGAAACTGTAGGTCCCAATCACTGAGTATAAAACTAGAAAGCGCACAGCTCACTGGTTGTGAGAAGCTCTCCCCGATTGCTTCATGGGATGTAATGGGAAACTATTTATTTTTTATCAGAGCATGCACTACTTTATGCTTTACATGCCGTAGCAGGATTAGATTCGAGTTATATAACTTTCGCAGAGCAAAGTTTGTTCGCGGCACAAGCAAATCAATGTGACTATCAAAACAAAGCTGATCATCGACTACCACACCCATGTCCATACTACGTACATACTCGATGCCTACTCCATTATACTGAAAACTTAAGTCCACATCACGGTTAGCGAAAATCAAAGCCTTGTGATCCGAGATTAACCAATATATGTACATCCGAACTTTGGAAGTCCTTTTTCCTTTTCCTTTTTATTGACTATATTACAACCTCATGACGTCAGACGTCTTACACATATTAATTAAACAAACAAATTAAACAAATTTCAACATATTCTTCCAACTGGCTCTATCCTTCGCCTTTTCTCGCCAGTTGGTAACACCAAGGATACGGAGGGATTCTTCTGCCTGGTCTTTCCAGCGGAGTCTTGGTCGTCCTCTTTCCTGCTTCCATCGGGTACGTTATCAAAAATCTTTCGCGCTGGCTCATCTTCATCCATTCTGATAACATGACCTAGCCAACGCAATTGGCACACTTTGATTCGTCTAGCTATGTCCACGCCAGAATAGAGACTATATAGCTCTGCGTTCCAGCGACGTCGGTACTCGCCGTTTTCCCTAACAGGCCCATATATTTTACGGAGAATTTTTCTCTCGAAAACTCCCAGGTGTTTTTCATCCGCTTGCGATATGACCCAAGTTTCGGAGCCATTTGTCAAGACAGGTAAAATGAGAGTCTGATATAAGTATGCTTGCTGAGCCCAAAATAACATCTATTTGCAAGCACAATTCTCCTATCTACCTCCAGGCTGACGTTGTTGTCCTTGTTCACGGCGGATCCAAGGTAGACAAGATCATCTACCACTTCAAAATTAATTCGGTTGTCAACGTTCAAGTGCGGACCAAGTCGCGAGGTTTCTCTAGTCGTTGACACCATCAATTTTGTCTTGCCCTCATTAACAGCAAGACCCACCTTTGCTGATTCCTTTTCGATTCTTGGAAATACTGCAGTAACCTCTCGCAAATTTCGCCCAATGATGTCTATGTCGTCAGCATACGCCAGCAACATATGGCTTTTCGTGTTAATGGTCTTGTCCGTATTTACTGCAGCCTTTCTCATAATTATCTCCATTAAGATGTTGAAGAGATTGCACGAAAGTGTGTCGCCTTGTCTAAGTCCTCGCTTGGTACAGAATGGTTCAGTGAGGTCTTTCCCCACTTTCACTGCTGATTTGGTGTTGGTCAGCGTCATTCTACAGAGGCGGATCAGTTTTGCCGGAATACCAAGTTCAGACATAGCTTCGTACAGTTTTCCCCGTATGGGGCTATCGAAAGCAGCTTTTTAATCGACAAAAAGGTCGTATGTATCGATTTTGCCCTTTTTGAATACAGGACATAATACACTGAGACTCCAGTCGTCGGGCATAGATTCCCCCAGCCATATACCGCATATCAGTTGTTGCATGTGGGCTATCATTCCTTCGCCACCTGCCTTAAAAAGTTCAGCGGGAAGGCAATCCGCACCCGCGGCTTTATTATTCTTCAGACGGGAGATCGCCGTTCTAATCTCGTCTTGGTTGGGGGGGGGGGTACAATCTATACTATCTTCCACTATCATTACCTCCTGATCTTCAGTGGAAGAATCTGAGTGGAGTAGTGCTGAAAAGTGGTCTCTCCACATTTTGAGCACACACTGCTTCTCAGTCACCAGATTTCCATTCTCGTCCTTGCAGGAGGGCAGCCCATTATTAGGCCCGTTGGTCGATCTTCTTACCCTCTGGAAAAACTTTCGCGATTCACCATTCATCCTGCACATTTCGGTTCTTTCACTCTCTCTCTCTGCTCCCACTGCCATTTTTTTCGCCTAAATAATTGGTTTTCCTCCCTTCTCAGCCTCTTGTACCGCTCACTCGCAGCACGCGTTGTAACTGACTGTTTCGTTGCCATACGTGCAGCGTCTTTTTTATCAGTAGCAATGCGACATTCTTCGTCGTACCATGGCTTATCCTTCTGCGGTTCAGTCATTGCAGCGATTTCCAAAGAATGGGAGATGTGCTTCCACTGCGCATCTGGGTCTTCGGGAGGGGGGTATTCTGCTCCAGCATGAGAGAGAGTTTCTGTCGATAGGACATTGATATCTCCGGTATTCGTAGCTTGTCAATATCCAACTTTTCCTGTGTTCGGCTCCGTACGTTTTTCGCCCTGCTCAATCTCGTGCGAACTTTCGCAGCCACCAGGTAATGATCCGAGTCGATATTGGCACCTCGAATCACACGTACATCCATTACACTAGAAGAGTGCCTGCCATCTATTACCAAGTGATCAATCTGGTTCTTCGTCCGTTGATCAGGAGATATCCAGGTCGCCTTATGAATGTCCTTATGCTGAAATCGTGTGCTACTAACTACCATGTTCTTTGCAGCGGCGAAGTCTATCAGTCTTATTCCATTATCGGAGGTGGTATCATGTAGACTGTGATTGCCGATGGTTGGTCGAAAGACACTTTCCTTTCCTAATTTGGCATTAAAATCGCCTAGAATAATCTTAATGTCGTGGTCAGGGCCATATACTTCCTCCAGGCGCTCATAAAATGTTTCTTTGACCTCATCATCTTTATCCTCTGTCGGTGCGTGCACGCAAATTAACGAGATGTTGAAATATTTCGCTTTGATGCGAATTGTGGCTATGCGGTCACTCACTGGGTTGAACCTCGAAACTAGGTGTCGCAGTCTCTTGCCTACTATAAATCGGCACCCAAATTCGTGCTTGCGCTCATGGCAGCTGTAGTAAATATCGAAGTTTTTCTTTCTGGTGCAACCGTATCCTGTCCATCGCATTTCCTTGATCGCTGTGATGTCAGCATTATATTTTCCGAGGACATCCGCCAGTTGGAAAGTGGCACCAGTCCTGTATAACGTTCGAACATTCCAGGTACATATCCTTAAGTCATGGTCCTTATGACGTTTGCGAGGGTCATCAACAGTTGGAGGGTTTCTTTGTTCATCATATTTTAATTGCCGATATAACGGTGGCAGGAGGCAAACCCAGCCCACCGTGGTTTGCATTTTACCTACTGCCAGGATGATTATGCTTCAGCCGCCCATTATGGATCAGACGCTGACCAGAATGCAGTGTGTCGAAACTGGATTTTAGTTTCTTCAATTTTGATCCACCTTTGGCCAGGGGTGTTGGCTCATCCGCCTTCAAATGACAGAAGCATATGTCCACTACTTCGAAGAGCTTCAGTGACAGGGTCACCTAATAATCCTGAGACGTATCAGTGATCGCATTACCACTCAGGTTGCTCATTCGTTTCGCGTTCTCACTTTAGCTAGCTAACGGAGGTTTCCAATAAGCCATTGCCCAGGACATACTGCGTGGATGTAGTGAGCTGCTTGGACTGCCCAATGAAGGAATCATTTCTGGCCACTCCCAAGTGAATGGCTATCAGAAACTTTCCACCTCCACGGACAGTCCCATGTCCATAACTCGAAAATTGTCAACTTGCCTCCAGTTTTGTTTGTTACTTTGCTCAGGAATGCGAAGATGTATCTGTGATAAAATTCGACAAAAGTCCAAGCTATGTTTGTACAGTATATTTACGCTTTACAAACTTGGGGGCATGCATTCTTAACCGTTAAAAAACGTCGGAGAAAACTAAAGAATTAGCTTTTTAACTGATTTAATGGACGGTATTTAGCAAATCAAATAATTTTGAGAGATTGCCTCAAACTCACTGAAAATAACATATTTATAACGCGACAGGAGATTAAATATAACTTCCTTCTTTACCCAAAATAGCACAACCAGAAGACAAATCTCAAATTAGCATGAAGAAAATATTACGTTCATAATAATTTTAGTAGTTTAGGTGAATTTTGTACAATGTTCTCTTACGCTGATAATGTTCAAATTGTATTCAATGGCGATCGAGATTATTTGGACGTCATGCAGGCCAAAGTTGATTACACATTACATAAACTAAGCTTATGGTTGTCTAACAACAGCTTGAGTATTAATCCGTCCAAATCGAAGATTATTTTTTTCTCGCAGCACGGCAACAATAAATTAAATTTGGTTTATAATAGTGTGGCTATAGAATTCGTTGATAATATTAAATGTTTAGGGGTTGTTATTGATATCAAGTTAAAATTTGACCTTCACGATGGTAGCTAAATGTATCTATAATTGTCTTCGTAGTTTGTATAATACTGATCTCATTTTACCTCGAGCTGTAAGGAAGGTATTGGCACATGCTTTAGTCATGCCTAATCTTTTGTACTGTCTAGAGGTATATGCTGGAACTTGTAGTCGTAATATAAAAAAACTACAGGTGGCTTTTAAAGCAGTTATACGTTATTTGTATTCACTTAATCGTTATAAACATGTTACTCCCTTCGCAATAGATTTTCTGGGCTGTACCTTTAGCAAGGTCGTAGAGTTCAGGTCTCTCCAATTTTTCTATAAAATTTATAAAAATAAGTGCCCATTATTTTCAGGTGAAGCGTTCACAATCACACACTCCTCAAGAGTTCGAAATTTGGTTATACCTCAAATAACATGCCACATGGACAAATCATTTCTTGTTAGAGTAGCCCGGTCTTATAATATACTTCCCAGTAGTGTTAAGGGCTTTAATACGTCAGTTTTAACTTTTCGAAAACATTTTCTGCAGCACTTCCGAACTTTGTGACGTTAATATTAGCCTTATATAATTACAGTGGCTCAAAATTAAAATGGGACACCTATTAATATTACTTATGATCCCTATATTCTACTGAACTAACTAACTTAAGAAAACAAATTTCTATAACGTTTTAATGCTAATGCGATGAGTTTATTGAAACTATAAACTGAAGTCATTTTCATTAGTACAAAAAGTAAGAAACAAAAAAAGTAAAGTAATTCATAGTATTAGGGTCAAAGTAATAATGGGACACGAATTAAAAAATAAGTAAATAAGGTATCATATTCAAAACTTCAATATTTTGTTTGGATGCCCTTTTGTTGTATTACCGCTTTCAAACGTTGCGGCATCGATTCAACCAGCTTTCTGCAATAGTTAGGTGATAGTTTTTTCCATTCTTCCTTAAGAGCAAGTGTAAGTGTGTTTTTGTTGTTAATGTAGTGATTTTTTAATTTTTGTTCCAAATAACTCCACACGTGCTCAATCGGGTTTAAATCAGGCGATTGTGGTGGTGTTTCGAGTACATGTGGGCAATTATAGACCAACCAATTCCGAACATAATAAGCCTTATGCTTTGGATCATTGTCCTGGTGGAAATAGTACTCGTTGGAAAGGCCTAATTTTTCGAATGTTTCTGAAAGGTTACATCGCAAAATGTTTAGGTAGTGCTTGTGGTCCATAATTCCTTCAATAATATAAAGATTCCCAGGACCAGCTGCCGAAATTACACCCCATACCATTACTGACCCTGACCCGTACTTCACAGTCGGTCGTAAATTTCTTTCGCGCAGCTCTTCATTCGGCTTTCTCCATACGTATGACTACCCATCTGACCGGAACATATTAAATTTACTTTCATCAGTAAAAATCACTTTGCTCCAAAACGAAAAATCTTTTCCTGTATGCTCTTTTGCAAATGATAGTCGTTCAGCTTGTTGACTTTACTGATATGAGGCTTCTTCCCAGCTACTCGACCGTTGTATTGATGCTTTCGTAAAATATTTCTTATGGTTTCGGGATTAGCATTTTTCCCCAAAAATATTTCTGCTTCAGCTGCCAGTTTAGGTGCACTAAGATGTGGGCGTTTCTTTATTTGCTGTAAGAGCCAACGCTCGTCTGAATCCGAAAATATTTTTCGCTTGCTCGGTTTCCCAATGTTTTCAAAATTTTCTGAGTTTTTACATCTTTTAATAATAGCTTTGTCTGTTTACTTTTTCAGCAAGATTTATCCAGTAACTTTTTGCAGAGAGTAAAAACAATTTTACGCTCTTTTTTTTCTCTATTCCAAAAAGTAAACAGACAACATTTTGTGAAATATTGCAAGAAAACAGCAACAAGTGTAAACAATTGAAATGACAAAGGAAATAAGAATTTACGTCTGCCAGTAAATTTGCGCAAAATATGGACGTTTCTAGCATAAAAACAAATGTTTTTATATTCTAATTTACAATAGACGTTAAAAAACAATACAATTTTAAACACTTACCTCTGCCATTGTTAAATTTCAACTTTATTCTTCTTTTCTTCAAAAATATTGCAATCAAATGTAAATAAAAAACAGCTGATCGAACTTGCAAAATCTTGATAGAAGAAATTCTTCCAGTAACATTTTGCAAGTTCTCTATCATCCAACTGTCAAAAAATTCTCTCTTTGGCTCTCGTTGCAAAAGTTTTGCAGTAAACAGACTACATTTTGTAACATTTTGTACAATATTGCAGTAAACAGACAGACCTAATAATTAGGTCTGTCTGCGTACTGATAATTTGTAACAATTTGTACAAATTGTTACTGGATGTTGTCTGTGTACACCAAAAAGCCAGTAACGAGAGAGTAAGAGAGAGTTTATTTTGACAGTTCGATGATAGAGAACTTACAAGTTTTTACTGGAGAAATTTTTGCCAGTAAGAATTTGCAAGTTCGAACAGCTGTTTTGAATCATATGTTTTACGTAAACAAACAAAATAAAGTTGAAATTGAACAATGGCAGAAGTAAGTATTTTGAGTATTGTGTTGTTTTTTAACGTTTATATGCAATTATTATAAATAAAATGTTGTTGCATTTTCGTTTGGGGAAAAGACAATTGCGTCGTAGCTTTCTGTCCCTGCCATTTGAAGTGCTACAGCTTGCCTGTATTGTTCATCTGCAACGGAAAAATATATTTCCAAATATTTAATTTGTAACATCATTATACTTACCATCTTGATACTTACCAGCTGTTTACGAACCAGCTGATTTTAATTTCTTGCAAGTTTTTACTGGATGTCGTCTGTGTACTTTTTGTGATATTTTCTACTGAGAGAGTAAAATTTTTTTACTCTCCCAAAAAAGTTACTGGAAAAGTACCCAGACAGACCTATTGTACAATATTGCAGTAAACAGAAAGACCTAATATTAAACACTGTAGATTTTGGTCGGTTTACTATTTGCGCGATATCTCGCACAGATTTTCCAGACTTTGAGTGGGTAATTATTAGTCTCCTCAGCTCTGGGGATGTTTGGGAACGACGTGGCGCCACGATGGATATTTATAACACAACTGACTGAAATATTCTATATAGAGTTCTCTTAAACGTGCCAGTCAAAAAAAAAAACATTTGGTACCGTTATCTAAAGCTAAACCTAAAATGGTTGCCATCTGTCCCATTATTACTTTGAGGGTCGTGATCTGTATTATTGTGAACGAATGCTTATAAATTTATTTCAATTGAATATAAGGCAGCAATTATTTCCTTAAATAATAAACACTAACGTGGCTATATGAAATCATAAAAATAAAGTCAAAATTCCGTTACCATATTTTAAAAATAATATATGTATATTTTATTATGTGGGTTAGTGTCCCATTATAATGTTGAGACACTGTATATACATTTTAATTAAATTTTAGCCTGTTTATCCTCCATTATTGGGGACAATATGCGACTATACTATCCATTGTTGGAAACATTATGCGACGGTACTATCGACGTTTTTATATACACTTATATATTTTATTTATGTTTTTATTATTCTCTGCTTTGTTAATTTTAGTAATCATTGAAATTTGTTTATACTTACACACACCTAAGAATGCCACATTTGTGGGTACTAGTCCTCATTGTAGTAGTTTATCTAATTTAATTTTGTTAAACTATTTTTTAAAGAATATTGTAATTTATCTCAAATTGGCCACTAGGCTTCAAATTACAAGTCAATAAAGCAACTAAATAAATACCTTAAAGCTTTTTAAAAAAAGAATTTAATTACTATTTTATCACGTTTTTTCTATATACATACATATGAATTTCTACATGCTTTTCTTTTGCTTTATGCCAACGAAAAAATCAACTGGCCATAATTCAAGTAATTTGTAACTTGGCCCGAAATATAAAAAATAAAATAAATGGTTTCCCATTACATCCCATGAAGGGACCGGGGAGAACTTCTCACAATCACTGAGTTGTGCGCTTTCCAGTTTTCACTCACTGATTGGGACCTACAGTTTTACACCGATTCCGAACGGTATTTTGAGAAGCTTTTTCATGGCTATATACTCGATAGTGTCGCCGTCACTAAGCGAGGTGACCGTCGTCGAAAGAAATTTTAAGGTGGTTGGAGCAGGGATCGAACCCAGGATCTCCTGTACAAGAGGCGCGCACACTACCCATTGCCCACCGACGGCCCGAAATATATTAAAATGAATACCGTTGATTTAAAATTCGGACAAGCCGAATTGACACATTTATTTAATTTATTTTTGTTTAACGAAATCGATGACCTCACTATCGGCATTAATAGTAGTCCAGACTATGAGCCATTACTACCAAACAAATACTAAAAATGCTCTATTCATAATTTTATACTCCATTCAATTTGATTTTGGGGGCTGGGCAAATTCATTGAACGTATCCTTGGCCTTTTTCGCCATCTGTCCCGTATAGCATGGTAGCATTTCAACGAAGTGGAATGTATTTTTCACTCCTTGGTTATAGTAGTGTTTGACTAAAAACCTCACCTCACCCGTCTGTGGCAGTGAGGGCACATCAAATGGCAATTGTTTTTCCAGGCGCTGGGCATGGGGACGCACTTGACTTTTAATGCAATTGTAGAATTTCTCAGACTCTTCAGGTGTACCCCAAACCCCGAGTTTCTTCGAATAGTACACTGCACCAACAACTAAGCCAGAACGTATCAGTAGTCTGGGTGGGAAATAAACCAAAACAATCCGTTACGTAAACATTGACCGCAACATAAGGCAACTTGGCATTTTTATCTTACCCAAGAACCATTTTGATTTGGAAATGTGTTAAGCTATATTCGGACAAATCGAATCTCCTTCGAAGATCGTTCTATATCTAGCTACTCCAGCCAGTCGTAAAGGCAACCAAATGCGAAACCAATGTTTTCTCCAGTGGAATTACAGTGGAATTGATCACAGCTGATTGTCAAATATGGAATACTACTGAAATAATACACCTATGTGCGCTGCTAACAAAAACGATGTACAAGTAGACAGTCAAAATTTCTCTTCACTCAAATGCCAAAAAACAAAACGAGTGAAACCCTAGTACTTCTCTACTCTCTCTCTTACTCTCTTCGTTGAATATTTCAATACACGAGCAGTTTTCTGATGATGTTATTCCATCTACCTATAGAAATTCCAACCATATTTAAATAAAATTTCATAAAGAATGTAAAAAGTATGAAAGTATGAATGTAAAAGTATGCAAACAAATGAATTGTAGTGTTGTAACTTCAGTGTATTAATATGTGTCCAATTATTTTTTGCACGTTTCAGAACACTTCACGCCATAATCTTTTAGTTATATTAACTTTGGCTAATATAAGCTAATGCTCCATGTCACAACTCAAGCGCTTAACAAGTGAAAATTCGTATTGTCACTTGTTCTTTAAATGTCACGGGTATTCCTATTTAATACTACTTAAACTTTTTAATACTACTTTAATACTAATACTAATACTACTTAATATTGTTATCAATATTATCAATTATTATCTATATTAATTGTTTTATAATCAATCTTATATCTATATTCTTTGTTTGATTAAATTCTGTGTTTATCATTATTAGTTTTTATTAATTATATTACTATTGCATATCACTAGCCAACAGTCGTTTTGTTATGTTTCTAGCATACTTTTTCTCATTGATTTTGACCTACTAAACACGAAAATGAGTTTTAAAAATTTTTCTGTTGATTGGTTTTCGAGATACAAATTTTTGAACTTTTTTTTTTAAATTTTTGGAGGTACACTTACAATTTTGAGCATATCTTTCGTCTTCTTTGACGTATTTGATCCTACTACTACTCAAATTAAAGCAAATTGAGCCGTCTACAACTCATTCTCAGAAAATTTTCAAATCGGGTGAGTAGTTTTGATGTTGGCGGCTTAAAAAGGTTAAAAAACTGCGTTTTTTTAGTAAAAATGTGGCAGAAAAATTGATATACAAATTCATATAAAATATAAAACGCGATGCTAACAGCGATTTTGGTTTTTTTACGTATAGCTGGCATTTTTCCAAAGCAAATAAGCACTTACTTAACAAAATCTGACAACAAATGGCGGACTTATAATTTTTTTGGTAAAACACCGAAATTCCGCTATTTCACGATATTTTGATTTTCATTATTTGCACAGCTTACCTACCCAACGCAAACGAATAAATACATTTGAACTTAATTTAAAATAAACAAATTAGTCTTAGTATATTATTTTTTAATTTATTTAGAGCACTACATACTCAATGTATGGCACAATTAGAAATGGATGTGCCAGGTTAGCTAAACTAACGAAATTAACCAAATCAACGCCCATAAAAAATGAGTAGAAACAAAGATATAACTGTACATTTTATGCCATGTGGAAAAACAGCTGACTTCTTTGTTTTTTGTATTCGCTGCAATTGGTCTCACGTATTAGGGTCCAAATGTAGTCACCCATCATAGCCGTGTCATAGATGCCCTGATAGCGTCGTTCCATAGCCTTCAATTCCTGATGAAAGCGCTCGCCGTGTTCGTCGCTCACGTCTGCTAAATTCTCAGGGAAAAAATCCAAATGAGAATGCAAAAGTGTATTTTAAGTGACATGTGCACTCCTACCCAAAAATGAAAAAAAAACGAGAATTAAAACGCTATTTAAATTAACATTTGTTTCAAAAAAAACCTACCCATTGCTTCATAGTTCTTTACCAGATCCTCAACTATGTCCTTATAATTATGGCTTTTGTTGTTTCCTAAAACGTTTTCCACAACAAGCCTGAAGGAATTCCATGCTGCGGCTTCGATGGGTGATAACAGCTTCGGGAATGTTTCATCTTTCAACATTTTTTTTATATCGGGTCCTGCGAAGACTCCTTCTTTAATTTTTGCCAGCGAAAGGTAAGGGAAAATTGACCGTAAATAGGCAAAAGCTTCACCTTCTTTGTCCAATTTTTTGGCAAAATTTTTTATCAAACCCAATTTTATGTGCAGCGGCGGAAGTATTATATTTTCACGGTTCTCTATTAGTGGTTTGCGCTGAACATTCGCTTCTCCAACTACAGGTTTCGTTCGTTCCGGCCATTTTTTTTAATATAATGCTGATCATCAGCGCGGCTATTCCAAAGGCACAGAAAACAGCAATGTCGCGTATAGCCTCCTTGGAGTCCACACAGAATGGCCACAACTTTGAGGTCGGCGCATATTTTCCAATTATATTTGCTATACTCTATGCATTTCAGCAAAATGTTCATAGTTTCATAGTTCTCCTTTGAATGAACCGCATGAGCAATAGGAAGAGATGGCTTTTCATTCCCATTATGTAAGAGAACTGCCTTCAAGCTCTCTTTGTTGCTGTCAATAAACAACTTCCATTCATTGGGGTTGTGAATTTGGTGAAGCTCTTGGAACAAGCCGGAAATGTCGCTGCAAAAACATATTTGGTCTTTCTTTGTATAAAATTTTGCATACTGCTGGTGACGCTTCCTGTACGCTGTTACTTTCACTTCTGAATCCGCAAATCCACACTGTACCATCCGAGACGCAAAAAGTTCGGATTTCTCCTTAGTGAGACCAAAATCGCGCACCCAATCGTTTAGTTCGGCCTGTGACAGTAATTTTCGCTTTCTGCACGCCCCAAATTCGCTTGCACTTGACTCGGACTCTTGATCTGACGATTCTGCTTTTTGAAGAGATGCACCAGGGCACACTGGATATGGTACATCATTCGAATGTGGTACTGGAAGTGCAAACGATCCCACTTGAGCGTAGTTCCATTTTAAAAATCTCCCTACCCCACTGTTTGTGGTGAGGCAAAAATAACAGTCTGTGGAATGGCATAGCGGCTTTTTCCACATCATTGGTGTATCGAATTTCATATGGCGCCTAAAATTAAAATAAATTACTATATTTGCTTTGCTTAATGTGTTTAAATAAAAATTCTTACCTTCCGCCAGCTGCCCAGTTAAAGTGGTTTCCCATTACATCCCATGAAGGGACTGGGGAGAACTTCTCACAATCACTGAGCTGTGCGCTTTCCAGTTTTCACTCACTGATGGGGACCTACAGTTTTACACCGATTCCGAACGGTAATTTGAGAAGATTTTTCATGGCTAGATACTCGATAGTGTCGCCGTCACTATGCGAGGTGACCGCCGCCGAAAGAATTTTTTTTTTTAAGGTGGTCAGAGCCGGGTTCGAACCCAGGATCTCATGTACAAGAGCCGCGCACACTAACCATTGCACCACCGACGGCTGCCCAGTTGGTTAGGATTATATAGCAAAGATCACATAGCGACTTAGGTGTCCATGATTCTGCGATATTTGGTGAAATACCAAAATAATTCAAATAGTGCAATTGCACTGCTGGAGTAAACGTGTGTGCGTGATTATTCTTTATAAACTCGCCACAAACATTGCAGAAATTGTCTGGATTGTTCAAACACTCGAACACACGTACTCTTTTACTCATTGTCTTACTTGTTGGGTAGGTATTATATGCACTTAAATTCAATTTGTTTCACTTTTTACTCGTACTACTCGCGTTCGTAGACACTTGTTGAATGACAAAAAACGATAAATGAACACCTATAAATACTATACCTGGCTATATACCTGATTCAGCAAGTGTGCGTTTCAAATTGTGGAAAAGTTTCCAAATAATGACCACTCACAAATGTGGGGGGAATTTCTGTAAAAAAATCCGATACAGGTAGCCATCGGGAAAACACACATCAATAAAAAAGTGTAATTCCCTTTAATTGACTGTGAACGGAGTAGCAGTCATAATGGAACACGAAGAGCGTCCACGCACATTCAGAAGCGTATATTACTCTGCAACCACAATCATAAAAATTAAATAACTATTTGTGTATTACTTATTTTTTTTAATTCTGAGAATCATAAAAATTACGTAAACGTTTTTTCCAAACAATTTTGTACATGTAAAGTGGGTTTGCCAAAATTCGTATCGTAAAATGCACCTGTGTTTCTATGTTCTGCATTTTCATTATACCATTTTCTTAAAAACATCGACGAAACGTCCCTACGGTATTGTAAATAGGTTTTTTACAATTATGAAATATTTGTGTTATTAATGTTAATTTAAAAATTTTATCAAAACTGCTAAGTGCTGTGACATTTGAAAAAAATTTCCAAAAAAAAAAATTGCTGATTTCACTAAATTTTTGAAATTTCACGTCCCTTGCCAGAACAGAAGACATTAACCCAGGGTGGTGAAATTTTGAACAGAAGTAACTTATGTATAGGAGCAACTGTTCCGTTCTATTCCAAAAGGATTATAAAAAACTTGCTTTTTCGATCCCTCCTAGTAGGTTAGCTGTCCAAATAATGAAAATCAAAATATCGTGAAATAGCGGAATTTCGGTGTTTTACCAAAAAAATTATAAGTCCGCCATTTGTTGTCAGATTTTGTTAAGTAAGTGCTTATTTGCTTTGGAAAAATGCCAGCTATACGTAAAAAAACCAAAATCGCTGTTAGCATCGCGTTTTATATTTTATATGAATTTTTATATGAATTTTTCTGCCACATTTTTACTAAAAAAACTCAGTTTTTTAACCTTTTTAAGCCGCCAACATCAAAACTAGTCACCCGATTTGAAAATTTTCTGAGAATGAGTTGTAGACGGCTCAATTTGCTTAAATTTGAGTAGTAGTAGGATCAAATACGTCAAAGAAGACGAAAGATATGCTCAAAATTGTAAGTGTACCTCCAAAAATTTAAAAAAAAAAGTTCAAAAATTTGTATCTCGAAAACCAATCAACAGAAAAATTTTTAAAACTCATTTTCGTGTTTAGTAGGTCAAAATCAATGAGAAAAAGTATGCTAGAAACAAATAACAGAGAAAATTTTGTTATTTGTGACCTAGTGTATTTCATGTTAGTTTATATACATCAACTTTATTTTAATTTTGTTAAATTTTTATTTGAGTAGAAATGTGTTGCAGAAATTTTATAACCAAATAAGGCCTTATTGGCTCGGTTATTGAACTGTATAAAATAAATTAAATTAATTAAATTAATAGTCAAGTTATGACGCGGGAAAGAAATGCGTTTGAGTGAATCGCGTCGACTTTTTTGGTTCTCTCTACTAGGGTTGCCAAACTGGGGGGTTTTTTTTCTCTACCTGTACATCCTTTTTGTTGCTAATTGTTGCCAACAATTGCTAATAGATTGGAAAATTTAATACAACACTTGGCATCCCTCGTGAGTGTGAACCAAAAATCGGAGACGATTCACTCAGATGCATTTCACTCACGTCATAACTTGATTACACCGAGCAACAAATTGCAAAAGAATAATTTGTCTTAAGGTCACCACTACATTTGAGGGAACAAACCTAGTTTGGGTAAAACTCGTTGTTTTAAGCAAAAAATATAAAATAAAAAAATCGGTGTGAACCCCTATTTTGGGAGTTATGGGCCCCTACAGTTTGGGCACATGGGATGGTATTACGAGTGTGAAGCCGTCTTATGGGACCGATTTCACCAATGTTATATAGAAAACCTCAAAATAAACAAAAACAACACTTAAACAAATTTTTCCGATAACTGGCTTAGTTCGATTTATTTTTTCGAAAGTTTTGTTTCTTAATAGGAAGTCAAAAAATAAACGAAAAAAAATAAGCAAAGTTGTTCGATTACTAGCTTAGTTATCGAGGTATCACATGTTTAATTTTTTTTAAAATATGAAATTTTTTCAAAAAATTTCTTCGTTAACGGGATATAAATGGTGAAAGTAAATTGAGTATTATTATTGTGGTGATAGTACTTTTTGGCTGGCCAATGGGGTTGATCCATTTAAAGAATTTTTCCTGTTCGCCGGAGATATTTACAATCCCCTGAGAAATAACTCGCAGGAGCTTTCACAAGAGTTGAGTGAGGAGGTATTGGAAATCGACTCTGATTGCGAGTCGCTTCCAGGATCTGAAGACGAGGGCGATAGTTTAATATAGTTTGTTTAATTATTTTACTTTTTTACGTATGAATTTAGTGTTTTTGTTTGGTTTTGTTTAGTTATTTGTTTTTTATTTGTTTTTGAAAATAATTTTTATTGCGAAATATTATTTATATATATTAATATTATTTTGCTTGCGAGGTGTTTTTGAAAAATCGCGAATAACTGATTTTTTGTGTGAACTTTGACCCTTTATATTTTCGGTTCTTAATGGGTTAAACAAACAAGCGATGTCTTGTTTTTTAGCTTAATATCCCTTCTATTCAACAACCTGTGAAAATAGTGCCTTAATGTAGCATTCTGCGATAATACATTTTCCCCCCTAAAAAGTTGGGTTATAAAAGTCGAATATTGGAAATAGGCTCGCAATGGGTTAACGGATCGTATACCTTAATATATATGGAGTATATGGAGGAGTAAATGTCAAGCTTTGAAGGCCTGTAATCAGGGAAATATGGGCGAGCACCAAAAAAAAAATTAATTTTTCTCTGGATAAAAAGTTCTATGCACTGATGATATTTTGGATCCGATACGAGATTTGCACCTATTCTAGGTTTGAGCCCTCTCGTTTTCAAATGTGCCCACAACGAGATTGCGGAGAGTGATCCAGCTTTGATCCATACAGTAGCCAATCTTTAACCAAGCTTGGGACCGTTGTCATGCATGAACATATAATTTCCGGTTAATTGGAGTTTTTCAATACTTGGCACGAAATTTGTTTTTAAAATATCAATATACATGTGCCGATCCATTGTCCCTTCAATAAACCGCAGTTCGCCAACTCCACTTGCTGCCATGCAGCCCCACACCAAACATTTTTTGGCTGAAGTGCAGTATTTGATTACCTCCACACTCTTGCAGGCCCATCTCTTCCAAAAACATTGAATTCACATTCATCAGTGAAAGTGACTCGTGTCCAAAAGTTTAGATCTTTAATATGCCTTTTTACACACTGATTGGTGTTTTTCTCTCATTTCTGTTCACTTCACTTATTAGAGGTTTCTTCATTGCCATTCTGGAGGCTAAGCCTGCCTTTTTCAAGCAACACCGGATACGTTGAGAATCTACTTCAATTCCGTCGGTCTCACGCAATATTTTGGATAGTTTGACAACACTAGTTTTTCAGCAACGCTTCGCGCTATTTTCCTCTGCATTCGCTCATCAAGTTTGCTGGGCAGACCACTTCTTGTCTTACTCTGGTATGATCCAGTAATATTGTTAATTATTGTTTGGACGGTAGCCTTACTCAATCCCAAAATTTCACCAACTTTTGAAAACGAATTTCCCTCATGTTTAAGTTTTACAACCACTTCACATAGTTGAGGAGAAATTTCTTTTCTTGTGGACTTTTAAAGGCAAATATTTCCCAAAATGTTTACAAAAAACACACAATTTAACTTTGATCTTACTTTTCTTACAGCAATTGAACTAGTACTGAAGAAAACGTGCCAGTGAGCGACCACGCTACCTAGCGGAACTATTGTTCACGTTTTCGTATGTAGAATTTCGTTAAACATTTACATATGTAGATGCTTTGTCGGTTTCAACATTTAAAAATTTGACAGAATAAACGTTGCAGAATTTGCATCTGCATTAACGTGGTACATTTTATAAGTAATATTATCCTTTTTTTTGACTAAATACATACAATCGACATCGTATGTAGACTTTTGTAACATGGTATATTACACCCTTATTGGTACAATAACCATTTAAATAACCTTTAAAAAAAGTAAGCAAATAGTTTGAGGTCTAGCAATCGGTTAATGGATCCGACATACATCTATGCATATATAAAAAAAAAGAATTATTTTAGGCCGCAATAACTCTATTGTTAGGCACAGTTTAAATAGATCTAGCAATGCTAGTATATCCCCCTAAAACAAGAGTTAATCCGATTTGTAAGAAATTTAAATAATTTTATTATTTTAAGCCACTTACAGAAAAATACAATTTGGTCGTTATGCTCGCTAATACTTGTTTTTTATAACTTCAAGGTAACGGTCTCCGATGTTATACCATTGTAAATGAATGTATTATCAACAGGCTTAAATTGTTTGGTCACGATTTTAACGACTTCCTGAGCGGCAATGCCAGCTGAAAAATAATGTTGAACACCATGAAAAATAGAATGAAATATTAAAAACAAAATTACCTATAAATGCAGATATGGTATGAATCTCAGCGCCACCATAATGACAAATTTCATGCACCATATCATCACTCAAACTCGCCTGAGTTACACCCCAGTCGTTTAACATTTTGCAAGCGACTGTTTTCAAACGGGCTGTATCATTTTCAACATAACAATCACCCGGTATATTGCCACACTCGGTGAGAAAACGTTCATATGCCCGCAGAGCAATATAATGTTCGGTAAGTGTGCCCTGAAACTCCATATCGATCACATTTAAAAAGCGATTGTTTCGCTCGTATTCGTCAGCTATTTTCGAACCACGATATACGGTAAGATTAGCGGCTTCTTTGCAAAATAGTCGTACAGCTTTCTCTGTTATATAGTCAGATGAAAGGCCTAATTCCTTCAGAATTGACCGAGATCTACGATAGACACTGTCAGCATCTTGTATGGCTTGATGACGATAAATATTTTGTAGATTTATATACGACTCAGTATCAGCGGTCATGTCTGGAAGGACTCCCGGCAGCGGTAACATTTGTTCATTCTCATTGTCTATAAAATCTTTTAAGGCTTTGGCTATAATCCAAAAGGGTTTACTCTGAAATATAATTGATGTTAAATGAATGATTATAATATGGAATATTTAACGTAATTCAAACACGCAAATATGCATAAAAACTCGCATCAGTATTATGAATATGATCAGAGATACTAAGTTACTCTAAATTTGATTATAAATCGAATGATACAATACAGAAATTACTGAAGTATGTGTTGAATTTTTTTTTAAAATTATTTTGTATCTTTAAACTGTCGATGTGCGAAGCTCTTGTACATGATAATATGGGTTCAATACCTACTCTGAGGACCTTACATTTTTATCGCTGATGGTCTCTTTTGTTAGTGATGGCGACACTGTCAAGTAATTCGCCACGAAAAAGCTCCTCAAAAAAAAAACCTTCGGAAACAGTATGCAACTCTAAGTTAGTCAGTGTAAAGACTATAAAGGGGCCCTTAGACCTGTGGATAAGTTGCAACGACTACAAGTTGACATCAACTTATCCATGGTGTAAGGTGAAGTTGGTGGTTTGTACAAACTAGTTGATGTAAAATCAAAGCGATTTTGACTTTTTGAAGTTGATACCACCAACTTATCCATCAGTGTAAGGGGATTTTGCATTAACTTTCATACGCATTTCGATGAGACACATTCATGAGGAAACATTATCGGCAAAATGTAAATAAATGAACCAAAAAATAAATAAATTAAACATTATCGGAAAAATATAAACTAAATAAATATGATTTGTGGTGTTATTTATAAATATTTAAAGAAAATAAAAATAGCGTTTTTTTTTTGTAAAATTTGTGATATTTTCGTAGTGCGCTCACCACTTTTCATTTCGACATCTGACAAGAAAATAAAGTTGCCTCAACTAGTTTGAGAGTGTAAGGGCAAAATCGAAGTTGATGTCTAGTTATCGAAGTTGATGTCAACTTGAAATCGAGCAACTTATCCACAGGTCTAAGGAAATTAGTGACTGGTAAATCGATTTCGATTTAAATGGAAAATCGATGTTTGGCTATTAAAAGCGATTATTTACAATCGATTTTCCGCGTCAACCTTCAACTAAAATCGATTTTCAGCAAACCACAGACTTGGAATTCATGAGCATGAACATCAGCTATCGTTGATGTTTGTTGTCGGTTTACCGCCCTTCTTGATACGAAGTTGCTCGCATCACCATCATGTTTACAAATTTTAAATTTCATTACCCAGATAAAAATTTATCGACAAACGTTCATGCTCATGCTCATGTCTACATGAAGTCGCTCAACTTATCCACAGATTTAAGGACCCATTTACAAAATAAATGTCATAAGTGTCTTTACTCGAAGGTAACAACAATCCGAGTGAAGTGTAAAAAAAAGAAATGTAATTAAAAAAAATTAATGTGGAAAAAGCAGGGTGCCCTGTGCGCACGACATTCATATATTGTGGAAGCACCTAATATATGTCAAGACATCTAAAATTGCCCACCATCTCAATATAAAAACAAATATTTCTGAGCATAATAAAGAATGCCATCCTGTTGTGACAAAAATTCTGATGAGTACAAAAGAGATCAGCTTAAAATCAGTGAGCTCTGGACTTTACATTTTTGAAGTCATTGATTGCGACACTTGAGTTGTAGCAGGGTTTTAGATAAGCATTTTCGTGACTAATTACTCGATGGTTCTAGTCGGGCACGCTACCATTGGACCAATCATAGACAATTGCGATCGATAAAAAAACTCATTGTAGATTTAAAAAAAACTAACATAAAACGCATTGGTTTTTATCCCGATTAATCGATTTTGAAAATCGACATGAAGTTGATCGATGAATCGAAATCGATTTTCTAATTTCGCTAACATTCACTAGTGAGCATCTCACTCCAGTCCCTTCCCGCGATGTTCTGGGATACTATTTATTTATTAAATTGGGAAAATCTATAAACTTACTTGTTTATTAAGATTTTTACAAGCATCATCTTCAAATATCGCTTTGAGTGAAGAGGGAATACTACCCCCACCAAATGACGTATTCACTGCCTTTATGGCTTCTTCGTAATTTTCCTCATCATTTGCCATATCTGAAAGTAACAAATAAATAAAATAAATAGTTTCCTTTTACATCCCATGAAGGAATTGGGAAGCTTCTCACAACCAGTGAGCTGTGCGCTTTCTAGTTTTAAACTCAGTGACTTATAAGAAAATACAAATAGATGCACTATAAAATCAAAAGATGAAAAGAAACTTACCATTTCGTATCATTTGCCGTAGTTGTGATTTCTCCTTGTAGTTGGAAGGCAATCTGCCATTATTTTCCACTTTCCACTGTCGCAGATATTTGTTAAGAACCAAAAGCCAGGGCACCTTACTTGTTATTTTATTACTCTGTAATATAGATCAAGTGATGTACGTTTCAAATGCAGTTCAGCTTTTACTCGTAATTCGTTTTATACTCACATCGAAATGCTTTTGCAAATTGGGAAATGGTTTTTCCAAACGTAAATCAAATTGTTGATTGTCAGGTCGTGCCTCTACAATACAATGTTCCTTAAGCTGCAAACGTATTGTGGCAAACATGCCCAATGAGCGACAATATATTAAAGGAACCTTTGCATCCCACAAATTGTTGGACAATTGCAATAAAGAATTTTCATTTAAATTCGAGGCAATAACGATATCAAAACTATCAAAGAAAGCCGGTCGATTGGTTAATATGTAGTCCACGCTTTCCTCTACATAATCTCCATTAACATCGGGATTTAGCTCTTGCAATAACTGCATGCAAGCAGCTGCTCTAGATTGACCAATGTTGCTGGTTTCCAAAAAGAAACTGCAAGATTATATCTAAATTAATCCAACATGTCCTCATTAAATACTGTTATTTTTCTTTACTTGACTCCCAAGTCCTCCTCTGACACCACATTACCATCAACTATAGTAAACATACCAACACCTGGCAGGACAAGGCCCTTGAGAACCTCACAACCTAAGCCATTGGCGTTAACTAAACATACTTTGGCGCCTTCTAACAAGTTTTGGCCGTGCTCGCCCCATAGTCTAAATCCAAATAGAAATTATTATTTTATTATTTCTGTTTAATTGCAACTATACCGTATTTGTCGATCATATTTCTTATTTTTATCTGATTGTTCTGGTGATTTTGGAGCTGGAGATGACATCTTCACAAACCAAAAAAAGGCTACCAACAGTTATTCCTCCTTTATTTATCAGCTGTTCCTAACTCAAACACAGTGCCGCCTTCACCAACGCGATTTTATTGTGGCTGGCGTTGACAGATAAGTCGATATCTTTCACTATAAATTCACTTAAGTGGAGTTCCGATTATCAGACGGATTTGACGATCTGTCGAATCTGAAGAAAATTTGTCAATGTGAACAGCTGTTGTCAGATAAATCTGATGGTCTTCAAAAAAGTTTGAAAACCAAACGATTTATTTGAGGTTATCGATAAAACAGTGAGCGAGAGATAAAATGGCAGAGAGAATAAGCGACGAGAAAAGCTGAGAACTGCAAATTACATAACATTTTTGGAATTTAATGTGAAATGCAAAAAAAATAAATCTTCATTATGTAATTTAATTTAATCAAATGAAATATTTATAACTAAAAAGTGGTTGGTAAAATAAAGAAAAAGAAATAGGATGTGTGTGTGCTTAGTTTTTTTTCTAGAAATTAGTTTGTTTAAATCCATACATAATTACATATGTATTATGGATGTGTACGTGTGCATAACAAATGTTCTCAGCAGTGTCTCCTCTTCCCTTTCGCTTGCAGTGTGTAATCAATGAATTGTTGCGAGACATTTGCAATGCAAACCGTTGATGTTAACTCTGTGGCGTGTTGCTTCAAATGAAGTCTGTCAGATATATCTTTCTGTGTGGACGAAAAACCGATATTTTATCGATAACCCCTTCATATATGTCTGTCAGATCTGTCTGAAAATTTGAACTCCACTTTAGAGCATCATTACACTATGGCTATGGTAATCGATCGGTACAAATATTTAATTTTTAGTAAATTAACTGAAATGCACCACTTTTACAACTTTTACGAATGTAAGACAACAAATTCAACACAGAGAATTTCCTTTTTTGATAAATTTAATTAAAATTGACCACTTTTACATATTTTTAGACCACTTTACACATTTAGAATAAGGGAGAGGAGCCGATTAAACGACAAAACCTGAAGGGGTGGTTGCAAGCCAAAACGCAGAATGTAATGTAATCGTGGTTTACGTAGGCTTTTTAAAACAGAATAGCGTAATAATTGCAGCCTGTAAAGCATAATCTAAATGGTCAGTTACCCCCCGTTTACACATGCAAGTGGACATAGACTAATGATGTATAGAGACGCCATTGTTCTCATCTGACATATCCTTTCACACTATTCGTGGTGGGGTCTGTGCGACAGAGAGTTATTTGACTTAGATTGACTTAAACCACGTGGAATTACAAAAATTATTGACTTAAATTTTTCATATCGTTTTGATGAAAAACTGTGAATATTTTAAGTATTTTGGACTTTATTGTTATATTTTATTGCTCGTATATATTTGTGGTGTAGTTACACAAACGCACAAATCGAAATGCCGTTGCTGGTTTATTGTTGGAGGGTTGGAGCCATTGCGTCTATCTGGTATTATTAAAGCAATACTTTCCAACATGCAACCGCCCATATGCAACACACTAAATGTCATCAATATAATGAAAGAGATGGCGCCTCTATACATCATTACTCTCAATCGACATGAAGTTGATCGATGAATCGAAATCGATTTGCTTATTTCGCTAACATTCACTATACATCATTTACTCCATAGTGTAATAATATATGTGGAAGCATAAGCCCAGCTGATCAGGCATTTTGTTATTGGGTTGTTTCTTTTTATCATTCTTTGTTTACGTAATACACTCGAAGTGTCAAACTTGTCTCATCATTTGTTTTGATTCTTATTGTTCGTTATTAAACGTTTGAAAATTGTTGTGCAAATTAAATTGAAATATAAATATAATTGTAAATTGTATAATTTTGCCTATTACTTTTTTTTTAATACATGTAATTCTATGCATGTAATTATTTACTTTGGCGTTTTTCCTTTGCCTCTTCTTCGTATATAAAATGATTTTGACATATCGAGTGTATTGTCATAACAATAGTACAACAAAATTCTGTCAAAATCCTTTCATATTACAACAACACGCCACGCGTCGACTTATATTATTAGACTATGATTTACTCTATGCAAGTGGAAGTTCCAAATTCTTAAACACTCACACTTTATCACTAATACAATAGCACTTTATCGACTTGCAGCTCAACTGCCTTCAAAATTTGGAAGGCAGTAAACGTAATAAAAATACTCACGGTAGACGCAGGTGGTGTTGTAGCTGATGTCAAATTGATGCCAACAACAACATACATTTTGTGTTTGCTTCTCACTTACATTGTGTCAAAACATCAATAAATGTAAACAAACACATACAAAAACAAAATACATGTGAACTTGGCAGTAAGTAAGTAAGTTTGTTTGTTTGAGTCTTCTTTTTTTCGATTATTCGAGTGTTTACTTATAACATTAACAAAATTTATGGTTCTTAGAACTATATCTGTTCTGCTCTAATTCACGATATTGTAGACGAGAAGCTATATGCTTACAATTTAATGGCTCGCTCAAGGCCTTTTCGATTGCTTACAGAACTTAGCTCTGTTAAATCTTAAAACTATATAACACTTAAAAATACACAATAAATAAAGGTTGCTGCTGTATGACAGGCTAGACACCGAACATTTCAACGAATATTTGTCATCAGAGAACTGTTCAATAACAGTCATACATATTATACATACATGCATACATATAAAAATGAACTTGACAGTTCGAAAGTAATTTACAATGTAAACAAAGCAAATCAGCTGTGCTTATGCGTTCACCATCTATGAATCCATCTTGAGCCATTTATAAATGTTGGGCCACGCATCGGAAAATATTCGATAAGCTTCCATCTGTCAAACAGTTGATTTTTTGTGTGTTTTCATTATGGTTGAATTTTGTTTAGTAACTAACAATGTTGCATCAAAATGTACACCACTTTAAAGTGAAGTTTAAAATTAAACTTAAGTTTCTACTGAATAAAACACAGACGATCAAGAAGTTGACAACCAGAAAATGTGCGCAATTTGGCAACCCTGGTAAAAGAGAATCAAAAAGTGCCAGATATTCACTCAATCGCATTTCTCTCTCGTGTCATATCTTGATTATTTCATACTTTTGCATAGTGTATGTAATTTTATTTCAACAAGGTTGGAATTTGTATAGCTATATACAATAACACTATCAAAAAGCGGCTTGTGTATTCAAATATTCAATGAAGATAGTAAGACAGTGGGCAGAGAAGTGCTAGGGTTTCACCCGTTTTGTTTGTTGGCATTTGAGTGAAGAGAAATTTTGACTGTCTATTTGTACATCGTTTTTGATTAAAATTGTATGAATAATCTTCAGTCGTTATGAAATTTTTGCTGCCGTAAGAAGTACGTGTATAAAAAATAACGAAAATTTCATGGAGCGAAAATTTCGCTCACTTTTCATTTGCCTGGTACTAAGCTCCTTGCAAAAATTTCGTAAGCAAAATCAAATATAGGGTTGTTACGCCAAAGTTATTTCGTATGAAAACAATTGTTTGATAATTGTTTGGAACTGGAATTTTGACATATCGATAATTTTAACAGACTAAAACTGCAGTTACACCTACAAAGATTATCGTTTTTTCAGGATTATGAATGTCAAACTCCATGAGAAAAAACATTGATAATTCCAAAAATGCCATAATCTTGGTCGGTGTAAATGCCGTATAAAGTAATACAACAGGAGGTAGAAATAAAAAGGAGTGCGAAGAGGACTTATTATTGAATTATTTGCAAGGTAAATTAAAGATAGGTGGTAACTGTCCGCAACAAAATTTTCCGTTTAGAGATAAATGAAAAAATTTCTTACGAAAATTTCACAAGAACTAAACACAGGGCTTTAGTGCGGGTTAACCTTCGAAATTCATTAATCTTGGTCGGTGTAAATACCGTATAAGGTCATCGCTAACCTGGTCGCGATAAACTGTGATATAACAACCCTGTAATTGATTTTCGTAAGCAACTATCATGATACAAATACAAGGTAGTAGCATTAGCATTGTTGTAATTTCCGTACCCAGTTATTTTCAAAATCAGCTGATAAAAATGTACACATGTAGAGAGCAAAAACGATGTACAAGTAGACACTCAAAACTTCTCTTCACTTAAATGCCAACAAACATAACGAGTGAAACCCTAGCACTTTTCTGCCCTCTCTCTTACTCTCTTCATTGAATATTTGAATACACAAGCAGCTTTTTGATGGTGTTATTGTATATATAACTGTGGCCGTCGGTGGTGCAATGGTTAGTGTGCGCGGCTCTTTTACATAAGATCCTGGGTTCGAACCCGGCTCTGACCTCCTTCAAAAAAAAATTTCTTTCGGCGGCGGTCACCTCGCATAGTGACGGCGACACTATCGAGTATCTAGCCATGAAAAAGCTTCTCAAATTACCGTTCGGAATCGGTGTAAAACTGTAGGTCCCAATCAGTGAGTGAAAACTGGAAAGCGCACAGCTCAGTGATTGTGAGAAGTTCTCCCCAGTCCCTTTATGGGATGTAATGGGAAACCATTTATTTATTTTTTTATTGTATATAACTATACAAATTCCAACCGTGTTGAAATAAAATTACATAAACTATGCAAAAAGTATGAGTGAATAGCGTCAAGTTTTTTGTTTCTCTTCTACTAGGGTTGCCAGATTACGCCGGTGTTTTATCTCTACTTGTTCATCTTTTTTGAGCTGAGTACACAGAAAAAATAAGCATGGGTAATATTACCAACTTTGGGTTTGGTGATTCTTTTTTGTATGTAGAAAAGAAAAGGTGGCATTATTACCTAATGCCATGTTCACGCTGACACGAAATTGACAATTTCGGATTGAAATTGTCGAACGAAATTGAAATCGTTCACACTGCCATTTGAGCAATTTCGTTGAAAATGACAACTGCTTGTGTACAAACATTGCCATTAGTAAAATTTTAGTGCTTGGACACAATAATCAAAATTCTGTTGGGAAATGAATGAAAACAGTAAAATAAATGAATGGTACATGAACTTTAACACGAAACACTGATTCACTACGCTTTATTGTTTATTTTCACTACTCTATGTCGATGAAAATTTCAATTTGGTGAATGAGGCGGAATACCATTGTTTTGTTTTTTGTTGAAATTTTAGTAACCGAGAAATTTTAGTTCCGTGAACGAAGCCGACCCATAATTATCGACGGCTTTGGAACAGCAAAACAATTAATCGACAGCGGCAACTGACTTTTTATTAAATGTGATTTTTCGGTAGACGTTACTTTTAGGCACATCTCGTTGGTTATGAAAAAAAATATTTGAAATTTTTTTTAGTAATTTGCGACTTTGATAGCGGCTAAGGCGATAATATCGGCCAAGATTTTAAATTGAAGAGTGCCCTCAAGAAGCGTTCTCAAAAAGGATGTACAGGTAGAGAAGAAAAAACCGGCCCAATTTGGCAAACCTAGTAGAAGGGAACCAAAAAAGTCGACGTGATTCACTCGAACGTATTTATTTCCAGCGTTATAACTTGATTATTTCATACTTTTTACATACTTTATGTAATTTTATTTAAATATGATTAGAATTTCTATAGTTAGATACAATAACATCATCAGAAAACTGCTCGTGTATTGAAATATTCCACGAAGAGAGTAAGAGAGAGAGCAGAGAAACAACGCGCTTCACTTGTTTTCTTTGTTGGCATTCCACTGCATAAGCAAATTTTCTTCTCTCAAAGACGATCTAGAATTAGACGACCAGAAGTTGTGCTCAATTTCTCAAAGAGAACCAAAAAGTGCTAGAAATGCACTCAAAGCCATTTCTCTCACGCGTCATATCTTGATTATTTCATACTTTTTGCATAGTTTATGTAATTTTATCTTAACATGATTGGATTTTGTATAGTTATACAATATAGTATATACAATAGCGATATCAAAAAGCTGCTCGTGTATAGAAATATTCAATGGAGAGAGTAAGAGGGAGAACAGAGCATGACTAGGGTTTGACTCGTTGTGTTTGTTGTCATTTGAGTTAAGAGAAATTTTTATTGTCTACCAGTGTTGGTAATTCCATTTTTAAATTTGGGGCCAAAGAGAGCTCTAAAAAGGACCAAAACGACTTCGGAAGGGCCAAAGTAATTTTTAACCAAAAAATACTATTATATTATACAAATTATATTAATATATATTAAATTGTTAAGAAAAAGAAATGTAAATACTAAGCAGACTTTCACTAAAATCCAATTCGTATATTAAAGTACTTTTTTTAGTTCATATATTCAGATACAGATTCTTTCATATGTAACATTAAAATTTTGTGTTTGTTTACACTGAAAACTTAATCGAATATAGCCTCTTATTCAAACTCAGAATTTTAAATGTTTTTTTTGTGTTCAGTTAAATCAAAACTATATCCTAATTTTCATTTCAACGACTTAAGATATTGGTTTGGTTTGTTCCTACAAAAATTCGGTATAATATTTTGTAGTCTGTCCCTTATTTTAAATTTGAATATATTTTGGACGGAAAACATCGTTCAAACCTTTCAGAAGAGTGTGAAATAGAAAGGGCGCATACTACAATATAATACATAGTTTTGAATAACGGTTAGTTTAAACTGTTTATAATATTGGACACCGTATTTCATTAAGTTTTTTAATTCAGTTCTTTTCGATAATGCTCTTTATTCGCTATTAAGTTAAGCCCTAATGTGCGAAGAGTTTAACTACTGTTAATAGTGCCAAAATAATATTGACTGTGCCACGGGGCCACAAAACGTTCAATAGGGCCAAAAATGGCACATTGTGCCATACTTTTCCATCACTGCTGTCTACTTGTACATCGTTTTTGTTGTTCTCCTGCATCTATGCAAAAAAGAGTACTAAGTAACTTTTGTTGAGCATAACCAGCGTTGTATACGACAATTTCAAGTCAATTTCAACGAAATCGTTGTAAATATCTCAATTTCGTAGATGTCAAAATATTTGCGAGATTGAGCAATTTCAACTCACTTTCAGCCCAAATGGTGAAAGACTTCAATTTCGTGGCAGCGTGAACAAGGCATAAATGAAAAGTGCAAAACACACTACCAACAGCAATGCTGAATTTGCATATGAATGTTCGCAAATTCCCTGTTTCTTATTTGATTGTCAAGATCTGTGGTGAAGAAACAACATTCCGACGAGACACCGTACTTTAGAGCGAGACGAAAATAATAATAATATAATTTTTATTACCACTGTGTCGCTGTGTATGTATGTCCCCTTATCCACGTGCAAACTTGAGTTCCAAATAAAGCGATCCACACTTAATACTACGAAAGGTGGAAACATTTGCTGTAATGCATGGTACAAAGAAATGGTAGAAGCACTAGCCCAGCTGATTTGAATGTTTTACATTTGTTTGTCAGCAACCCCCGTTCGCCAGCAACTGCTGTTTTTGAAATATTGCTCTGCAAAAATTACATAGAAACGTTATAATTTTCACACTTAAACACTTTCAATATATCAAATAACACTCAATCATTTTCTAAATGGCACTTTTTGCAAATTTGTTTACATTTTCATCATTTTTCTATCAGCTGACTTGACACAACACAGACACTGAGCAAAAACAAAATGCCTGTTGTTTTTGGCTTGTTGTATTTGTTTGAAAAAATGCGATCGGCAACTCATTTGTAGCCATATGTTGTTATAATTGTAAGCAGCAACAACAGACATTTTATTTTCGTTAATTTTTTTCAGTTGTCAAACTCTACAGAATTATATACCAACAATACAAGAATACAAAAAAGTATAAAAACAAAATAAATACGATTTTCACAAGTGAAACGAAAAATGACATGGAAAAATTTCTTCACTTGTTTAAACGACTATACCTGATCGATAATTCTACCATGACCAATATGTATAACATTTATCGCGCATTATTGTGAACAATTTAGATCCAATCATGGTAGAATGAGAAGGTAAACTCGGTAGACAGCTGTTTTCAATTTTTGGTCGTAGTTTAGTTTTCCACTTCTGTCAGATTCAAAGGGTTTGTTTCTGTTTACATTTATTTGTTGGTATACGTATGTGTTGACTTTGACATGAGAAGAGCCTAAACAAAAACAAAATGTCTGTTGCCCATAATTGTTGTTGTATCCACTGCAACTACATGGTATTTTTACTATGGATCCAATTTTGTTTTCACCCGGAAATAAAAATCTATCCTTCAAATTTAGAGATATAAAAGTATAAGGTCGAGTTTAACACTCATCATTTAAAAGCTCACAGAAAATGTTCATATTAAATGACAAACATCGGGCATTTAAACTACATTTAAATGGAGAATTTTCAACTGTGAAACTGGCCATAAGTAGTCTTTCATTAAATAAAATAATTTTAAGGAACTTAAAATGTGTGAGCCATTTTTAAAATGTTTGCTTTTGGGTCTCTTCTTGATAACATTTTCATTCGCAAGAAATGATACCAATTTATCTAACACGGGGGTTACACGGTCAATTTTTGCCTTTCAATTTTCAATACATTCATACTTTTTTACTAATACACTCACACTTTTAAAAATTGAAAGGAACTTGCTTTCAATTTCTCTTTCAAGTGGAGTGTTTCAATTTTCTTTCAAGAAAACAGCTGATTACATATGTTATGAACAGTTTCTCGTTTTCCTCCTTACAAATATTCTGCCGTCATCATTTTTTGATTTCTACTTTTACAAATATTAAAATATTATAAAAAATTAAAAATGTTTGTGAGTAGAGGTAATAATGTTGCGATACAGAAGACATGAAGGTTTATGGAAAATTAATATTGCTTTCAAGTTGCGTGCAGCCTACGTCACAGCTATCAATTTACATGAATTTTGACAAGCAGTATGTGTACAAAACTTGAAAGTGTGGCTGCAGCGTAAGATAACTTTTTGTTGCCATTTCTTGAAATTGAACATGTGGCAACATTGTAACTGCTCAACTCGGAATTTAGTGGGAAATTGAAATGCCACTTAATATCGCTTAGCTCTCCCGTACAAATTAAGCTATAATTAATTTTAGTGGGGTAAAAAAAACAAACGTAGTGTCAAAATGTGATAATCTTGGTAGGTGTAAATGCCGCTTTAGCTTAAACGTACAAATTAAGCTATAATTAACTTTAGCGGGGTAAAGAAACACACTTATTGTTTTTGGTCATTTACATGCTTTTTATTTATCCTTCATTTTGTGTAATACATAACAGCGGTTCATCAGTCTTTTCACAAAATATCTCATTTACTAAACATAATATCCAATTCTAATTTTATTTTGTTAAATTGAATACATTTTTAAAACTACATGACTTTATTGTCTATATTTCATCGATATGGCAACACTTTTATATGTTTACTTGAGTGACATTTCGCTGCTGCGATGGTATGGGGGTATGAGGGCAAATACGTATCCCCAGAATTTCACAATGGCTTTGTTGTGTTATTTATTGGTATATTATTGTTGATTATTGTTTTGTAAAACAATAAAGTTAAAAAAAAATTTTCCATATCTCCAGGCAGCAACACATGCACAGTTAATACTATAAATTATTTACTAAAACTAGTGTTGTTTATATACATAGTAAAATAATCACCGATAGAATGCCAGCTAGGAATAAAACTGGAGCAGGAACCAGAGCGGCGTCAGGAAGTCCACGATCAGACGGCGATGATAGCGAAGCATACAAATTGAAAAGAAAAAGAAACAATGATGTTAGTGTGCTACTATGTATTAATCACGTAATGTTTGTAATTTTTCTATTGTCTATAAGGCAGTAAAAAAGACCCGAGAGAAATCCAAGCAGACAGCCCTTGAACGTAAGGAAAATGTGGAAAAGTTGCGCAAGAAGAATACCCAAATGGAAGCAAAAATAGAAGAGGTAAAAAACAATGTGGAGAAGCTTAAAGAGATACTGCTACACAAAATGGAACCAGAAGACCATGATCAAATGATTAAGAAGATACTCGAAGAGCCAACCGATGATGAAGATGACGATTAATGTAGCACATGGTGCTGAAAAGATTACAATTAAAAATTGTTCTGTACGTATTTAGTAGAGTCAATATATGTTATATTTTAATGGGTTAATTGAGATAAAACATTGTATTATCTCCATATTTCAGGATTCTATTTACAAATATGAAGACAAATTGCATTGGACGATAATATGACAACTCGTTTTCTCTGTCGAATAGAAGCTAATTTTAAAGAAATTGTACAGATTTAGTTAATACTTAAGATTATTTTGTAAGTGAACTACTATAAAATATTTTTATTATAAAATTAAGCACATAAAATAATACAAATAACGTGAACAACATGGGCTTCCAAAACATTCCATGAAGAGCTCACAACCAGAACTGTGCGCTTTAGACTTTAATACTTATTGATCAGGACCTTCAAATATTACGTTGGGTTGGACGAATAATACCTGTCAACCTCTGAGTAGCACAATACCTCGCAAAATGCATGAAGTTGTGGCTGTAATAATACGTATACGAGTTTGTCTCAATCACTGAGCTAGGTGCTTTCTATAGATCTGGAATAGACAATTACTTTTCCAACAATGGATTTTGAAAAGAATCGGAAGCGCATATACATACGCCTAGTGCTACAGATGTTATGTGCAGACAAACCCAACAATTTGTATTACAGCAGTTCTCAAGATCTGTACAACACAATTTGCACTATGCAAAAGTATCCGAATGTAAAGGCGGAAGTGAATGTTACCCATGCCCTTGAGCCAGCTAGTTTATTTAGCATTAACAATTTGAATAATTGCCAATAACAGAAATGTTTTTATAGTTTAATACTTACCATCGTACAGGTCAAACTTTTCCGTATGCAGTGAAAACACTTCGTCCATGTTTACTGTTACGTCGGATGCTGGCTGCTTTAGTTGAGATTAATTAGCGACCACTTGATTTTCTTTGTTGACAGCTGATATTACTAACATATATGTACTTGTTGTCTGGTCGTCGTATTTGAATATAACTAATTGTTAATTGCTTTTAGTGATAATACATTTGTTGAATAGAGAGCGAGCACAAGAGAAGACTTAATTTACATACAATTCTTGCAATTTAGATTACTTCTACTCCTCGGTCACATGGGATGATTTGTATCGTTTGTTATTTCTTTATTGAAGTTGTGGTAGTAAAACGTTTTCGTTTAAATCGATGTATGTACGTAAACTACTATTATTGTGTAGTAGGCTATCCATCAATTACCACCCTACATCGATTAAATACTGATGAGAGAGTTCTTACTAAATGCGGACATATTTGATAAACCAAAACGTCGCTTTGTATTTTCTTTGCGTGTTTTCGACTCACCACAAAAGGGGGCGGATAGATGTAAATTTTTTAGTCCGACTTTGATTCTTATTTGTAGTATTTACGTGTTTATATGTCCATATAACATAGTATACAACAATGCATTTGTGGTTTCGCTTTGTTTAGAGTTACATACATACATACTTGGTGGTTTCCAAATCTCCTTTACACATTTCATTATACACATTCATACATATCGGAATTAACTTGAGAAGGCGCCAATTGATAGTCTTAATGGCTTATTTTTATATAAATGTTCTTTTAACACAAGCTGCAGTAAAATCCTTCTCTTTTTGTTATCTTTCTCTGTTGTTCTGTTTCGCTGTCACGGTTTTACATCGACTTGACGTAACACTGGCAGCCTGGGCTCCCCTTTTTTTACTTCCGCTTTCACTCTAGTATGCACCAAATAAATTCCTATCGGAACCATTCTATTGTCGAAGAAAATGATTTATTTATGACAGGTTATAGCAGGATGGTTTGTTGTAGTTGTGGACAACAACAGGCATTTTGTTTGGGAGCAGCAACTGTCAAATTCAACACAATAAGCGTGTTTTTTTTATTTCCCACTAAACTAATTTTTGGACGACTTTGTATGCTTAATATCGCTTAGCTCCCCATCCAAAGTGGTCGAAAAATTAGTTTAGCAGGGGATACAGAAACAGGCCAAATGTATACCGACCATAGACGAATATAGTGTAGACATATTAGCCGCATTCATGCAAACGTGAAAGCCGAGAACTTTTGCTCAGCGCAAGTTTCCCTCGCACCTTTTCATGAGGCACCAGGTAAAGTTGCTCAGCTTAGTTGTGCTCAAAACCATATCAGCTGACCAAGATGGATACATAAGGTGGTAGCAGTAGCAATTGCATGTATTATGTATCATAGATAAAGGAAATAAGTAGATATCCCACAGGCGTTGTCAAGTACTACCACTAGATGCTGTGTTGTCGTTTTGTAACTTTCATTGACGTTTCTCATAACATTCACTGACGTTTATTCAACAGTGTGGGAAATTTTTTCAATACAAAAATAGAATCATTTTCCAGGTTGTGCTATTCAAACAACTAATTTAGTTTTTTTCATGTCGTTGTGTTCCCCACTTCCAAGTTAAAATTTGGTTATTTTGATTGTATCTTTTTGTTTACTGTTATTTTTGGTGTTCGTTTCTGATGAATTTGAGAGCAACGGACCGCAAAACAAAAACAAAATCCCTGTTGATGTTGCCTACCACACCTATTGTTAGCACCTGTTCTAAATGCATCTTGCAAGGTATATTTTGTTTGGGATCAAACGTTGTAATTATTGCATCCAGCTCCATCTAGAAAATATCCCATTGAACAAGAAATTTCCCAAGGCATGTGCGATATCTAGTTAATTCCTTTATCTATGTTATGTATGTATACTTTTTCTAGTGTTCTAGTGCTATCACCTTATTTATCCATCCTAGTCAGATGACAACGAAATGTCAAAAGTTTACACGTTTCTCCATCCCACGTTTGCGCAGCAAATTTGCCGCGAAAACTTTCCACTTTTGAGCAAGTCGCTTTGTATGGGAAATTTGTTTGTTTTGACGTTTGCTGTGCAAGTTTACGATGTTTTCGAGTTTACGAGGTTCTTTCGAGCTTTCATGAAGACCACTATTGGTTCTCTCAATAAATTGAACGTCATAGGTATAGTTGCAAGTAAACATTGGATGGTGGAAAACATGGGTTCAATAATACCAGAAAGAGGCAATGGTAAACAACGTCCAACAAAAGAAACAACAACCGCATTTCGTGTTTTTGTGGCAAACTATTTGTGTTAAATACAGTACAAATGTATACCAACCAAATACGCATTCCCTTTTATTTCTGTCCGTACTATGCCAACCAAAGAGTAAATTACCAAAGCAACTCGAACTTGTTGAAATGGCGTACTCATAGACTAATACATACATAGATACATTTATTCTCTCATCTGACGTTTAATTTCATTCTCTTCGTCGTATGTTTGTGGAAATGAGAAAAATTAAATTTAAAATTAACTTACACCAGGTGGAGTTACAATATATGTTCACTTAACTTTTTCATGTCTTTTTGGTGTAGAACTGACAAATTTAAATGTATTTTGCAGTTTTTTGTTGACTTATATCGTTGGTTTACATTTGTATTGTATTTAACACAACTAGTTTGCCACAAAAACACGAAATTCGGTTGTTGTTCCTTTGTTGGACGTTGTTTACAATTGTCTTTATCTGGTATTATTGAACCCATGTTTTCCATCATCCAACGTTTACTTTCCACCGTACCTATGACGTTTAATTTATTCAGAGAATAAAAGCATCTATGTATGTATTTGTCTATGGGCCTACTACCTCGCCGAAATGAAGAGGTATCGCAGAGAGTAATGGGGACTCTTTAGTATTGTTTTGTGCTATATTCGTCTGAGTAGTAACATTTTTGAAAAACCGAAAGAACCGGGTTTTTAGTGCCCGTTCAACCTTTTTTTAATTTAGTTTTTCCCAAAATTGTATCTTTACATGGTGTCTCGAATAGCCATAATTCATGGCAATGTTCAAGTCAATGGCTAGTGAGACGGCTAATTTTCATGTCATGACTTAAAAATCCAACTTTATGCCATGACAGAAATTCTGCCTAAACCCTGTCATTAATTCGAAGCTTCATTCGATTTTGACGTTTGGGTATTTGAAAATGGCGCAACTAAAATTAAATAAAAGCAAAATTATTAATTTCATTAATATGTGTATATCGCGAATATGAGTGTTTATGGAACTACAAAAGTGAAAACTATAAATGCAAAGACGATCAAGAAGTAGACAACCAGAAGATGTGCGGATTTTGGCAACACTGGTAAAAGAGAACCAAAAAGTGCCAGATATTCACTCAAACGCATTTCTCTCTCGTGTCATATCTTGATTATTTCATACTTTTTGCATAGTTTATGTAATTTTATTTCAACACGGTTGGAGTTTGTATAGTTATATACAATAACACTATCAAAACGCCGCTTGTGTATTCAAATATTCAATGAAGAGAGTAAGGGAGTGGACAGAGAAGTGCTAGGGTTTCCCTCATTTTGTTTGTTGGCATTTGAGTGAAGAGAAATGTTGACTGTCTATTTGTACATCGTTTTTTATAAAAGAACGGATTTAAAAAGAAAAGCGTGTGAGGAAATTGACACAAATTTAAGTGTACGGTAGTTGAAGTTGTTGTTTACGGTTCAAAAACATTTAGGAAATGAAATGTCTTGATATAATTTGCCCACTTCTCGCGTTTTGACGGTAAAACATTCTCTGACTTAAACTTGAACATTGTCATGAATTATAGCTAGTGGAGACACCGTGTTAATTATATGACAATTAAAATTTGTTGTTTAATTTGAATTTCCTGTCCAAATGCAAATTCAAAAAACTTTCAATACACTTGGCAATTGTACTTATTTTCAAATCATTTCCTTCATACCTTGCAATTTTGGTTTTCAAAAACTTTATACTGTACAGGTTTATGAATTTGAAAGTACTATGGGATAATACCTATCGAAACCACAAACCTCTTCATACAAAATTCTTTAAAAACAGAATTGCCAGCAGTCAAACAAATTCAAAATAATTAAAAGCATTCCCGTATTTCATTACAATATACATCTGATTCCTGAGCCTGAGCAAATGGAAATTTAAAACTTTTTATTTGCCATTGCGAACAGTGATAATTCTTTTGCATTTGCATTAGATAAAGTAATGCAAATTGAAATCCAATGCAAATGAATAAAACCCATGTATGATATTAAGGCATTGTAAAAACCTCTAGTTTGATTTTTTTTTCACAGAAAATTTAAATTTTACAGGCAATATTTAAAAGAGAATAGAAAAACGTAATTGAAATGTTGAAAATTTTTTATATAGATAATTAAGATTTAATTTCCAGAAGAAAAATTAAAACAAAAACAATAATTGTTTGAAATAATTTTACATAAATCTTAAAGATGTGTTTCAACATCATTTATAGATAAAATTAAAGAAATTTAACTCAAGACATGGTTATAAAAACTAAATAGGTGGAAGACTGTTTTTTCCTCCAAAACAAACGGTAGAACCGGTTTTTCAAAAATTTAATTTTTCGAAACTACCGAAACTCGGTTTCCTGGATTTTACCGGTTAGCTGAATACTCTAAATATATACCAACAATAAATTAAAGCAAACAATTAGAAACACAAAACACATTTGAAATCGACAATTAATGGCATGCAATATAATTAAATCAGCTGTTTTACAACTTCCACCTGTAATAAATACATCTTGCCAAGAACAGTCAATTTTAAGCCCCGTATTCAGTTCTTGCGAAATTTTGCCGGTATTCAGTTTTCGTGGAATTTTCGTTGCCGTAAGGAATATGTGTATAAAAAAAAACGAAAATTTCATGAACCGACAATTTCGCTGACATTTCATTTGCTTGGTACTCAGCTCTTTGCGAAATTTTCGTAGGCAAAATCAAGTACAGGGTTGTTACGCCGAATTTATTTCGTACGAAACCAATTGTTTGATAATTGTTTGAGACCGGAATTTTGACATTTCGATTATTTTAGTAAAAAAAAGTAATACCACATGTGTTAAAAATAAATTGGAGTGCAAAGATGAATTATTAATGAAATATTTGCAAGGTAAATCAGAGATATGTGGTAACTCTCTGTCAAAAATTTTTCCGGTTAGATATAATTGACAAAATTTCTTACGAATATTTCGCACGAACTAAATACGGGGCTATAAGTCCTTCATAAGGACTCCAGATCCCAAAAGTATTGTTACCCTTGCTGCGGATGATGGGAGCGGTAGCGGAAAAATTTCTTGCGGAGTGTTACCACGTAACTTTGAATTACCTTGCAAAGATTTCATTTATACTTCCTCTACGCACTCCATTTTATTTTTAACTCACGTGGGTTACTTTTATTTGTTAGAATAATCGGAATGTCAGAATTCCGGTAACAAACAATTACCAAACAATTCATCAGGGATGATTTTGATTTATTCGGCCTTTTTTCAATAGCGTCATTCCAAACAACCGCTGATGAAGATCTCTGCCTAGATCTGAAATAGCTATACGGTTTGCCAGGAATCATAGAGAAACATTTGCAAAACTCCTTTAAAAAAAAAAAACTATATCTCTATTAATAGAGATATAGAATGGCCTCGAACTTGAACAATAATATTAAAATATTCACAAACAATTGTTTCCGTGCGAAACAACATTGGCGTAACTGATTTTGCCTACGAAATTTTCGGAGAGAGCTCAGTACCAAGCAAATGAAAAGTGAGCGAAATTTTCGGTTCATGAAATTTTCGATATTTTTTATACACGTACTTCTTATGGCAGCGAAAATTTCATAAAAACTGAATATCGGGCTTTACGCCGCATTTACACAGCCAATTATAATGGCTGAAAATTTTCTGATTCTCTTTTGAACTTGCCATTTGCGTTTACACAAGGGCAATTCCATGGTAGAATGAGAATATAAACTCAGTAGAAAGCTGATTTAAATTTTTTTATTGTTGTTTAGTTTTCCGCTTCTGTCAGATTCAAAGGTTTTGTTTTTGACTACGATCTATTTCAAGACTCTATAAATAATATCGTGGGCAAAAACGGGAACCAAAATGAATATTATTTGTTTAATTAGTTAATTTTTAATTAATATTCAACCAAAAATCAGTTTGCAAACGCGTTGGTGTAAATATGCGAACTGCACATGCCTATAAAGTTTGATGTCAAAAACTAAACATATCAACGTAACAACAATTCCTGAAATTTGACAGAGCAAATCGACGTAACATAACTTTGTAAGGTAATTCGCATACTAATGGTATATAGCGACATTAAATTTCAGAAACCAGGGATGGTGGTAAAGCCCCGTGATCAGTTCTTGCGAAATTTTCGTAAGAAATTTTGTCATTTATCTCTAAACGAAATATTTAGTTTCGGAGAGTAACCACATATCTCTGATTTACCTTGAAAATATTTCATTTATAATTCCTCTACGCATTCCATTTTATTTTTAACGCATGTGGTGTTACTTTTGGTTGTTAAAATAATCAAAACGTTAAAATATCCTCCCAAACAATTGTTTTCGTACGAAATAACTTGGGCGTAACAACTCTGCAATTGATTTTGCCCAAGAAATTTTCGCAAAAAGTTGGGTACCAAGCAAATGAAAAGTGAGCGAAATTTTCGGGTCATGAAAATTTTCGTTATTTTTTATACACGTATTTCTTATGGCAACGGAAATTTCAGAAGATCTGAATACTGGGCTTAATCAGTTGCAATGATGAGGGACTTTGTTCAAAAATGTTTGGCAAATGTGGGACCAAAAGAAAATCATGTGACTAGTCCCATTCAATATTCAGACTAGAGATGAAAATGACCAATCTGACCGAAAATGACTTTCAGTCAGATTGGTCAGAATCGGTCAGAAACGGTCATTTTCCGGTCAGATTCAGTCAGATTCAGTCATTTTCAGTCACTTTCAAAATATAATAAAAAAAAATTTGTGAATGTATTTGGGCCTATTTTGATGTTTATTTGGCAAAAAAAACTGAATTTTCGATTCCTGAAATTTATTTAATTTCATTTGATATATTCTACACATAGTCTAATAACAAAGTCACCGTGTCCGCATCAAGTGAACGTAACTGGAGCCTCTTCAGTAACACGCATACGCTACGGCGCAACCGCCTTCAGAAGCAAAGGATTGAGAAGCTTGTGTTTATTAAATCAAATCTTTGCCTTTCGGAAACTCAAATTTCTGGAAACGAATCGACCTCTGAATCAGAGCCAGAAACTTCCAATTTAGAAGTTAATAACAGTATCGTTCTAAACTAACTTTATATTTATTTTTGTATAATTTTCTTATGTATCTTTAGATTGTTTTTATTAATAAAAAACAAAAATAAACTATTTAAAATTTTTTTTTGGCCGATTTTTCATTGGGCAATATTTCCTAGAGCCAAAAAACAAATAAAATCGTTTTAGGAATTTTATTTTATTTTATTTTGAAAATGACAGAATCTGACTGAATCTGACCGGTCATTTTCAGTCATCTATTATAAAAGACCAATCTGACCGGTCATTTTACATCTCTAATTCAGACAGAAGACATATTTACGTTGAGAATTCTTGTGGATCCATTTTAAAGTGGTACTTTTTAATAATGAATTCAACCGAACCCAAAGTGTGGGAAAAAATGTTCTTTATCAACATTGGATTTAACCGAATCGAGGCGTGTATGGAACACACAAAATCAAACAATGCTTAGAGAACTGTCCAAAAAAACTCATCTGGAAAAACAAAAAAATAAATAGCGAGCTTGGGCTTCTTGGAAAAGTGGTTAGATGGTATACTGAAACTGGAATCTCATTACAGGCGTACACAAGGCGTACAAGGAAGTTATATTTCCAGTCAGATTTTTAAATCCTGAAGTCATATTTATCAATTCTCTATCGTTTAAATATAGTTTGCAAGTTTTATGACAAGAGGTACTCTCAATATAGAGGCCATAAAACCATATGTGCAACATCTGCGTGGCATATGAAGCAAAAAACGTATCAAAAATTTAGTATGAAGCGCATAAAAGATCAACATATGATATGAAAAAATTTGTGACGCTGATAACGCTAAGTCGGGATTATGCTATTATTATGTATGTATATATACATATATACAAACAGTTAAACTAATTCCCCAAATAAAAGCTAACGCCTCTCTACAGAATGAAGCTACAGTATATAACTTTACTATTAATAAGGTAATTACAGGGAACTCTAGTTGCGTCTGCGTTTACTACCTGCATAATTAAATATTTGAGAAGTGGTATTAATCAGGCACCACAAATCCATCATGTAAATATATATTCAGACGGCTGTTACTATCAAAATCGCAATGCAGACCTTTCAAACGATCTACATTATTTTTATGTGAAAAAAAATTATATTAAATTTTTACTTATAGGACACATACAAATAGAGTTTGATTCCACCCACAGTTTAATACAAAGGAAGATATATAATAGACTCATTTTTCTATCATCACAAAATATACACAGTAAAATATACACATCTATTAGACTAGGTAATAAGCTTATAAATTAGTCGATTAACTATACATGTAGTAAAAAAATTTAGAAAAAAAAATGGAGAACCAACAGTAAATTTGTTTGAATTCTCCGAGCAAACAGAATTACATTCGGAAATATTAAAGATTTCTAAAAATAAATCGGATCATCTTTAGCAACTAAAAAATTGATTCAGGCGCACAGCCACCAATTTTATGATAAACATATCACATATAAGAATCATTATTTAAGTACTTTCATATGTTAATAAATATTTTTCTATTTTGTGCAACGTTAAGTTTTCATCCTTTCTAAGTACGAATTAAGTTAATCATAATATAATTCCGTCAGCAATTCTCTCCTAAAAAACTTTGGTGATTTTGCTCCCTTTATTTTATAATTATTCAACAAATTGTGAGACACTAAATTCGCTACTTTCACCCTTATGAATTGGGATGTCGTATCGGCAAACACCAAGAGAAAGAGCTAAATAAGAATTATAAAGTGAGTATTATAACCACAATTATGGCCGGGTAGCCACTAAAGTCTTTTGTTTTACACCAGTCCAGAGGTTACATCCGTCGGAATACCAGCAGAACTGAGACGAGGCAGCCCAGTGATAGCATCATTCGTGCATTTAAAATTTCAGCGAATTGGCAGCAAGGAGTCAAAGGCCTCCTTTGTGGCTCGCGCAGTACCGCCTAAACCGGTGGCCTAATCGTCGGCCGGCAGGCATCGAGGAAAGAGCGCAAGGCAGCTCAGACCACCTTCTGCCAAATCGCGGTCTCTTTGAGTCGCGCTTAAGGCGTGAACAACGCTTTTTGATTGCTAGTGCCGACCAACAGGCATAGAATCAACCGGCCGGTAAGTTACCGTCGTCAGCAGACACACCAACATCAGCAACCGCTAGCTGCCAAAATCGACCCATAAGTAACCACTAAAATCTCTTTCACCCCAGTAGTTACATCTGTCGGAATATCGGCAGAATTAAGATGATTCAGCCCAGTGACAGCATCATTAGCGAATTTAAAAATTCAACGAATTGGCAGAAAGGAGCCTAGAGTTCCTTTGTGGTTCACGCAGAGATTTCTTCCGCCTAACCGGTGACCCAACAGTCGACCGGCAGGCACCGAAGAAGGGGTGTAAGACCGAAAGGGGCGGCTTAGATCACCTGCTGCACAATCGCTGCCTTTTTGACTCGAGCGTGAAAACGCTTTTTGGTTACTAGTGGCCACCAACGGGCATAAAATTGTTATCGTCAGCGCCCACACCAACATCAGCCACCACATAATATTTGAGATTGGCCATAACGTTACCAACTTCGGCCGCAACATTAAAACTAGCGTCGGCAAATCATCATAGCCGGCAGAAACGTTTCAATACACGGCCTAGATCCAACAGTACCTGCCTAATCTCAAAACCCAGCGTAGCATCTTAATTAATTAATAGAGACCAGTGAAAGTCCGAGGAGTCGTCCGGTGACTTTAGTTTTCAAGGGAGAGAAGAATAGACTTTGCTTGGGCGCATGGAGGCTCAACACTCTCATGGTCAAAGACGCATATCCGCTTCCGCATTTAGAGGGCCTGCTGAGCAGACTGGGAAATACTGTATATCTAGCGTGGATTTGAAGGATGCTTTCTGGCAGATACCACTAGATCCATCCAGTCAGGAGAAGACTGTCTTTACGATACCCTGTAATGCCTTTTGGTTATTCGTTCCGTCCGTCATTCGTGTATTCGTTTTCGTATACCTGGATGATATTCTGGTAGTATCTCTAGACTTCCAGACCCACATGGAGCTGTTACAGTAAGTCGCACGTTGCCTTGAAAATACTGGACTCACGATAAACGTGCATGAGTCCAATTTCTGTTTCAAAGAATTGAAGTATTGCGGATACCTCGTCGGAAGTTTCCAAGTTAGGCCATACCATTCGGAAGTAGAAACAATTGTGAAGTACAAGTATCCGAGAACCTTGAAGCAGGTGTGGAGCTTCCTAGGTGCAACGTGGTGGTACCGAAAATTTATTGCGGACAATGCCACCATTGCAGTCCCTATCTTGGACACTCGGAAAAAGATCAAAAGGCCGAAGAGGCCAAGTCTGCCTTTGGCAACCTGAAAACTGCATTGGTGACTAGTCCCGTACTTGTTCATCCGGATTTCACTAAACGTTTTTATTTCAAATTATTTGGGAGTAGGTGCCGTCCTTTTCCAAACAGATGAAAGTGGTGATGATTGTATATTTCTCTCATAACTTGGCCATCAAAAAATTCCCATCATTTATAGAACTAATGGCATTTACCGTAATCATGGATCTTAGTAGCCTCATATGGCTAATGTTAGATCGGGATCTCAGTGGACGTTTGGATCGGTGGAGTTTACACCTGCAGGCTTTCGATTTTGTTGTCGAACACTGTGATATCGTGCCGGATTCTCTATCCCGTTACGAGATGGAGAAGATATCAGCTGAGGTGATGCGATTTATTGATCTGGAGGATTAATCTTGCGTGTAGTAGAAGGAGCGGTCTATAAGACGATAAGTCATTACGACGGAGTACCTATCCACGAAGATTTCACCTGGAAGATGTGGGTGCCAATGGAGCTAACACAGGAAGTAATTAAGAGGTCTCATGACTCCTTAAAACTCTCAAAAGAATTAAGGAATATTTTTAATAGCCAAATATGAATGCGCAATTGTAAAATTACGTGGACGCATCCCAGGTGTTTAGAGAGGCTAATGCTGGAGTTAATGTCGACGTCGTTGACGGCGTCTCAACTGTTCGGCGTAAAATTTAACACAGCTGTGTACTACTGCATTCTTACGGCGTTGAGATTAAACGCTCTCATACAATTTCATACGATTCAACTTTTTTTGACATTTGACGCCGTCAACGACGTTGACATTAACTCCAGCAGTATGTTTTTGTCTGAGCAACGACGCCTAAAAAGTTGAAACAAATTGAACTTTTTCGGCGTCGAATTTCTTACGGCGTTGAGGCTAACTGCTCTCATACAATTTCATACGATTCAACTTTTTTTTGACATTTGACGGCGTGGACGACGTCGACATTAACTCAAGCATAAGGCGGACAACATCAGCTTGAGACCACCAATGGGCAAGGAGATACTAATTCATAGGCCTTTTCAAAGAATTTTTGTTGGGTTTTAACGGGCCATATACGCGTTCAAAGAATGGGAACTGCTACATCTGCATTGCCCTGGACCATCTCACCAAATTCGTAATGTTCAAAGCCATGAGTAAAGCCAGCAGTAAGAGCGTCATACGATTTTTAATAACGGAGATCTGTCACAAATTCGGTGTACCAGAGTCCATAGTATAAAATAACGGAAGCAGTACTTTGGAATAAAGCATTATCGAACCGCTGTTTACTCTCCGTAAGCGAACGAATCCGAGATAGTAAACCAATAAGTTCTCTCAGGGATCCGACCTTGTATGAAGGAAGACCACCGAGAATGGGAGCGGCTTTTGTCGGAGATCGAATGCTCGCTACGTTCTTCCATACACAGCGCGATTGGTGTGACATCATACTTCGCACTATTTGGTGCCAATATGGTTACCCATGGTAGTGCATATAAGCTGGCAATACGCTTAAAGCACTTGATCGACATCGGGCAAGACCAAGTACCCAAGCCAGTGGCTCAAGTGCTGATGTGGTCGATGATCCAAGTGGGCTTGCATAAAGCTTATGAGAAAACTTATAATACTAGATGCCATACAGTTAGGTTCATACCTGATCAAGAGATTTACCGGCGTAATTTCCAACAGAGTAGTTTTAAAAATAACTGCAAGTTGCGACAGAAGTTACGGGAGCGAATACTCGCGTCTACGCATCAGATTGTGGGCACTTGTTCCACGGGAGCTGCGTGGAGACCTGGAGAGATCAAGGGAGGTCCGATTTCCCATTCTGTAGGATAGACGGGTACATGGCGTTTCCACTCTTCCAGAGCTAAGGGGAAGACGAGCCTATGATTGGCCCAGTAGAATATGACGCAGTGAACGCGGAGTTGGTGGCATGTCGCGAGCAGCTTAAAGCAGCCCAAGCTGAAGTATCACGCGTGCGGGACCAATATGATCAGCGGCAAACGCAGTACCATTTCCATGTGGTGACTCTGAGAGCCGAAGAGGGGGCAGTCAGAGAAGAGAGCGCTCGGCTACGGCAGGAGAACCAGCGCATTCGCCAAGGACCCCCGACAGAAGTTAACCGGCTGAAGGATCAGAATGAGGCACTGGAAGACCGAAACATCACCCATGAATTGGAATACCCACGAGCAACGGACCGGCTACGCGCTAAAATCACGGCCATGAAAGCGGGGAATCGTACTTTGTTGGAGCGCAATCAAGATCCAGAGGCACGACATGAAACAAACAAATTTGAATCTGGCCATATAACAGGAAGCCTCAAAGCGCCTCTTCCAAGAGCAGCGCGGTGCAAACGAAGAGCCCGAACAGCGTGGGCCGCACGCTGACTTCTTAGTAGCAGACCCAGAAGCGGAAGTGCTGAAGCTTCTGGATCGGCTCGCGGTGGCATATTCCCCAGAAGAGGTGACAACAGTCTCGTGTACAAAGATGCTAACTCATGCTGCCCAGTGGCAGATCCTGGTGGAATTCGTACCTGGGCATGAAACTTGAAGTGTTATCCCTGTTCCCCAGACTACAGAACAGCGGAAGGGCAGCGGGTTTTCGGTTTCGGTTGTTGAACACTCTACCACCAACGAGAATAAAATTATCATCGTCAGCGACCACACCAATATCAGCAACCGCCAGCTACTCAACTGGACCCATAAGTAACCACTAAAATCTCTTTTCACCCCAGTCCAATGGTTACATCTGTCGGAATATCGGCAGAATTAAGACGACTCAGCCCAGTGGCGCCATCATTTGCGCATTTAAAAAATCAGTGAATTGGCAGAAAGGAGCCTAGAATTCCTTTGTGGTTCACGCAGAGATTTCTTCCGTCTTACCGGTGGCGCAATAGTCGACCGGCAGCCACCGTGGAAGGGGCGTAAGACCGAAAGGGCGGCTTAGATCCCCTGCTGCCGACTTGCGCCCTTTTTGAGTTGCGCGTGAGGCGTGAAAATGTTTTTTGGTTATCAGTGTCAACCAACGGGCATAAAATTATCATCGTCAGCGGCCACACCAACATCAGCAACAGCCAGCTGCTCAACTCGACCCATAAGTGGCCAATAAAATCTCTTTTCACCCCAGTCCAGTGGTTACATCTGTCGGAATTTCGGCAGAATTAAGACGATTCAGCCCAGTGGCTGCATTATTCGCGCCTAGAGAGTTCCTTTGTGCTTCACGCAGAGATTTCTTCCGCCTAACCGGTGGCCCCAACAGTCGACCGGCAGGCACCGAGGAAGGAGCGTAAGACCGAAAGGGCGGCTTAGATCACCTGCTGCGAAATCGCGTCCGGTTTTAGCTACTAGAATGAAGACGATTCAGCCCAGTGACAGCATCATTCGCGCATTTAAAATTCGCCGAATTGGCAGAAAGGAGCCTAGAGTTCCTTTGTGGTTCACGCAGAGATTTCTTCCCCCTAACCGGTGGCCCAACGGTCGACCGCCAGGCACCGAAAAATAGGCCCAAGACTGAAAGGGTGGCTTAGATCACCTGCTGCCAACTCGAGTCTTTTTGAGTAGCGCGTGAGGCGGAAAACTGTTTTTGGTTACTAGTGTCGACCAACGGGCATAAAATTATCTTCGTCAGCGGCCACACCAACATCAGCAACCGCCAGCTGCCAAACTGGATGTATAAGTAGCCACTAAAGTCTCTTTTCACCCCAGTCCAGTGGTTACATCTGTCGGAATATCGGCAGACTTAAGCCGATGCAGCCGAGTGGCAGCATCATTCGCGCGTTTAAAAACGTAGCGAATTGACAGAAAGACGCCTAGAGTTCCTTTGTGGTTCACGCAGAGATTTCTTCCGCGTAACCGGTGGCCCAACAGTCGACCGGCAGGCACCGAAGAAGGGGCGTAAGACCGAAAGGAAGGCTTAGATCACCTGCTGCCAAATCGCGTCCGTTTTGATTCGCGCGTGAGGCGTATAAACTGTTTTTGGTTACTAGTGTCGACCACTGCTAATTATTTTTGAAAAAAAATATTTTGTTCACTTTTCTTAGCATAACTTGAAGGGACTGCAAATTTTTAAACTACTTAAGCGTTACGAAAAAAAAAATGTTTTTTGACCCATCCTACTCGATATAGTTGTAGTCAATCAATAGTAACCTTCTAACACTAAACAGTTTTTGACTTTTACAACACTTACAACTGGTCTGACAGATGAAATAAGGAATTGCAAAATTGTTTTAAGTTCTGTTGTGCGAAAACGTATTTGTATATATTTCATGTGAAAAAAATGCAGTGTCCGACGCGAAATAACTTTTGTTATGCATGAAACACATAGGCGACGACAAGCTACCGACCACAACCTGTCAAAAATAAAATACATGCGTTTATATGCAAGTGAATATTTTAACGACGGCAAGGCGACACGACTGCAGGTTGTTGTCTATGCTACTTATGTAGCTGTAGTTGAATTAAACTAATTTCTATTTGTGTGGGCGACAATCAACAGGTTAGAGCTGTCAATGCCTGAAGTGGCACCACTGACAGAATAATCAACTGTTTTCACAATTTTTGTTATGTTTGTAATAATATTTATTAAATATTCTCCAGACATTTTATTTTCTTCTAACACAAATAACACAAACGTCAACATTACAGATCAGCTGTTTACTTTGCAGTTGCCGTCTTGAAAATAATTCAGTAGCTGCCACACGTCTACATTTGCAGTCAGCGGCATTTGTAGTCGTGTGTTCATGTAGCCTGTCGTCGTCTATGTGTTTCATGCTTTACGTTTGTGGCTTATTCGCACCAAGTAAAAATTTGAAAAATATTACTAAAACAGTGGTGAATTCGTTTCAGAAAATATTTAAGACTGCTTATGTTCCTTACTTGTGGTATACTCCGGAAGTCGTGTGCGACTATTGCTATAGAAATTTGTGCAAGTTTACTGATGGAAGGTCAACAATAAAGTACGCTGTACCAACAATTTGCCTACCACGCACGGAGCACTGCAATGAATTGTGCTACTTTTGTGTAACTTTTGCTCAAACAAAAGGGTACCAATACATTCACCGCAACAAAATTCGCTACGCTAATGTAGAATCGGTAATTCCAGCAGTTCTATACTCACCAGAAGAGCGCGTAGCGGCTTCAGTGGAGATTTTTGATAATGTTCCCGAAATAAGCGATGCAGAATCAACAGTTGTACCAACACTGCTATCAACTTTTCTTGCATCGAATGCGAGAGTCCACAAGTATCGGAATTTGTGGCAATATAATATAATAATGCATTTAATAACGCAAGCCGACTTCAATGACCTCGTACGAGACGGAAATTTGTCGAGGAGAACAGCAGAACTCTTTGCATCACGCTTTAAGCAGTGGAATATAGTGGCGGCTGATTTTAAAATAACAGCCGCTCGTGGTCGAGGTACCACTATTCCATATGACGAATTTTTTAAATTGCACGAAGATCGGGAAAAAAACCTAGCTTAATGTTATGATATTGATTTGATGTTTGCAAAAATTGGTTACCCTCATATTTCAGAGGAGTGGCGATTTTCATCGATGCATCGGTCAACAGCCTTAAAGTCGTGCTGCTTCATATCGGTAACATGCATCCATCTGTCCCGATCGCATATGCCACAAACCTCAAGGAAACATACGAAGGCATGGAATTAATATTACAGCTAATAAAGTACAAAGAGCATAATTGGAAAATATGCTGCGATCTGAAAGTGGTCGGTTTACGAGCTGCCAATTATAGAAATATTGTAGCAGAAATGGTTTCGGCATATGGCGAAATGGGCTTATTAATGTCATTTAGATTTTTTCCCTGATGATTTAGGAGCTTGTAGCGATGAGCATGGCGAAAGGTTCCATCAGGACATTGCGGCTATTGAAAAGCGCTGTAAAGGAAAAGACATTACGCATATGCTTGGCGAATACTGTTGGTATATTTGTCGCGCTACTGAAGCAAATGCTTACAACCGCAAAAATAAAAGGCCTAAATTTCTTTAAAAACATTAAAATTTTTAATGTAACAATTCTTTATTTTTATAAAACAAAAGTAATAAAAAATATTTGTTTTTTAACGAACTGAAACTTAAAAAAAAAACGATAACCATTTAAAAAAAAAAAATTTAGGAAAATCTGAGAATTGATAAAAATCTATTTTTTAAAAAATTTGACGTGATACAGACATTTCCACGAGTCTGCCTGCAAAAAATCAGCTCGATTGGATCACTGAAAAAGGGTTAAAAATCGGTCCAAAGGCTTTCACACAGGCCACTACGAGCTTTATACTTCAAACTTAAAAAAAAAAATTCTGACGTGTACATGAAAATCGCCGATACACGTGTATTTTTATTTTTTATCCCCTTTCCGAAAAAGTAAATTTGGTTCATAGGACAGAATGTGTGTAACACGGTGTAAGTAGCCACTAAAGTCTCCCTTCACCCCAGTCCAGTGGTTACATCTGTCGGACTATCGGCAGACTTAAGGCGATTCAGCCCAGTGGCAGCATCATTCGTGCATTTAACAATTCAACGAATTGGCAGAAAGGAGCCTAGAGTTCCTTTGTGGTTCACGCAGAGATTTCTTTCGCCTAACCGTATGCCCAACAGTCGACCGGCAGGCACCGAAGAAGGGGCGTAAGACCGAAAGGGCGGCTTGGTTACTAGTGTCCACCAACGGGCAGCAAATTATCATCGTCAGCGGCCACACCAGTATCACCATCTAGATTTCCAGCCATCTAAAAAACAGCAATAGTCAGCATCATCTGCAAACAACATCCTTAAACCCGAATAATCCCGTAGACCCCCGCAGGAGGAAAAATAAGGTAAGTTCAGGTTTATTTTTCCTGACTTATGAGTACCGTGGACAAACGTAGAGAGAGGCTCTTAAAATGGGTCCACAGTGTAAATAAGCAAAGGTTGTCAAGTAGAATAGCGAATGTGACAGCGGGATACTATCACCCGTACCCCCTAAGTTTTATTTATTTATTTATTATAATTTAACCTAGCACAACAAGATAGTCTTATAAATTACAGTGCTAGTAGTAAAATGTTTGATATACGACAAGAGATTTAAGACAAATTAAAATTAAAACACAAAATACAAAAAAAATAATAATTTCTGCGTTTTCGAGATAAAGATATTTTTTCTAATTTTTTCATATTTTCGATCAAAAATGGGGATGGATTACCCACGAAATACGAACCGTGATTAACATGGCCTAGTCAACGTAATTGGCCTAATTTAATTCACCTAGCTATGTATGTTCATCTCAGAATACAAATGATATCTCTCTTGGTTCCAACGACGTCGGTACTCGCCGTTTTCTTTAACAGTACCCATGTTCTGTAACTTATGTGAAAACGTCTCACATCGAGAAAGTGTGAAACAAATAATTCCACCGTTTCTCGATATGTGAGTAAAAACTGTCTGTAACTCCAAGCGAGAAACAGCACCACTGATTTCGGTTGATATTGGAATGTTCCAGCCAGATGTCAAAAATCAAAATAAACAAACAAAGCCAAGATGTACATAACTAGTACAGGTGGAAGCGATAGAACAACTGATTTTATTTTTTCCTCGTCTTTGTTGTGCGACGGAGAACCTATACTTATATTAGATAAAACTAGAGTAACAAAATGGGGAGGAGGCTAGAACACATGATTTTAAGCAGAAAATACAAAATGACATATGTATTTGAGAAAAATCCAATTTTAGGAATTATGGGCCTCCAAATTTCGGCATTACTACGTATTAAAAACCGTGTAAAGTGACTTGCTGAGCAACGGTTTTGTATATGATGCAAAAATAATTAAATGAAATTTTCGATAAGTTATCGATAGTTATCGAATTATCGCCTGTTGAAATTTATAAAAATTATCGAATATATTTTTTACATTTTGCGCAAATAAATTCTTTTTTTCTGATAGTAAATCAGTAGATAAGCATGTAAAGTTAAATAACTTCTAATAACTAAGCTAGTTATCGAATGTTGATTATTAAAAAAATATATATGTATGTATACAAATTTCATGTTTTCCCAAAGCATCACTAAATTAACAAAAAAATCTCCTCTGGGGTAGGTCAAACATCAGCGTCAGCTTAGTATTTTTGTGTTATAAAGTTTTCCGCGAGGCCGGCCTTTGGGTTTTATCCTTTGGGGTAGGTTCAACACCGGCTTCGGCATAGTATTTTTGTGATATAAAACTTTCCGCTATTTTTTTGGCTAAAAATTATTTTAAAAAAATCGCGAAATTTTGTTTAATTTTATACTGGTGCTTTCAGACAAGTCCCTTTACACGGTTTTTAATTGTATATACTCTAGAACTTTGGAAGCCATTAACTTTTAACTAGGATTTCCCCCAAATATGGGTATTTAACATGTTGTGCTTAGAATCGTGTGTTCTATCCCTTCCCACCAAACGGGGTTTTGTCATAATTCACCACGTTTCTGTTTCATTTCATGTGACAGTTAAAGAACATGGGTACAGGGCTACATATTTTATGGAGAAATTTTTTCTCGAATGCTAACAGGTGTTTTTCAACCGCTTGCGATAAAATGAGAGTCTTGTGTAGCTGGACTTTTGTCTGTCGAGAGAGGACTTTGTTCTTAATCTGCTTGCTGAGCCCAATATAGCTCAAGCACAATTCTCCTATTTATCTCCAGGTTGACATTGTTGCCCTTGTTCACGGCGGATCCAAGGTAGACAAATTCATCTACCACTTCAAAATATCATTTATCTCTAAACGGAAAATGTCGTTACAGACAATTACCACATATCTCTGATTTACCTTGCAAATATTTCATTAATAATTCACTTTTGCACTACATTTTATTTTTAACGCATGTGGTATTACTTTTGTTTACTAAAATAATCGAAATGTCAAAAATTAAAATAAAAAGTGCTATCGAAATGTCAAAATTCCGGTCGTAACAATTAAGCCCCGTATTCAGTTCTTCCGAAATTTTCGTAAGAAATTTTGGCATTTATCTCTAAACGGAAAATTCTTTTACAGAGAGTTACCACATATCTATATTTCCCTGCAAATATTTCATTAATAGTTCATCTTTGCACTACAGTTTTTTAACGCATTTGGTATTACGTTCGTTTACTAAAATAATGGAAATGTCAAAAGAAAAGTGTTATCGAAATGTCAAAATTCCAGTTTCAAACAATTGTTTTCTTACGAAATATCTTTGGTCTAACAACCCTGTAATTGATTTTACCTACGAAAGGAAATGAAAGGTGAACGAATTCGGAATTTTTTATACACGTATAAGTAGTTCTTATGGCAAAGAAAATTTCATAAAATCTGAATACCGGCCTTTAAGCTCCGTATCATAGACGAATATAGGCATAGATACATTTATTTTCTCATCTGACGTTTCATTTCACACTCTTCGTCGTAGGTTTGTGGAAATGACAGAAATTAAATTTAAAATTAACTTACACCAGGTGGAGTTACAAAATATGTTGACTTAACTTTTTCATGTCGTTTTGGTGTAGAACTGAAAAATTTAAATGTATTTTCCACTTTTTTGTTGACTTTTATCATTGGCATACATTTGTATTGTATTTAACACAACTAATTTGCCACAAAAACACGAAATTCGGTTGTTGTTCCTTTGTTGGACGTTGTTTACTATTGCCTCTATCTGGTATTATTGAACCCATGTTTTCCACCATCCAATGTTTACTTTCCACCGTACCTATGAAGTTTAATTTATTGAGAGAATAAATGTATCTATACCTTTATTCCCCTATGATCTGGCCTACCTCCATATTGTAAATAATAATTTTTTTCTTGCAACATCTTGGTTTATCTGAATAGAAAATAACTTATAGAAAAATATATTATGGCAATGACTTTATACAGCATTTTATAAATTTCACAGAGTATGTACAAACATATAGTCGCGGTCAAAATAATAGCAGCGCATGACTGTTATAAATGTATTTTATTATATTTTTGTTTGTGATAATTTTTGTTTTGCCGGTACTGTATTAAGAGCTGTGTTCTGTGAGTACAAACCAGAAATATGTGTTTGTTTGGTGATGTTGTTATAAATACTTAAGTAATGCCATATTTTTCGGATTAGTCGACATTTTGGAGCGGTCAAAATAATAGCAGTTTGCAAAGAACGTGCAGAAAAAAGTGATTTTATCTACAATTTCGGCGTTTATTTGAAGAGTATACGTACGATTTTATAAAATATACACTACTTTTGAAATAATTTTCTATTATTTTTTTTCGTAACTGATTTTGTTGAAGATAAACGGGTTCTTATAAAAATGTTGATATCTGACGGAAAATCATATAGGGAATTTCAGAATGTATTCCACTGTTCTTCGAAAATGATCATAAATGTTTTAATTATGTACGGAAATTCTGAAACACATGGCAGAAAACCGCCTGCAACCATTCGCCGAATAAAATGGTTTAGCACCAACTACCCACTAACGCCGGCCACCGTAATATATGACAACGTTTGTCCATCTCTAAGTCTTGAAACCGCTCGCAGCATATTACGTGAACATAATCTGTACGCTACAAGCCCGACAAAATTCTCACTTTAAAACAAAATACATGTTACCAATATATTGCAATATGCAAACTTTATGGTCAGATGAATCAAAAATTGTTTGCAGGGTCTCGATAATTTGTAAGACGTCGACCAAATGCGGAATAT